>CAOLHI010000432.1:0-644088 GCA_948474755.1 Ctenosaura bakeri
CCATACATAATTAACTCCTCTTTAGTTTATAATTGAATATCACCTTCCATTATTTTCACAATATCTTTATATCCATCCATCTACTTGCAGTTTTCCAGTATGTAGAATGCTTCATTGGATGAGACCCACAAGGGAACTTTGGGGTAGGTTTTTCTTTTTCTGACTTTCATCTAAACATTTGCTTTTCTGATGAAATGATCATAGAATTCTTTATTTACTCTAGCTTTTTCATATCAAATATATGCATGCCATCCATAAGTCAAATTAAATCCCTCTAAGTTTAATAATTTTGCATTACTTAATGAAATCCTTTCCATAACCCTGGAGAGACAGCAAGCATGATTTAAAGTTTAAGTTTAAAATAATGTAAAACCATCCCGCTTTTTTCTTTAAGGTCTTTTAAATGCTTCCATTTGATTCTAGGCTTTCTTCCTTTCCAAACAAACTTTGATGAATCTTTATTCCATTCTTTAAAGGGTTGATCATTGGGAATTATCTGGAAATTTTGAAATAAAAATAACCATTTGGTTAGTACATTTATTATGATTGTAGCAGTCCTCCCCTTAGAGATAAATCCAAAAATCTAATAGATCTTCCTTTATTGCATGCCCTAATTTCTTATAATTATTATCAAGTAACTCTGTTATTTGTAGATATTGTTATACCTAAGTATTTGACCTTTTTTGCTAATTTAAAACCTGATACATTTGATAATTCCAATTCTTCTGAATGTGATATATTCTTAGTTATTATCATTATTTTCTCTTTGCTAATTTTAAATCCATCAACTTCCCATAATGTTGAAATACTTGAATGACCCTCTTTATACTGTTTATCAGATTTTGGAGTGTTATTACAAGGCCACCTGCAAATGCTCTCAATTTGTAACTCTATCCATGGATTTGGGTTCCTTGAAATGAAGGATTTGCTATATTTTTGTTTGTTTCAGACCTCAGTGCAGGTTAAAAAAATTAAAGGTGAAAGAAAACAACCTTGCCTCATGTCCTTCTGTAAAAGTAGCTCCATTTTTGCTCCATTTATAAGAATTTGTGATCTGTGCTCTTTCTACATTGTTTTAATCCAATCAGCAAATGTGTCCCCCTGTGATGCCCCCATCCCAGGACAAGACCCTTCCCAACAGCCAGCACACAGAGACATGAACGGGAAAATACTTACTGCAGCCAGCATAAGTGGAAAAGAGAGAACCCCGGAGACTCGTAGCACCTATATAGTAAGGATGCTTCAATTAGACATACAGCTGGAGGAGGCTGTCAACCTCTATAAACAGGGAAAGGGATGGGAAGAAGCCACTGCAGACAACTTATTTTGTCAGTGGAAGCAACAAGCCTCACATTTGGATCCCTTGCTCCTGGAAACCTTGACCCTCACCTTGTGTATGGACTTCACTGCTGGACTGTTGCTCTGAATTTACTATGGATTCAGACTGCAAAAACAATAACCAGTAACTGGCTAACAAACTTAGGCCCTTTCCACACGGGCATATTAAAACGGTGCAGAGCGACCTCCAAAGGAGGTCTTATGCACTGTGGAGTGGACTGGGGCGGACTACTTTTCGTACTTTTCCGGACTACTTTTTGTACTTTTCCGGAACTGGTTGCACAGTGTGCTTTTTAAAAACCTCTTTTAAGAGGTTTTTAAAAAGTATGGAGTGCACGACCCCGTGTTGCTCCGTCCCTGTGCTCTGGTGCAGATCTGCCGGAGGTGGGCTTTCGGTTGGCGAGCTTCTCTGGTTGGTGGAGAGCCTCCCCCAACCGGAAGCTGCCATTTTGGATGCCGGAGCAGTGCGGAGCGAAGAGCTCACACTGCTCCTCGTCCCGACGGACTTGCCCGGACCCACCAAAAAGCTGGTGAGTAGCAGCAGGGTGCATTTCCTTCACCGCTTGCCGAAAGGGCCTTAGAATTTTGCTTGTGACTGCTGTTAAGAGACTCTAAGTTGGAGAGCTGTTAACCTTGGCTGGCTGCCGGCACAGGATACACCTAGTTTCATTCTATTTATCACTTCCATCATATATGACCAATTAACATTTTCAAATGCTTTTCTGGCATAAAGAAAGATCAAATCCAATTTTCTTTCCTAGTGTTTTTGGTAATATTCCATGATATTTAAGACTATTCTTATATTATCTTCCAGGTGTCTTCTTGGAAGAAAGCTATTTTGATCTTCTTTGATCTTTGATGAATCCATTCTTGAAAAATCTTTAGTTGATCAGCCAAAATTGATACAAAGGTTTTATTATCCACGTTTAATAAAGAAATTGGCATGTAATTTCTTTTGTCAAGTGGGACCCTTCCTTCTTTCCAAATGAAGGTGATAATGGCATCCCTCCATGTGTCTTTTGTCTTATTGCATTAATTTGAAGAGGAATGACTAAATAGTCTTGCAAGACTTTATAATATATAGCTGTAAAGCCATCTGAGCAAGGGGCTTTATCAGATTTCAACTTCTGAACTTCATTCATAATTTCCATTTTAGTGATTGTCTTATTTAGTTCACCTCTTTATCTGTGAATTGGGGCATTTTGTACTTCTAAATACCATATTTGGTGGCATATTAGACACACTGGCATATAAGATGCACCCCGCTTTTCAAGGAGTATTTTTCAGGATTTTTTTTTTATTTTTTGTTCTCTGGTGAGCACAATCCACAGGAAAGGAGGGGAAAGAAAGGAGTGTTGCACCAGGAGAGAAGGGGAATGAAAAGAGTTCTGCACCACCACTCCTCCCTTCCTGTTTTGCTTGGGCAGAAACTCCCAGCAGAGTCAAAATGCACAGGAGAGAAGGAGAAGGTAAGGAGAAACTATAGAAACATCTATCTATGTTTCTATAGATCAAAGCTTCCACTACCCCATCCCTTCCTGTTTTGCCTGGGCAGGCAGAACTCCTTTCACCCCCTCCCTTCCCTGTGTTTTAGCCTTACCATATTTGCTGGTGTATAAGACGCACCTCATTTTCAGAGGGTATTTTTAGGGGGGGAGTATGTCTTATAAGCCAGCAAATATGGCATTTGATTGATTTATTTGTTTTCTCTTTTGAAGGAGGTTTATTTTTAACTAAGTTTTGGAAGTAGGGAGCAAAGATACTTTTAATCTTGTTCTGCTATCAATATGTTGTTTAATTTTCTCTAATTCCCAAAATTTGATGTTTTCACGTTCCTTTCTTTAATTTGCATGCTACCCATCTTCCTGGTTAATTCACATATTTGAAGTATATTTCTTTTGTGAATTTCATTTTTTTTTCCAATTTCCAATGTGACTTATAAGGGCAATTGTTTATTCAAACCTTTTATTTCATGGTGCAATTTATTAGGGTTCTAGGGTTCTTTTTGTGTTCTTCTTTCTTTTGTATTTCTTCTATGTTCTTTTGTTTTTTTTCTTTCATTTTCTTATTTGCATTTCTTGCTTTATGAAAACATCTCTATCAGTGTTTTACTAGCCTTCCACACTATCTTCATTGAAGATCCTTTGCCCATAGTGTTCTCAAAATATTATATCAATTCTCTTTTTGCCTTTTCACTTATCTTGTCATCTTTTAGGAGTTCATCATTTAGTTTCCAGTTATATTCTTGGTTGCTTTTCTGCAGTGTTAGAGGTATGGGGTTGTGATCTGAAATTGTTCTTGGGAGGGTTTCCATCTTTCTTATCTTGGTGTATAACAATTTAGAAGACAAGAACATATCAATCCTAGATCATATTTTGTGTCTATCTGACACCCTACTTTAATTGGGACTAGCAATTGGTTTTAGGCATAAGACAAAGGAAGTCATCTCCATGCTCTCTTCAGATTTACTCAGAGATGAGCCAGAGAAGAAGGCAAGAAAGAGAGAAATTATTTTTTAACTGACAGTTGTGTCTTTAGAGTAGGACATTGGGGAAGAATCCAGAGTTTTCCTAAGGAGAGGGGAGGGGTCTTCCTCAAATATAGCCTCAAAACTTTGGGATTCCATTTCAATAGTATTATTACTCACTATCACCCCTGCTTGAGAACCCAAAGTACCCAGCTTTATAGGACATTTACCTTCCCCATTTCTGTATTCACTACTTCATGCCTGCCTACTGTCATCCTGCTGACACTGGATCAGATATTTCTGCTACCTTGTCAATGCTGTAATAGGAAATGAAAGTGAAGTGTGGTACAGGATTCTACTTGTTATGTTTTCTGCATTCACTACTAAGGAAAAAGCAGTCAGAGCTGAGACTCTCAATTACATCATACAGTTCAAGGACATAAGTACAACCAAAATCCTGTCTTGTCCAGCATCCTATCTCCAATAGTAGTCGGCTGCATAAACATTTCCATTTCATTATTGCAATGTGCTTGAGCCCAGCCTTTGACATGCAGGGCTATGATGTCTCTGGACATCTGTGTAGCTGTGATATCTAATAGTCATTGATAGACTTCACCTCCACAAATTTATCAAATTCTTTGTAAAGATCAGCATCCCTCATTTTATTGTGGCCAATCAACATTCTATAAGCTGGACATGGAAGGCATCATTCTATTGTTCCTTGGTAATTTGTATTCAATGATTTACCAGCTCACAGACATTCCATACAACCCTCAGGCCAACCATGGCACAGGTAAGCAAACATACTGCATGTCAATTTGTAGCCTTTGTTTACTAAAATCACTGCATTATGTGTTTCTCTTGGGAGCACACGGGCAAAACCTGCATATTACAACTAAACATTAGTTGAGTAGCAATTTAATCATCAGAATGTTGTTCTTGATCATAATTCACTCAAAAGATATTTTAAAATCTATGATGCCTGGAAATACAATATGATTGAACTGTAAAGTTGTAATTAATTTTGGACTCTGTCAGTTGTATGAATTCTAAGCAATATTAACTATAATTTCATTGCATTTTTTTTCTGCTGTGCTGTGAGAGAGCACCAATATAATAGCTCCATCTGAAAGCAGACTCAGTATTGTTTGTCATTGTACTTTTTATGTGTTATAAAATGATAGCAGTACAAATCATCCCTAGAGAATTATCCACATATTTGTGTGTTTCTTGGTCTCCTTTCCCCTTTCCTTTGGAAAGCATAGTACAACAAATGAAGCATTTTTCATCTTTTTTTTTAAAGTATCATGGTTTGCACTTTTGAAAATACACTACTAAATAAATCTTCTTGGAACTGAACAAACAAATGAATAAATACCTAAGGATCACATTTTGCCACTTTCTATCTATGTTTTATAATAGATGTTTGATTTTCTTTTTCTTTTTTCACAGCAGATAAAATATACAGAATGTTTATGAAGAGCTGACACTCCAGAATTTTTCTCTGTCTCTGTCTGCATACATATGCACTGTGGACAGATATGAAAAGAACAGAAAGAGGGAAGATCTCTCCCAAACCATCTGTTGTTCCAAATCTTCCCAAAATTGAATAGGATCATGAGGGAGGGGCATTGGTAGGACATTACAGTCTCCTAGAGAACCTTCCCAGATGCCTTCCAGTTAGTCTCATAGACTTCAAAATGGTCATTTACAGTAATGATTGTAGTGCAATTTCCCTCCTTCTGCCCCCTCATACCTTTCTCCAACACATATGAATGCGCACACAGGGATGCAACTCTACAGAGCCAATTCCATATTGATGTCCTGCCTATATGTCGGTATATATCAGGTGGGAGAAGATCTCTCTGGGCTTAGACAGCTGCTATAGGGATGATAGGAAAGAGAGGGGAACTCAGTACCACATGACAAGACTGAAAAGTAGCAAAATGTCGAATGTAGCAGTGCCATTACTATTGTGAATAAATCTCTGCATTTCTTTCCCAGATTGGAAAATTTTATCTGAATATGCATGGACTTTCTCTGTAGCCCCCAAAAACTGTACCTTCAGGGATTTGCTGCTGGTGGCAAAGGACTTTTCAATTCTGCAGATAGAATGATCTTTAACAGATTTCTCCAGCATCACCAGTAGGAACTGTCATTCAGCACCATGGACAGATTTGAACACAGAGATATTTAAGTCAAACTTTCAAAATCTAGGCAGTCAAAGACATGTGGCCTATAATGGCAATTCTGCTGCTTTTCTATATTAATTTCTTTTTATCCCAAGTACTAAGAAATGCATGAATTTTTGGCAAATTCTTCCCAAAATCCAATTCCTTATAAACTGAAATTATGTCTTTGTCAGTCATAACAGGTGAAAAACAGGACTTCTTTTTAATTGGAATGTAGTTTTTATAATGATATTGAGACCCATTTTATAACTCTTCTACTTTTCCCATTGCCTGAAAGGACAACTGGTTTTTACATGTTATACTTGTTGGAAGATATAAATAAGGAAGTAATAGAACAAATGGCCAAATATGTTTCTGCTGCTGTTAAAACCACATCATGATCAATCAGTGGCTGACAGTTACAGCTTTTGGGGAGAAAAATAGTATGAACAACATTTGTAAAGTAAAATTGGCTGTTGAAAATGATGATAGTCTCTAAACTACACAGTTACAGATACTTCTTTACCTGTTATGTCTCAAGGTAGTGGACTATAGGCCACACCAAACTATAAATCCAAGACCCCATAGGATGGATTCAAGACAGTTACAGTGTTATACAACTGTATAGTGTTGTAACTGTATAGTGTTGATACACTCTGTTATGTATACATATAAGTAATTGATTAGATTTATTCATTAAAATATTTATATCCTACATTATATCAAAAGATTTCAGAGTGGGACACAGATAACAGAAGAGTGTGAAAACATATAACAATTCAAAAATATTTAAAGATTAAGATGGATTTAAATTGATCTAAAACAATTTAAAACCATTCAAAGTGAAAGGAAACTTCACAACCTGGTCAGATCATAAACCCCCTAGCCCTTTAATAAGTAACCAGCTTTTAAGTTGGCACTGAAATGAGGTGAACATTGTTTCCAATCAGAGAACAGGAAAGACATTTGGCACCTATAGTGTCACAGCTGAGAAGCCATTCTCCCACATCTTCACACAAAGTATTGTTCTCATACAACACCGAGGAGCCCTTACCCAATTGCTCAGTGGTTGGACAAGTGTTTAGAAGGTGAAGAACCCTTTGCTGTCTTGCTGTCCCAGTGTGCTTAGGACTTTGGATGTCATCATTAACACATAGTATTCATACTGGAAATACATACTTTTAGACCACTGTCTTGTGATTTCTATGAGGTGTTCCTGAAAAGAATTTAGCTGCTGTATCTTAGCTGCAGCCTTTGTGTTGCCTTCAAGGACAGCCTCACACAGAGTTCATTTCAGTAATAGAACCAGGAAGTTGTGAGTGCAAGAACTACTTTGGACAGGTGATGTCTTAATCAAATCTGATCCCAAGCACTCCAAACCATGGAGTCCACTTCAACTGCCAATGACAAAGTTGGTTTAAAGACTGCTCCCAAGCTACATACTTGCTTCTTCTGCAGATAATTTATACTCTTTCTGATCTTCAGAACCTGAGTCTTACTGAGATTCCATTTCATTTTATTTGTCCTCATCCAGCCAAATGCAACATCAAATCACTGGTCCATTGCCCCCAAAACCCCACCTACTGGTGATGAAAGAATGTAATCAGAATAGCAATAGCAATAGCAGTTACATTTCTATACCACTTATCAGTGCAAAGCACTTCCTAAGCTGTTTACAAAGTGTTTAGCTAACAAGCTGGGTACTAATTTTACCAACCTACAGAAGGATGGAAGGCTGAGTCAACCTGGAGCCCCGCAGGATCAAACTCACAAAGTTGTGGCTGCAATACCAGCATTTAACCACTGATAGCACCCAGATCTCAGGCTTCTAATGTTAACATCCAACAATCTCATTTAGGTATTAAACAGTATGAGGGGTTCCATTAAGCTGGTCTCAGAAATAGATGTGCCCCATCTTGTAGCCCAGTGACATTGGCACTGAGCAGTTTCTGGTCTTTCTCCCCAGGCCCAGGTTTGGCCTCCAGTCAGGATGGATGGAGGAATCGAAGGTCGTGTCTTGGGTCTAGCATCAGGGGCCTGGCTGGGGACCATCTCATCTCTTTCGGCAATTTCCTCACCTGGAGATTCAATGACTCCACCGGATGCTCCCTTTTCTTCAGGATCTTTTTCAATTATTTGATGCATAGTGGTAATATTTTGTGCAGGAGTTCACTCACTCTGTCGGGAACTGAATTCACACACACAAATATAACAGTGTATATACACTATTTATTAGGCGTGTCATACATATTACAGGACTTCAGTGAGCGGACTGGAGGCAATTAGCAAAATTCAAAACATTAAAGACAATGAATTTCTCATTCCACTCACAAGAGACCTTGGAGTTCTAGTTTAGCCTGGCAGCGCTTATCATAACATTCCTAGCTCTGTTTATCTAACAGTCTCTGCTTCTCATATCTTGTTACAAGCAAGCTGCTACTTAACTCCTACTACATGTCCCATAACTAAAATATGGAAGGCTACCCAACATATATGACTTTATTTAGTAGTGCACACATGTTTGGCTGTGACATATTTTTGTGTATACCAACACGCATCTAGTAATATAACGCACTGTATAGAAATCCTCTCTAAAAATGGGTCCTACTTACTTTCTTTCTTTCTTTTTTCTTTCTTTCTTTCTTTCTTTCTTTCTTTCTTTCTTTCTTTCTTTTTCCCCATGAATGACCAGATGGCTGGGCAGCTGGATGCACTAAGCTTTTCAAAAAGAAGAAGAACTTTGTCTCGCCCTGTAACTTCCAAAGGGGCACAATTTTCACAGTGAGAACACCTCTTGTAATAGCGTTATTGGCCACTTTGAGAGCAGAGTTAATGTTTGTTCCTGGTTTTATAATGATCCAGCCAGCTTTGTACAAACCAGACCAAATTTTTTAGGGTATCTGAACAAAGGATGCTGCCACCAGTAATGCCATAAGGGCTTACTGCCAGTTTAATTGCTGAATACAAACCACCTCTGGAGGTCTTAGGGCAGTTTGTAAAAATGGCTAAAAAAAAAGTGTATATATGGGGAACAAATTGAAATCAATCAGCAACAAATAAAGACATGCCCCTGCAAAGTAAAATGAAAATGTCACTAGTAAAAGGGAACTGGTTTTAAATCTAAGACAGGTTTTTAAAATGTGGAAAACTTGAAGAGAAAGCATCAAGGAAAAAGGAAGACAAGAAAGAAAATAAATAAAGTAGTAGTTGTTTTTTTTTGGATCATTAGAATAAAATTGAATGGATATAAAAAATGAATACCACTAGTTCTACATTTGTAACTTTTACTGAATTGTGGGTCTCTCCACATGAAGCTTTGTTAAGAGAGAAATAACCTTGAAAGATAATTTGTTAACTTATAAAGATGTTTTAATGATGGAAAGTGAGCAGCCCACTTCACTTACTCCACACCTCTGATTGTTCCAGATCGTCAGAGCAGGCAAACTCAAACAGCCACAGCACCAATTTCTCTGCTGTCTGGGTAGCATGGAGGAAGCAGAGAGCATGAAGGCCTGAAAACCAGTGGTGGCATCATCCTTCCCCTGGTTGACTATATTCTTGGCTCACAACTGTTGTCAGAAAGTTACAAGACTTACAGTAAACACAAAGATATACACATTCAATCACTGTTTATTTAACTGTGTCATTTATTGGATTAGTGAAAGTGGATCATCAGGGACTTCATTTTTTTCATCTTCTATATGTTCCCTATGGAGAGGAAAAGAAGGGGGTGCCTCACAGCTGTTGGATGGCCTGGAAGGGAAAGCAGGGATACTTGGTGATACCTTCTTGAAATACACTGTGATTTCAGTTTGTCTCCCCACCTCTCTTCATTTCTTTAAAAATGTTGCTGTATGTTGACAGTGCCTCTTCTACCAATTCCTTCAAAGAACATACCACAGATAGGTCAATGTCATATAAATAATCTGTTGCTGCTCTCAACATGCCACTTCTTCTTCATCATCATCTTCTTCATCTGGTATCACTTCTGCTTGTGGAACAGTGTATTCCATTAGATCATCCTCTGTTAACTCATCAGGCCCGGTGTTGACTAACTCTTTGATTTCTTAGAGATCTATATCTTTAAACCCTTCCTCACCCACCTTCTTTGTCAACTCCACAATGTCTTCCATAATGTCTTGTATTGGCTCTCTAGAAGAACCAGTCACCTAGTTCACATATTCTGACCAAAGTTTCTTCCAGTACAAGTTTATTGTCCCTGGCCTGATAGCTCTTGCGGCTCTTTCAGTGACAGTTATGGCATCAGCTACAGTGTACCCCTTCCAGATTTTCATTATGTTGTCTACATTGGGGTCTTCTTCCATAGACTGCACAGCCCTTTCCATTGAGTAATGGGTGTAATGTGCTTTAAATGTCTTATTACTCTATAATTGAGAGATGTTGTGTTGGGGGCCAGGTAGACAAACTCTGATGAAACCACTGTAGGAAAAGTGCTTTTGTTTTCTAAGCCTTCTTATTATGCATCCAGAAGACTGGCAGCTTCAAGGCTTGGAGATTAGCGGTTATGAATCAGGGTAGGCTTTATCATATGCCCGGCTGTGCCTGCACAAAACAGCATGGTTGGTCTATCCCTTGCTGCCTTAAAACCTGGTTCTTGCTTCTCTTCTTGGCTAATGACTGTCCTCTGTGACATTATTTTCCAAAGCAGAGCAGTTTCATTTGCATTGAATATCTGCTCAGGTTCATATCCCTTTTCTTCAAAAAGTTTCCTTAAGGTGTCAGGGAACTTACCAGTTGCCTCATGGTCAGCTGAGGCCTGTTCTTCAGTTGTTTTCACATTGTGTAGGCCAAACCTTTTTCTCATATTATCAAACCAGCTCTTGCTGGCATTAAATTCTGTAGAGGTAGACCCTTTGCCTTCCCTTTTCTTTATCAAAACATAAGAGGACTTTGCCTTCCCTCTTATCATATTCAAACCTACAAGAATGCCTTTTTTATAGCAATCCTGTACGCATATAAATGTAGCGCTTTCAACATGAGAGATGTACGGATCTTTCACCTGATCTTGGCACCCAGTGGTGTAGCTGCAGCAACAGCTGTATGAATTTCTCTTTCTTTTTTCATAATGTATCTTACTGTTGACTCATTGATGCCATAATGGCAGACAACGCAAGAAGCTGACTTCTCTGTATTCTGCATGCCTAATAGTTCAACCTTTTATTGTAAGGTCTTCACTGTCTTTTGCCTCTTGGGAGCACTCTCTGAAGCAGTAGAAGCATCACACTTTGCACACATGATCACCAGTCTCGTTGGTGCCAAGGAACAAGAGATACTACACACAACACACTCAGGGGCAAATCAAGTGAGTGAGTTGTCTTGCTACTAACCAGCTTCACTCACACATTATGTTGGTGGGAGAGAAAAGGAAAGGAGGAGGAGCTTGGTACTTCTAGTGTTTTGGCTGGCTGCTTCAAAAATCAACTTGAGTTTGCTGTAAGCGACACGACCTCTGAAAATGTGGGAGAAGCATGAACTTGTCAAGGTGTGAAGTAAGTGACATAAGGTGGGTGCCTCTTCAGACCAAGGGAGATGGACAGGAGTTGGGAAGGAACTAGGGAGGATAAGCATGGGAAGCGGTGGATAATGGTGGTTGTTAGAGAAACCTTTAATACAGGCCTGACAATCTGGAACAAGCAGCATTGTAGAATAAATGAAGTGAGCTACATGCCTTTTCTGAGGAGGTGGAAAGCGGGGGAGGCAGTGGATTGTGTTAGATGCTGCTGGAGTCTGTAATACCAATCTATGTTTTCCTCCTCTGACAATGTAGTTGGCCTTTTGCAGGAGTGGGGGGTGGAAGGGATTGAGGAGGAGAAATTTGGAGAGGCAGGTGGATTACAATGACTGTTAGGGAAACCTTTTATGTAGGTCTGTCATGCCCTACTTCCAGAACATGGACTCTGACTCAGAGTCTGAAAGAGGGAACATGCCAGGACCTGCTGTACAGGAGGAGGTTACAGTGCCACAAACAGAAAAGGGTGCAGTGCCAGCTACAACAGAGAGTCCTGCCCTTTCAGAAACAGAAGATAACCCACCTTTGCCAAGCACAGACAACAAAGCAAGGAGAGAACCTGCACCAATCTCCAAGGATTTATAACCAACAGCAATTAGGCAGCAGCTATGTTAGGGTGCTGACCTGTATAGGCACTGCCCTTCCCCTCCAGGAGTTGTCAGAGCTTATCTGCAACAAGCAGAGTTGTAGAGTAAGTGAAGTGAGCTGCTGAGGAGGGGGGAAAGGGGAGGAGTCAGTGACTGTTAGGGAAACCTTTCATGCAGGTCTGAATTTGTCTTCTCTGACAATCTGGGATAGGTGTAATCATGCAAGACAAAGGGAGGGGCAAGGAGATAGAAACTTGTGATTGCCGCCCAACCCACGAAATAACGAGACCACAGACAGAGCTTGGGTTGAACTAGGGCAATTTATTAATATGCCTATTTAACAAGGGGTGAACTTAAACTTGAACTTCAACTTGAACATGAACTTGCGTTTTATGATCTGAGGAGAAAAACGGGGGGGGGGTATACAGCATCCACGGACTAGGGTCAAGAGGCAGCTCCTGACCATCTCCCCTAGCCATTGGGCAAAATACCGGGCCCCAAAGCCAACCGCTAAAGTTGCATGAAGGCTTTTGGCCAGCCCTTGTCTGGAAGGAGAGCTCCAAGGCCCACCCCCCGCTGCGCAGCAAGTGGGGTGATCCCAGGGCCCTCCCCAAGGATAGGATTTATCCTACACCCCACAAGGGGGGGTGCCATAGGTACACACCAAACCTAAAGCCCCCCCTGCCAGCCATGGATAAGGGCAAGCGTCCGCTTAGTCCTTATCCCCCTATCCCCTCAGAATCAATTCCAGCCCCTTTTGCAAATCCTGTAAAAAATTTGATTGCCCTCTGGTGACAAGTGTACGCCATCATGCCAATAAATCTCCAGTTTATTAAAAACAATGTCAGTGAGGAATGTAATAACCCAAGCCCTGTCTCAAGGCACAACGAATCTCCCTATTTGCCAATTGGCGGGCTCGTTCTATGTGCCGGGGATCAGCACACTCTCCTCATGTCCTTTGTAGCAATGCAGGCCAAACAATAGAAGTGTGAGGCTATGTGCCTTGCATAAGCCGCATATCATGAATGGCCTGTATCACCAAGGCCTTTCCTTTTAGCAGTCCAAGTTCATTACCACCCAGGTGAATGACCAGCACATCAGGGGGAGGCTCACCGCGCTCCCTGAACAACATAAGCCGCATATCATGAATGGCCTGTAACACCAAGGCCTTTCCTTTAGCAGTCCAAGGTCATTACCACCCAGGTGAATGACCATCACATCAGGGGGAGGCTCACCGCGCTCCGTGAACAACAGAGGTAGCAAGCCATGCCACTGTAGACCTCTCTTTCCAAGCCAATGTATGGCCGCCCGATCACCCAGTCCCAGGTTTGGGCCCATATAACCAATACGAGCTTGCCGCTCGGCCCAGGAGCTGAAACTGTGACTGCAAATCCACATTCGCTTCCTCTCCTCCGCAGCAGGTCAATCTGGAAAGGAACCAAAACGTTAAGGCAGATCAATTGGCCTGACATAGCGCCTGAACGCCGAGGATTTCCACCTACGCATCCTCCTGATGTCATCAGCTTTCCTGCCCATCTGTGCTGCAGTGGAAGCAGCCCTTATGCAAAATGAGTGTGTGCCAAAATTGACTCCCTACAGGCCCAATTGTAGCAGGGCCTTCTTTGTAATGGTCCAGAATTGATACCTAGTGAGTGGAGTTGTGTCTGCATGATAAAAAAGAGGTCCCGCGTGTTCCTTATTAGCAGTATGAGCTCTAAGCGCCCTTACCGGTCCCAAGGTTGCATCAATGTATTCCCGTAAGGTCACAACATCGCTCCGTTTGGCCTGATCTGTCTTTGATCCCCTTATGACCCGACAGAAATTCCGCTCCCCCAAGACAGGTCCTGGAATTCCAGGGCCCTGTCCAATCTGTCCTCTTTGCTCTGAACGACCAATTCACTTATTCTTAGCACCCCGAAAAATGCAATGAGAGCCGCTGATTGAAACAAAAGAGCCTCATATGTTGAGGAACACACTACTTTCCATGCATCACCCAAACCCCTCAGGGTACCAGGAGAAAGTGGCTGCCTGTTACCTCGTACCGTTTACTTGCTTAAGGACCACACAAAGTTGCAAAATGTGGTTTACTGGGAGTGCCAAGTGTCTTGCAACCTTTTGGACTTACAAAAGTTGCTGAATTCCCTAACTGCCTTGCTGTAACCCTTCTTAGTGCTGGGTGCGATTGACATACCTATCATCCTCATTACCTCACCCCGCCAAGATTCCACAGGCCAGCGGGCATCGGTTCTGGTAGGGCTGGAGCCAGTTCCCTAAAGCGTTCCATCTGCATATGGGAAAGAGAGTCAGTCAAAGAATTATCAATGCCCGCAACATGTACTGCTTTGAAAACAATGCTAAATCGTAGACATTGAAGCCCGCTCCAGTCTCATAACACGCTATTACTTTGAAGAAGGATAGTTGATCACTCTGACTGTAGCCTGGTATCACACCAAACTGGGCGGTGTCATTTGCTTACTTATGTGCCCAGATGCACACTGCTACCCATATTGGGAAAACTCCAAAAATTTTCAGGTCAGCTGTGATGCCCGCTTCCGCCCCAACTCCCGGGCTATCTCTAAGCGCAGCACCTGCCTCCGAAAAAGACACTGTAGCCAATGGAACCTGTTGCGTCAGAATATATTTGCAATGTATCCTTGACTTTAATTTCATCACGCCTAAAGGCGACACCGTTAAAAACAGCCAAGAACTCCTGCCATGCTTCTAAGTCTAACTTCAACTCTCTAGTGATCCTAATTCGGTGGTGTGGCTTGGTGACACCCTTAGAGGCATTGCAAAGCCGCCTGATAAACGCCCTGCCACGCGCCATCCCCTGCAGTCAAAATTCTCTCATAGATTACCGGTAGTTAGTGCTAGGCAAGCACAGCTTGACTGGGAAATGATCTTGCAGCTGCCTGGTTCTGCTTACTTGCTGACCTCAACTGTTGGGTAAAAAAGGCTCTGGTAATTGCACAAAACGCATGTTACCTCTCACTCTCATTGAAGCCTTTTCTGTTTGGAAATGTACTCCTCCTCCACAGCTTTAAATTCACATGACAGCTTAGAGAGCACAAGGAGAGAGATGTTTTTACAGGAACTAGTGTCTTTGTTCTTACTCAAGGTAATCAAAGTATGCTCTCCACCTAGACAAGTTGTCAGCCCATGCAGTAACATTCTGTTGCATCATGAGAACCAAAGTAACTGTGGGTTTTTGTATATCATTTAGCTGAGAGATGTATAAACTTCTATCTATCTATCTATCTATCTATCTATCTATCCATCTATCATATGTATTCTGCATCCATATTCCATTAGTTGCTAATCTCCACATTGTTTATCATTCTTTCACATGAATGGCTCTTTTCTATCTTGTTATCCTCAGAATCTGGTTTGATGAGCATCTTCAGTTGTAACTTATTTTATTATTATTGCATTTGTATTTTTAATTCATATCCCATTTTTCCCCAGACCAAGAATTCAAGGTAGTTTACAAAAATTAAAACAATTGATTTTGTTTACCCTACTGGGAAGCATTCATAATAACTAATTAGCTGCATACATGGTCACATTTCAGTGATACAGAAAAGACCAGGCAAAGCTTTGCCACTTAGTACTTCTGCGTCATGGATTAATGCCTCTAACTACATGCCTCAGAATTCACCTATTAAGTCCCCACAGATTTGTATAAATGTCAGTGTTCCTTAAGCACAAAAGACTTGCACTGCAGTTAAGAGACCTGCACAACAGTTGCTCATGGAGAACTAAGCTACTAAATGACTCAAGCGAACTGTTTCATCGGTTTCTGCATCCGTTTCAATTAGTGTCACCCACAGACATGGAAGGGACACTTGGAGCTCTGAAGATGATTAAGTGCAGGCTGGAACTATGCCCACCCTGACTTCTAAAAGCCAGTTGGTAGACACTGTCCTTTACTGGGAGAATTGTCACACAGAAGTCAGAATGTCAGACAGCTTCAGATCTGTGTTAATGCAGTTTCTATTTCATAAAGTGGGGAAAAATCCATAACTGTCAGACTGAGTACAGATAATTACTATTGTGACTTTTCAAATTATAATGACTTTGCTTTTCACAGTACAAGATGGTATGTCAGGTAAACAAAGCTTTCTCTGAAAAAAACAACAACCTTGGATGTCAGAAATGGAGAACAGTTCTCAGGCAGATTCATACAAGGAGAAGGGATATGGTTCTTAGAATATGTTCAGTACATTCAGAGCTTTAAAGTTGTACTGAACCCAAAAAACAAACTGGTAAGCAGCGAGGGAAGTAATGGATCAGCATCATACTATCTGATCCATGAATTCATACAGAAAACTGAGAAGCACTTTCTGGATAAATGGGGATTTCTGGACTGTCTTGGAAGATAGCATCATGTAAAGGACATTGCAGTAACACAACTTTGTCATTTTGGGACTTGAATTTCAGGGGCCACTTTCCAATCCTAGGATAGTGACAAAGCCACATAGGTGTGCCAGAAAAATGATAGTGAAAGTCACTCTTGACTTGACTAGGGATAGATGAGGATTTAATTAGGTTTGTATTTCAATGCAGATGTACCAAATTCTCCCACTCAGGACTAAAAGACTGACCAAAATATAATTGTGATCCAGTTCTACTCTTTCTCAAAATGTTGTGCTTGGATTCTGTCTGTGTATGAATGTATAAAATATGCACAGATACTTCAAATCTAGACAATGTCACTCCATCCTATGAAGGAAAGTGCTCATATTTCTAAAATGGGCAGACAAGATAAACATTCTCAAGAATCTGTGTAGGAGAAAACATATATATTTGTATTTTTTGTTTAAGCAATTGATTTAAAAGGGCTTTTTTGGACTACAAGTTCCAGAATTTCCCAGCCAGCATAATCAATAGTCCTAAAAAATCAACTTTTTCCAAACTCTTCCAAAGTGGATGAGAATGATTTTTCATGCAGAAATTTTACAATCTATCCATAAACTACTGGATCAACCATCATTACTCTGACCACTCCTGTCAGCTAGGCAGCAAATGCAAAGCCACATCTAGGAATATCCCCAAACTACAGCCCTGATTGTTTGGTGAATGGGGTATGAAACCTGCACAAGACAGACTTTCCACACTAGAACTTCAGAAAACAGTATCTTAAGCTTGTTAGGAAAAAATTAGTCAGATGCCAGTTCAGAACTCCTGCTGCCTCCTTGGCATCAGATGGTTAAAAAAAAACAAGAGGCAGAGCTGTGTGCAATTAATATAATGATGGTAGACCAGCCCAAATTTTTGGATGATCTCCCCTAGTGATTCCAAGACAATGTTAAATATGAGAGATAAGATGGCCACAAGGTGAAGCAGCAGTCTGTCACCCCCGCCGTTCTAGATATGCTCTCCAAAAAACATTGGATTCACTAGACATCCTATCACAGCCCAGGTAGATCCACATAAGATAACATAACTGCTGGGTTGGTTCTTGGTCCATGGTAGGAACCTTTTGTGGAGGTCTGTGAAAGATATAATGACATAGTAATGATTATACTAGAAGTACAGGAAACATAACCGAAGGATTTGTCAGATCTTTTGCAGAAGTTCTTCCTGAATGGTTCCATTCTAATAAGGAAATACCATACTGCAGTTGTTAGTCATTCTTCTTTGGGTGTTTCTAGAATCTTTACCATGAGGCCTTGTAATACCCCACCAATATAAATATAACCATACAAAACCACAGAATGGTGTTTCAGCAGTTCTGAAATTATTGAAGCATACTTATGTTCACAGGTATTCTGCTTTAATGCAACAGAATCTTCATCAAATATTCTGAAGCCCTGAAAAGCATGTGTTAAATAGATTCTATCTGGCAGATTGACACAGAGAGATTCATGCATGATACACAGCTGTGACCATGCACCTGCAGACAAAGCTCTGCGGACCTGTGAAACAGTATTACATATCAGATTGCCTGACTCGGTTTCCATTCTTTCTGTCAACAAATCTGATAGGATCAAGGGAATGAGCTGGAGGTGGCACTGATGCTATGGAAAGTTAGTTTTGCTTGTTCACCTGGGGCATGAAAAGTATTAATGATTCTATCCATGAAGCCAGGACTACTGGGGCTAGAAAAGAGATAACATGATATGCCTTCATAGTCCAAATAGCAGCTGAAAAAGCTGAAATTACATGGAATCCCTGTGTACTGACTAGTGCAGTACAATCTATGCATATGAAGTAATCTTGTCTAATGCTTGTCTTTCACAAAATAGCCAGTCAATACTCTTTGATGAAATAGCCAGTCAAGAGCTTCTTAACCCTTGTGAGAACAGCATGAGAACAAAGCATGAAGCATTGTTTTCCTTTGAAGTTTTGCAATTTGTGTAAAATGTATATGTGCACAACCTATTTTTCTTTTTGGTGAATCTCTTTTAGTATTCCTGAATATGGGCTCATTCTCATTTTTTCCTAAATTTACTAAAATCAGCTTTCTTAAAGTCTAGAAGGTGTATCTGACTATGTTTGGCTTTCTCTTTCCTCTGTATAATAAACTCCAGGAGAACACAATCACTTTCACCTAAGGATCCTGCCACCTATATTTCTATTTATCAGATCATCATTGTTGGTTAGGAACTTTTGCCTTCTTGTCCAAACTGTGAAATTACTTCCAGGTAACAGATTTAGAATTGCACATTGAGCAACTTACAAAAGTTCATGTACTCCTGGAGTAGGTATGATTTGCAATAGTGATGGAAATAATATTTGAAAATATTTGTTAAATGACCAAAAAGCTTGTTTTTTGAGTGTTGAGAAACCTTGACAAGAAAACAGAAACTGATGAGGGACACAGGTGGCAATACTGCTACCCATCCATTTAAGGGGCAAGGGAGTAGAAAAGTGTATCCCTAACCCAAGGCATCGTGCAAATGGTGATGCTGCCATTATAACAGTATAATGTGCTAATAGCCTCTAGTGTGGAAATGTTCTCTGTGTCACAAACTGATTTTGAGATTCTGTTTAGTTTCAGAAGTAATTTTCTATTGGGGAAGGAGTCAGTCAGAGGCGCCTTTAAAGCAGACTAACTAAAACCTCTCTTCAATATGTAAATCTAGTTGTGCGGTGCCTTGAAAACTGGTTATTTTCTTTATCAGATTTTTTTTTTTAAAAAAAAACCCTTTAATATAAAAGCATCAGAATTTGAATAACACATTTTCTAGTTCTTGGAAAAGAATGGGAAAAGAATATAAGTTTATTTTTCTTGAAATGTAACTACAGAGACACATCTCTGTTCTCAATAAGATAAACAAAAAAAAACCCCTCATATTTCAAAGAAAGGTGTGGGATTCTGGTGTTTCCTTCATAATTATGAACATAACCCTTTTATTTTGGACCATAATATATAATGATGAGGATTGCAAATGTTTTCTGGTCTTTTAGGAATAATCTAATTGAAGTTTACGATAATCAAACTCATTGTTTTGTATTGTGATGCACATTTCTGGTATATTTATTGGGTAACCAATAAACCTCATGCACTAAGAGTGTACCATTGTGTGTTGTAAAAGATAAAGGATTACTCCTTGCTGACTGCCACTCATCTATGAACTCTGTATTATACTGTTCTCAGAGGTTCTAAGTGCAGCTGGTGTTCAGCATCAGGAGAGCTATTTGCTGGGTATCAAGTCGGTGCACAGCAATGCCCTGGAAAACTAAGCCTTAGTTATGAGCTCGTATTTACCTCAGGAGTTCCAGTTAAGTCTAGTCTCACAAAGAATTTTATTAATCATGTGCAAAAGCTCAGGATTTCAATATCAGGTGTGTGTCCCTATCTATAAAAGAATATCACAATACACTAATATTTGTTTGTATCTCCTAGAATCTATTGGGATTTTTTTCAATTGATTTTTTTTTTTTCAATTTGATGGAATCTTGCCTCAGTGTTTCTCTTTTTTCCACTCAGGTGATGATTGATTCACTCAAGAATCAGAGCGAAGCTAAAACTATAAGGTTGTTGTGAACATTTTCAAGGTTGTACAACTCACCACAATTTTCCACAGTTGTGCCATCTCATTCACTAACAGAGGAAAGGTGCACTCACATTTACTGTGCATACAGTTTTATTGGGCTAACTAAAAGGCACAAAATTAAATTAGATTTTGAAACTCACTTTCTCCTTTATCAAGGAAAGGTTGGGTCTTTCCACACTGTACTGTTATAGTGCTGTGACTCCACTTTCAATATCCTGTGGAATTCTGAGGTTTGTAGTTTACTGAGGCCAAAGAGCTAAACACCCCTCCCTAAAATGCAATCCCAGGATTCTATAGGATGATCAAAGTGGAATAATAGCACTAAGAGCCCTGGTGGCGCAGTGGTTAAGTGCTAGTACTGCAACCACAAGGTTGTGAGTTCGATCCTGCCAGGCTCCAAGGTTGACTCAGCCTTCCATCCTTCCGCAGGTCGGTAAAATGAGTACCCAGCTTGTTGGGGGCAATTAGCTAAAAATACATTGTAAACCGCTTAGATAACACTCAGTTGATAAGCGGTATAGAAATAAATGCTATTGCTATTGCTATTACTAAGAGTGTAACATGGAAAAAAATGAGGAAGAAAAATCACATTGTTAGAATCACAAATTTGTATCTTTCTTGGTTGAGGTAATATAGGAGAAGAAGCCACGGAAAGGGAAAAATCAAGCTAGGCCCCTGTGACCATAAGATGATTGGGAACAAGCAGTACAAGAAAAACAATGACATCTACTTCTCCTTTGGCAGCCATAAAGTACCTCCTTTTCAAGCCAATGGCTAATATAATTAATTTTGTATCCTTTGGTTGACCTGATAAAAGTATCACTACCAAGTAGTGATTTCTGTTTCAGATTTTCTGTTACAATCAGCCATGCATTCTTTTTCACATTCACTACATGATCATTGGACCTTGGTTTTGTAAGATAATTCAGATGTCACTGTCTTCTTTCTTAGGTTCCTGTGTGTGAAAGTGTGTGTGCTTTCAAGTTGCATGCCAGTTTATGTCAACCGCATGAATTTCATAGGGTTTTCTTAGGCAAGAAATACTCAAGAAGTGGTTTTGCCAGTTCCTTCCTCTTGATGTCATTATGTAGAACTGTAAATATTCACTTAGAAGCCAACTTTTTTATGACTACAGCTGCCAATGGCCATGCTGGCTGAGAGGTGAAATCCTAAAAAAGTTATTCTGGATTATATGATACCATAGAAATAGATAAATTAACTATGTTCCTAAAGGATAAAACAGTCGACAAATTTAGAGAAGATTGGCCTTATCTTTGTAATTATTTAAAGGAGAAATGGGGGGACATCTCAATAATTGCTCTGAGAGAAGTTTAATATAGAATAAATATTAAGGCTGAAATTGAAATAAGCCTTTGAAAGTTATCTTTGTTAGCAGTAAAAATTAAGGCTGAAATTAAGGTACTTATATTATATGATGGTTACAAACACATGGAATATATATGCAATTTAAAAATTGGGTGAAATCACTGGCACTATGCCAGCAGACCTCTGCTAACACCTTAAGGGGTTTTTTTGTTTTTTTTTCCATTCCTTATCTGAACAGCTCTGGGCTTAGAGTTTTCCCAGCATCCTGGGGCAGGTTTCAAGGGTGTGCAAAGAATTGTAGAGAGAAAGGTAGCCTTTCCAGAAGCAGAATGACTCTATGACACATGTGTGGGGGGTGGGGGGCGTGTATGTATTCTGCTAAATCATTATTTTTTTTTCCAGTAATCAAAACTGGACAACACTTGATGCACCAGTATTCAGAACACACTAAGGGTGAATATCAAAAAAATATGAAATACATAAAGCCAAGACAGATGGTTTCTGTCCAAACTAGAATACCATCAATAAAGATAAACGAGAAAGGAGTCTTGTGGCACCTTACTTATCAAAAAACTTTTGCCAAGCATATGTTTTCATGAACTGCCACCCATTTTTTTGAATGCATTCATGTATCACCATGCATCTGAAGATGTGGGCTGCATTTCACAAAATATTACCGTATGCTGCAATAAATTGGTTAGTCTTAAAAGGTACCACAAGAATACTATGTCTAAAATAGGATCACACACCTACATCTTTAAATGTATTTAAAGAACATCTTTACTACAAATAGTATTGAAACCCCTTCATTCTTTCTAAATCTCTGTTCCTCACCACCCCAATTGTATTGCAACTTAAAATGTTGTCCTATTTTCTCCTCTGATTCTCAAAGAAGTATGTATTGGTCTCCACTGAAACTCAAGAAAAGATGAATTTATTACCCTCTGTATTTTACTAATTTTAAATAATATGTTTCTCATTCAGGTTTCCACTGCTACTGACAGTTTAATTTTATTATTATTATTTTAATGATTTATATGTTGATTTTTTTTATAATCAATTGTAATATTATTTGTGTGAAAGAAGAAGCATAGCATGTATCAGTGACAAAAATGATACAATAAAGTCAACATCATTCCCATCCTCAAGTACCATGCAATATGTATTTGTGCAAGGCTAAAAACACAAGAGACAGATAGTTTGCTGCTAGGTTCTGGAAGATTTTTTTCCCTTGGGAAATCTTTTGCCTTACATAACATTTTAATATCTGTGTCCTTTCTTCAAAAACTGAAGCTACACAATTTTATTTTTTAATTGTAAGTGAGTCTTTTTGAGGCCTTGAAATTAATATTCAAGTCTGGCTCAGAAGAACCTGGCCACCATGTTTCATGATTCTAAGGATGGGTGTGTGGAGATACAATGTCAGGCCGTAGGCTACTGCTGCTGACAGGAATGCCATCAATCCAATTGCAGTACCAGGCAAAAAAAAAAAATCTTGATATTTATAGGAGAAAAGAAAATCTACTACCACCACTACTAGTCTTAGAAACAACCATTCTACAAACCAACTGTAAATCCTCCCCATGCTGTAAGTGAAACAATCTGCCATATTCACCACTTGGAAATGATGTAGTAAATTTGAAGCTGCCATTGTAGCCTTGTGATGTGTTCAACATAGCCTTCTGTTAGGGCAGTTGACTTTTATCCACTGATGGTGCTGAACTGTAACTCCCAGTAACGCTAGAAAGCACAGCCAGTGATAAGGAATCTTGAGAATTATATTCCAGTAACGTCTCTGCTCTCTTCTTAAAGGAAAGACATAAACTATATGATGCTGTTCTGGAAATTCCCCTTCCGACCCAAAATCTGTGATGTCCTCTCAATTTATCTTAATAAATTAGAATAGGTGATAGTTCATTTATAGGTTTAGCCCTTGACTCCTCAATTGTGAACTAGAAAGAAAATTTGTATGCCTCTCTTGCATGAAGTTCATGTTTTAGGAGTTCTGAACAAAGCAAACAACCAAGTCCACCAGAAACAAAATGTTGTTGTTACTGAGCCTTTTTTCCCCCAACTCTGATAGCTTCAACTCCTCTTCTGTTTTTTTTTTTTCTGTTTTACCATCCTAGCATTACATACTTTAAAATGAACTTTTTCTGCTTTTGAAGTCCCGTCAGCCAACCCAGACAAATGCTAGACATTGTTTAAAAAGTTTTTGGTAAAGTGCATTAGTAAATAAAAAGGGATGTACTTTGCTTGCCATTTAAATCTCTATTCACACGGAAAACAATGGGAAATGGGTACAGCCTATTCTTGCTTATGAGATCTGACAGCTAATCACATTAGAACTACCTTGTTCAGTGACATTCATTGCATCCAAAATTTAAATATCTTCTTTTAAGTTCTCAAAATATTTAAAGAGATGCACTATAGCTGCCTTGCCATCTGTAACCCTTTTCTTAACAAGGCAGTTTATACATGCGACTAATTGTTTCAAATGATATAGAATGGAGCACAGTGTAAGGTATGCTTAACTTCTTTTCAGGTGACCCATTTTAACTATTTTGCAAAAAGCGGAATCTTACGTAGGATAAACTAAGCTATCAATTTTTTTTTCTGGCATGGAGGATAGATTTGCATTAAAAGTCAATTGTGCTTTTTCTTCTATATGTTTTAGATTGATGATAGATAGATAGATAGATAGATAGATAGATAGATAGATAGATAGATAGATAGAGAATCATAGACTCATGGAATCATACAATCATACAATCATAGAACTGGAAGAAAACACAGAGGTCATCTGGTCTAATCCCCTACTGTGCAGGAACACACATCAAAGCACTCCTAACGGATGGCCATTCAGCCTCTGTTTAAAACCCTCCAAAGAAGGAAACTCCATCACAGGCAGCATATTCCACTGCTGGACAGGACTGACTGTCAAGAAGTTCTTCCTGAGGTTCAGCTGGAACCTCCTTTTCTGCAGCTTGAATCCACTGCTCCTTGTCCTAGTCTCTGGAGCAGTGGAAAACACTGCTCCCTCCTCAACATGACATCCCTTCAAATATTTAAACTAGGCTATCATGTCCTCTCTTATACTTCTCTTCTGCAGACTAAACATACCCAGCTCCCTAAGCTGGTTCTCATAGAGCATGGCTTCCAGACCTTCACCATTTTGGTTGCCCTCTTCTGGACACACTTCAACTTGTTGATATCCTTCTTGAATTGAGGTGCCCAGAACTAGCCAGAGTATTCCAGATGAGGTCTATCCAAAGCAGAAGAGAGTGGTACCATTATCTCCCTTGATCTAGACACCATACTCTTATTGATGCAACCAAGAATCACATTGACTTTCTTGGCTGCCACATCACACTGCTGATTCATGTTCAGCTTGTGGTCCACCAAGACTCCTAGATCCCTTTCACACACACTGTTATCTAGCCACATGTCCCCCATCCTATATTGGAACATTCCATTTTTTCTGCCTAAGTGTAGGACCTTACATTTCTCTCTTTTGAAATTCATTTTGTTAGCTTTGGCCCAGCTCTCCAATCTGTCAAGGACATTTATTAAAAATAAATGAAATTCCAGATGAAATTCTTAATCACCACTTGCACTGAACAAATAGGTACAGCTAGTCCCAGAATGAAGTGTAAATATGTTGCACCTCAAAAAAGAAATATCAGCCTTAATGCAGCAGTACAAACAGGATTAAGTAAACTGGAATTTCAGGTATCCTGTTTGCTGGCATATAAGACTCATTTCTTTTCCTGAAAAATGCTGTTTGAAAATGGAGTGTGTCTTATATGTATGCTGGCAAATACAAGTAAGTCTTTTTAAGAGCAAAACACTCAAATGCATGAATAAATACAAATCTATCATGTTTTTTTCTCTCTGTCCTACATTTTACTTGTTAATATCAAGTTATTTCTGTTGAATTGATGAACAAGATGACAAATTTGAAAAACCTTTATCAAAAAGGACCCAAATGAAAATGTAACTCACCTGGATCAGCATGTACTGAAGGAAAAAGATGTTGTCCATGACAAGCATTATTATCTTGTAGTTATTATCCTGTACTCTAAGCATTATTATCCTGTACTCTATGCAGAGTACGAGTTTGCTGGTTGATGGCAGGATTCAAGAACCTTCTCAGATGGAAGAAATCCTAGATTAAGTATGACAGAAATGTAGTTTATGCAACTCAGGACCCAACATGCAGTTCTCTAGGCTTTTGGTATCAAATTAAAGGTTTAGATATTCTTAGGACAGAGCCTTTCCCAACCTGCATTGATTTTGGCTTAGAAGAGGACTCTGATTCTTGAAAGACTATAGAATTTATGAGAACAGCAAGGCTTATTCAGATTAAAATTTGATAAAGAGAGTGACAATTAGAAAAGTAACATGGTATGCTGGCTTAAATATTGGACTACAGCTCAGGAAACCAGGATTCAAATCTTCACTCAGCTATAGAAACCCATTGTGTGACCTTGGGCAAATCACACTCTCACTCAGGGGATGTGAAAGGGCAAATCCCCTTTGACCAAAACTTGCCAAGAAAATCCCTTGATTTTCCCTTGAAATCCCATGCCTTAGGGAATGACTTGAAGGCACATTGCCACCATTATGAGCATAATAACAACAGGGATGATCATTTTTGAGAAATGAGAATTACCATGCTTTCAAATTGTAAAAAGATAATAAATTATAAAATACACAATATTTTGTTCAAAATACATTAATTTAGGGCTTCCTGATAATGTTTAAAAAAGGAAAAGAGAAAGATCCTCAGCTGTTCAGAATCTTCTGAGCCATCACAGTTTTGACAAAGTAGTTGTAACTTTCCAGGGAGCTAGGGGAAGACTGATCCTGGTGAGTGGTTCTCCTCATGTGTGAAGGAGATGCTGCATCTTTATGCAAGTCCTAAGAATCAGAAAAAGTGACAGGACTTCATGAGACATTGCTGCCCCCATTCTTTGTTTGGTGTGGCTATTGATATACTAGCTTAGAATGGGAGAGATGTGTTGTAAGAGACCTGGTAGAAATTTTTGGTGCATTCTTATTCAACTATACCCTCCCTATCCCACCAATCTACATTGCCTGAATGTTTTTGTTTGGCTAATTGGCTTGGTCGGCAATGTTAGCAGAAGTGTCCTAGAACTTGGAGGTGCCCAAATGTATCCCAGGTTTATGATCTGTCATTGATCTTTATTAACAAAGTTATGTCCCTTAACCCAAGGAATTGTCTTCTATCTTTATTCAAAGGAGGAGGTATGAACCAAAGACACCTGGACTGGTAGGAAATGTGCTGGGTTGTTTGTTTGTTTTTGTTTTTTTGATATACTTAAAAGATTTTTAAAAATACTAAAAAATTTAAATTCTAAAGCTTAGTAGGCAATAGTCTTATGACTAACCCATATCACACAGAGCATAAAGAAGGACACAGGCAGCCCTGCAATTTCTTTGGAGAAAGATGTTATATCAATATTATAAATAAATAAATGCATTAAGCTGGGCTTTGTCCTATTACACAATCTCTGAAACAATCACAAATGTGAGTGGTAATCTGCATATTTGCATTCAGTACATATATCACCTCAACAGAAATGTGTAAGTGATTAATAACTTGTTTTGTAACCAATTGATTGGCTAATCAGTTCATTTAGATACATTCTGAACGCTATCAAAATCTCAGACATAGGTTTCTTTATGAGATACTGATGGGAATTTGACACTAAAACTGCCATCACTGGCTAGAGAAACAGCCATCTTGAAAATAATTTCCAGAAACAAGTATGAAAATCATGTGATTTAAAATACTTTTTAAAAGTATTTTGCAAGCTGTCTTATCAAAATATTGTGCTTACTGACTAAAACTAAACCTGCAAACTTTTAAATGCAGCTATATTCTTCATGTAATTGCCAGAACAATGAAAATGAATATACAATGATATAATACTGTAATTTAAAATCAATATATCTTCTTGTGCTATTTCTGTTAAAATTAAATATAATCCAATCAAAATTATTGGAAATCCAAGAACTTTTCCAAGCAGTGAAATAGATAAGGATAAGAATGAACAAATAATTCTACTTTGTGTCATTTTTCACAAATGCTCATTTATAAGCTTTCTGATTTCCGCATTTAGTAAACATCTGCACAAGCGTTCCTAGCTATACTTACATTATAAGTGTCTTGCCTGTGTTTGTGGTGGCAACATATTTCCCTCTAAAGGCGCATTTCTAAATATACAAATATATATTATTCCACAAGCTACTAGTAACTATTATTAATAAAACACTGAAATAACAAATTGTGTTCTGATTCCAATTAGCAGCTGCTGCCCAGTAGAACTGACGGGCACAAACTTTTACAGTCCAAGACAAATTTGGATTAGGCCAGCAACTAGAATTATTGTTAAGTGTTTTCTGATTATGGAACATCAGCTCAGCCATTAATTCATTTTACCAAGGAATAACAGTATTAACTTTCCAGGATCTTTGTGTGTGTGTGTGTTGTTGTTGTTATTGTTTATGTGTAACCTCAAACTACACCAATTAGAATTAAGTGTAATCCAGTGCCTCAGGACCAAGTTTGCCATATTCAAATTCTTCTAATCTGGCCAGGCTAATTTCCATGTTTTGAAAAGTTGCATATTATGCAAATAGTTATGGATGTGAAAACACAATGAATACTTCACATTATCCAGATGTTAACTGTTACATTTTTTTTTTATTTGTCATTAGATTTGAGCCCTGACATCATTATATAGTAAATATTGATGTGCATACACACTGTCATCTGGGTTACTGGAATAAAGTGAAGGTAAAGTGCAGAAACTGCAAGAATGAAAAGATCTGATTTCCTTCAGGGATGTAGATAAAATATTTTAACTTGAGCATATCCTAGTTTAATGTAATTTGTTGGATTCATCTAGTTGTCCAATTAGAACAAATATGTTAACAAACTCCTTTATGCTAGGATACGTGTGCTAACACCCACTTACTACTCGTTAATGACCACAATTAAGAACACAATCAATGTTTGTAGTATTTATATTTTGTTTCCATTTCACTTCACCGATTACACATTCTCTTACTTAAGTGTGTATAACAGTCAACTGAGATAACACTGGATGCATTTCATGCAGTCCACTAACACAACAGGCCCTATCATGGACAAGGTGGGGTCTCTGCCCCCAAGTAACAGGATGCCAGAACTACTAACCCATGGTTTTCCCTTACCAAGAGGGCAGCGCTGCTTCTGCCTCATCTGACTTCTGTTCACAGCCTAGTTCACCTCACCTTGCCATGTTCTATGTCTACAACATTTCCAGCTATTGGACCTCCAGCTCCTGCTTGTCATGGTAAAGTTGTTCTTTCACTTTGCTGCCTTCTTCCTGCTTTTTCATTGACCCCTGGCTGTTTACCTCCTGTCTCTTCCATCTTCTGTCCACTCACCCACATGGTGGCACTTGCTGTTGCTCCCTGTTCCTTGCTCCATCTCCATCTCCTGCTTGCTTATACCGCACTCCTAGTAGCTACTGCTCCTCTTTCTTGTCAGAACAGCCTGCACAACATTGGCAGACCAAGCACAATTTTTGCTACAAAGAAAACAGAGACAGATCGAAGATGGTGACAGAAATGGTACAGGACAGCCTAAGCACAAGAACATATGCCATATAAAACTTGTTAGCCTTTTAAGGTACCAAACGACTGAGTTGGTGACAATATGGCTACTCCTTGAAAGGGTGTGAAAAATGTTCATTTCTCTGAGCAAAATGAAGCTTTGTACCAGTCTGATATAGCAGACCTGTTTCCTTCCTTTCAACACAGCCTCCTTTTTGTTCCACCACCCCTCAGTATAAATCCCTTCTGTATATTTCATTCCCTACTTGTCCTGTAGCTGCTTTTCTTTTCCTCCCTTGATATATAAATCCCCAATGCACTTTTTTTTTTTTTTTTTGGTGTAAGTAAGGACACCTGAGGTCTGAGTAAATTGTTCAAGGGGCTATACCTTATATCCAAGACAATAAATGTGGAGTTAGTCCTTCCAAATGGACTTTATCTTTTCTTTATTATTTGGAATTACTTTCCTGACACCTAAGATCCATAGCAAGCATTTATCTTAATAATCTTCTTTCTGTATGTCCATTGATCTAGCTTTCTCCTCTCCTCTCCTTCCACCTCTCCATAACATTACCTGTCTTCATTCAATTCCTTTCTCTTGGCAGCACCTACCTGATCTCTCATAGAAGGTAAAAAGAAAGGTAAAAAGCAGAAGGTAAAAAAGAACTTGCAATTTTCTGGAAGTGTAGTTAAAAAGAATAATATGGTTCACGTCAAGTCTGTGTGGTATTGCAGCAAAAACAGCAGAGTTCAAGGTACCTTAAATACTACTAATTTTAGTATGGGATTTTTACCATGCTTCCCCTACACCACTTTATTCTGTTGCTTTCTATACACACACACATATATATATATACATACACCATTCATTTCTGCAGCTCCATTCTATTCCTATGACTATATTCATTCCTATGACTTGCCACGCACTATTTTGACTGTCTAAAAACAAACTAGACATTCCCGAGAATTGTAACAGAGAATTAGGATTTCGAGTGCAGGTCACTTTAAATCTCTGTAAAGCTGTAAGATTTCACTTATATGCTAAACAGTGGAAGACAACAGCAAACTAATTTTGCTCCAAGCAAAGAACTTGTGTATTTTGCTTCATAACTTGGTTTCCAGAAATTCTAGAGCCTTATGAGAGAAAGAGAGAGAGAGAGGGCAGTAGGCCTGGAATCCAGGGAGGGAAAAATTCATCAAACTGGATATTATGGAAACTCTACTTGGGGCAAACATAATTCAAATTGAGTTAAGGCACAGACTGCCTTTGTTCACTTTGTTCACAGCAACAATTTTTCTTGGTACAAGAACTGAGCTCAGTTCTCTCACATAAAAATCCACTTCAGCCCTCCCCCATTCCCTATTTCAACTGCCAAATCAGATAGAACAACCCCATTGTTGCTGCTGCTGCTGAGCAACATGGAGGAATAAACCCTTTCATCTCTTCAGGCCATTGCTCTGTCCTCTGAAGAAAATAAAAGCAGCCAGACACAGCTCCACTGTGCCTTGGCCCAGAAACCAATGAGAGACCCTCCCTCCATTGCTGTTGTAGTCTCTGATGGAACAGCAGCCAACCACAGAACTATCATGCCTTGGATCCAGTGGCTAGTGAGAGGCCTTCCCTCTATGCTCCGACTGACATTGCTCTGGTCTCTGAAAGACAGAAGAACACCCAGAGACAGACCATTCATGGCTTGGCTTGAGTGGCTGATGAGAAACTTTCCTTCCATGTTCAACTGCCACTGTTCTGACCTCTGAAGGAGAAAAGAACAGTGAGTATCTGCTGGACTTTATTCCCTCCTCCACTGCAACTCATTTTTTCCTTGTGTGTCACATCTTTACAATATTATTATCCTCAGGGCAGGGAAATGTCTACTTATTTATCAACTGGCCAGGGAACTTTTTGGTTACAGGGAAGGACATAAATACTCTAAATAAATAAAATGAATAATACTGCATATCACATGGATAACTATGTTGCCCCCTTGGTAAACCCTGTCCCAGGGTCTACAACTTTGATATAAAACCAATCTGACCCACCAGAGAGGTCACCCGGATGAGCACGTAAGCAACAATGGTCATACAATCAAAAGAACCAGATCAGGCCAGTAAACTCCCCAGTCACGTAGCCACAGGAGACCTCAAGCTGTGCCAACCCATGGTGGACAAAAGGTCCTCAGCCTTTAAGGAGCCAACTTGAGGGGATTAAGAGGGATTAAGCTGGGCACTGGAAGCGATGAAATCTTATCAGGCAAGATCCATCTACATAGACTCACACTGCAACCCAAAGCGGCAGAAGATCCTGATACTTGGGTAACACCTTGTTATCTTCCTGTATCAAAAAAGATGCTGGTGTGAAGTTGTTTTCCGTTGGCTGTCCCCTTTGTTCTCCCTGGGAGAGGATTTGCCCTCAAGGTAAATTCTTCCTACAAATAGTCCCCATTTTTTATTAGTTCTTTGGATACCTCCTGGTCATACCAACTGACCACTTCCCCCCTCCCAACAGCCGCATGCTCTCCTCATTGTCTCTTCCTTTTCTTTTGCTGCTTTCTGGACCAAGAACTTCAGGAAAAAGTGCAGTATCACCCAAACTACGAACCCTTCAACAATCCCTCTATCTTATTTCTGCTCTTTATTTCTTTTAGCCCTTGGATGTGTGTGTGCGTGTTTGCGTTGATGAGAGCTATTATGTTCAATAAAGTCATTCATTGGACCTTTTTGTGTGATTTCTGGCTGAGCCAGACCCCGTAAAAATTGGGTAAAAGATCTCACTAAGTTATCCTTCCTCTCGCATTGCTGTTGCTTGTGCTCCATTGAGCTTACTTTCGCCATCACTTGGAGCATATTGAGGTGTCCCTTTGAGACCCCCAGATTATCAGGGTAATGCTATCAGTAGATTCTAATCTCCTTTCTGCCCATCTCTGCAAGAGATCACCCTGGACAAGCCAGTGTGGGCACCATTGTCTTACTCAACCAGGCACATGGGTATTCTGATGAAAAACTTCTGTAAGTGCTTCAGACACCCTGAATGGAGTTTAGGGAGTTTTTAAAAGGAAGGGTGTAAATACTAAGTGTTACTATTGGGATTACAACTTTCAATCCATTAGTCAGATAAATTAATCATTTAAGTGCTTTTAGGCTGTAAATCTATACATGCTTATCTTGGAGTAAGTCCCATTGGACTCCATGGGCTTACATCTGATGCCTAAGACAACATACAGTGCCCAAGACTGTAAGCTGACTAAAAAGGCATTCTTTAAATAATCAGGCAGAAGAATTTTCAGATCTTTTTTTTCTCAATAAAAATGCTCTTCAAAATTGTACATGTTCAACAATACCTTGAGAAAAGCATTCTTCTTTGCATCTCAAACAAACAATTGTCAATATTCTACATTGTCTACTTAGTTGCATGTGCATAACTAAGTAGCATCTCCTGGCCTAATTCTCCAAGCCCACTTTAATGGCAAGCAGTCAGCTTGGACAAAGGAGATCTGTTCAGCTGCTGCAGTCAGCACAAAGAAGATGATATTTGCAGCCTCCTCACACCAAAAAGTGAGAATGTGACAAGAAGTTGTAACAGGGATCCTGTTTCTGAAAAATCACAGGCTTGGTTGCTGGTGAGAAGTGGTTAGAAACATATTCCTCCTTGCACCCTGATCAGCAAGCAGATGAATAGATCTTCTTTGGCTGATCTAGTGTTGGGCGTTAAATTGTGCTGGTGGGGGACAGAAATCTTATAGTAATATTACACAGCTTACTGAGTGTGGAGCACTTATGAATCTGTAAATGAAATACACAATACCAGCCGAGGAAGAACCATCTTGTAAGATGATATCTGCTTCTTTGCTTACAAAGAAATTATCCAGATTGATTCAGATATGAATATGAGAATTTGTGGAATTTTAATCAACAGATTAGTCGGTTCATCATATCCTGATCCTGAAGCTCTGGTTATTGTGATTTGTTTGTTTGTTTGTTTGTTGTATTTATATGCCACCTTTCTCCTAAAATGGGACCCAAGGCAGCTTCTAACAGGTAAAAAATACTAAAAGCATATAAATAATTGAAACATTAAATGCATATAAAACTGTATAACAAAGATAGAATTTTTAAAAACAGTTAAAAATAAGTAAAAAAGTTTCCAGCTCACCCATTGAAGTTCTGCTTAAAAAGAAATATCTTCACTCCCTATGAAAGGAAAGCAGGGAGGGGTACAGCCTAGCTTCCTATGGAAGAGCATTCTACAGGGTGGGAGCAGCCACTGAGAAGGCTCTCCCCATGTCCTTACCAGATGAGCTTGGTGGTGGAGGGACTGAGAGAAAGCCTTCCCGTGCAGATCTTAGGGCTCTAGCTGGTTCAAATAGGGAGATCCAGTTTTTCAAATAGCCTGGACCTAAGCTGCATAGGTTTATATAGGTCATAACCAGCACTGAAATGTGCATGGAAATGAACAGGTAGCCAGCGGAGCTGTTTTGACAATGTGCTCCCTATAGGTGGCCCAAGTCAGCATTCTGGCTGCCATGTTTTAAACCCACTGGAGTTTCTGAACAGTTTCCCAAGGCAGTCACATGTAGAGGGCATTACAGTTAACAGTTGATTTGTTGCCCTGTATGTTGGGGGTCCCGGGAGGGGCATCCAAATTACCAAATAAAAACACAAGTTGGGGGAATTTAGCTTGAGCAATCTCTCGGCTAAACGAGAGGCAGGGTAACTTTAGCAAGGATCTTTTAACCCTATGTATACAGCGTCAGGTCAGAGAGAGGCTAGACAAGGTTTTCAAAGTAATAAACAATATTTTATTAAAGACAAGAAACATGCAAGACAAGACATAAACTAACTGAGAAATAGAAACGGAGAGCTTTTCGGGAAAGGCAATACGACACCTGATCTCGTAGTCCTGGAGAGAAGCAGGGTCTGGGGAAGAAAGCTCAGGGGGGCTCGCTGAGGGGAGTTCCTTCAGACTACCGGCAGCAAGGTGGGATGGAAGTCCAAAGTAGTCCGAAGACGTCCCAAAAGTGGGGACCTTTTATAGGGTGGAGTTTACCTACAGGCTATGTTATGCTCGGTGAGAACAAAGGAGATTTGGAGTTGGACAAAGGAGTCGGAAAAGGTCAAGTTCTGCATGATTGGTTTAGCTCTTAAGACAATAGCGTGGCCAGTTCGTTAATAGCCCGATACAAAGGAATGGCTTGGCTCTTGGCTGCATGGCTTTGTGTAGATCCGAGCCAAGCAGAGCCGGTTTGCAGGGAGGTTTTTCCCTAAAGCGACGGAGAGGCTTAGAATGCTTGCCTGAATGGGGTCTTGGAATGTAGTCATTAACAGCCGCGCCCGTACGTGCTCGTCCAGGGGACCTCTGCAAACACGTGAAGTAGGGTGGCAGAGAGAGGTCAAGCAAAGGCCAAATTATTTGATATCAAAAGGACATCTAGTGCTCTCACCCGACATATCATAACCGTGATAATAGATCTTGTATGTGTCTACTCAGAAGTAAGTCCCACTAGGTTTGATAGGATTTATTCTCATATAAAAGGTATAGGATTGCTAAACTGCTACTGGATTTCAAAAATTGTAGCCAGTGTGTATGTTACAGCATTTTGTTGTATATTTCTGTAATATATAACTGCCAGCTGGCTTGTATATGTGTGTAGGTGTGAAGGAGGGGAGAGAAGAGTGAGAGTATATAAATCCCATAGATTAAAGTCTCATAGATTACAGAATATAGAATTTAAACATAATATTAATTCTTCCACTGAAATGATTGAGACTTTAAAATATTTATTTTGGTTGGACTATACCTTAAACTATCATTTCACTTTACCATAATCCAAATATCTATGTTTATTTATTCTTCTTCTTTCTCTATTATCCTGTAATATACAGTCTTATTCCCTAACATAAAATATTATGTACACAATGGGAGTGAAAAAAATATTTCTGTGTATGTAAAAATAAAAACACTGAAAGCCATAGAAGGGATTTCATTTGGACTGCATACATTTTGGCCAATTAATTAATACTGGTAGCATGGTGAATGGCAGAGATAGCAATATTTTCCTGTTGAGGATAAACTCTAAGTTCAGAGTTTATTCCAATGTGGAAACTGAATTGTTGTTGGATGGAATCATAACAGCATTATTGTCAAACAATACTTCTCTGCATATATGCGTGTTTGCATTTGTGTCTTCTTTTTTATAAAAGAAATCTTTTCTTATTGTCTTAAAGCGCAGCCAATTCAAGAGGAAAATTGAATTCAGTACTGAAAAGTTTTTTTCCTTTCATTATAGAAACTATTACTATTTTATTTTGTTCTCTTTTAATTTATTTCTCACAATATGGAAGTCAAGATGGCTTACAGTGTAGAAACAGCTGCAACATTGTAGAGACAACTATGGCTGACATGATGTTAGTGAGATACAATGGGGTAAGTTCAACTTCCATGATCACATTTCTCTTCCTTGGTCACTGAGAAGAATTCTCTACCAACCATACAATGACCAAAATCCCTGCCAAACTCTCATTTTTTTACTGCAATCTCCCAACACAGCCATCTCCTGGCCAGCGGTGACTAGAAGCGAATGGCAGAGAAGAATCCAGATATTTCAGTACAGATGGATGCACAGCAATGACATCACCCTCAGGGACTTCCAAGATATCCTGCTGCCTGTTGCTGTGCCTTTGGCTATAGGAATATAGCTAGACACTTCTCTGCTGCTTCACCCACTCTCCACCAGATAGGGAATGGCTGAGAGGTGCAGGAGACATAAGGTGTTTTTGAGAGTTACACTTATGCAACCTGTCTTCTAACCAAGCATCTCCTATATGTAGTTTGTACAAAGATATTATAATAATAAAAATCACTGGCAATGAAGAATACTGGAGCAAATAAAAATGACATCAGAGAAACCATATGGAAATGAGCTGTATTCCTAATGACAAATTTAAAAAATATAAAAAAATTTTAAAAAAAAAAACACCTTGTGGCCAGCTTCCAGAGAGATGGGTCTTCATGCTACCTTACCACTGGTCTTCTGTTATAAGTTACAGTTAGAATTCCTATAGATTTTTCATATCATCATGTATATTGTGCTTTTTTTACCAGGATGATGTGTTCCATCCAAATCACTAGGCCTGACACAGCTGCTGGGGTGAAACTGTTTGTTATTGTCATTTTGTGGTAAATTTTGTTTTTTAAAAAATAGTGCTAAAAATAGATATCAAGAATATTCAATTTTTTTCTCATCCTTGATGATGGATACTTGAGTATCTTGATGATGGGTATCTTGAAAGGTCAAGTCACCTGGTTGAAAAATATTTTTCCCCCTTCAACGAGAGTAAAAAGACCCATGCCTTTTTGTGTCCAACTTTGGTGGTTTTTTTTTTTTTTTGGGGGGGGGGATGAAATTACATTTTCCTGTGAAAATGCATTTTACACAATATGTGTGTGTGTTTGTGCATGTATAGACACATGCACATACACACACACAAAAATCCCTGAAAAACTGTTTTTATTTTATTTTATTTTTAAAAAAGAAAGGGCCAAGATTTTCTCAAATAGTACCACAATATGAAAATGTATAGAAATGTGGAAAAACTCTTACAATTCACACAGCAGGGGAAAAACTTTTGCATTTTGCATTTTCTCATGCATATTATGTGATGATTTATATCCATAGTGCTAAAGTGTTTTTCATTCATTCATTCTTTTTAAATGACGCATTGTAATATGTAACCACTGATTTACACACAAACTTGAGTGATTATTTATCTCAATATGATCTCATACTATCTCTTCTACATGTCAGCACTAGGAGAAAAAAATACAATTGCTTCAAAGGGTATATGGGTATATTATCCACAAAATAAATCATTGGCATTTTCAATTCATGTCAGGTATATCCTGCAAAATAGAAGGATCTTTTAAAACAAGATGTAAAGAAGTATAAAATATTTGCTGTGAAATTTCACAAAACAGAACTTTCAATTACTCATCAGCATTTATTGATATTAGTGACCCCTCTGGTAGCTAATGGTTAGATCAAAATCAATGAGGTCTGGCTGTATTATTATGGCTCTTTACACTTTAAGCCATGAATAAAACACTCAATTTTATTTTAATCACATTTCTAGGCTTATTAAACTTATGATATATTTAGCCTGCCTTCTTGCCCCAGAGCTGTGAAGAATTGGAAATGAGAACATTTAAAATGGAATCTTAATGATACTCTATTTTCATGTGAATTTTTACATTCCAAATACTCTTGTAATAATAGCTTTAATATATTGATATTACTTAAGACTCTGGTTTTTGCAATGTGGCCTGATTTTGTAATTGATACACTTGACACTACTACATTTCATCTAGCCTTCAGGTTACAGTCATAGATCACTTGGAATTTGTTCCAGGATTACTTGCATGTATGAATCCAACAATCTTATTGACTACTCTTTGATATTTCCATGACACATAATAAGGATTGCCATAATGGAGTCCTGGGCCATTTCTGCACTACACTGTTATAATGCTGTTATTCCACTTTCAACATCCTGTGGAATTCTGGGGTTTATAGTTTACTTAAGCCAAAAAGCTCACTCAATGAAAACTCTAAATGCTTCTCCCTAAACTGTAAACCCCAAGATTCCACATGTTAAAAGTGGAATAATAGGACTATAACAGTGTAGTATGGAAATCGCCCTGGTTTCATGTAAGTTCTGTTTGGACATTGCTTACCCCAATTTCTAGAACATAGAAGTAAGGAGCTACCTAATTCAAGTACAAGTTTATTATTACGGCAAAAAGCCAGCAATGCTACCTAATTCTACCCCTTCTTATTATGGTCACACGATGAAAGCTATGAAAAATGGAAATTCCTATTTGGTCAATTGCTTTCCATGTAAGAATGATCCCTGATTTTCTACTGTTCTTGTTTCTCTATGAACAAAAAATTCATCATTCCTGTGTGAAGAAACTAAAGAGAAATTGACCAAGGCAATACACTTCCTGATCCTGTAATTCAAGAAAAAGTGGTTATATTTGAACAAGGGCGTATATAGAATGGCTCTCTGTTACCGCAGTTTCTAGCCCGAACTTGAGGGATATTAGATATCACTTTGATATCAATAATCTGGCCTTCTTTACCTATTCCTCTCCACGTGCTGTGAGGTCCCCCGGAAAAGCTCACAGATAGGCACGGCCACTAATCGCTGTAATATTCCAAACAATACAGGCTGGCCAGAAATAGCCGTCCTGACGCTTCAGGAGACCTCAAAGGCAAGTACTCTATTATGTACGCACGCTACTTACAAAGAACTCCCTGCCCCGAGCAGGCAGCTTGATTAGACAAATCCTCATCTGTCAAGCACTCTGCGTTTGCATACTGTATAGTCTATTGTCAATTCAGACCTAATTGAATCATGCTAAATTCTGACCTTTCGGAGGTTTTGTCTACAGCCCGAAACTCATTGTTTCCCCCAAGTACGGACTAGTCTACGGCCACATTTTCCCCTATATAAACCCCTGACTTTGAGATCTTCTTCAGATCGCTCCCAACTTCCATTCTGCCTTGCTGCTGCTTTGCTTGGTGAGCCTTCCCCTCAGTCCCACGTACTGAGACTCTTTACCTCCGAACTTCTGCTGCAGACTACCCAGGCTTCAGGACAGGTGTAGTATTACCCCAACCAAGAACTCCTCTTAAAAATCCCTCTATCCCACTTCAACCTTTGTTTCTATAGTTATCTGTGTGAGTGTGCTGCATACACTGCTTGATTGTATTTTAATAAAAACCACAATTATTATTTCAATTCTGTTTGTTCCTTGACTTGGCCTGACCCCGTAGACACTGGGTGAAAGATCTCGCTCCGTTGCCCTGCCTCTCGTATTGCTAGCTTGTGCTCTTGGCTAATTTCCCCAACTTATACAATTGAGAGCGCATTTAGGTGTCCCTCCCGGGACCCTCAGAAAATAGGGTAACATCTCATTTACCAATGATAAAAAAAGCCCACACTGTTGAGGGAGCAAAAAGAACACATGTGACTAGAATTAAGGAATATTAAGTGACTATCCTTTTTCAGCAAGGGACTGAGAAGCATTGCATAAGAATTTTGTTTGGTTTCATATTCCAGTCTGCTCTTACTTGAACTGAGCATACTGAAGTCTAGTTCTAATGGGCAGTGTGAACCTAATGGAAAGAGTCTAGACATTTAGCATTAGGCACAAGCCTCTTTTCCCAGCAGAAATCCCAGTTGTGCTAGCTGTTTGCATCTGCTGACAGAGCAATCTGCTGGCAAAACTGATCTGCCAGCTAAAGCAGCAGAATAGTTTAAAAAAATGTAGGCCAAATAAGGAGTTGAGTTGATTCAACCCTTTTCTAGTTCAGGATCACAATGGTGCAATTGCTAGCAGCAGTTCATTCTACAATGAGGGCGCTCATTTCCAATACCATTAGGCTGGGAGTGTTTTGGCTTCAGCTCAGATTCAACTGACCTAGTATCAGCTCAGGTGGCTGTTGGCCAATTTGACCAGGTAAGATTGTATTCTTAGTATGGATCCATTCTGTGTTTTCCAGTGGGACAAGGGGGAATTATTCAAGTTTTTGCCTTTCTCTCTCTCTCTCTTTTAATTTTTGTGAAAATTATTTCTGGTCTTTTACTTGGACTTCATTTAAGACTTTATTTTTTCCTTTTCTAAAAGAAAATAAAGTAGTATCTATATAGATTCATTCATGGTTATTCATTAGATGTCAGAAAGACAGAATGAATGGAATCAGGAAAGAAAAATACATTAAGAGAAAGCTTCTTTCAGACTGCCTAAATCATTTATACACTTGGCACTTGAGCTCAGCTTCCTTTTAAGGAAGCCTTCTAACAGTTTTGAAGCAGAAGGCTCAGAAGAGTATTTTGCATATATTATTTTGATCCCATTTTTAAAAAAAAAAATTAGTTTGTTAATATCCTATAATAAGATTGTTTCATGATCAGAACATGAATTGTTTTGTCATTTGCTCTCTAAAAGAATACTCTGTGTATACTCTGTTTCTCTGTAAAGCATCATTGTCAGGTTCAGATCAGTAAAGGCAGATATGTTTAGCAAAGGCTTTATGAGCTACATTTCTCCTCTATCAATTATTTAATAATTCAGGTTATTCCAGTTTGAATCCTGTTGACATTCCCAACTACAGTAGACCCATTGAATGAATGGGATTTACTTAAGTGTTGACATACTTTTCAGCAGTTGATTCAATGAATGTACTCTATTTAAAACTCCCAATAGAATCAATGCCTATTTCTCCTCTGTTAGTGAACAGTGATGAAATGACTTTCGATATATGCAGTGAGGGAGAACTGCTCTGCTGTGCTGAGCTCTGCTGAAACACCGACTCAGAAAAGGGCTGCCAAAGAAATATTTAGAACCAGAGTCTCCACAACTTGACCAAGCAGCTGAAGTTGGGTGCAGGGATGCTTTCCATATTGCTCAAATCCTTAAGGGTTTTAACTTGTTTTTACACACACACACACATACACACACATTACTTACATTATTAAACTAATCATGTGATTGAAAACAAATGCATAGATTTTCATCTGCAGTACATGGAGGAGGGAAACCACAGACATATGTTCATGTTCCAGGATTCACAAGTCTGCAATCCTTACCAAGAAGCTTGAGCAATCATTGGTCAAGTATTTTAATTTGGAACACCACAGCCTCTCTGATTTGTTTTTGTGTGGAACTGACATACCACCTCTTTCAAGCACTTTGGATAAAAGGAAAATATCTGGACCCACAGACTGAATACCTTAACACCACATGGTCTCAGCTTAGAAGATAATGCTTTGCATCATCAACCACTTAAGAAGATGGACAATAGAGAATTCTAAATTGCCACCTTGGCTATAATTCACTTTTATTTTTGACAACTTGAAGCTGGCAGAATTTTATTTATTCATTTATTCATTCAACCTATACTCTTCCTTTCTACCACCATGGGACCCATAGCAGGTTAAAATAATTTTAAGTAGGACTTAGCTAAAAAGGTTACATTCCAAAAGTTTTTTTTCTAAAAACAAACAAACAAACAACAGTACTGTTAAAAGTGTTATTTGTTGATTACTAGAAAAGTTACACTTTCTTTTCCCCAATTTTTTTTCTCTTCCCCACTTTTCTAAAATGGAGCAGGCCCCACTGAATTGGAATGTGGCTCATGTTACAGAGAGAGCCTTGAATAAGATCTCTGGCTTTGAGAAAACAGAGAGACAAGGTAACTTTGCCTCTGGCAGGTCTCCATCTGGCTTGGACTTCCTGAAGAAAGTGTAAACCAATTTACATTTTAAAGGGGATGATGTAAGTAAATGGGTAAAAGGTATAAGGAGGGCCTTGAAACTTTCAGAAGGCAGCAGGATTGAGAAGTAGAACTGCAGCATCAGTTCAGTATCAGTAACAGAAAAGAAAAAAATCCAGAGAAAGAGACAGAGAGAAAGATTGAGAGAGAGCACAGAGATCCCATCCTTATTCTCTATAGGGAGATAATATGGAAGTCTGATCTCAGCTGTAAGTATATGGTGAATCAAGCTACTGTATAAATCAATTAGGGTTGCAAATTCCCTGTGAAGAAATTCTCATTCACATACCTAAATCCAGTCTTCCTCTGCCCCCACACAATGTAAGGGAGATGGGTAATTCCAAACTGTCTATTCATTAATTTTGTCTATGAAAAAGAGGTAGTATTTCTATTTCCTCCAGCCTCTTTGTTCAAGTTCAGATATTCTCCTAAGAAATATTATAACCATCATTTTTCTTACACATAACAGCTATGAACACCAGAGAAAAGCCCAGATGTTATTTTAATTTGCCAAGAACAGGGAATTCAATGGGAAGAATGCACATTTTGAAACAGCTTCCAGTATGAAAGTGGTGTATCCTTCAAATCAACTTTCCCTATTTCCCAGAACTATTATTCCCATTAAAAATGACTATTTTTGCTGCTGTAGTTTATATTAATCACATTGGATCCCACATTGGATTCTGTAGCTACCATATATTGTCCCATACTTATTCACGTTACTCCTAGAGTTAAGTATATTTGCCTGACTACTCTTAGTATGCTTTGATTTTATTAATCGCTAAGTAGGAATATCATAAAATGAAGGGTAAGAAGTGTAGTGGTCTTTGAAAACTGTATTGCATGAAGATGAATTCTATGAAATAAAAAAGAGAGACAACTATTTAAGTAGCACTTAAACCAATAGGCCTAGAATAAGCAAAACTAAACTAATTTAATAGTAGACTATCCTATAAATGTTCTTCAAAAATAAATTCCACTGATTTAATGGAACTAACCATTAGGTACATGTGCATGGAAATTTAGCCTATACCTCACTAATCTTAAAAAGAAATGTAGTAGCATATTTCCTTCTTACTAAAGTTACTGGGAATTCAGTGAAAGTGTTCAACTTTGGCTGGATCATGCCCAGTATTTGGTTTGTATTCTGCTGCTTTAACAATGTAAACAACAACAGGTACTGATTCTCAGACCAGTGATTCTGCTCCATGTTTTAGTTTTGGCTTTAAATGAACTATCCAAGATGCTAAACCGCTTTTGGAAACTCACTACCCACTGAAATGGGAGGCACAAACCACCACTGAGTGAATGTTAACAATGAACAGTTACTCCAGAAAGTCCATTAAGAAAGTGCAACATGTTACAGGCCAGGGTGATTTAGTTGGCAGCTTTGAGCCATGGAAACATACATAGAGTATAGAGCATAACCTATAAAGTATAACATATAGAGTATAAGACATAATGCCAAAAGTTTTATGTGTTAGAATGTGTGTACATTTGATACAGGGAACAAAAAGATGCCAGGCAGAATGCCTACCCAAAGAGGTGAACAAAGAGGTGAAAATGCGCATTTCTGTCAACACTGAGATATGAGCAGATTTGACCACTAGCAGGTACACTGGCGGATGCAATCAGGACAGCAAGAAGCCACATACTCCAGCAAGACCTGAGATATTTAAGATCTCTGGTTTGATTGGATGACATAACCAAGGCACTTCAGCATCTTTTTTTTTTATTGGACAATCAGGAGGGAGGCTAGGGAGAAAATAAAAGAAGCCATGAGGAGATAGCAATCAAGCTGCTCTTTTGTTGTTTAATTTATCAGTTGTATAATACAGTATGAGGATGGATGTCGTTAACAGCGGGGAGATAAAGAGATGTTGACGCAAAAGCTGATTGGTGTAATGTTTGAGGAGATTTGCTTAAAGCTGATGAATGACAGTTGGTGAAAGTCAGTTAAATGGTTAGTTTTGGATTAGTTAGAGAGTTGGTATTGGGAAGTGGGTATGGTTGGTCTGGTGGAAGATTTAGGATTAAGATTCAATCAGGTTTAGAAATAAATGAGTAGTTTAGAAGGGTCTGAGTTAGCTAGAGAGGAGTATGAGAGTGTGTGTGGCATTTGAAATATAATAAATATTCCATTTTTTATGTTTAACATCTGTAAATAAGGAATTGTATTTGTTATTATATACTTTTGGCCTCTGGGAACAATATATATCTGGGATTCAGAGAAGGTGTTTGTGGTGGCAGCATTGAATATAGAGGGATGGTGTCCATTGAGGACAGAAGTTTCATCAATCCTCAGAGGACAGTTGAGAGCATTTAGACAGTGAGTTGTCACAGAAAGAAAATAGGTAGAAGTCTTTACAAGGTAGGAGAGGTGAGGATCAGAGAAAGCCCTCTCTCCTGGTGACTGCAGTGAGCACTATAAGAATCTTCACATTTGTTGGGTTAAAGGATAAAAACCTCACATTTGGCTGCAGTGGTGGGAATTCCTGAGAGGAATCCCACAGACTACAACATAGCCTCCAATCCATGCAATTCCTGATAAACAATAAACTGTACAGACATGCTGATAAATACTGCTAGTCATAGAAACATTAGGCTATGCTAAAATAGATATAATTTATTTTATAATTGTAATGGATGCCCATTAAGTTGTTTATAAATGTGTATTGGATGCTGTTAGATTTAGCAGTGCTCAAGATGATTAACCTCTGGATACCAGATTGTTAAAAGATGCTTGTTTAGGCATACACAGTTGCTCAACATATAAGATGATATTCTTAATGGGTAAATGGCTAAGCTGTATTGTTTAAGTTGGTAATATTCTTCTATGTGATAACCATTGGGAAGCCTGTTAAAGAGAGGCAGGCAGATAGAGGTTCAGTTCCTGTGAACGTGTAACATCTTGCTTGCCATTTCCTATAATGTAATGAATGTATGGTGGCTCACATGCAGTATAATGCAATATGAAGAAAACAATGTGCCCAGACATTGTAATATATGTGTAATATATGTGTTTCTCCTGAATAATATGTGTAATATATGTGTTTCTCCTGAAGGGGACTGTATTTGTTTGCATACAATAAATAGCCTAAAACGGTGCCAAAGAGCTTGCTCATTTTTCCATGTAAATATTTTGAGAATCCAATAGTTAAGAATGCTTAAGTGGAGTGTTGACATTAACTCTGCCTGCCTGGTTTCACCATCACTAGTCGGACTCCTAGTTCATCAAAAGGTGATACCAGGACCCCAAACAGAATCCAGATTTTCTGACAAATGGAAAAGGATCCTCAGTCCTTCCATCTAAAGAGATGAGGTTTGGGAACCATGCCTGTTTCAGACACTTGTTTAAAACCATATTTTAAGAAACAGGAATGGAAAAAGTATGTTGTTGGACTATAGTTCCCAACAGCTCTAGAAAGCTGAAGGTAAAGAATGATGGAAATCCGAAACCAGAGAACCACAGATTTTCCAGCCCTGATAAAAGAACACTATTTCCATGTAGCAGTTGAAAGATGTAAGGAATATGAAATTATGAATAAGGGCATTCGGTCCATTCAGTCTCAAGCTCCCGAACAGTGTAAGTGGCCACTAGTTAGTCATTAGGATCACAATGACAAAGAAATGAAACCGAATTAAAGTTTACACTACAAAACACACACACACACACATATACACATACACATACATACACATTGTATAGTGGAAGGTTGAAAAGGTAAATACTAAGAAATAAATTTCATTGTATTTGACATAAGGAAATAGCCAAGATGTATAAAAGACAGTATGAGGGAGTAGGTTTGATATGAATTTTAGTATATTTGTGCCCTATGGGGATTGGACAATAAGGACAAGATTGCAGAGGTCTCAGTTTGGATGTGAGGTTTCCAGGATCTATGCACTCTCTAGCCATGCGGTCATTCCGTGATGCCACCATAAGCTTCCTAGGTTATTGATAAAAATGACACATAAGTATTGAATGAAGAAACTATTAGTGCACTGAAAATACTTTTCCACAATGAATTCGGAATCGTAGACTGATAGAGCTGGAAGCGACCATAGGTGCCATTCAGTTTAACCCCCTGCCATGTTGGAATACACAATCAAAACTTTCCCAACAGATGGTCATCCAGCAACTGTTTACAAATAGCCAAGGAAGAAGGCTCCACCATTCTCTAAGGCAATATATTCCCCCATTAAACTGCTCTTACTATCAGGAAGTTCTTCCTAATGTTGAGGTGGAAACACTTTTCCTTTAGTTTGAAGCCATTGTTCCATGTCTTAGGCCATTTCCGCACTAGAGTTTGCAGTTTCGGCCCCTCCCGAAACTGCAAACCCCAGGATTCCATAGGATGTTGAATGTGGAATCATAGCGCTATAACTGTCTAGTGAGGAAATGGCCCTAGTCTCTGGAGCAGTTGAAGACAAGCTTACTCTATCTTCAATGTGACATCCCTTCAAACATTTAAGCATGGCTATCATGTCACCTCTTAACCTTTTCTTCTCCAGGCTAAACATACCCAGCTCCTTAAGCCATTTTTCATACGGAATGCTTTCCAGGCCTTTTACATTTAGGTTGCTATGATAGGGCTCACTTCTCTCTTTCTCTCAGACTGGTACAAGAGCTTTGCAACCTGATAAAGCACTCTGTCACTTCACACACAGCTCTACCTTCCTCTTTAAACACCACTTCTGAATAAAGAAAGAGGCATTCCAGTGGCTATTTAGACCCTTTATTGTCAGGTAGCCCTCCATATTTCAGTATGGGACATGTAGTAGTAGTTAATTAGCTGCTTGCTTGTAACCAAGGATACCAGATCGTTAGATAAACAAAGCCAGGAATGCAGCACTGATAAGAACTACCAGCCCGAGCTGGGTTCTTTCAAGGTTTCTTGATATCTATTACTGTGGGAAAAGAATCTTTTGCTTCTAATGTTTGGTTTCTGCTAATTGCCTCCAGTTCACTCACTGAAGTCCTGTACAATGCATCACACTGATAATAAATTGTGTATTGGCACTGTTACATTTGTGTGTGTGATTTTGGTTCCTGACACTTTATAGTTTTATGGTAGTGTGTTTTCTGTTTGGTTTTAAATACTGTATACCACTCCAATGAGTCAATATTTATAAAATGTAAACTATAATCTTTATTAAAATAACACAGAGAACAAAGTATTGGAGTTCATGTGCAGATCAAAGCTAATGCAATTCTTCAAAGTACTTTTAAGCAATTTATGTCTTGAAACCCTCATATAAGCACATGTATCATAAACAGCCCTTTGGCTACATTTTCACCAAAGGCTCAGACCCCAAATCTAGGTCACACTTTCTGACCAGATTCTAAAATGGTTTAATTACTCTTTTCCCCTCTTCTAGGCTTTCCTGGAGAATTAAACCTTCTCCACTCAGAACACCTCCTTGACTAACTGAGGGACTATATTTTGGCTCTTTCTCACTGAAGGACTCCAAAATGACACTTGCCTTTTTGTATATTCTCCTCTCAAGCCTCCAGCCCCTCCTTCATACTAATAGACTGGGTTTCTCTCCTGAGTAGCTATTCTGGTTGCCTGGTATGTAACCCCACTATCCTGACTGTCTAATTAGCTATATACATATACATATACATATACATAGATATGTTTAATTGGCATAAAATAGAAATAACTTACAATGACTGGATAAGGCCATATGTAAAGGGAAATGACTGAAAAATAGATCAGAGATGATCTCAGAGCATGGCTGAGTTCAACTTAATGGCTCTTGCAAGGAGAACAAAAGGCATCTGGGAGAAGAGCAAAAAACCCCTGTGGTTTGCATATCCTCTGGAAAACCAAGCCATAAAAACTGGCTACCCACTTAATTTGACTCCCAGTTGTTGGAAACTTCAGAGAAAGAGTTTTTGGTTGATTGATAACTCTGGTCCTGGAAAACAGGAGGATTTCAAACAAATCCTCACATCTATCCTTTTCCTGATCTCTGATTACATTACTATAAAAAGCTTTTGCTCCATCTGCCTGATTCCGCAATTTGTCCTTTCCCAGGAAAAGGAACTGCCCCCCCCCGCATGTTTGCAATATAATTGTGCTACCTTTGGGGGTTTTAGCTAGCTTTTTCCTTCTCTCTAACTCTCTGGTTTTTCTCTCTCTCTTCCTCTTTCAGGCTGGCCAGCTCTCTCTCTTTTTCAGGGGAATTTCCACCTTTGACAAGCGTCTCCTAGCTTGAAGGCTCCTGTTAGGCCATTTCCGCACTACACTGTTATAGTGCTATTGCTCCGCTTTCAACATCCTGAGGAATTCTGGGATTTGTAGTTTGCTGAGGTCAAGGAGCTCTCTGGCTGAGAATTCTAAATGCCCTTCCCTAAACTGCAAACCCCAGGATTCCATAGGATGTTGAGAGTGGAATAATAACACTATAACAGTGTAGTGCGGAAATATCCTTAGTCTTTTTATCTGCCGATCTATTTCCATATTTTCCTGAAACAGCTATCTTCAAGATCAGGTGCAGTATATTTGCTTTTGTCCCTGCAACTCTTCCCTCTCTAAGATTTTCAAACTCAGTAGTCCTTGTGTGCTTGTGTGAGTGTGAGGAAGCTGCCCATTCTAACAAATAAAAGACCATTTAAAAGGACACCTGACTTCTCCCTTTCTTATGCAGTCCGACCCCATAAACATAGAATAAAAGATGTCACTGTGTTGTCCTGCCCTCCATTTTGCTAAGCAGTGCTCTGCTAATTTCCCCAACTTCAATAAAATTCAGGTTCTCCACAGGGACTCCCAGAAGCCAAGGTAACAGGCAACCTGTCATAAACAACCTGTTGCTAATCTGCACTGGCACATAGGATAGCCACACACCCCATAATTCTGTCAGAGCTGCCCTCCTTTGGAAATTTTCCAACTTGTCAATATCCTTCTTGAATTGCAGTACCCAGAACTGAACAGTACCCAAGCTAAGGTCTGACCAATTCAGAATAGAATGGTACTATTACTTCTCTCAGTCTAGACACTATATTCTTATTGACACAGTCTAGAATCTTTTTTTTAGCTGCTGCATCTCCTGTTGACTCATTCACTTTGTGGCCTACTAAGACGCCTAATCTTTTTCATATGTACTGTGGTCAAGCCAGGTGTCACATATCCTATATCTGTGCATTTCATCTTTTCTTCCTAAGTGTAGGTTCTTACATTTTTCCCTTTTGAAACTCATTTTGTTAGTTTTGGCCCAGCTCTTTAATCCGTCAAACTCATTTTGAATACTGATCTTATCCTCTGAGATATTAGGTACTCGTCTAATTTGGTGTGACTTGAAAATTTGATAAGAATGTCCTCTTTTCTATCACTGAAGTCATTGATAAAGATATGGAATAACACTGGCCTCAGGATAGAATCCTGTGGCACCCCATTCATCACTTCTCTCCAGGATGAAGAGGAGCCGTTGATGAATACCTTTTGGGTTCAGTTGGTCAACCAATTACAAATCCACCTAACAGTAGCATTGCCTAGCCCATATTTTTCTAACTTGTTTGCAAGAATATCATGGAAACCTTGTAAAAAGCCTTACTGAAATGAATATATGCTACATCTACCAGGCTTGTAACTGTATCAAAAACAGAGAGAGATAAGATTAGTCTGGTATAACTTGCTATTGAGAAATCCATGTTGGCTTTTATTGATCATGTCATTCCTAAGGCCATTTCCAGACTACACTTTTATACTGCTATTACTCCACTTTCAACATCCTATAGAATCCTGGGGTTTGTCAGTTAGAATTCTCAGCCAGAGAGCTCTTTGCCCTCAGTAAAATACAAACCACAGAATTTCACAGGATGCACTATAACAGTGTAGTAAGGAAATGATATAAGTGCTTACAAACTATCTGTTTAATGTTCTACTGTAGATTTTTTCTTGGTATTGATGTCAGGCTGACTGGATGGTAATTGTGTCTTCTTTACCATTTTTGAAGACAAGAACAGCATTTTACCTCCTTCTGTCTGCTGGGACTTCACCTGTTCTTCAGAATTTTTCAATGATTATTGCCAGTGGTTCTGAGATTACTTCTGCCAGATCTTTTAATACCCTTGGATGTCGTTGCCCTGATTTCTGGGGTCCCTTGGGAGACACCTCAATGTGCTCCATGTGATGGGGAATGGAGACTAGCCAGAGCACGAGCAATAGCAATACGAGAGGCAGGGTAACCTAGCAGGGTCTTTTTACCCAGTTTTTATGGGGTCAGGCCAAGCCAAAAACCAAACGAAAATGTCTAATAAATGATCTTACTGAATAAAAGTCTCACACACCAACGCAATCACTCACACACTCACTCAAGACCTATTAAGAAGCAAAAGAGAGGAATCTGGATAGGGGAATATTGAAGGGATTGTAGCTGGGGTAATACTGCACCTTTTCCTGAAGTCTTTGGTCCAGGAAAAACAGCAGAGAAGTGGGGCTCAGTACGGAGAGGGCTGAGGGGATTACTCAACGGATGGAGAAACAGTCTGCTAGGATGACTAGGAGTGATCCAAAGAACCGCTCAAAAACAAGGACTATTTGTAGAGGGAAAACTACTGGGAGGGCTAATCCTTTCCTGGGGAGAACAATGAGTGTTGCAATGAGGAAGAAGCCCCACAGTGGTAACTTCCTTTGTGTGATGAGATTACAAGGTGTTGCCAAAGTCTCAGGATCTTCGGCTGCATTGGGTTGGACTTTATGTAAATGGTCCTTGCCTGATAGGATTTTGCTCAACTTGAGGCAAACACGCTAATGCCCTCAAGTCGCCTTCTCAGGAGCTGAGGACCCTTTGTCTACTGTGGGTTTGCACAGCTTGAGGTCTCTTGGGGCTACGTGATGGGGGATTTTACTGGGCTAACCTGGTTTTCGATCGTTCGACCATTGCTGCCTACATGCCCATCCAGGAGATCTCTCAGGCACATGGAATCATATTTTAATATCAAAATTGTAGACCCTGGGACAGGGTTTTCCAGTGGGGAAACAATGTAGTTCATGTGGCCCTGGAGACCTGAATTCATTTAGAGTAACAAGGTATTCTTATACTACCTTTTTATCTAATCTGTGCTGCATTTCCCCTACTGCACCATCTGTTCCATTTTCCCCAGATAAAACTTCACTCTTGGAGTTTCTTTGCATAAGTATACATTCACTTGGGTGTGGTGCACACACACATAAATACAGAGAGAATGAAGACTTAGCATGTAGACATTGTCACTTGTATATCACCCATGTGGGTGGCAGGAATTTACCTTTGTTAGTTAAATTAGCATATTCAGTTTATTAATCCACTACTGAACAAAGATGTCAAGAAGTTGCTTTCTTGTTTGTTTTAGAAGTCATGCTTATGCATTATTAAAACAAAACACATCATAGCAGGAAGCAGAAATATGTTCTGCGTATGTATGTGTGCTCTCTAGTGGTTTATTTGAAATGAATGATTTCTATATCTATCTCTATATCAATTTGTAGAGATATAGACACAGTTACACATATAGATGTACAGTGACAGATCCCTGTATTTAAATTCATGTATTAGATTTCCAGGCATCTCATTCAAAAGAATAAATACAGGAAGACCAAAAAAAAATCAACACTAATGGATTACACATCTAGTTAATACCAGCCTCAAGTAGGTGGGATATAACACAAAGTTCATTACTTTTTAGTTGTATTAATATGAATATTGATGTTCTCCAAACTTTCATTGCCATTGATGAGACTTGAAAGTGCTGAAATTCGGTGGGATAACATACTAAAAGTACTATGGTCATCCTTAACTAGTGTGCTAAGCCTGTCTGTTAAAACCCAAACAACACAGAATAATCAATCAGCAACATAAGTTTGTTGTGGCCCTATTGTTATGACAGCTATGGGACCCAGGAAGGGACTCCCCGATATCATTTGATATCATTTAATTTGGCCCTGGCTAGACCACACTCAGCGGCCCTGCTGCACGTGTTTGGGTTGGTTTCTGAAACAAGCACGTACTGGCTGCGGCTGACTAATTGTTCAAATTCCATTCCTCATTCAAGCCAGCATTTCCCAAGCCTCACGTAGCTTCAGGGGACTCCCATACCCATACTCCACAATAGAGGCACGGGTTCCCACCAAACCATCCCTTTGGAGAAGGCCATTAGCTCACCAGCCACTCTTTTGTCTTTCAACGCTAATCCGATCATGCTGACAGTGACCTCACCAGATCTTTTTGTCTAGCGCCAAAACTCTTTTGTTCCCCACTTGGTTTGCCATAGCCGACAGGCATGTTTCACCCTATAAAAAGTCCCCATTTTGGGACCTCGTTGGTTCCTCTTGAGCTGCCATCCAGACCTGCTGCTGGTTGGTTCAAGAGTTCCCCTCAGCAACCAACACTGAGCCCCATCATTCATCGCTCCAGATTCTGCAGGACATCGCGACCAGGTGTCGTATCACCCGTTGTTCCCCCCAAATCTCTTTTCCTTATTCTTTTAGTTAGTTAGTGTGTGTTTGATTTACCTTGCTCTCGTTTAATAAAGTTGTTATCATTGTAACCTGGCCTGCTCATTGCCCGGAAGCCGTAGACGTTGGGTTACAAGGATTCGCTAAATTACCCTGCCTCTCGCATGTCAAACCAGTGCTCTGAGTCTAATTTCCCCATCTTGATCTTTCTAATTGGCAAAGTCAGGTGCCCCTCATGGGACCCCCAGTTTTCAGGGTAACACTATCATCCCTGTGCATTTTCTCTTTTGGCACTCAAACATATTCCCCAATAGAATTCAGTATTGCTTGGCCAAGATCGTCCATCATGGTTGTATGGCATAAAATTCCACATGTGGTATTATGTGTCTGCATCCTCATGTGTATCATTTTGTCCACCAATGTGTATCCTCATGTGCAGTGGCACAGCACAAGCAACTCTGCTTCTGTGGCCTGGAACCATATGTGGACATTAAACATGACATTTAAAAAAAAAAAAAAACCTTCCATAGGGAACTTACACATATATCAGGTACCAGCAGTTTTCATCCTATGTTTGGGTATGCATTTTTTTTAAAAAAAAAAATCTGTCAACACTGAGGACAGAGTCCATACAGAGAGGGGGTGAGGGAGGGAGAAAGGGCTGAATAAAAAATGCTAACGTACTTCTATGGAAATGCTTATAAGCCATGAAAGTAGACTGACATTTTGGATGTATTCCTTCAGAGAAGGATAAATCTTCCATATTATTAGGGATACATCTCATATTGGAAGGCTGCCAGGCCTTCATGTTCTCCCCTGTCTCATTTGAAATGATCCTAAAACACTGTATAACATAATTTCAGAGGCGTGGCTGGGATCACATGGTGGTCCCCTCTCTTTGTCTAGGGCAGGGTGAGCAACTGTGAGAGATTGGTAGTTGCTTTGACTAACATGGGGCCCTTGAAGGACACATCTCCTCCAAAAATTGATCCCCCCCAACACTCCCTAAGAGTCTGCATGGAGCAATTTCATTACCATTTTTGCCCCATCTGGGCTGTTTTTATCACTTGTTTTTTTCACCTGGAACTCACCTCCTGTTGGAGTTTTTCTTGATCCTAAAATAGCCCAGGGTGGAAAAATAGGGGTAAATTTACTCACATCATCCTGGAGGCAGTGTAGGGACATAAAAATTGCTCTGGAAGATGCACTTTCCGAACTATGTTCTAGGCAATTGATGTCTATGGGGTGTTAAAACTTTGTGACGCTTTATGATTCTTTTCCAGAGGAACCTTCCCTCTCAGCAGTTCCAATCAGACTGCATAAGCCTTTAAAAACCTGCCTGTGGTTCTTTTCTTCCTCCACCAGCAGCTGCCTGGCCAGCTAAGAATGACTCACAGCCTGATTTCTTAGCACCACAAACCGTCTCCTGAAGCCCCCACACACCCAAAGAAGGAGATGGGTGAGAGGAGGACCACTATATTTACCTACCTTTTCCTCTCCTATCCCTAACCTGGTTTGGACCCTGGGTTTCTTCTCTCACCACTGTGCCTCAGCTGTTTTTCCACAGATGTCGATACATTTTAATATTTGTGTTTTTTTCCACTTTTGTGGTGCCCCTGTGTCCTAACCTTAGTCAATGTGGAGGGCTGACTGTATATCCTCTCTTTCATTTTTTTTTTATCATGCTACCCTGCATATTTTATATCTCATCCATAGCCACCATTTGTGTGAGGCTTTTTGTTATACATTTGTATTTGGTTGAATTGTGAGAAGCCCAGGGATGTTTTGTACTTTGCTCTTTTAACCAAATAATATATGCTTATTCCTAAAATAAAACAAAACTTTGCCTGACTGGAAAATACCAAGTTTATTCCCGCCTAGAAGGGAATGTCTGCAGTCTTGAATCTGAACTACCATTCCATTGACCAAGCAACAGTTATATTCAATAAAAATAATAGGAACTAATTAAAAGTCAATAGCATAAGTGTGTTCGATTGGTGCAAAGAGATTTAGTAGTGATCAGATCATGCTCAGAAAGTCCTATTCAAGGATGTGATTGGTCTGCTGACCTCCTTCTACATGGAATGAATAGGTTGTCACATTTAACTGAACACCAGAGAGTTGAATAGTTTCTAATCCCAAGTTTTTGTTTATTCAAGGAGATTTCACTGAAAAAGCGGGTAATTACATAATGGCTTAGCATCACATTTAATAACAAACTCTAAACAACTGAAATTAAATAGCAGCTTATCTAACCCAGATTCTTGTGCACCTAATATTTAAGCAATTAAGTCCCAACAGTGCTGAAATTATCCCAAGATAACACTGCATCTTGGGGGCATTATGAGTATAGAAGTAAAGCAGAGCTCTTTCCACTTCATCAGAGCTGGCATTATTAGACTGTCTAAAGTTCTGAATTTCTACTTACAATATAGAATTCACATAAGAGATGCAAATAATGAATTAATGTAGTATTCCACTTTTTTACAGGGGGCAGGGCAACTTTTCACAATAGAAGAAGAAAGGCAAAAATATGCTCAGTGAACCTAATACAAGGATACCATAGTTCTGATATCTGGTGCCCACAGAGAATAAATATGTTTGTGCAATTAACCTAACAGCAAATAAATTAGTAGAACCATTTTTTCCTCTGATTCAAAAAGAAGTTGAAACAAAAAATAATAATTCAGACAAAAATCCACAGATCTGCACAAGCCAAATTAAATATATCTAACTATCCCCAACATGGAGACAACTATGTTGTACCTGTTTCGTATTTAACTGTCAAAGATGAGCACTGATATTCTACATCAGATACTTAGTTATTGTCGGCGGCAGGCTGGGGTCGAGCAGGGGAGGGTCAGGAGACACAGGAGTCTCGGCTGTGGAGGCCCCTGCCAGCAGTCTAAGACAAAAGCAAAGAGTCCTTGCAGCAGGAATAACGAAAGTAAAGAAAGGGTTACTTCACCCAGGGCAGGCAGAAGGCGGGGCTGGCAGGGTCTCCGGACGAAGGCACGGTCATAGGCAGGCGTGGCTGGAACTAGGCTCGGACGGACGTCCCACAGAGGGCCAACGGTTGTTGCTCCGTGCCTGCCGCTGCCCCTCTCTGGCCTTAAGTAAGGCTCCAGGGTTGGCGGCAGCCAATCCCACCGCTGGCTCGCAGCTGGAAGCCCTTAGCCGGGCTCACAGCTGCAAGCCCTCAGCCAGCTGCGAGCTGTCAGCCTGCAGCCGCCGCTCCAGCAGCCGTCGGGAGCAGTGGGAAGCCTCCTTGGCCTGCCGCCGCTGGAACGTGAGAGGAGGGCCGGCAGCCTCCTCCGGATCAGGGCCGCAGGTGGGCGGTGCCCCAGGAGGGAGCCTGGGTCCCGCCCACCCCGGCAGCCTGCTTAGCCGTTCCTCCTCGGCGTCGTCGGCCTCCGTCACATCCGGGCGGCCCCTCCCCGCAGCAGAGGCCTCCGCGGCATCCCGCTCGTCGTCATCGGCCTCTGTCATGTCTGGGTGGCCCCTCCCCGTGGCTGAGGCCTCCACGGCGTCCCGCTCATCGGCAGCAGCCTCTGCCACATCCAGGCATCCCCTCCCGGCGGCGGGGAGCTCTTCAGAGCCCTGGGAATTGTCCAGGCCGTCCTCCCGGCTGAGGGTCGCATCCGCGGCAGGCCCCGAAGCGCCACTGGGGGGGCTGGCCGGGCCGCAGCTCCCGACAGTTACATCTTCATAACTAAGTAATGTGTCCTGGCCTAACTCCCTCAGCCATCTTCACAACCAAAGAAGGTCTGTTCAGTTGACAAATGGAGCACCAGCAAATGAGAAATTACAAAGAATTATGACAGGGATCCTGCTTCTGATTGTCACAGCCTCACTTGCTGATGGGAGGGATTGGACCCATCATCATCCTTGCACCCTAACTGGCAAATGAATAGACCTTCATGAAATCCAGCTGCTGGTTGTTAAGGTGGGCTGAGGAACATTTATTTAGTCTTACAGTAATACTATGTATTCTTACTAAATATGGAACAGTTATGGATCCATAACTCTGGGTTATGAATCTGTTAACTGTAGTACTGTATGCCATCCAAGGAGCCTCTCAGGAAAAAGAAAAGGGTTGGTAGCCCTAGTTAAGAACTAGCATGGTTACCCAGGAATTCAAATGCAATCTTTTGAGAGATAAGCATTCAGTGACCTGCACAGGGATCAATACATCTTTCAATTTTCATTTCTCCACAACAACTGCCAAACTACAATGACTCACCACAACCTCGCATATTTTACCAGGTACAGAAAAGAAAGGCAAGCACCCAGACAAAAGGAAAGGGAATGGAGGGGGAAGCATGTGTGTACTTTCCTTCTCCTATCTGGAGCTCCCCCCTCCCATTGCTTCTAGCCTCACCACTGAGAACTCATGCTGAAGCAAAAGGCAAGAGAGTGGAGGGAAAAGTACCCATGCTCGCCTTTCTTCTCACTACCAGAGCTCCTCCTCATTCCCTTTCATCTGTTCCAGCATGCAAAAGGGAAGGGAATGCGAGTGGGAGACCAGAAAGGAATGGAAGAGGGATCACCGGGGGGGGGGTGTGTTTCTGGTTTTTTTCCTACTTTCATGAGGGTTTTGCACCCTGAATCTTTGCAAAAGTGGAGGTACCACTGTATGTTGCAATTAAGTACATACACATACACACACATACAAAAAGAACCCTTTGAGTAATTTCCTTCTCCTATGGTGATAGGAGCTCATTTATATTTATTCTGCCTTTGATCATATACATATATTATCTGTATTCTGTAACCCTCTACTGCTAAATTCAAATTTTGAAATAAATTAATAAATTATCAAAATCTTTCTGATACTAGGACTGTATATATACAATGCTGTTTTTAATTATGCCACTTGTATCTCATATTCCTTATATTATAAAAGTTTCATTCTCAACACAGCTATTGTATCCCTTGTCATTTTCAGTTTGTGTTCATTAAGTTCTGAACTTTAATCCTCAAGTTCAACTCTTGCTAGCTTTCCGCATCTAGATTCCCAAAGAAGGATTAATACCTTCCAATCATCCTTGAATCATTCTACAGTTTTATCTGATTGTTAGATTGTTAATTTGTCCCCAACTGCTACTCCCTCCTTTGCTTCATTTTAACAAGTTGATTGGACACAGAATCTCAGGCATATATAATTATTTCTTTTTTCAAAAAAAAAAAAAAATAGGACAAGGTGTTAGAAATCCAGCAGCACCACCTTACAAATGTTAAAGTTGCAATACCAAAACCAAATAAAATTATTTCATACTTGAATGAAGCATTATTGTAATGCCATTAGCCTTGACCATTTAATGCTTTCCAATCCAACTAAACTTTTAAGGGGAAAATAAATCAAGAAACAATCCAAAGAAAGAATTAGAAGGGGCAAAATAATCCCATTTCCTTTTCAAAACAGTCACATAAGAATATTTCACAGCAATGTGACTTAAAAAAAAAAATACACCTCAAACAAGGCCACCACACAGATATTGAGAGACAAAGTTCTAATAGATCCAAATGTTCTTTAAGTCCTAATTAAACCTAAAGCATTCACCCATTTTCAATAGGAAATATGTCCTAAGACAATATTGTTTACTCGATCTGATGCTAATATGTGTTTTTAACTCAAGGCTTTTCATTACCTTTTAAACATTTTTGAAATTATCTGTTTTTTTCTACAATGGGGTTCTTATCCACAGGACACTTAAGTTTTTTTAATTCTTTTAAAACCTTTTGTAGATACAAGCCAAGTCAAAGATCTGTAACACGCCAACTAATCTTTCTATCTTAATTTTTTCCAGTCTGGCCAAATCTTTACATAGAAAATGGAGCTAGTTTGTTTTCAACTACTCCAGAGACTAGGACCCTTTTCGCAGCGCCGGCGCTTGCGCGACGGAGGAGGGTGGCTCGTGCAACAACCATCTCCCGAAACGCCGCCGCTTCCCCCGCCTCCTTACCGCATGTGGAGTCTTCTTGCGCAACGGGCACTCTTCAGCCACGTCCCCAGCTTCCGCAGCGCTCCCTGGGAGCTGTAGGCAGCGCTGGGGGTGGAAGCGGGGAGGAAGCGTGACAGGCTCGCCTGTGATGGCGCTCCGCACTCTGGTAAGTGCGAGGCGCTGCTGGGAGCCTTGCGTGAGCGCCGTTTATTTTCGGTTCAAGCCGAAAATAAAAAAATACGCGCTCGTGCAGCTTCAGCCCCGTGAGCGCCGCGGAAGTGGGAGTGCGTCGTGCAGAGCGACGCTCCCACTCCCACGAGGCTCAGGGGGCTCTCGCGCGACAGAAAGCCCGTGCGAAAAGGGCCCAGAACAGGAAACAATAGCTTCAAAATACAAGAAAAGATATTCCACTTAAACATTAGGAAGAATGCCTTAAACTGTAAAAGTTGTTCAATGAATCAGCAGCCTCAGAGTGTGGTGGACTTTCCATCATTGGAGGTATTTAAACAAGAGGTTTGATAGGCATCTTTTAGGAGTGCTTTAGTTGTGTATTCCTGTGTGTCAAGGGTTGGATTAGACTACCCTTGTGATACTTTCCAACTCTAAGATTCTGGTGCATTTTGTATGATACAGGGCCATATATTTGCATGTTTCTTTCCTAGATTAAGAACAGTAATTTTCTCTTTCAACTAATGCACCCAAGAGTCCTAAGACATTTGTGTATGCAATGGTTGCATCTGAAAAGGAACTGTTACTCAGGGAAATTCTGTGGTTAATATGACAATATAAAGGAGTTCGCTTTTTCTTTTAGATGTAATTGTTTTTTCAGTAGTTTTCAAACCTTCTGCTCAGTGGCAATCCTTTTATTGTTAATGTGCCTGCCATAGAATGCCTGTATCTTCTATCCAACCTTCTCATATAGACTATGGACATCTCTGCCTTACAACATCCTATGGAATCCTGGGGTTTGCAGTTTAGGGAGGGGCATTTAGAGTTCTCAGCCAGAGAGCTCTTGGGCCTCAGTAAACTACAAACCCCAGAATTCCACAGGATTTTGAAATTAAAATAATAGCACTATAACAGTGTAGTGCAGAAATGGCCTACCATCATGCATATCGGGTCTCACCGCTGCTTTTGGTGAATTAAGCTGGAGGGGCAATCTTAGAAGAGAAACTGGGAAACTGCAATGGGTATGGGAGGCAATGTTTTGTCCCTGGGAGGCTGCACGGCCTGGCAAAACCCAGTGAAGAACCCTAGTCCACTTCTAGCTTTGTGTATTTTAAAAAATGTTAAGCTGTGTTATGGGAGCTCTGTTGGTTATTTAAAAGTGATTTGGCTCTCTTGAAGCATCCAGGACATACAATTCATGGGGTGAGGGGCAAAAAAGAATGTCTAGGGAGTCTGGAAGAGTTGAAGAGGGCAACAATAGAATGGTCAGGGTCAGCTTTTCCTACCTGTGCCCTAGGACACACCTATTAGTATCAGTCCGAGTATATGCTGTAGGGAGAGATTGATTACAGAAGGTAAAATGATGTGTGTCAAGGAAGAGATCTATTTCAAGGAAGCTGACTAGCACCACTGATTAGCACCCTTGGAATAAAACATTTTTTTATTTAGTCCAAGATGTAGCCATGAGGAGGGAAGGGTGAAACCCCTTGTTCCTATTAATCATGTCTCTGATTTCCCCCTGCACTTGGGGGGGGGCAACAAGTAAGTGGAATGTATTCATATAACACATATATCTCATTCTGCACACAAGGTTGTTTTCCTGAAGAAATGTATGTGATGTGTGTATGATAAAGGGATGAGGGAAGGGCACTCTACAGACTGCATGCAGCCTCATCGTGTATCCAAACACCTGAATTTTTTCTTTTTGACTTAAAAAAAAGAGACTTGCACGCTCTTAAGATTGTAGAAGCAGCTTTCCAACATTTTCACCCCCTGTCTTTCTTTTACACTAGGAGGTGTTTTCTTGAAAACCATTTTAAAGAAACAGCATGGGACAAATAAGAGGGTACAAGTAACATCTTATTTTATTTTATTTTATTTTATTTTATTTTATTTTATTATTTTATTTTATTTTATTTTATTTTATTTTATTTTATTTTATTGTGTATCAGGGAGACAGGGACAGAAGTCACTCTCTAGAATGGTAGAGCAGGCACAAATCTCACCCAGAGCTCTGAAAGTTGCCCACCTAGACATAATGCTATAATGGTACATCCAGATAGGATATACATGTGTGATTTCTACAAATGCTTCTACAATATTGTGTGTGTGGGGGGGGGGAGGAAAGAAGGGGAAAGTCAGCTTTCCACTTATGTTGATTGCTTCTTTCTCTGCATCTTATTGTGTACATATAAAAACTGGCAGCTTAAAATGTGAACTGATTCCACTGAAAGTCATTTTTTTAAAAAATTCTAAAGGAGCTCTATTTGCCATGATCTATCTTTCTGAAGAAAGATGATACCTAGGTAACTCTCCAAGTCTCCAGGCAGGGAGAAAAAAAGCAAGAAGAAGTGAGAAAGAAACTTTGAGTTTGGTCTATGAAGTGACATTAAAGCTTGGGCACTACCTCACCAAATTCCAACTGGAATCAAAAGCTCTCTAGTTGATGGAAAGACGTTTATATGTGTCCTGCTTATTCACAATGTCAGCACATCAAAAATCAAGGAGTGAAAGTTGGTGTCTGGGATGAAGGAGCATTTGGCCCCATTGGGTCAATTTGGAGCGAGACAGAGAGTTGAGTAATTTGTAAGCTTTATACTAGAAGCACTGGCATCAACAATCAAAATCTGGAAGGTTAAAAACAAAATTCTCCAGTGATCCACAAGTTCCAGCAGTAGCATAGTGCCTGAAAAAAAATCAGGACATGTGTAAAGTTGCACTGGAGGCGAGAATCATTTCCAGAAATTGTATTCCCTTGGGCCTAACCTGCAATCCTACATGATTAGCTTGATTTCAGCCAAATTACATGCCACTTTAAAACAAATGTCCTCCTCAATCATTTGGTCTAGAAGAATTTTGGGTCCCCTCCCAAACATTCCTTATCTTGCCTTATAACAGTATAAGGATTTACCCTTGTAACATCATGGAATCTACTCCATGGTAACACAAGAATTCAGCCCCTACCCTGTCTGGAGTTTTGACTGAAATTTTTGGAAATGAGATTTGTAACCCTGAATTAACACATCTTTAATGTTGCAATGAAAGTAATTAATGTGTAGGTGAGAATCCAGCCTTTATAGGTAATAGAAAAGAATGTGTTTGCACAGGTATGTGGAAGAGGGATATGTGCAAGAGAGACTCAGGCCATTTCCACACTACGTTCTTATAGTGCTGTTATTCCACTTTCAACATCCTATGGAATCCTGGGCTTTGGAGTTTAGGGAGGGGCATTTAGAAATCTCAGCCAGAGACCTCTTTGGCCTCAGTAAACTACAAAGCCCAGATTTCCACAGGATGCTGAAAATGGAATAATACCGCTATAACAGTGTAGTGTGGAAAGGACCTCAAACAAATGGGAAAGAAGGAAAAGAGAAGCAAAAGAGGATAAAACAAATGGATCTGAAACAGGAGGAAGGAAGTTAAAGAGAGATGAAGATAGATATCAGGTGGGGGAAATGACAAACAATGGAGAAAATGAAGAAGAGCAGACAAGGGGAATGAGAGAGACACACAGAGAAAGACAGAAAAAGCGGTCTTTCTATGACGCCTTGCAAATTGCCTCCAGTCTCAATTTGTTCTCATAATAAAGGTTATAATTTGTCTGTTTCTTCTGGTCTGGTAAAAGCAGTGTCCACTTCTTTGCTCAATCCAGCCATGAGACTAATTAACCACACAGTTTTGATCTTTTATAGCGTTGAGGTAGGGCAATTACTTCTGCTTAAAAGCAAGTAGAGTTCTTGCTAAATAGTCTTACTATCTCAGAGGAGAGAATATTTTGCCTAAAGTGGACTTCACATCACATAGTCCTTTAAAAAAAATAAAAAAAATAACTGTGGAGTCTTTTTGAGCCATTTTTTATTGCCTTGATTATGCTCAGAGCCTTTTCTAACATGCCATTTTGATCCAAAGCTGGGGAGAGAGAAGCAGAAAGAAAGCTGCAGGAGTTTAAGTGAGCATGTTTTTTAAAAAGTCATTTTATCTTATGCTCAATACAGAGCTTAGCAAAGGTTTTGTAAATCTTTTATACAAGAGCATGAAGGAAACAGCTGTGAAGGCCAGGAAAAATAATTGTCCAACAGTTGTTAATGATGAAGGGCAAGACTACAACTATAACCAGACTTCTTTTTGTAAAAATGAAGAGGTTCAAATTTAAACTGAGAAATTTCAAATGATCTGATTTGTTTGCAAAGTCTTGCTGTGAACAATCATGGGCATGTTCTATAAAATGTTTGAAATCCCCCCTGTCCAGGATTTGTTCTGTCTTTCAATTCTTACACATAGTGTGATTTTTTTTTTGAAAAAAGAAAAAGAAAGAAGTGACTAAGTTTCCATGTTCTGATGGCACCTTTGAGTCTATAGGGCTCATTATTCCCAGTTCCAGTAGGAGCTGGTGGCTTCTATGTCAATGGGGCACTGAATCCACTCCATATTTTCCTCTATACTTAAAAAGATCTTTCCAAGGTACTCTACCCATGTTAGGCATTCACTGCCATACTGATATAGAAACCATCAGCTGTCACTACCCATCCCTGAATATAGCCACTCCTATTCCTCCGTGCTGTTGTTGCAGAGGCCCATATGCAGGCTTCTGGTTTTGGGAAAAACTGGCACAACTTTGCAAGAAGACAGAAAGTGCTGCTTCTTATCTTTGTTCCTCTCCTTGTTGACTGACTTGAAATTGCCAGATACAGAGGGAGAAAAATTCAATCCTGATCTTAGCTGTCCAGGCTTTAGTAATGGCTGGGAATGTATTTGAATAGCTAAAGCAGCTGTGTCCCTTCCTGAATGTGTCTAACTGTGCTGCAGTGATCAATGCCTTAATGACATCCCACTTTACTGTAATGAGCTCTAAATGCAGCTGTCCTGTTACCCCAAAATGTGGGTGATTCACAGGTTTACCTGTGATGCCAGTACCTCCATGCAAAGGTAGGAAATTATTAGCTCAAAATAGGAGGTGTGTGAGAGGGGGGTAACCTAATGAAATCTTTCCACCAATATCTATGGGGTCTTCACAGAGATTCAAAAGTAAATGTAAAATGTGTTTATTTGGGGAATCAACACTCACATGCAAGAAGCAAACACTCATGCAATAACACAAGGCTAGCTGAAGGAGAAAGGGTGGAAAGTTGTTGATAGCCAGGTTTTAAGAGGTTTGAGGGCAATATTTATCAATCTTGAGAGCAGTGAATAAACAGTGATGTGGCTTAGGCCTTTTCCGCACGGAGTAAGTAGAACGGCGCGGTGCGACCTCTGTCGGAGGTCATCCGCACCTTGGGAGCGGACTGAGTTGGACCACTTGTTGCAGTTCCTCACCTCAGTCTGCTTCAGAGCGACCTGAAGTGGTCGTGCAGCGTGCTTTTACAGGTTTTTCAAAAGCACAGAGCATGCCACTCCATGCCACTCTGTTCTTGCGCTCCGATGCAGATTTGCAGGCTCACACCAGTGTGAGCCTGCAGATCTTCCGGAGGCAGGCTTTAGCCTGGCGAGCTTCAGCGGTTGGTGGGGAGCCTCCACCAACCAGAAGCCGCCATTTTGGACACCACAGCAGTGCAGAGCGATGAGCTCGCACTGCTCCTCGTCAGGACAGATCCAAACAGACCCACCAAAAAGCCGGTTAGTAGCGGCAGGGAGCGTTTCCCTCACCACGTGTGGAAAGGGCCTTAGACTCACACCTAATGACAGTACTAATTTGGGAATCAGCATGATAGCATAACTACCAGCAAGCAATATACTGCAAGCAAGCTGCTCAAAACTGGGGGAGCCGAGTTATACCCAATTTCTACCTGAAGAGCATGGATATGAATGGCTCTTCACATGAGTAAACAACAGAATTTGCAGAATGGACAATGAGGTCCAACGTTAGGTTGTTACCCTGTGTGTCGGGGGTCCCGGGAGGGGTGCCCAAATAACCAGATAAAAACACAAGTTGGGGGAATTTAGCTTGAGCACTCTCTTAGCTAAACGAGAGGCAGGGTAACGTTAGCAAGGATCTTTTAACCCTATGTATTCAGCATCAGGTCAGACAGCGGCTAGACAAGGTTTTCAAAGTAACAATATTTTATTAAAGACAAGAAACACGCAAGACAAGACATAAACTAACTAACTGAGAAATAGAAATGGAGAGCTTTTTCCGGAAAGGCAATACGACACCTGGTCTCATAGTCCTGGAGAGAAGTGGGGTTCCGGGGAAGAAAGCTCAGCGGGTCTCACTGAGGGGAGTTCCCTTAGACAACCAGCAGCAAGGCGGGATGGAAGTCCAAAGTAGTCCAAAGACGTCCCAAAAGTGGGGACCTTTTATAGGGTGGAGTTTACCTACAGGCTATGCTATGCTCGGTGAGAACAAAGGAAATTTGGAGTTGGACAAAGGAGTTGGAAAAGGTCAGGTTCTGCATGATTGGTTTAGCTCTTGAAACAATAGCGTGGCCAGTTCGTTAATAGCCCGATACAAAGGAATGGCTTGGCTCTTGGCTGCATGGCTTTGTGTAGATCCGAGCAGAGCAGAGCCGGTTTGCAGGGAGGTTTTTCCCTAAAGCAACGGAGAGGCTTGAATTGCTTGCCTGAATGGGGTCTTGGAATGTACAACCATTAATGGCCGCACCCATACGTGCTCGTCCAGGAGGCCCCTGCAAACACGTGGAGTGGGGTGGCAGAGAAAGGTCAAGCAAGGGTCAAATTATTTGATATCAAATGGATATCTAGTGCTCTCACCCGACATATCATAACCGTGATAACAAGGTGACAGAGAGTTAATGGCTATTGTGATAGTTCTGTAATGATTGGACAAGTGTGTGGACAATGAGCTCAGAGGACAGAGCTCAGTAGGAAGAAGGTTTGAAACAGTCAGTGGTTTGGTGGGAATTTCCCTGTCACTGTTGTGTGAAAGTAGAGTTGTTACAGTTATCTTAAGCCTATTATCTCTGAAGTTACCTGGTGATTTCCTGACTATGACCTGGCTATGCCCAGAAGGGATTTCTGACCTACTTTGCAGTGCATGTGTTCAGCCAGCATCTTCCTCTTGTCCAGCTCAGCCATATAGCCACATTAGGGTCCATTTTATATCAATACCAATTAATATATCTTGCCAATTATACCATATTTCACCAAGTAAACAATATCCAAGTGTGGGGCTGTATGGCTCGTAACAGGAAGGTCTTCAGAAACCTCAACAGTTCCAGACTGTTGTGGCCAGTCTGGAGATAATTAGCAGGGACAATGCAGATTTCATGTTCAGACAGTTTACTTTGATAACAGTCAATTTCCAGACTCACAATATTATCTAATGCAGGTTAAGACCCATGTGCTTGCGACCAAGATATATCAAAATCTTCATTACCCCATATGAGCCTGCCCCAGTTATAAAAACTGCAAGTGAAACTCTTTTCTCAGTCCTGCCATTTCATAGCCTTGTTCAATGAAGACACAAAAGAGGGTCCTCTTGATGATTGTTCCCATATTGTGGAACTTCCTTCCAAAGGAAGTAAGAATGATACCTTTTCTGTTTTCTTTCTGCTGGCAGGCAAAGCCCCTTTTGGTTAGGCAGACCTTTGGCCACTTGATTGACTGGAGGTGTTGTTATTTTACTACCTCTCTCATGTATTTTTAAATTGTTCTCAATTTCATTGCTGTTTTAATATGATAGTTTATTTTAATACTTTATTATTTTGTTCTAATACTATAGCCTATTTTTTTAAAAAATTATCTGTTTGATAATCATGTTGCAAGACACCTTGGGTACCACTGTTAGGAGAAAGCTAAAATATAAATGAAAAGTAATATAAAATAAGGACAAGAGGACCAGCAGGAGAAGTAAACTCTAGTGATTTCAGTGCAGGCCCTTGATATGGTATAGGACCTGGCAAACACTCTAAAATACCATTTATTGAAAAAAGAGCTGGAGATCTACCAGCAGGAGCAGTTTTCATGCTCTTGGATACATGTCAACATCAGCAAAGAAATATCCTCTAAGCCCCATTGAATTGAATGCTATGTTCTTGAGTAAGGGCCTTTTCACATTAGCTACTTGTTCAACTGAAGCTGCAGGGTTCATGTCATTGCTATGTTTCTAGGATTGTAATGTTGACTTTTGCACTTCAGTTGTGGTCCCATGATTGTCACCATCATTTAGGCTACAGCTTTCCTGAACAGAAAGCAGTTTGGCAGTTTAGCAGCCCCCCTCCATTACTTCCCCAGAATGTTCCCCTGCCCCTAATCATTATTTTTAATTTACCAGAAGCCTGTTGTTAACCTCCTCCTGACTTGCAAAAACAAAACAAAACCCTGTTAGTAATTGCAAGAGTGAAACATTCCTTCAATGGGCTCCCTTGCTGCTGCAGGCATTTCTTCAGCATGCTCCAAAGGGCTCCCTTGCCACTGTGTCACTATATCAATCCAGTTTAGCTGATTTATTCTGCAATTAGGTCCAGAGGTCTTTAGATAAAAATAAAATCTGCAAGTTAAGTTTTGAGTATCTGTTCCATTAAGAGTCTTGTGGCTTCTTAAAGGTAGACAGGTTTGTTGTAGGATCTGCTTTCATGAACTAAAGCACACTTTGTGCTTCTGATGGCTTCTAACCACAAACACATTTTATAATTATGCTTTCTTAGTCTCTCCCCTGCCCTACTCATGATGGCATTTTATGTGACCGGCTCCCATGGCTTGTAGAAATACTCTTAAGAGACTGTGGTAGAGCAACATTGGCTGACTGTGTGTGTCTCTCTATGTGTGTGTGTGTGTGTGTGTGTGTGTGTGTTTTACATATGTGTGTGCATTCACCTTCAAGTCATTCATCTCCAAAAACTGATCTTGATATTCTAGGATGAAAATCATTGTTATATTAATTTCTTTAAAAAAAAAAACCTGTATAAAATAGAATCATTAGAAAAAGCATATTTGTCTATTGTTCTGTTTATTGTTCTTTACACATAAGTCAACTTTTCCATCAATGTGACATTGCACAATGTCATCAGCTACCTACACAAAAAATGAAAAAGTGTTCTCTCCAAGTTTCACCCTCAGTTATAGTTATTCACAAGAAGAGGATGGGAAGCTTAAAGAAAGAATGCTTATAGCATCACTAATTGTGTGACCTGGTTTTCACAAGTATAAGCTCCTTCCCCTGATGGAAAGCCATCACTGGATTCCTCCCAAAAATGTGTACAAATTACTGTGACATTACCTTTTCTCATCAATAACCTTTCCTGACCCCCCCCCTCCTCTTCCTCCTTCTTCACCCAGGCAAAGAAACCTGCTCTCAAAATGGGCTTTGTACATGCAAAAATTAGCTAAACCAGGCTCCTTTAAAAAGAAACATAAAAGCTACTATTTCTGGTTATGGCTCTACCACAATAAGTTTCAACAAAATTCCTAAGTGTAGAGCAGAAAGCTTCAGTTACATATTTTTATTTTACCCTGTTCCATCAATTTAGCTCAGGGTTATGGGATAGCCCAGAGAAGGTTTACTTACTTTCACTCAGATCTCATGGGGAACATCTTTCTTGGTCTGTAAATTCAGAGACATGTTTAGTTGAATGACTTAATTTAATGTTTCTCCACAAAACTGTTTGTTATCTGATATTTAAAAGATTCCTGGGAGACACAACCTTTCTAGGTACTTTTCATCTCTTTCTCTGATGACAGTGGAATGAACATATGATATTTATTTTGCATTATTATAGGCTACAAAACCACTTTTTTATTTTCAGAGATGAAATGCTGGAGTTAAAAGTTTCTCTCCTGTGACATTTTGGATAGAAAAACAAGGGTGTTTCTCAAACTTTTCAGAAGGGAGACAGATAGATAGTTCTTGCTTTGTAGAAGCAGACTTACTGACTCCAGTAAAATTATGCATACAGCATTTTCAAAAATGAATTAAGTGTTCTCTCTTTGGATTCTGTTATGCATCTATGGCATTTCCAGATGGAAGTCATCTCATGCTAGTAAGGAGAAGATATAGTGAAATTATTCTGTCCTCTTCTTTTTTTCTCCCCACAATAGATTTTCCCAGAAAGAGAAATAGCAGAAAAATAAAAGAAATTAAAAAATGGAGGATGATGAAGACTATAACATTTAATAAATGTGGTAAGGCAATGGTATATCACAAGGTCTCATCTACAACCTTCCCATGCAGTTGAAAACAGACTACATCTAGGAGTTCCTTTGCACTTTTTCCTCTTTCACTGTCAATATGATGCTTATCATTATTCTTTCTTCCTTAAATCTCCAAATTCAAAATATCTGTCCCATGAAAGCTAGCACATGACAGGGAAAGCAAAATATTCAAACAAATAATCAGTAACCTATAGTGGGAATGTGAAGAATATTCACAAACATTTTCATTCTTAGCAGACTTTTTGAGCACTTTGAGACAGCTTGCCTAGAAATCACAGCTTCTGCAACAGTTCTTACCTCCAACATGAACACAAGAAAAATACTTTGTTTTGTGTTGAGGTTTTGTAATTTTGTACAAAAAAAGTCTCTGCACAAAACTACTGTCTTTTTCCTTTGCAAAGCTAACCAAAACCCATATACAATGCAAGCACAGAATGACTGTTTGATCAGAAAAGATGTAAACACCTCACCCAGTGCTTCTAAAGTTTAAAAGCCCACACAAGAAGTTAACATCTAGCATTTGGTGAGTCTCTACATCAAGTAGATGGAGTGGAAAATTTACACTTACTGTGTTACATGATAATTGTATGTGTACAATTGTACAATTGTAAATGAACAACAACACTGTACAAGTGAAAATACAAACAAATGTGGAATACATGAGTGTGATATGCAAGGCACATCTGCATGTACAATGCACAATGGCACTGGATGTGCATTACTGCTTCTCCAACCTTTAGCTGAACATAGATTTCTACATCAGAGAAAAATGTGCAATCACTTTTGTAGAGGAATTTACACAAGTATAACTCACTTACAAGATGCCCATCATAGTTCTGTTACACAGTATATTTGTAATGTTTATGCAATTTGGGCAGTTTACACAATCTGTATAATTTTTTTTTTAGTTGCAAAAACTCTTATGATACCAACATGAATTATTTAATCTATCTCATAAAAACAGTGTTCTTCATTATCTCACACAAGTACAACACAAACAAGGATTCATATCCCTAAACTGTGAAAGAATCCAGTCTTGTGAATTCTGATACGAATTGTCCATGAACATAGGCATCTACTAGAATTTTCCAAATGTCTCAATACAGCCTGTCTTAAACACACATATATATATACACACACATACACATACATACATACATACATACATACATACATACACCTTCTTAAAATATTTATTTTGAGAACAAATGGTTTAAAATATGTATTTAAATACATACTAAGACCAAGATCCAATGGGGTATTCCCATATCCAACACTAGTGGAACTGGAACTTTCTTCCCTCTTCCTCCTCACATTGCAGCTCTGTGAAACCAAAAACATACTCTAGAGGTTTTTCAAGACCCTGTGAAGAAACTTTCATGGTGAACAAGGTACTGCAGAGAAAAGAGATACTATCAGTTCTTGAGGAAACCATAGGATTAAGGCCGTACACTGTTTGACCTTGACCTACATCTGCTTTTTGAAAACATGAATGACTCGGGTCCACTTGCAATGCCAGTGCCTCTGTTAAATGGTGAGGAATATTAGCTCAGTGAGGAGGCTTGTGAAAGAGGGGCATACTTATAGGATTTTTTATACCTCTGTATACTGATATTAATGCAGGGAAGCGCCTGCCAGAGGTGTTTGTTTTATTGGAGGAATTGCAATCATACATACACACAAGATCCAAGCAGTCTCACAAACACAAAAGGCTAATGGAAGGAAAAGGGAGGAAAAGTTGGATAGTGAGAGTTTAGGGTGAAGTGGGTGATATTTATCCATCCAGCAGAGAAAAAACAAGATGATGTTGCTTAGAGTAGGGCCCTTTCTGCACGAGGCGAGTGAATCACTCTGTGCCATTACTTGCCAGTTCTTCTTGGCTCGAAGCAACGCGGACTGTCCCTTAAGCCCTTCTGCAGGGCTCCTCTCTTGGTTCCAGGGCGATGCGGAGCAGTGCGAGACCTTTAGATTCGCACTGGTGAGGCTTACAAAATAGTGGCTTCTGGTTGTTTGTGGGTCCGGACCAACCGCTGAAGCTGGCCATGCCCACAGCCCACCCTCCACTGATCACAGGCTTGGATTGGTGCGAATCTGCACATCTGCACAACTGAGCAGAAATGAAATGGCGCACTTTGGGACATTGAAAGACCTGTCTTCACTTAGTGCACTGGAGGACCACTTGGAGACGTTTTGGATTGGACTTAGGTGCGGAACTAAGGTAAATAGTCTGAAGCTAATCTGATCCAAGGTGCGGACGACCTTCGTGACAGGACACCTTGGCCCATCTTAACTTCCTCGTGTGGAAAGGGCCTAGGAGTCCAAGGGTAGTACAAATTGGGAACTGGAGCAGCAGAGTGATGGTCAGTATGCCAAAAGTACTATGAATTGTTTATAAACTCAAAGCCAGTGTTTAAATACTCTTTTTCTGCCTTGAGGGGAAAGGTGTTAATAGCTCTCTGGCAGAGTAGACAATGGAGTCCAGAGCACAGACAATGAAGTCCAGAATGTGCTAATGGCCTTGGCATTAGATGACAAAGAGACTGGAAATTGTGATAGTTGCTAGGCAGGTGAGGAGACAAAGGAGAGTTTTTGCTGTACAGAGGAAGAAGATCAAAGACAATCAGTCCTTCTGTGGAAGCAGTTTGAGGTGCTATTGTTTCAAAAGGTTGTCTAAGAATTTCCTTGGCTATGATCTAGCCATGGCCTGAGGTCTTGTTCTGACCTAATTTTTCTAAACACATGTGCAGTCAGTTCCTCTTTGCCAGCAAGCCTAATAGACATAGCAAGATATAATTTACATCATACCATATATGTATGTGAGTATATGTATGTATGTATGTGTATATATATATATATATATATATATGTATATCCAATTAAACCATATCATGGAGAAGGAGTGTATGGCCTGGTAATGTGTCCCTGTGGGTTTTTTTAAAAAAAATCTCAGATTCATATAAATGGAATGGACTGTTTTAGGAATGAATACATGACAAAGTGGCCTGGGACTCATACAAATTGCCCACAGGTATTGGAACTTGGCAGTTTTTATCGTTCTACTTGCTGCTTATATTGCCGAGATTCAGAGAATGTATTTCATGTCCTTTTGCAATTCCCAGTAATTATTCCTTAGCTGAATGGAACACATTTTCCTGTCCTGGTACATAATTGAATTCCAAATTTATGGGTACATCTATTTTTATAACCCATTTCATTTTGTTTGGGAGCAGTACCCTCTTGCATACAATCACATGAGCTGTGGGTCTTAACTTTTCATTCTTTAGCCACAACTTGATTTTTATGTTCCATTTTGAAGGTGACTTGATGAAAGAACTTGGGAGTTTGTGATCTTTGGGTAGTTGGCATGTTTTGCTACCTGACAGTAAATAAAACAGCTGGTATGGGAGAAGAGGGACAATCTATCCATACTTTACACACAGAAAAACAAGGGAGGAGCCATCACAAGTGGGAAAAGAATGTGTGCCACAGTTCCTGCCTTTTACTTCAAGGGACTGATACCCAATGCAGTCCTTGTTCTTGTTCTAAGGAAAAAGGAAATCAGGAATACCACTATGATACCATATCATAATAATGCTAAAATCCTAAAGCTGTTCGCCCTCCCCACCTCAGTGTTACTCTCCCACTAGCTCTCTATCCATCCTAATCTCTGTCAAGTAAAAAGACAAAACCACAGCAACACCACAATAGCACTTTGTAGGAATAGAGCTAAAATTTTAAGGAGACTTTAACGATATAAGGAGACATTAGGGAAAACCAGAGTGAGGACTATGACCATCTGGAAATACTTCTGAAGGCAAAAGGCAGGGGGAGGTGAGACAAGATTGGACAAACCCACATCTAACATCACAACCCATGCAAAAGCAACAGGTCCACAAATGATGTGAAATGATGTATTTTGTTTTGTTTTAAAAAGATCAAAAGAGCATTTGGAGAGGGAAGTGATGAGAAGTAATATGCAACACTAAATGATGAGGCCCAAAAAAAAATAATACAGATGAGTCTCTGGGACAGAAACAGTGTCATAATTTTGACATCCACATGCATGTGTGCTAAAAAGATATTCTTTGGGAAGGACTGTACAGTCTGTGCTTTAGGTACCATTGTGTCTGCATAGCCAGTTGTTTTTACACATCCTCAAGACTCACAACTAGTTTTTTTAAAAAAATGTTTTTTGTTTATTTGTTTGTTTGGTATCTGAAGCAGGACTTTAATTACAAATAGAGATGCATTTGGAATTTGTGGCCCAAAATGGAAGGAATTTAAAATTGTAGCAAGTTTAAATTATATGAGTGATCTTGTAAAATGGATTATAGAAGCTATTTAAAAGTAATTACAAGCCAGGCATAAAACAACACTGGAAACAGCTAATCAGCAGAAGCCTTCCACACTTCAGTGGGATAAATCCATGCTCACCCTTTATGATCAGGTAGAGAATCCCTGTTGCTTTTGAGTGGTTGGCTTGCATGAGGCCATCTCCAAATCCATGACCTTTCAGCTAGCCTTTCATGATTTAAGCTACGACATTAAAGCCAAGAGAAAATATTGATTGTGGAATACAAAGAACAACAAAAAAGTTGAATGTTTTACCTCATTCCAATTGGGTTTCTTTAATTATTTTTCCTAATGTGATTACAGCTCCTTGCATAATCCTTCCATTCATTTCAACGTAATTTAACATTTGGCTACATAATTTATCTACTTGCTATTTAAAGATAACTATTATGTTCCACCTCCTTTTTTTGCAGGATGAGTTTTTTTTTTTTCTGATTTGATTTGCTTGGATTTCATGGCTTTTCTTTTATAAATCTGTATAAGAGTATAGAATTGCTTCTTCCATCTTTGTTGAATAATTTTGTGTAAACATACAGTAGTTTCCTGTGCTTTTTGTATCTATTTTTGTTTTACTACTTTGATCATGTTTTGTTTTGTTTGGCATGTCTTCTTTGTGAGCACTTTTAAAAAGAAGAAAAGCAAGTTAACAGTGCCATTGATTAAAAGCATGAAAAACCCTTCCAGTCATCATTACCTTCAGCATAAACAGTAGTGAGAAAACTGATAGCTTGATTCTGTGAAGTGCCAAATTATTTTAGTAACAATGGAAGTGGATTCATAATTTAAAATAGAACTAGTGAATTATGTACCATCTGCACTGAAAAAATGTCTTTTTATCTAAAAGTGTCAATCTCTATACATGTCATAAAGTCCATTGAGTTCTATAGGGATTTCTCACAGTTAGATTGTCATGTGTTTACAACTTAAGCAAACATCTGTGTGTGCGTGTGTGTGTATGTAGGTGTGTGTGTACATATATATTTGTTTAATTGTAAAAACTCTATTGCCGCCCAACCCACGAAATAACGAGATCGCAGACAGAGCTTGGGTTGAACTAGGGCAATTTATTAATATGCCTAATTAACATAAAGGGGTGAACTTAAACATGAACTTAAACTTGACCGTGAACTTGAACTTGCATTTTATGACCTGAGGAGATAGGGGGGGTCAACAGCATCTTCGGACTAGGGTCAAGAGGCAGCTCCCGACCATCTCCCCTAGCCCGTTGGGCGAAATACCAGGCCCCAAAGCCAACTGCTGAAGTTGCATGATGACTTTTGGCCAGCCCTTGTCTGGAAGGTGAGCCCCAAGGCCCCACCCCCCGCTGCATAGCAAGTGGGGTGATCCCAGGGCCCTCCTCAAGGATAGAATTTATCCTACACCCCAAAAGGGGTGCCATAGGTACACGCCGAACCTCAAGACCCCCCATGCCGGCCACGGATAAGGGCAAGCGTCTGCTTAGTCCTTATCCCCCCACCCCCTTAGAATCTAGTCCAGTCCCCTTTTGCAAATCCTGTAGAAAATCTCGTCGCCCTCTGGTGACAAGTGTACGCCATCATGTCAATACAGCTCTGTTTTATAAACAATATCAGTGCAAGGGATGCAATAGCCCCAAGCCCTGTCTCAAGGCAAAGCGAATCACCCTGTTCGCCCATCTGCGGGCGCTTCTCTGTGTCGAGGGTCAGCGCCCCCTCCTCATATTCGGCTTTGAACCGATGCAGACCAAACAATACTAGCGTGAGGCCACGTATCTTGGATAGGCCGCATAACCTGACAGGCCTGTATACCAAGGCCTTTCCTTTCAGCAGTCCAAGGTCATTACCAGCCAGGTGAATGACCAGTACATCCAGGGGAGGCCCACTGCACTCCCTGAGCAACATAGGTAGCAAGCCATGCCACTGTGGCCACTCTTGCCAAGCCAGCGTATGGATGCCCGATCACCCAATCCCGGGTTCGGGCCCATATAACCCTTGCGAGCATACTGCTTTGCCCAGAAGATGAAGCTGTAGCCACAGATCAACTCGCTTCCACCTTTCCAAAGCAGGTCAATTTGAAAGGAACCAGAATGTTAATGCAGGTCAATTGGCCTGACATAGTGTCGGAACGCCAAGGACTCCCACCTACCAAACCTCCTATGCCATCCTTGCTCATGCTCATCATTGCTGCAGTGGAGGCTGCCCCTATGCACAATGAGCGTGTGCCAAACTTAACGCCATGCGGGCTCAATTGTAGCAGGGCCTTCTTAGTAATGGTTCAGAATTGACACTTAGTGAGCCCCGCATGCATCCCTCGGCTGGCATTATATGCTCTAAGCGCCCTGGCTGAGCACCAGGTTGCATCAGAACAGTCCCGTAAAGTCACAACAGCACCCCACTTGGCCTGATCTGTCTTTGATCCTCTCATAAGCAAACATAAATGTCACTCGCCCCATGTCAGGTCCCGAAATTCCATGATCCTGTCATACCTATCCCCCCTTTACTCTGAGCAACCAACTTGCTTACTCTTCCTGCCCCAAAATTACAGTGAGGGCCGCTGCGTGGAAAAGAACCTCATATGCTGAGGAACACCAGACTGCCCATGCGCCGTCCAAACCCCTTAGGCTGCAAATCACTAGTGGGATTCGGTAAGCCTCAAGCCCTGGGCAAAGGACAAGGCGAACACTCGAAATCATGAGCACGTAAACTGCAAAATGCAGTCTACCGGGACCAGCCACGCATCCTTTAACCACTGGACTTACGAAAAAACTGCTGAATTCCCAAGCCGCCCTGCTGTAAGCGCTGGGCGCGATATGACCAACCCATTGTCCCCGTTACTTTACCGACCGAACTTCCACAGGTCGGAGGGCCTTGGTTCTTGCAGGGCTGCCGCGTCTGTTGCCAGCTCTATGAAGCGTTCCACGTGCCCAGACGTGAACAGCTACCTGGAAAAAACTCCGTAAACGTAAGATCAAATGTAAGGCCCACTTCCGCCCAGCACTGGGTCATCCTTGAGCACCACCTGCAGTGTTGTGTTTGTCAGGAAAGCCCTCCCGCAGAGGAGACCAGATATCCACAAACTTGAGCCTAAATAAATGGCCCAGGGACATTGATGAGTCAAGGTATTTATTTCTGAGTACAGTAGCTCAATAAAGTTCACAATACCTTCCACCCAAAATGTGCCCCCCAGGCTACCATGATCATGTTTGTTTCATAGTGTAACTAGGGAAATTTTTGTATAAAGATGTTGTGCTTATTAGCGATGGTAAAGTACTGGTTATACATGGTGTTACAAGTGAGGAAAATGAAAGGCTGCGAATTGGCTAATTAAAGTCAATCCGAATTTAGTTGTGTTGTATTAAGCAGACTCTGACTATATGATGAACTTCTGCGTAGTCCATTTATCTAGGTACCCATCTTGCCTGTTCATGTTCCTGGGTCTGCTACAATGCAATTAAATTTGTTCGGAAACCTTTAATTTGGATATGGCATCAATTGTGTGCGTGTGTTATTGTTTCCTGCATTCACCACCTCCTAGTTATCCCCTCAGTGAGCTCGCCACCATACGTTTCTGTTGTCAATAGGTGACTGGATTAGGTAGCTTTGATAGGAGCCGATAGCTACTGAAATAAAATTGTTTTCCTGCAATTCAATATGATTCCCGATGCCAGAAAAAACTGAGGAGTGGGGGTATGAATGAAAAGCATACTACCCCGAGCTAATGAACTAGCAGCTGTTCTCATCTGACTTCCCTCACTCCATTCCTGCTTAACCTTCTTAGCCAGAGAATCTTAAACCCCGGATTCAGACAGTGGTATGAGAGACTCAAGGCTGACTAGATGCCACCCCATCCTTGATGAGCCTGCTGCTGACTACCTGATCTGGTATGAGAGACTCAAGGTTGACTAGGTGCCACCCCCATCCTTGCTGAGCCTGCTGCTGACTACCCGATCTATTATTGAGTGAGACTAAGTGGACATCTCAGAACATTAAGGTTATGGGAGGAGAATAGGGGGAGAAGAAAGTGAACCAATAATCTCTGTGGCCACCGAAGATTCCGACAAACGCTTTCCTGTAAAATTAATACATTGTAGTTAATTCAATCACACCATTGAGAAAGGGATGGCATGTCCATCGGCTAGCCGGCTGGTTGGTTAATCTTTACCACAGGAGGTGCTGGGAAGGAACCACTAGGAAAGGCCAGTGGATTAGGTGAAAGGCTTGAATGTGAATTTCAGAACCTGTTATTTCTGCAACGGAAGAGGTGAGACACAACATTAGACTTTCATGATTGAAGCAAAACGGCCATCCTGAACATGTGTGTGTATACCTAATTCCTTGTAAAACGGCCCCGCCATAACCATGGTGCAATTAGAAGCTAAGCCAGTGCGCAGGTAAACCTCAGGTTCTATATATATATGTTTTTTGTTTTGTTTTGCTTGTTATGTTTCGTTTTGTCATAGGTAGCCTTGTGCAGTTCACTGTCTGAAGTTTTCTATCAACGATGTAATCTGTTACAGGGCTGTCGCCGGAGTTACTGCGTGCTTATGAAGTAAGTGGACTAATATGAAGTGCTTTAAAATGAAGCCTATTAGTCGTAACAGTGTTAATAAACTAAAATGTATGCCACTAGCAAGCGGGCATTGAACCAATTATTACAGCCCTCATCTTTGGTCCTTGCACACAAGCATAAGGCCAAAGCAAGGAAGCTGGCAATCCTAACAGTTACAGCGCTGTTACAACTGCTTACCAAACATTATGACCCCTACCGAGGTGACAACCCTATCATCAACAGGGAGATATGCCTTTTCTAGTATCAGAAGAATTATCCATTCGAAAGTAAAGTGGGCAAAGTATCCTGCAAGCATCTCACAAGAAAGTATAATTTCCTTAAGGGTGCACTGAATGCACTCTGTCAAGTCTGTCATAGAAGGATGCTCACTCGGCACCCACGTGGCTGCCGCCTTCCTAAAGGGGCGCTGGCTGTATGCCCTTGGATGCTCCAGAAGCTTGCCTGGAAGCCGGAAAGCCTGCACCCTAAAAGATTCCTGTCGCCGGACAAAGCCCCCCCCCTAGTGGAAGCTGCCCAGCTAAGATAACAGACTATCTCGACCTCAATGTGTCAATCAGTCACTGCTTCCAGTGAGCCAGGCAGGCACTCGCCCTTGTCTCGCAAAGGCAGTCCCCCCACCACAAGGGAAGTAAAGAAATGTGGCTGGGAGGCGAAAATTAATTGTATTTATTCATTTAAAGTACTTAGTGGATGGCAACCATCTGTTGAAATATCTGTTGCTGTTATGTGCCCTCAAGTCAACTCCAACCTATGGTGACCATTTACTAGTTTTTTGTTTTTTGTTGTTTTTTTTTTAGCAATATTTATTCAGAGGAATTTGCTACTGAGTTTTTGTGGCTGAGAAAGGATTCAGATCCTGGTCTTCCAGAGTCCTAGTTCAGTATGCAGTCCACTATAGCATGATGGATGTCATTAAAATATTAAATGCTTTAAAATACAACAATACAAAAACATAACTATCATCCTTCTGCAGGAGCAGCATAAATTTCTATACCAACATAAACAGTGACTTATCATTCAGTTTCTGATTCAAAGGAAGTAACCAATAGCATGCAGGCCATAGTATTTGAAAGAGTAACTTAAGCAAGAGGAAAATTCACTAGCTGAAGGGGCTTAACCATCAGAAGCTACGCCAAGGCATGCATATATAGTATTGTAGCCTAATATTAACAGGAAACATAACATAACATAGTGCAGAAGGATAAAAGCAAGAATTAATGGGGAAAAACATGCGCAAGTTCGAAGCCAATGACTTCTTTGAAAATCTGGCCTTCAGGGGGAAAAAAGGCCCTCCCCACTTAACAGCCGTTCCCGCTATTGGTGCCACCCGCTACCCCTGCTGGACCTGATCGAGCGACCTTACCTGCCGCCGCCCGTACAAGAGACTCCCGTGCGCAGGGCGTCCCCCACAAGAGTCGGGAGAAGGTCACGGCTGAGAAGCGGTGCAGGAATCGGGGTTGCGGAGCCAGGCCCAGCCGCCCAGCCTCCTCGGCCGCTGAGAAGGACCGCCGCCGCTGAGAGTGGGGAGGCCACGCAGGAATCGGGGCTGCGGAGCATGGTCCCAGCAGGCCAGCTCCTCGGCCAGACAAGCGTGGGGAGGCCGAGAAGGAATCACCAGGCCCGCCTCCCCACCCGCCGAGGAGGGCCGCCGCCGCCAAGAGTGGGGAGGCTGCGGGGAACCCGCAGGCCAGCCTCCCCGCCTGGCGAGCAGGGCCACTGCTGCCGCAAGCGGAGAGGCTGCGCAGGAATCGGGGCCGCGGAGCATGGCCCTGCAGTCCCCCGCCTGCCGAGACGGGCCGCCGCCGCCGAGAGCGGGGAGGCCGCGGGGGAATCAGCAGGCCGGCCCAGCTACCCGCCGAGCGCTGGGCCGCCGCGAGCGGGGAGGCCGCGCGGGAATCGGGGCAGGCCAGCCCCCCGCCCACCGAGATAGGCCGCCGCCGCCGAGAGCGGGGAGGCCGCGGGGAAATGAGCAGGCCAGCCCACCTACCCGCCGAGCTGGGCCGCCGCGAGCGGGGAGGCCGCGCGGGAATCAGGGCAGGCCAGCCCCCGCCCGCCGAGATAGGCCGCCGCCGCCGAGAGCAGGGAGGCCGCGGGGAAATGAGCAGGCCAGCCCACCTACCCGCCGAGCTGGGCCGCCGCGAGCGGGGAGGCCGCGCGGGAATCGGGGCAGGCCAGCCCCTGCCCGCCGAGATAGGCCGCCGCCACCGAGAGCGGGGAGGCCGCGGGGAAATGAGCAGGCCAGCCCACCTACCCGCCGAACTGGGCCGCCGCGAGCGGGGAGGCCGCGCGGGAATCGGGGCAGGCCAGCCCCCGCCCGCCGAGATAGGCCGCCGCCGCCGAGAGCGGGGAGGCCGCGGGGAAATGAGCAGGCCAGCCCACCTACCCGCCGAGCTGGGCCGCCGCGAGCAGGGAGGCCGCGCGGGAATTGGGGCAGGCCAGCCCCCCGCCCGCCGAGATAGGCCGCCGCCGCCGAGAGCGGGGAGGCCGCGGGGAATGCGCAGGCCAGCCCACCTACCTGCCGAGCCGGGCCGCCGCAAGCGGGGAGGCCGCGCGGGAATCGGGGCAAGCCAGCCCCCGCCCACCGAGATGGCTGCCGCCGCCGCCAAGAGCGGGGAGGCCGCGGGAATAATCAGCAGGCCAGCCTGCTTACCCGAATCGAATTGGGGCAGGCCAGCCACCCGCCCGCTGGGAAGGGCCGCCGCCGCCGTGAGTCCCGGTGAAGGAGGAGGGGAGGAACAGGCCTCTAAAGGCGCCATGTGGCACCCTCACAACCAAAACAAACATCCTCCTCCTCCTTCGCCTGGATCTGAAGAGAGGCCAGAGAGAGGAGGGGTGGCCTTAAATATTATGCTCTGCCCCGCCCCCTTCCATCGGCCCCCCGCAAACGATCTCGTCTCGCGGGAGGGCGGCAAAGGCCGTCCCCCCGCCACCCGTGCTACTCGGGCGGTGTGGGACGAATAGTCTTAGGAAAGATATGACACCAGTGGATGTTACTGAATCCAATGCCAATGAGGCCATGAACCTGTTCCAGGTTGTAGTTTAAACTTTAAAGGAGCTCTCTAGAGAGCTGAATATCTTTGGCAGTAAAGGTGGGGGATGAATTAAATGGGAATTCTTCTCTGGCTCAGGTTAAAATCAAGGCAGTTGAAATATTCAGAGCCTATAATGCTTACATTGTGGATAAGGTGAATAATACAGTACAAAGCATATACTCAGAAATTTGTCTGATAATAAAGACTGTGACACTTTTTGGTCATAAAAATTTAATCTAGCTTCTGTTTGCACTGTCACTTTCTTGGATGTGGGTTTACCTGCATTGATGGTGACTTCCATTCCTCTAAATCAACAAATATTAAGGGCTTGTCAAGAATTTGTTGGTCCCTTTTGTTCTGACCTTCAAGTATCTTTCTTCCTCCTTCATGTCATGCCCCTACATTATTGATCTCATTGATCCCAGTTTATCCCAATTTCCATTGCCAATGGTTGCTTTCACTAATAATCCCTATTTTCTGCAGTAGTCACAAAGGATAATAAATTGGTGCTGGTAGAACCAACAGGAATATGGGAAACTGCACTTCTGCTCTCTTCATTGCTAGTCCTAAAACATGACTGTGATGGAGCCTGGGGGATGTGGCTAACCTGAGTGGCAGGGCAGCCCCAGTAACATTTTACCAGGTAACCAAAGTGGCTCTGTATGAGAGAAACCCAGCCCATTGGTGAGAGGGAGGGGCTGAGTCTGAAAGGAGAAGGTCTATATGTAAGATGTAGTGGCTTGGACTTTAGGGATTCCTTCAATGATTTTTTTCCAAAGAGTGAGAACTTTAAATTAGAGCTTTCAGCCAGTCAGGATTGTCTTCTCAGAAGTTTAGAGAGAAACAGATAAGAGACTGAACCATTTTTGAGTTGGCTCAGAAGGTGTGACTTAGATTTGGGAATTAAGCCTTTGACCAAAAGGAAAGCCAAAGGCCTGTAGGTATATGACAATTTTCTGCCTGTATATTGAGCAGAGCTATAAGAACCTGGATAAACACCTTTTGAAGTTCTGTATTGCTTGGAATTACTTATAACACCCAATACCTTTTCCCTGTTTGTTAATTTAATAAAAATTACATAATATTTTAATAAATTCTGGCTCAGTAGAGTATTTTCCATTAGTTCTAATCAACCAGAAACATGCTAACACAGATCAGAAAATTATTCTGAATAACAACTGAGTGGATTCACCCTTTATACATTAAAGTGGTGGTTTTAAAGGAAAAAGCAGGGTTGTATATGAGTGGGCAAGGGGCTATAGCAAGATGGGAGGGAAGCTGCCACTCCAGCCTGTGAGAAGGAAAAAGTAGGTCTGGCCCCTCCACAAGGACATGCCTTTAGAGCCCCTCTGTCACTTATATAATCCAGGAAGGTAAGCCATAAAGTAATATATAAAAGATGTCTCATTCCAGTGTGAAAGCTTCCCCAAAAGTGGTTAGATATAAGACAAAATTCAATGGTTAGTCCCAACTAGAATAGACTTATTAATAAGTCTACCATAATGTAAGTTCTATTTATTAAACACTTGCTTTCTAGTTTTGACTACAAAATGTATTTAGCCCATGGCTTACAAAGCTTCCTTGGTCCAAAGAATCAGGAATTTTTTTGAGTCACGCCTTGTGCCAGAAAAACAGGTACTGGATAGTTTCCTGTAACCACTAAATCAAAATCTCAATGGTAATTAGCGTCTCAAACTTGAACCAAAAACTTAATAATAATAATAATAACAACAACAACAACAACAGCAGCAACAACAACAACAACAACAACAGCAACATTCTGATGGGTAGTTGGAAACTCACTAATTATGCATATACATTACCTTATTCTATACTCTAAATCATGAAAGAACAGCATTGTGAAATTAAGTTCAATTTGTAACAAAATCAATATTTTCAATTGGACTAATTCCCATTATATACCATGTAATCGAAAGCTAGTGTGGTAGAGAGGTGTGAGTGTTGGATGAGGACTCTGGGAGACAAGGTTTGAAATCCACACTCAGCCAATAACATCCACTAGGTGACCTTAGGCATGTCACCTTCTCTCAGCCTTGGAGGAGGGCAATGGCAAAACCCTTCTGAATAAATCTTGCCAAGTAAATCCTATGATGTGGTTGCCATAAGCTGGAGTTGACTTGAAATCACATAACAACAACAAACCCTGTAATTATGAGATTCACTAGCACCTATTGCCCAACTGCTGAAATTAACCAAGGAAAATCAAACAGGGCAAATTAGAAGTTGGATACTTGTATATGTCCGAAGATAATAATATATTTTTGAACCATTAAGCACAGTCCTGATTTCAACTGCTTGCCCTTCCATTCTGTGCTCACATGCATACACACACACACACATACACATACACACACTTTATATCCAAGCATTATTACATTTCTTTTTGACCAAGGATCATTCTAGCTTTTGTAATCTGCAATGTCCTACCACTTCAAGCATGAAATTATAAAGCTAAATGTACAGGAAACTTTCTATATGCTAAGTATGTTTTCCCTTTAGCATGAATTGCTCTTTCACAGTACTTCCAAAGTATTGGTTTTGATCTAAAAAATCTGACACTTTTAATACAGTGTTATAAATGGATTGCATAATATATACCCTGAAGTTGGAAAAGAATTGTGGCTTCTCTTAAGACTGCATTGAGTTTTGTTCGGAATTAATCTAATCCCCTAAAAATGAGAGAATACACTTGTTATTTCACTTCATTTCCTCACAAAGGATTCAGCTATTGAAAAATAGCTGTTTTTTGACCTATAGACCCTCTCCAGCCTGTTGGCAATTTCCCCCCTTTCTATTTTTTAAGTGTGCTATGGGACATATTTTCATCACAGTTATAGAGACACATTAAGAGATTTATCCACTTTTATGTCTTCTTATTATACCCAGAATGAAATCTCCATTACACCAAGTCTGTCATCTTCACCTTATGACATTTGTGTTCAGTCAAATGTCATTCCTTGACAATCTTGTTTGACAAAGATCCCTAAATGACATCTCAGGAGGCTCTTAAAAAGACACTTGAGAAGCAAAGTGTTTGGTTCCTAAATGCACAGAAGAGATTAAACCAGAACTAAAAGTAGAATCAAAATGCCGTTCACAGCATATTGTATAAAGAAGGAGGTAATGGCATGGGGGGGGGATGTGGGGATGTCTTCTCTACATCCTCATATTTAGATATGCCAACTAAGTATCAACCAGTCTCATCTATAGAGGGGTACCATAGAATAAAGCAAGAATTCTTATAGACATGCACAAACGGGTGAACAATGGGGAGTGCATGCACGAGGGCCTGCACAATTCAGTCAAATTTACTGATATATAACAGTAAGTATGTCATATGCCATTCAGTCTGGAATCTAATCACTCCAAGGTTCTGGATCAGGCAGACAGTACCATCTGCATCAGGACAGAGTCTGTGGCAGAGATTGTTTGGTTCTCCCCACACTAGTGTTCACATGTCATGCATGTATCATCTGAAGCAAGATATAACTTTCTCCCTCAAAAGCATTTAAGGCTTCTTTCCAGGGCAGTCAGGACAGTTCCCTCATAATCCTGATCTGAAGATGCAACACACACACACACACACACCTAGAAATTAGGCACTGTGGCATCCAGGTTAGACCATTCAGAGAATGCAGTACAAACTTTTTTTAAAAAAAGAAAGCTTATTGCTTAAATTAGATTAGGCACTTACTTGGATTAAAGTATATTAGGCACATAAGAATCTCTGGGGACTGGATGTGGGATCATGGATCTGCTGTGGGATCGTGTATCAGCTGTCTTGAAAGAGTGCCTATTTCCAATTAAGACATGTTTTGCTCTTTGTAAATAAAACAAGTGGTACGAAAATGCTCAAAATATCTAGGCCAAGGCAGTGCTGACAGTGGAATTTCTCATTATTCTGAAAACATTAGTGTGTATAATACACTATTGTATCTGAAGAGAAACTATTCCAATTGTGTGCTTTATATGGTATGTTCTCATACAGCGACTAAGCCATAGTTGCTGCTCTATATATGACTACTTATTTTGACTGTGCTCTTTAAATAAGATTCAATTAACTGGAGGGCAGGAAAACCTTTCTTTTTAGCACATAGGCCATTTCCACACTGCACAGTTACAGTGCTATTATTCCACTTTCAATATTCTGTGGAATCCTGGAGTTTGCAGTTTAGGGAGGGGCCTTTAGAATTCTCAGTCAGAGAGCTTTTTGGTCTCAGTAAACTACGAACCCCAGAATTCCACATGATGTTGAAAGTAGGATAACAGTGTAGTGTGGAAATGGCCATTGTAGTGTGGAAATGGCCATTGTATTAATGGTTTATTAAGTCAGTCAAGGGCCAAAATGCCAGGAAACAGCAGATTTCAAGAATCTAAGCTTGACAGTCATGTTATTTATGCAATATGGATATAACATGGCATCCTATGTTGTGAGTTATTCCAGTTTCACCAGTACCTTGCATCTAGATGGTTGTCAGGGGTAAAGTGCTAGACTTATGTCCTATATTTGCACGTTCGCTGGAATACCAACTGGATCTGTTATGTATCTATGCAACTGAAGTTGTGATGCAATTTTAAGTTCATCACAGTTTCCTTGTGCTTCTTCCTGGAACATTATACCAGACAAATATGAGTGCAGAAGAGTTCTTAAATATGTTGTTGGGATCTGAATCACCCCCCATGTTTTTCCTCTCAGAGGAAAAAAAAAAGCCAGGTATAAATCCAATACATAAACAGGCAAACAAAGAATTTTAAAAAAATTAGAAAAAGAGAAATAGGGTCACACTATGCACACATTACAGTAACTCTTCTGAACCAAGGTGCCTTGCTAAATTTGTATTGCAAATTAGGGCCTGGCTCCAAGTACGATGAGTTACAATTGCAGCAAGTGTTTACAGCAGATAATATCATAAATAGTTCCTTCAGTTGACAGGACTCTATCTGCCTTGCATCTGAGTGTATGTTTTCTCCCCTAAACCCATATGAGTTGAGCCTGTGGATCCCATACCTTATATTGACCTAGTCCCCCACATAGCATCCTCTTCTCACAATGTATGCTGAAAAACCTGCCTTTCTTCTGAGCTTATATTGCTATGACAAACTTCCAGAAGTTACTACATAGGGGCGTCTGAAAGGAGAAGGTAGTACTACTCCCTCCTATCTAGAACATAGTCACTGCTCACTTGCAATGGAGTAGGCAGCCCCTGATTTCCTGTACATATAGTTATGCTGCTGACAGCAAAGTTTACATTTGTCTGATCCTGCCTGCTCACACAAAAGATGATACCTCTAGCTCACTGGGCACCTATGTGACCTTCTGTAACTATTCAACAGCCCCAAACTTCTGCTAAGTCATGCTTCCTCTTTTGGCAAAAATTGTCATTCATGAAAACTAGATGTAATTAGTGCTGTTTCTGAAAACCAATTGGCTCGCCCTCTGCTTATGTGACTTTCCATCCCAGCAGCCCTAAAGGGCTCCAACCATTCTCTTTCAAAGCCCTTAAATTTCATTGTGTTATAATTATGTACTCATCATCATAGGCCATTTCCGCACAGGGCAAGGGAATCACCCCGTGATGCTACTCACCAGACTTTTGGGCTCCACGGTCCAGTCCACGCTTCTCCAGAGCAGTCCGTGGCCGCCGCTCCACACTGCTTTGGGGACAAAAATGGTGGCTTCCGGTTGGTCGAGGGTCTCAACCAACCACTGAAGCTCACCAGCCTAAAGCCCACCCCCAGCAGATCACAGGCTCACACCAATGTGAGCCTGCGAATCTGCATATGGGAGCAGGCTCACAGTGGAGCACTCCGTGCTTTTGAAAGACCTGTTTTTAGCGGTCTTTCAAAAGCACGCTGGACAACCACTTGGGGTCTTTCAGGAGTGGGCTGGACTGTGGATCTATGTTCAGTAGGTCTGACCCAGTCCAGTCCCAGGTGCATATGTCCTCCCTGGAGGACGCTTTGCCCCGTTTAAAAAAAATGGCGTAAATGGCCCTAATTTCCTCCTATTTCTTCCTGAGACATTTGTGCGAGAGGAGAGGAACCCACTAAGTTCAAAGCATTTTCAATTCACCAGTTTTCCTTCCCACACACCAAATTGATTCATAAGCCTGCTCCAAGATTGTTTTCCTTTTACTAATTTCAAATGGAAATTTGATGGAATGTACACATGGGAGATCATTTTGCAAAACAGGGGCATGATGTCTGCCTAGATCTATTTATATCTCACTGAAAATCTAAGATAATTAGCAAATCCACATGGCAGAAAAACAAATCTCATGTTGAGCTATTCCACGGCTGATTGTGTTTATGTACAAAATCCTTGACAACTCGGTCTCAATGGAACTTTCAGGTATGTGTGCTTGAGACTGCAGCCTAACAACACAAACTGAAGAGAAACAAATGCCGTGGATGGCTTTGACTTGTCATTTTTAGTTCGGTTTGCTATTTCTTTGTAATAACTTCCATTTTTTAAATTACTACTGCAATTCATGACAAAACACAGTACAAAAACAAATCATTAAAGTAAAATCCCACAATCTTTTGTGAATGTTTAAACCACACTGACCAACAGGATTTGCATGAATAACTTGGGATAGAAACTTTAATAAGAGCATGATAAGCTATAGAAAGTTAATTATCATTCTGCTCATTCCCAATCATTTGTTTCTGTGGCATGTAACTAGTGGATTATTCCTTTAAGGGAAATAAAGTTGTGGAAAAACTGAGCAAGCCTGTGTTCCACAAAGCATTCCACTTAAAATAGAAGATTCTCCAAATAAAATCCTTCTGCCTTTTCCTTGCCAGATTCATCTATCACTAAGATGGACCCCTTGTTTGTCCTCTGAGGCTTGACATGACCCAGTAGCCTCAAAGGCTGTGGCCTTTTTGCTTCAGGCTTAACTGTCTTTGCAGAGTCAACAAAAGGATAAGGGGGAAAAAGAAAAGTTGCAGACCTCTTATTCAGGCTGAAGCTTGAACATACACTCTAGATTTTTCACAGAATGCAAAGCTCAATTAAATGCTGGCTCAGTGTGCAACTGTGTAAAAACAAGTAGATTCCACGTTGGTGGTTTCTAGGATAGGAATCAGAACTAAAACTGCAGTCTACTGTTATGCACTCTATATCAGGCTGACCTTGAAGATGACTTGGAAACTGCATCTTGTGCAAAATTCAAAATGTCAGCCAGGTTGTTGACAGGTACATCCTATAACGCTTATATAACACTGGTTTTAAAGGAATTGTGGTGGCTCCCAATACATTTGTAGTCTGAATTCAAGGTGCTAGTAAGGACATTAAAAGCCCTAAATGGCTTGGAACCTCAATATTTGAAGGAGTATGTACATCTAACCAAGGTTTACATTTTGTTGGAAGGGTTTTTCCAACCGTCAGAGGCATATTTTTAAAGGGCTGCATGACCTGATTGGAGCCACCAAGAGGGAAAAGAAGTGCTTGAGGTGGGTGCCAGTTGTTGGATAATCTGTCAATCAAATCCATGAATATGAAACCCACAAATCTACCAACTGTACTATCAAAGTATGCATGGGATTACATTCTTAAACTAATCAATAATCACCCAGGAAAACACTTTTTCTGGGCTGTGGATTGATATCTGATTTCTATAAGAGAATTATGTAGCTTCCAGAGTTTTGGAATTCTGGCAGCAGGTGAATACTTTTCTTTTTTGTTGCTGTTGTTTCAAAATATCTTTGGAAACTGACTGCTTATGGGGAACAGGCTTTTAGTAATGTGCTGTATTGTCTACATCTGTTGCTTTTTAGTAGGGAGGGGGCCAACCAAATCCTTGAATCCTCAAATCTTTGGTAAGGATTCAAGATTCGCAAATCCGAATCCCTGTGCCAAAATAGGCAAACTGAATCTTTCGAATACACCAACCAAATAGTTTGTTGGAGACCAGGATGCCTGAAAACCTGGGAGACCAGACACATAAGGAGAGATGGCAAATAGGTGAGTTTTTCCATTGGAATAATAATGGCCTTTGCTAACAATTTCAGAAATTACATCTGGGGTTGTATTCTAATATATTTAAATTGAATAGTTAAGTTCAGCACTATTTTCTGTGCCGAAAATCAATGGCATGTAGAAATGCTGGGGTCAGTGGGTCTGACACCTATCAGAAGTAATAGGGCAGAGGGCAAGGTCACACAATCTCTTCCAGTGATTGCCACATGTAAGTCAGTATACCTCCTTCAACAAGACTAGTGTCTGGTTGTAACTATAGCTAGAATAGGAGAAGTAGTAAAATATCTGTCATGGTTTCTCATGAGCCACATGACAAACCACATGTAGCAGAAAGAAAAAATTGTTTTTTAAAAAATTGGTGCTTCTAGGGCCTGCCAAAGACCTGATTGGCTGGAAGGTACAATCTTCTTGAGAGTTCAAGGACAGCTGAAAGATTCCTTTGCATAGCTCCCTTGCAAAGCTCTTTCAAACACAATTCTGGGGTTTCTAGTTTTACAAGGTGTCACAGCCTTCTCTGCCAAAGTGTGCTGGTGCATCATCAAACTACAAACCCCAGGATGCCATAAAGAGCTATGCAAAGAAAATCCAATTTTGATCTGGATTATCTCTGTACTGTACTATATGGCCCTGTTTACACATGCAAGAAAATGTGGGATTAATCCACATTTTCCTGCCTGTGTAGAAAGGGCTTTCATGTCATTTTCAATCTGGAGAGATCCTGAGGCAAAAATATGACAACTGTCCTGGCCAGACTTCTTCAGAGGGAGGTTTGCCTTTGCCCAAGCTTTTGCTAAGGCTGAGAGAGTGTGACCATTTCCTCACGATACTGTTATAGCGCTATTATTGCACTTTCCATATCCTATGGGATCCTGGGGTTTACAGGTTAGGGAGGGGCCTTTGGCTCCTCCCTAAACTGCAAACTCCAGGATTTCATAGGATGTTGAAAGTGCAATAATAGCGCTATAACAGTATCGTGCGGAAATGGCCTGTGTCTTGCCCAAGATCATCCTTCTTTCCCTTGCTTTTTAAACCCTTTTTTAAAAAAGGATTCAAAAGATTTGAGATTCATGGATTCCCAGAACTTTCCAGGGATTTAGATCCAGATCCTAATTCGGACAATTCTGGATTCGTCCCATCCCTGTTTTTAAAAAATGGGCATGCTTTTAAATGAACTTTAATTATATTGATAGTTTGATTGTATTTTAACTTTTATGTATTTTACAGATGTGGACTTTTATTTCTGTTTTCTTTTTTGTAAGCTTCCTTGGGTTCCAGAGCTGTTAAGAATATACATGAGATACAAATAAATTAAGAGAAAAAGAAAGAGGGAGAAGAAGCGGAAGAGGAGACTACTTCTTCCACCTACATTTATTCAATTATTAGAGGGAAGTCATGGTAGATAACTTGTTTTAAAATTGATGTATATTAGTGAAGGATATAAGCCTATATTCATTTCAAAGAAAAATTGCCTTAATTGTTACTTAGTCATTTTGGACAGCAGAAATACTAAGACCATGATAAATCAATATTTATGCATTCGTGGGAAGGAAGCAGCAAGGAATGTTGTCCATTGCATTTTGTATTATCCAATATATGAAATTTCCATTAGAAAGAGACTTAATACAAGTTTTATTTTGTGTTTTTATGATATAATGTATGTCTGCTTCTGACAGAAGTTCTTTTGCAAATGGAGATAACTTTAAAAAATGTAGAATTAATTATGTGACATGTGACAGCAAGAAAATTCATAGAAAGATCCCTTCATGTATATGAACTTGAGAACTCTGAGCAATGAATTAAAAAAGAAAGGATGCCTCTGAATATTTCGCTCCCAGCTAAACCCTATGAATTGATATAAATATTCTAACAGCTTAAAGATCTTAGAATTTCACCTTTTGTAACTAGCCAGTGGGGGCGATATTGAGCATTTTGTGCTTAACAACAAATCTTCCTCCTTTTAATAGTAAGGTCATAACTTTAATGTCCTTAATCAGCTGGAATTACATACGATTATCTGCTACAGTTAAGGATGAACCAGAGGCAATTTTCACTGTTCCTGCCAAAGACAACAATAAATAATAGGGTAGTGTCCACAAATATGATTTTAAGGAAAAAGAACGTATGTCTGATTTCCACATTATGCTAAACATTTCCTCAAAGTTCACCTTTTGTACAAACCTGTGCCAATGAAAGTTCATAAAAACATAGCAAAATGGGGAAAAAATTATCACCCCCCCCCCAAAAAAAAGCTGTCTTGTAATTTTGTGAAGTTTTGAAGTTTTGGAATTCTTCATTCTTGGGTGTGAGAAATGAATAAATGAGTATTTATATCACCAGTTGTGTTTTGGGCTTATAGTGGTGGCTTGTGCTCCTAGATGTCAGAATACAGCAGCTGTTAAGCAGCATGTGCCCGAAACCATGTTATTTAGGATGTTACTTGTCAGCCTTTGGTCCTGCAAATTTTTTAGAATATTCAGAAGTCTCATGGGAGCCTAAGTCAAAAACATCTGGAGGTGTAAAGTGAAGACCAACTAACTTAGATGCTCTAGGTACTGTATGGTCTCATATGTTACAGTAAGTTCTGTCTTCATCTTGGAGCTGGATGGCTGTCAATGGCTAATTGGTGGATCCCTGCTCAGCCACTGAGGGCCTTTCCACACTACACTGTTATAGTGCTGTTATTCCACTTTCAATATCCTATGGAATCTTGGGCTTTGTAGTTTAAGGTGGGGCATTTAGAATTCTCAGCCAGAGAGCTCTTTGGACACTGTAAGCTACAAACCCCAGAATTCCACAGGATGTTTAAAGTGGAATAATAGCATGATAACAGTGTACTGTAGAAAGGCCCTGAAACCCACTGGGTGTCCTTGGGAAAGTCACACTCTCTCAAATGTAGAGGAAGGCAAAGGCAAACGCCCTCTGAACAAACCTTACCAAAAGTACCATGTGATAGGTTTGCCTTAGGATTGCCATAATTGGCAATAATTGGCAAATTGAAAACAACTTGAATGCACACAACAACAAGAAGTCCTTATGTACATATTCACTGGAATTAGCACATTGAATTTAAGCAATGAAAAGCCATTATGCAAATAAAGCTACCATTCTGTTTTGCATATACCAAATGGAACGCAGTACCATCAACTTTCAATGACAGTTTTAATTGACAGCTAATGTGTTAACAAAGTCATAATTACAACCCACAAGAAATAAATTTAATCAACAGCATTTTCATGTTTACCCAGGGTGCAAACATTTAAGAATTGCACAGCAGTGAGAAGGGGTAAGAGCAGTAGGGATGGTAAATGGCATTTTTTGCCAAGAAAGAAAGAAAGACACACACGCGCGCGCGCACGCACGCACACACACATATATATTACAAAAAGCAAGTTTATTGTCATGCACAAAAAAGTATTATTTTCATCCTCCCTTCTCCAACATTTTCCCCCCACAGGATAAATCCCAAATTGTGAATAGTTCTCAAAAACTGCACAATTTTCAAGGAGTGGCTTGCAATGGGAATATAAATGGTTAAATCATATTTTCTTGACAATGAGAATGAAATTTATGAAGACGCATATCCCTTGAAATCAGTAGAGTGAAAAGGGAGAACTAGGAATATCTAGTGAAATGAAATCAGTAGCAATTAGAGAAAGAGAGAGAGAGAGAAGAGAGAATGAAAGAAAGAAAAATGTTCAAGAAGAATAAGCATAGCTTTCCCAGACTGAAGTGTTTGTTTGTTGCTCTTTTTTTAGGTAGTAAGCAAGCATATAGAATGGAACAATCCAATAGGAACTGTATATACAAATTATTGCTAAAACAAGTATTTTTGTTTTGTGGTGGGGGGGAGGTTAAAACTGTCAGAAAGGATGCATAAGTGACCCCAACAGCCATGGCTGAGCTACATAAATCCTCTGCTACTCTGTTAAACAAGAATGCTGTGTCCTCATCCAAATATAAGTTAGCTGTGCTCATGCAGTGCAGCAACAAAATGTGAACATTCTTTATGCAAAGTGAATGTAATACATTTCAGATGTACTACTTCAAATGACACAAAATGCCAAATCTACATATTCATATCTATCGCAATGGGGAGGCCTTATTAAATAAGGTACCAAATAGACATCAGGGATCACTGTAATTTTTTGATTTATAAATAAAGAAGACAAATGCTTTGTACAGTTTATGCTTTGATGAACTTTGGCAAAATAATATCCAATTTAGGCGTGCAGTATGTCAACCACATTGTAGGTTCAGTCTTTTCCCCCCCTGATAAATACATATATATACCTCAACATGACCTTTGAAATAATAGAATCACATGAAGAAACAATGAGAACTTGTTGTGCAGGAAAAAAATGCAGAAAAAAATTAAGTGGGCATAAAGCATTCAGTTTTATTTTGTGCAGAGAACAATTCCTCATGCAAACAAGAGAAATTTCAGACCGCAGTTTCTGAAAGAATCAAAATAGAGATTTAACACTCTTATTCACTAAATATAACTGAAGTACAAATTGAACATCTCCTGCCCCAAATTTCTGTCCGCCTCTTATATCAGACCCTTCCAAGTTTAAACTTCTGAACTGAATGCATCTCAATCAATTTCAGCCTTTCAGACACTCAATAAATACACACCATTTGTGTTTTGTCATGGACAGGGAATGGGAATGCCTGGGGTTCTGAAAACTGGCCATAATATATGGTTCACAGAGATTGTTTAACTTAATGGTTCACAGATTGTGCTTATTTCTCTTAAAACAGTTTGGTCCAAATTTTCTTTTCTTCCTAAGAGCAACTAAATTGATTGTGACAAAGCCTTCTCAGTTTTCTGGTTTCACCTCTGAAGACAGAGTACAAATACACCATTTAAATGTGATCATGCAAGCAGACCTATCAAGTATTTTTTTATTGTTTGTAGATCTCTGGCTACTGAACAATAATTACTGAAACTCAATTGTGGTGACAGGCCACAATTATTGTTGATTTCACTTGTCTTGTTATCCACTCTTCTTCTGCCCATTGTCTGCCCCCTTGCCACATATTTCTCCTCATACTTGCAGACCTATGTCACTCATTCACATAGTGGTGGGCTGAAAACGGGCTGTGTAGTCCATACAGGCTTTATTTTTGAGGTATGTAAGCTGCTCCTTTCCTCTTTTTTTCCCCTCCACTCAAAACTAAATCTGCTGGGCTTCAGTTTAGACCTATGTTCACATTACACAAATGCTACACTTTGAAACCAATTTCTTGAGATCTGTAGAATTATAGTGTCACAGCAGTAAACTGTAATGATGCTACTGCTGTGTTTGCTTCCTTGGGGCCAAGTCATCCATCTTAGCAATCTCTCTCTAAAGAGCTCCACCAGTGCCTCGGTTCATGTAGGGAGTGAGTCTGTAGCTGCATCTATATGTGCATGTGTGTTGAGGGGGGGCGGGATTTGTTCCAAGGAAGCAAGTATAGGAATGGCAGTATTGCAACTTATTACTATGACACTATAACTCTGTAACATTTTAGTGATCCTGTATCCGGAATCCTGTATTCTGAAAGACCAATCCCCAGATCTCAACAGCCTGAGGAAGCTTGTACAGCCCTCACCCTGCTTTTCCAATCTAGTATCTTCAACCTGTGTTGAAACTTGATCCTGCATCAGGGGTGATCCTGCTGAGCACAGCAACCTAATATTTCTCTAGAGAGAGTTTTTTAAAAATTAAAAACATTAGGAGTAGAAATTTAGGGGTGGGACAAGAAGTGAAATAGGAAGAAGGGTTGGAAACATTTTTAAAACGGGAAGAGGTGAGAGATTGGAAACAACGATCTCACATGCCACAATTCACATGATGACCAAATGTATCAGGATTTTTTTTAAAGTGCGTTTCAGCTTGAACCAAATATTTCAGAATACTATGGCAAGGGAGCCTGAAATAATGTGTGATTGGCAAAATAGCTTCACAGCAATATCTAACTGCCACCTCCTGACAGGTTTGCTCTGTCTGGAAGAGCCCTTAGGCCCTCCTGATGTTCTTGGACTGCAATTCACATCAGCATTAGCCATCCTGGCCAATGATAAGGAATTCTAGAATGCCAATGGTGAGGAATTCCAGGAGATCATCTTGTTCTCTCCCCCGCCAGTGTAAACTTTGTTTTATAAGCAGAGAGGTTTAATGGGGAAATGGTAAGTCAATAGCTCCAGAGAGATATGTCCTTCTTAAGAGGGATGATGAGGAATTAATACATTGCTAAAAATCAAAAAGGTGAATAGACTTCTAACTATATTTTCCTCTTTATAAGGAGCTGCTAGGAGTCTTGAGCTAAAAACATTTAGTAGTTACAGAGGTTCCTGCAGAAGGCTGATGTGGAATCATAATGATGTTAGACTTTAATACATGGGTTCATTCATGATACACCTTGATAGTGCCATATTCCAGTTTCACTCTCCTTGTTGCATGCTATGGAATCTTATGATTTGTAGTTTGGTGAGGCACTAAAAGGAAATCTTTGGCCAAAAATTCTTAATTCTCCTACCCCCAACCAAAAAAAATTGCAAATCTCAGGATTCTATAGTATGGAACTGTAGCAGCTAAAGTGAAATCATAGTTCTATAATTGTGTAGAGTTGAATGGGCCCCACATTTTAGTGGAATGAAAAAAAAATCATGTCACTAAATGTGTTTCAAGAGTCTTGTGTTTATGAAAAAGAATGGCAGAAATCCAAAACAAACAAAATGTTGCCATTCAGTTGATTTTATTGTGATCTCCATCTCCTCTTCTCTCACTGAGTGTTGTAACAAACTGCAGGTTCATTTACGTCCATGTCAGTAAATAAATACTGGGGACTATCTGAAGGATGCATGCTGTACTTAATCTTTAGAATACAGTTGGCCCTCAACATTTGCTAGGATTAGAGGTGCAAGATCCATGCAAAAAAAACCCACAAATATGAAAATGTATGTGTGTCTGCGGGAAGTAAGCTGAGGCATGTTGAGGAGAATGGGTCCAAACCAGGTCAGGGAAAGGAGAGGGTCAGCAGAATGGCCATATACTTCCTTTCCCTCTCACACACATATCCTTTCTTGGGTATGGTGGGGGCATTGAGAGAGAGTTTGTGGTGCTGAGAAATTAGACTGCAGCAGCTGATAGAGGAGGAGAAGAAAGAGGACCAGAGGCTTTTTTTTTAAAGGGTTGTGCTGCCTGAACAGAGCTGCTGATAGGGAATGTTCCTCCAGGAAAAAAAGTGCTTGAGGTTGAGGGGTGGACAGGGGTTGAAGGAACTTGCAAATAATAAATTTGTGAAAGTTAAATGCACAAATGTGGGGAGCTAATTGTACTATGCTTCATTTCTCTCACATAATCCCATGTGTTTTACTTAAAAGTGAGCAACACTTTGTTCAAAGTGGATTATCCTCTGAAAATGTGAATAGTATAACAGCCTTACTTGTGGATGGGCCAAATTTAAATCAAAACAATGCAAGCAAAGAGGTAATGTACATGGCAGTTGACTGCATTCCTTGAAGTCTCATGATTCCACCAGGTTTTTGACTCAGTTCAGTTGATGGAAGTTGCTGATTAATCAGAGGGTAATCAGATAAAATGCTGGGTACATTTCTGATTCCTGTAGCCTGGAAAAAATATGGTTACTCTAGCTGAAACTATGACAACTCAAACACAAAATTTAGTATTATTTGTGTATATAAATGAAACTTTCTTCTCCTTCATAGATTGTGCAATACAGGCAAGGAAATAATCTGACTCTCTCAATGTTTTTGGACTGGTGTCTCCCCCAACTCTAGCTAACATAGCTCATGGTGAGAAATGTTGGATGTTCCATTGCAACAACAGTTGGATGGCCACATGATTTCTGATGGTCATGTAAGGAAGTGTGGGACTGTATCTGCCAGACTCATCTCCAGTGTTTATAACCTGTTGCTCATATTAACCACAGGGAGAGGACTAGTGAAAGAGTGCTGTACCTGAGCAGACACCCTTTCTTGTGATCAACACAATTATGCTAGGAGAAGGTATGGTCAAGAAATAAATCTGCCTCTCGATAATATGTACAGTCTTCACGAGACTTCACAACCTTATGTATAAATGCAACAAAGAACATGTACACACAGATGTATCCTAATACAAAAGGGCATTCTGCAGTGGCATCTTTTAAGATCTGATATTTTCAAATGGCACTATCAAATTGTAATATTTCTTGTTCCATGTAGTAAATTATCCCTCTCTTCTTCCTTTCAGGGTACCTCCATCTTGCTCTTCAAGTAAAGGAACTGGGAGGGATTATGCTCATCATAGTTACTCCAGAAGTTTAGGGCTAACCTGCTAATCCTATCTAGAATTAATGAAATTTACAAAAGTTTTGATTTATCACCAAACAGTTTACTTAATGTATCTACTCAGTTTGAGCAACTGGATTTAAATCACAGCTAGAATCAAAGAATGGGCCAATTGTTGGCATTGCAGGAGGTTCCTATCTGTTGCTTGAGATGCAACATCTGAGTCCAGAATATGAAGGGGGTTCTTATGAATGTGCACGTAAACGATGTTCCAGATTCTTTTTATACCCAGAAATTAGTAAAGCTGCCAGCTAGTACTTCTGCAGTGCAAAAACTCCTCTGCCTTTAGTAGTAACTTGTTTATCTAAAGTCAACAGGTGAATCTACTAACAACAATGTAGACCGTTTTGTTTATCCTGACACTGTGTAACTCTGGGGAGAAAAAGGTACAGCACGTGAGACAGCATGAGGTCTAAAATCTCATTTTTGTGACCCTCTATTCCTCTAGTACATGCCCAAAGTAACCTGTGCCCCCAAATTAAAAAATGTCCCAAATTTCACAAAACTAACACAGAATATGGCACTTTTTCTTCCTTGATCCTCAATTGGCTGAAAATAAACTAATAACAAAAACTGAAATGATGTTGTGTCACTTCCAATTCTGGAAAAGTATAGTGCACTGTATGTGGGAAAATGTAGTACAGCAGCCCCTCCATATTCACAAGGGTTCTCCACCCAGAAAGTGAAAAAACTGTCAATAACTGCCTCTGAGCCCTCCCCATTTCCTTGCTTCTGGCCACAGCACTCCTAGATGGGAGGGGAGACAAGGTAAAGGGCTTACAAACACTTTCCCCTCAGATGGAGAAGAGCAGAGTGCTGAGTTCTGATGTTCTGTCTACTTCTGGTTACCAACTTGAGAAAGATGGTGGGAGGGGAAGGATAGGAGCAAAGAGAGCACCTGATCAATCAGCAGCCATTACACAGTAGAAAGTGCAGCCATGTGGCACAGAGGACATGACTTCAGCACTTGCGGGGGGCTTTGCTCACCCAAAAGGGGAAAAAAAATCCATTTTAAACACAAGCTTTGGGTAAGGAATGCAAGGAGAAGGGGAGGGAGGAGAATGGCAGGGGAAGACAAGCATGTGCTTTGCAAATAAAATTTTCAAAGTGTGCACTCATTTTTTGATTGATTTCTTTTAAAAAAATCAGAATTTAAAAGCAAGTGTTGTAGAAAGCAAAAATGAAAGATTTCACCATTCATAACTGTAACTGTCAGTTTTCAGGAAAGCAAACACTGAAATGAATAGCTGTTTGTAGGTGTGTAGAAGATATAATTAGTTAACACTCTCAGAATGTTACCTTGTTGGTAATTACTTCTGCAGTGTAAAATGAACTTTAGGGAGCAGGCAAAGCGATATAGGCTGGTTTTACGATGACTATGGGCCAGATGAGACTAATGCCAGTTTTTTAAAATAGTGCTACATTGCAAGCCAAGTGGTAATAAATATTCTTCTGGCATGTGACCCTCTGGATTCATTCTGAAATTGGCAGCCCCACATCATCAAATATGTAATCAGCTCTCACTGCATGAACTTAATGACACAGGAATGGTAATAGAGCATTAAATCATAATGGATTATGGAGACTGTTTATCTGAGAGGAAGGAAATTCATTTCATTGTACAATGTTTATTTAACATGGCATTCTGGCATCTGCGACCTTGCATTTGTCTAATTACAGTCTGCATTCCTGCTGATATGCCAACTAATACATAATCCAACCATTTACATTAATCTTTTCCTAAAAGATCACATTCTAGAAAAATGCCCACCATTATGACAGGTGGCACACTGTCTCCATTTGTATGGAGTGAAGGCACCTCCCTATAGAAATTTGTCAGTGACACTGTTGGCAAGCTGTTTGGCTTAAGCACTTGGAAGAGATTGAGCCCTAGCACTGTATGATAAGGTATTAATGTTGTCCTAGGACATTTCTGTTTACATTACACAAAAGTATTTGAACATCAGTTTCAAAGGTTGTACATTCCTAGTCACGGGTTAAAACTCAGCAATATATAATTTATCAAGCTACACTAAATTGTGTGTCTTACAATGATTGAAGGCCAATAAATCAGGAAATTGGCATTACTATATCTGGCCAAAGGGCTGTATATCTACAAGGTGTTCCAAGACAGTAAATGTTCATCAAACCCTCAGCAATGGCTCCTCCATTCTCCAGTTGCTACTGGAAGAACTACTCAGGTATAATCTATCTTTCTTTGGAAGGGTGAAAGAAGAAGCAAACACATCTCACTGAGAAATACCATGCAACTGTCAGTGATCGCCATTCTTTCCTGTCATTGTAAGGGCTGATCAGGAACAATTTTTGTAGCTCTGGGGAAGTGGGAAAAGAAACAGGCTGACTATATCATGATTTCTTCTGCTCTCTCTACTTTTCCAGTCCAACTCCCCATGTCTTATCTATTTTAGTTTGTAAGCCAGAAGGCAGTGAGTATCTAAATAATGATTTTTGTAAGCTTATCTGACAAATTTTTGGGGTTGAAAAGTGAGATGATTATACAAACAATATTTGCTAACCATACAGGAATTGCTACAGGACAACGTTGGCCATACATAATTTACTTAAGTTACTTAAGTGTACTCTACATCAGTTACTTAAGTATAGTTAATAAAGTATATTTAACTAAGGTCATTTCCACAGTACACTGCTATACTGCTGATATTTCAATTTCAACATCCTGTGGTATTCTGAGATTTGTAGTTCACTGAGGCCAAAGAGCCCTCTGGCTGAGAATTCTAAATGCCCCTCCCTAAACTACAAGCCCCAGGATTCCATAGGATGTTGAAAGTGGAATAATAGCACTATAACAGTGTAGTGTGGAAATGGCCTAAGAAATCTAAATTGATCTCCCCAAACCTGATGGTGAACAAATGTGAGTAGTTACCTAGATTAACTCCTTTGTAACTATTCTGTATTAACAATCACTACTTAACCTCAATTGTGATGTCACAATCATAACTCCCCCCTGCAAAAAACAAACACACACACACACACACACTTTACCAGACATTATTTGTAAAGAGAGGAGTTCCATTCTGCCAGTGACCAGAGCATAAGTGATTGACATTTCCAGGAGGGTATTTTTTGCAATAAGGGGATGAACCAGGAAAGGTTACTAAGCAGCTGATGTAGAATACTGGTCATTGTCTTAACTGGATTTTCACAGAGAAATCCATTCTGATAAGACTGCGGTTCATATTAGTGTGTCTCACCTTTTGATAACGTTTGCCTTTTGTGATCTTTCCCTTGAATGTTGTGGTCTAAGATATATATCAAAACTCAGGACCTCTGTGGTCCAGAGTTCTATTATTCTCATTGTATCCAACTTTCCTGCTCTGAATTGCTAACCACTTAGCTGAAATCATTTTTGTAAAGTCAAAGCAAGGACCAGCAAAACAGTCATTTTCAAGGACCCTTTCCCCACAGTGGCTATGGGAAATTAACTCCAACTTAAGAATCATCCATCAGGATCCCTCAAACATGATCTGTTGACCCCTAAATTATCTTCTGGCCTCTGCACTACTTACCTCTTTTCTATTTACAGGTGTGATTTTTTTTTTTTTGGTTATACTTTTGGAACCAGCATTTGGTTGAAAGCCAAGCCACTTATGTATATCTTCTTCTTGACGATCCAGTGGCCAGGAGTTCATTGTGTGGCTTCCGTTATGATCCCTGCTCTATCCTTCTCAAACTGATGGCACTCTTCCTATCATACCATTCTAGAAGAGTTTGATATGCTTAAGATCATTCATAACAAAAGTTTTAGAAGAAACTTTGAAAAAAACGGCATGCAAAACACCAGAAAAATAGATGTTGAAAGAAAGAGGAACATAGCCAGTTCAATGACAACCCAGCTACTACTATGGTTCTTTGCATGTGTATAAAAAGAAAACAGTGCTGAACCCTCTGCCTCTTCTATTTTGTACAATTTACTCCCCTCTTTTTTCTCCTCCTATTTTGATTCTGGCCAGATTTGCATATCCCACAGCTCAGATATCTTCCAGAGCAATATCTTAACCCACCAGGACCATGCAAGCTATACATACAGCAACAACCTAGCTTGCACAGTCCTGATGCGGCTAGGTTATTGCTTTGCAAAGCTGCTGGTATTGCAGGCTGTGCAAATCTACATCTTCTGGCAAGAAGATATAAAACTTAACAACAGCAGGTTAAAGGAATCCAACAAACTCTTTGAACCAGCTTCTTAATACTCTTATTGATGCAGCAACGTTCATTGTGTTCATTTAGTTCTCTGTCAAATGCATTCAATAGGCATAAAATTGTCAATTGCCTTTGAACTTTAACTTTTAGAATTAACAAAATAGTTATTTTAGATGAATCAGTTCCCCAAATGCATGCATTCATGTATGTGTTTGGGTGTCTGTAAACATACATGTATAAAAAGTACTCCACCGACAAGAGCAAAAATACTGTTTGTGCCTGTGTTGCTGGGCTAAATCTGGAGAAATATGTTACCACCATGATTTCTTATATTTGTGCATCTCAGTTCAAGCACATGCGAGAACCAAGCTTTGGGGAGAGTATCCACGAACATCACCTAGATGCAGTAATTCTACCCCACTCCCTGTGCAGAGTAACATGTTGCTATAGCTGATCCAAATGAAGTGCTTTATATTTTCTATCCACTTCTGAGGGAGAAAATAATAGAAACAACTCTTTACTCTTATAGATGTCTATTCACAAGTAAGCCCCACTGAGATCAATAAAAGGAGTAGGCATTGGGTTGACTGCAACTTGGGCTCTATCCATAGCTTTTGGGACACCAGCCATTACAAATAATTGAGAGTCAGTTGTTTATTTGTGTACTGGGTTCAGTGGAATAGAATACAATGCTGGAAATCGGGGTTTTTTTATTATGTTTAATAATAAATATTTAACTTTTAGGTTCTGTTATAATGGTAACAGTTGCTTTTGCCTATCCTAGTCTGGAGTAATATCTGAGCAACTCAGCTAAGAGCAGCTATCTTGACACCTGCCCTCCACCTGCCCCACCTCTCTGTGAAATTGGCAGTTGAATCAATTTTGAGTGCTGCTGAACCATGAATGTAGTCAATTTCACCTTTCTCTCTGTTGAAGAAGTATCTTAACACCCAGTAGATGAGGTTCACAATTGAGATATGTGTATGTTTGTGTATGTTTAAATAACTTTTCTTGTTCCTTCTTGAGACTTTGTAAATTATCTTGTGGTGGCTTAAAAAGGTCTTATTTGATAATGTTTGCTGTTTGGTGTTGCTGTTGCTATTCTGGTGTAACTGTTAGCATGGTTGGGTTAGTATGGTTAAGTAAGATGGGGACCACTTTTTATCTCTGTACACTGGTAGTGGGCTATACTTTTTCATTTCCAGCTGAAAATCACAACTGAAAATCACTTCTAGTGTCAATATTTGTTGGTGATGTTTTGGGGGGAGGAGTTGAGATGGGGAAGGTAAACTGATGCTCCTAGAGACCTCCTAGAATGATGATCAATCCTTTGAGGACTTTAGGTCCTCAAGGAACTGTGGATACAAAAGAGGGCTTGGGGCTGCATGCAGCTCACAAGTTATATTTTCCCAACTCCTGCTGTAGGTAAAAAAAAACAAAACACCCTCAATTTCAAATTGGCATCTAGTTGAAACATCATCACTTACTTGGGGTCCTAACTATTAGTCTCTGTATTGGAAATTAGTTATGACAGCTATTGTGATGTCTATCCCTATCAAGGGAAACAGTCATCCTGTATGGATGTAATGAATAGGGTTGGAAAGAATATTTGAAAAAAAATAGTTCATAAGGACTGGGAAATCCTGACAAATGAAACATGGATGGATGAGAATGTTTGCATTTCAAGACTTATTGTACATGTAATTCATATGAAATGCCATTTACTCTGCAGAAAATGCTGTAACTGGAGGACCTGTTCTGTACAAGATACTCACATTTCACTCAGAAAACAACGGCCAAGATCCTGGGCCATCAGATGTATCTAAGACAGCTTCATTGTTATAGCTACATCTAACCATTCAAACCTTCCAAGGACCTGAAGGAGCTTCTATGAGGCTTGTTGCAACTGCTTTTTGAACCACATTTTGCTGGTTGGAGGGAGCTGGATGCATCATTCCACATCCCATTCTCAAGTGCCTTGGAACTCCTTTGGTTGGCATGGCTATCTCTAAGATGGGTTTTGGGGTGAACTTATGATTGTTGTAACGATGCCAAGTCTGTAAATGCAAATTGCAGTACTTACAGTGTGTTAGGTCTGGATTACAACATTGTAAATAATGAACAAGATGCCAGCCCAGCATATTCTGTGCAGAAAATAATATTATAATACTGTTATAAATAATAAACATTATTTCTGCACACAATGTAATTTTTTTTCAGGAAAAATATATTGTGCAAATTTTTAACAAAATAAATCCTGAATTGTGATTAATCTTTGAAAACTATGCAGTTTTTAATGACTTTCTCACAAGGGGAAGGCAGTTGCTAAAATTATTATTGCTTTGTTTGAGGGATAAAAAAAGCAAAGTGTTACATTCCTAGTAACAATAAGCTAAAAGCCCAAGGAAACCTGGTCTACCATGCTTGACTCAATATGTTGATGCATATTGTCCTATTACTTCTACTTGCAGGCAGGATTGGCTAAACAATCTATCAAATTATGAATATCAGTGGTGTATCTAGGCTCAAGACCACCTAGGGCAAGTGTGGAAGCTGTGCTCTAGGTGTTGCTGCCACCATCTCTGCCCCCACACTGGGTTAGGAAGGATGCTGGTGGGGGTGGGGGCAGTGTGGGCAGCAGGTGGGGGATAGCAGCAGCCAGGAGGGCTGCTGCCACCACCTCAGCCTCCGCACTGTGCTAGGAAGGGCCCCAGTGTGGGCAGGGGGGTGGCAGCAGGCCAGGCCAGGCCAGACCACGGTGGAAGGTTGGGGGTTTTCTGCTTTTTTGCATCTCTCTGGCATTGACACCTGGGGCATGCACCCTAGTTACCCCATCCTAGATACATCTCTGATGAACATCTATTTTTATATGTTGCTGCCTGTGAACTGGAAACTTGTTTATTCCCAGGCATGTCAGAATAATAACCTGTGATTTGTTGTTGCCTTATGATTCTGGCTTGTCCCCTACAGTAGCAATTGTGGTTTCCCTTTTGGTGGGCTCGAGAACCCACTCTGGATTTCAGCATGAACTTTAAAGAAGCTAACATCTATCTAAGGGAATAAGGTTCAGTACCTTGGACAGTTCCTTTAAAATTCAGGGAAAACTGTGAGGTGGGGTATACTACCTCACCAAGATGGAAGCAACCAGTCATCATTGATTCCCTCTGTGACCATGGGCTATTGTGACATCAAAAATGAAGCACAGCATTTGAATTATGGTGAACAAACAGATAGAGTAATAAAATTCTGGTGGTGAACTTCAACTTCCTGCAGTACATGCTGTGCTGTCTGAATTAAACAAGAAAAAAAATACTAAAGACCTATCTTTTTTGGCTGCCCTACCCAGTCTATTTTTAATTATGATATATTTTAATACTGATGTATTTTAATTATGATATATTTGTATTTTAAATGCTTTTGTGTGCTTTAATGCATTTTAATGTATTCTAACATGTATTTTAATTTATACTGTACCCTGCCTTAGGGATAGGCAGGTAAAAAATAAATTTTCTGTAAAACAATGAATTCATATTTCTGTTTAATTGTTAGATCAAGAGCTGAATTCATCCTGTCCTCTCTGTATTTTTTTTTTTTTTGCTATATTGTGCGTGTGTGTGTGTGTGTGTGTTGGAGGTAGGGATCCATATATCTTTCACTATAGAAGGGCAAAGCACATTATTTTCTGTAGAAAAATAGACATGGACATTTTTTGTTAACTTACCTTTCCTGTAATCTATTTGCATAACACAGAAAAGCAAATATATGCAATCACTCAACACTAGTGGTTTCTGCTGTCATGTCATTTTGTATTCCTAAGGTATTCATCCTCTGAAAATAGGAAAGTGCATTTCAATGATCAGTGGATGCTGCATTTTGTGTTCTGCATAGTACTACGCAGATGCTGCTGACCAAAATAACAATCTCAACATTTTGACAAGGATAAGGAACATACCATTCTTCTTGTCAAAAATAACATCTTCACTTCACCAACTGCCAACTATCCTTCACATCTGTGTCAAGCAGTTGACACCAGAGAGTTGTCTCACTTGGAAAACATTTTGAATAAAATAAAGCTTCCCCCCACTTTGGATACTAAAATTTATATGCAGTATAAATATTAAGTATAATGCTTAAAAAATATAACTGCCTGTTGTTTTTTATCCCATTTTCCATATATCTAAATGAAATGTTGTTTTTGTGCTGTTTCTAACTTATTGTAACCCTAAAGCATACAGCATGGGATTTTCTTAGTGAGATTTGGACACAGTGGGTTTACCATTGCCATCCTCTGAGGCTGAGAGAATGTGACTTCCTAAAGGTCACCCAGTCAGTTTCCATGGGCAAGTGGTGATTTGAGACAGAGTCCTAGTCCACTATGCCATATTGGTTCTTGTCCAGTTAAAATCAACATTCTTAAAGCAATGTTACAATAAGGCATTTGACACATGGATTCCTTACAATGGCAGTTTGCATATGATGAGAGAGGAGACTTTTAGGGTCTTTGAATTAGCTGTTTATTTGTACATATCATAGAGAGCAAATTGGAAGTGAGTGCATACCTAAGGCAACACAATCACCATACTATATTAAATTCTCAAAGGGAGGAAATGAACTATTGTGTGTTCCTTGATTGCTTTCCATTAGTCAACTCCAAGTAAATTCCAAGATTTCTCTCTCATTCCAAATCCAAACAGCTGTGCCTGTGATTCCATCAAACTCTGATAGATGTAACATTTCAAATGCTAATTTCCAGATATTAAGAACCATTAAGCTCTTTGATCTTCTAATAGGTGCTACCAGTCCCAAAAGTGAGAAAGTGGGTTCCACTATTTCCACCCCTTTTGCACAATACTATCAGATTATTGTTCTGTTGTTGTTCTTTTATTGTTCTGTTTTGTTTTTACAATGGAAATAGTCCTTGTGTGCATTCAAGTCATTTCTGACCTATGGAGACTCTAAGGTGAACCTATCATGTGTTTTCTCAGCAACATTTCTTCTTTCTTAGCTATTGCTTCCCTCTGAGACTGAGAGAGTGTGTGACTTCTGAATCCTGGTCTCCTAGAGCCTTAGTACAACACTAAAACCAGTACACCATGCTAGCAAACTTAAAGATAGCTATTGCAAAATCACCTGGGGCTACCCGCCTGCAGCCTGGCAGGTGTTTTGTTTTATGAATTACATGCATTTAAGATTTTTAAAAAGCTCAGACCAGTACACCATGCTGGCTCTCCATTGGAACCTAGTACTATGCTTCTGGCAATGGTAGCACCTGCTGGGAGACCAAAAAAGTTAATTGTTTGTAATAGCTGGAAATTTAGCCTCTGCAATGTCACATCTATTACAGCCTGAAGGACTAGGTGAAGTTATTGTTCATGTTGTTGGTGTATAGGAAACATGGTCAGTGTGCTAAGGATGCCCAACCTTATTTCTGCTTTCCTTTTGTGGCAGGTATGATAAGCTCCTCTGTGGTTTACTGCAGTTCCTGGTAACAAACAAATTGTAGTTCAAGGACAGGTTAGATAAGATAGAGTTATAGATGGTGATTGAACTTGTTGCTTTGGTTGGAGGGTGCACTGAGGGTGGAATTTTAACTCAAGAAAGTCCCAGCCTCATCACATCGCATGAACAAAATAAGCAAAGATTTACATCTTTACTGTCTAGACATTTTCCATACACGTTTGTGTGTGGAGTGTATATACATTATTAGTTGTGGGTTTGTTTGTTTGTTTGTTTCTTTGTTTGTTTCAAATGCATAGCAGTTTTCTTCTGCTTTCTTGTTCTCTTTCAGATGGCAGATTATATATAGAAAAAAATCTACTGAGGTTAAAACTGGGGAAATAGTACACTGTAAAGCAAAGAGAAAATTAAAAATTTGTATAATCAATCACTTAGCTATGGTTTTGTTTTTTGTTTTTGTTTTTTTAAATAGCATTATAGCTCACCTCCAGGCAGTGCTTACTCTGTGTTCTACAGAAAAATCTATTTCTATTTGTTATATGACAGGAGATTAAGAAGGTTCAGTCATCCAACTGTGGCAGGTATGACATTCAGGATCTGAAGGACAGTTTCCACAGAGTAGCTAGATTCCTCATTTTTCTTCTGCAGTGGCATCTCAGATGTTTTGAAAGGCTAACACAAACAAATGTGCAACCATCCCACTGGAATGTTGTAGAAATGGTAGCCTAGGAGTTGATCTGTTCCTTGTTTTGGGCTGAATTTCTTATAATTACTAAGGCAAGAATGGGATAATCTTTTTTTTTCTGTCTTTTTTTCTTTCTTTTCACTTCATGCAGGTCTTAGTGACATCTTTGGAAGTATGTTGAGACTGTATGTCTCCAGTATGTGGAACCACTCCCACTCTCATGCAAGCACACTTATCATACGTATCATCCACTTACGCAGAGACCTTATTCAGCCATTCAGTAGAAAAAAAGAGTGAGCAAAGCCTTTCCTTCACAGTCACTTTGCTCACATGAAATGTATGCATCTGAAAAAGAAAGCCTGTTTAACTTCAGGGCCCTGTTTTTTACGGGTTTTGACTTATGTGGAGAATCTTCACAAATTTAACTGGCTATTACCTTCTTCCTTTTTGCAACAGAAGGTGGCAACAGTGCTATATAGAGCAGTTTAGAGAGGGGCATTCTCAGCCAGAGAACTCTTTGGCCTCAGAAAACTATAAAACCCAGAATTCCACAGGATGCTGAAAGTGGATCAATAGCACTATTAACAGTGCAGTGTAGAAATGGCCTAAATGTGTTTTCAGGAGTGGTCTTGTTGATAGATACTGTTGTGACTCTTCTTTGGTGCCTGTTTTTGAGTTTCAAATTTTGAAGTTCATGTTGGTCCCGGAAGAGTTCCTCTGAGATAAATATTGCCTGACTGACTCTGGAACTCTGGGTTTAAGCAGCTGGGTTTTTTTGCATGTTTTCCTCCAGTGGCAAAGTCAAGTGTCAAGAAAAGGAGTCTAGGAGTCAAGATAAAGTCTCCTATTTAAATACCGATTTTATATTCTCCCCAGTAGTAAGGACCCTCACAATTTCTTACTTTGGCATGTCCTCTTTTTTACCTTTTTTTTGTGTGTGAGGGGGAGGGAAGTACCTAAATCTGTGGTACAACTGTCTCTCCACTAAAACCTTTCCAGTTTTCATCCATTCAGCTTCCCTACCTCCATGAATATTGAAACATCATCACACTGTGCTTCTGTGCTTCTGATTTGCTTTGGCTCTGTTTTCATAAGATCTCTTACCTGAACCAACTTTAATAGACAATCAGTAATCTGTGTTTTTTTCTTAATTTCTCAGTGAACATTTTACTTCTCCTGAGTTGTTCTTATGATTTTGGCTCTGCTGCTAGTTCCTAAGACATTCACAAGGACACATTACTACCAAGACTTCATTCCTAAAGTTATTTACGTTGTGCTTACGTTTAATTCAGCAAATATCCTTGTTTCTGGGCCACTATTTACTGTAGCATTCTGTTATCAGCAGAATAGAATGGGAGATTTCCTCTAGTAATTTGTGCTTCTGAAGCGAGAGTGGCCTGTGTTTTGAAAAGAGGGGACAACTCACTGCAAACTACCTAATGTGTTATAAAAAACTGAGCAATATATTCAAACCTGGAGGGAACAGGGTTTGAATCCCCACTCAGCCATAGAAACTCACTAGGTGACCCTTGGCAAGTCAAACTCTCTTGGGATCGGAGAAAGGAAAAGACAACGCTGAACAAATCTTGTCAATAAAACCCTATGATGTTTGGCTTAGGCTCTCCATAAGTTTGAAACATTTGCAGGCAAACAACAAAATACAGCAATAAAAACAAAAACAACTCACCTCAACATAGCAATATGAAGGATCAGTAGTTGCACTTGGAATGGCCTTCATCATAATGTCTTACTGTGGAGACAAGCAAGAATCTTATAGAATATAAATTTAGAAGCACCCAAACTGAGAACCTTATTTTGAACAGAATATGTAATATTTATTTACTGTTAAGGATTTATATATAATATTTATTTACTGTTAAGGAATCAATGGACTCTCAGGATGTTTATGGAAAAGCAGTTTGTGTTCATTTTATTAACTCAAAAAGACAGCTGATTTTAATGTGTGCTATATGTAACTGAAAAAATAATACACTTCTTCTCAGCTGGAAATTATTATCATCTTTCTCCATTTCTCATTTTATTATAGTAATCAGAAGAAAGAGGGGTGGGGAAAGTAAGGTCAAAGTATGTGTATCATAAATAACTACAAGGAACATTTTTAATTACTTTATTATAACTTTGTTGTTAATAAGAAAATACAATGCAGATGAAGAAATGAAATATTTATGCAAAGCAATATACTTTGTAAACATTAACACTGCAATTTTACAAGCTCTAAAACTGAAGGAACACTGTTATTGTTCCCACAGCAATGACAATTCATAATTTTTGCACATGTTGATACTTAGTAGTCAAGGGGCCATAAAAGATCCTTTAAGTCAGTGTGGAAATATTATTTGGTAGCAGCACAGGCATTAGAAAAATATGGAAAAGTTTGGCAAGTCAAACCTGTAGAGCCAGTAAGCTTTGGCTTACATGAGTAAGATATCTTAGAACAAATATTCAAAACCTATTGCCTCGATATGATATGACCATTGATCACTCAGTGCCACGAGCCTTCTGCCAGTGGCAAGAAGAAAACTTGGGTTGACCCAATACCACCATCTACACCTACTCTCCTCAAATATATTTCCTTTGGTTTTATGCTTTTGGAGTCATAAAATGACTCAAAAGGACATTTTAAAATTATAAAATATTTTTCCACTTCATATTCTGTATAATCTCCAGTAAAGAGGCTGATGTGTTTTCTAATATATTAACATACACAATATTTACATGCATTGTGTCTTGCTATTTGTTGATCTGAATACTATTCATAGCAATATTGCAGTCAGTTAGAATCCAGCTATATAGATGGGAGGAAAGAGGGGAAAATGCACTTCTAAATTACTTGTCGTCTTCAGTTGCCTAGCAGTTAAATACAGTGGGAATAGGTTTCATGTATTTGTAGCTGGTGGCTCCTATGTCAGTGGAGTGATAAATCTATTCATGTTTCACTCTGAGCTTTAAAGGAGCTATCCAAGGTTCTGAACCAATTGAGGGATATAAGTCAGCATTCTGGATAGTTTCTTTGAAGTTTGGATTAAAACACAGAATGGAATCACCTCTCTCACATGGAAATAATCAGCTTGCCACTGCTTCCAAGTTAGTGCAACTAGCCAAGGTTAGATATGCCTCACAGTTGCATCATCTCAGGATGGTTTTCCTCAGAATTCTTCAGATGTTTTATATCAGGGAGATCTTACAATTTGCTTCAATTCCACTAAGGAAAATCAGATAGCAATTTAGACTTACAAAATCAAAGTTATTAATAAAACAAATTGACCTAATCCTGTATTTCCAGAAATCCTGCCCCCAATGTTTTCAGTTTCTCTTCAGAGACAAACATGTAAGAAAGAAAGGTGGTAACCTTGACACAGAACAAACTATGTATTATACAGATTGGATCCTATCTTCTTTTTCATAGGAAAAACACAACAAATTCAAAATACAATTCTTAATATTACTTCTAGCTTGAGGAATGAATGTTAGCTAATTTGAATGTTGTTGTTTTTTTCTAAGAGGGAGCGAAACAGAGAGTGATAAATGAATTGTTCACAAATGGAGGCTCAGAACAAGCACCAGGCCATGAAATGCTTTGCTAATCCAAAAATGAAACAGTATATTAACATTCTCAAAATGTTTGTTTGAAAAATTGTGTTTTTCATCTTGCAAGATACATGTGGTGCTAGAATAATGCATTTTTCTAATTGGATGGAATTTGCCATTGTGGGACACTGAATTTGTATATTTAAATCTCTGACTTGCATCAGCATATAATCAACTACTTTATTTATATTCAGAAGCTTAATGTGTAATCTCTGATAACAGAACAGGACCTGAATATTCTTCACTCAATTTATTTAAAAGCTATTGGGCTGGATCCAGACTTAACCATATTCAGAGCAGACCACTTGCACACAATAGTTGCAACCACTCAGTTGTAACCCCCTTAAATCCTAATGAATTAGTGGCTCTTCTTTAATGATTGTAAGCCTAGATCCATCCCATTGATTACGGTCATTAGCAAGTTCTGCTTATGAAATAAGGCTTGTGTTTTGTTGTGTTTTGTTTTAAGTCTGCAGCAAAGCTCCCCATTAGGATACATAGAATATTGCAGTTATGATGAAAAATAGATAAGTTATTAACATAACTCTTTCATTTCCCTTGCAGTGACAATGCAAAATACATGTAAAGCATATATTTGTTACACAGATCACTGTTTTCAAGCATAAAGTCAATAGTTACAAAATTCCAAGTGCAATATAATATGGTGGTTAGAGTGCATCTGCTCTTCAAAATACGTCTTCAAGGCAATACACATTAAAGCTAAAGTGATTATTATGTATATACTTTAAGGATCAGAGCTTTTCAGTTAGATGCTACAAACCTTAAGGCCAAACTAGACAGGAACAATTTCTTTTTTCTCATGGTTGAGAAAGCAGCTGGGGTAGGGAGCTGTGAACAAAATAGGTGTGAAAAAGGTTAAGCAGCCAGCTTCTTTTCCCCTGTAGCTTTTCAGCTCATTATTGCAATCTTCCTGGGCTGTCTTGTACATGTGTGTGCACGTGCATGCGTACGCACACACACAATAACATTGATGAAGAAATACAGGAACACCATATCACTTCTCATTTGTCCCTTAATGTGGGCAATTGCAGCCCACACAATCACTATGAAGACTTTTATGATGGCACAGTGTACTGTAGCTAGGAATCCATGATATCTGCACACTGTGTGCCTTGTTTGCACCCAGGCAGCAAGAAAGGGCAATGGTGCTGCTTCCATGATTAGCAAGCTCGGTGGTCTCCATAGTGCTCCCAGGAGTATGGAACAATGAGAGACCAATTGGAAGCCCACGGTGACTTTTTTAAATATAGGGTGCAGAACATTTGGCATTCCGGACATTTTTTGGGGGGGTCCTAGTCCCATCAGTCTGAGCTAGCTTGGTGAAAGGTAAAAGTTGATGAAAATTGTAAGAGGGTGTGATAGAAGAGGCCTCTGAGATTGAGGAGCAATTGAGTGTGCTAAGAATGGAGCCAGTGAATGAGCAAATCAACTTGAAAACATCCTCCACACTGGAAGGTCAAACAGAGACAGAGTTGCCCCAGCCAGCTCATGACAGAGAAGGAACCAGCCATGATTCAGAGGAGTTACTGCCACCTGTGCCCATCAGCCCTCCATCACGTAGAAGGCTGAAACAGTCTGCTCAGATGGAGGCTGCATGGACTAGGCTGAGGAAAAAATAGTAAGCAGCACCTGTTCACAACATCTATTTAAGTCTGCTGGCGTGGCTCCTCTTTGCTTGCAGTAAATTACTAGCAAGCCCTCACAACCTTCATGTCTCCTGCACCCTGAAACCCTCTGGACAGATCTCTGCCTCCTAAACCTTAGGACTGCACATTGACCTGGCTCGGCTTGCATTTTTCCTTGTGTTTGGTGAATTTGGACTCTCCCTGCAAGTATTCTTGACCTCCCTCCTCCCCTTGCTGGCTGAGGCTCAGCAGGGAGAGAATCCTGACATAGGGCTGTATACACACCATCCATCTTGTGCGAATTGCAAAAGGGAAAAAGACATGTTCAAAGGGCATTTGATTTTTTTAAAATGTGCTCAAATAACTTGCAACTAGGGCTGAATGAAAATTTCCTTTCCATTTTTTGTAAGAATTTGCCAAAAATCACAACATTTCTACTTACTTGGAATGGAAAACATCTTGAAGCTACAGGGGGAAAACTCTAGTCCAGCCCCTGGCTGTTGAAGGAAATCCATACCTAACAGATGGCCATCCAAACTCTGGTCTGTTACATTGTTGAACAGTTCTTAGTGTGAGAATATTTTTAATGCTTATTCAAAGTTTCCCTTTTTGGAATTGATTGGGGTCATAACTCGTGCAATAAAAAAGATATTTGCTCCATTTTCCCTGTAACAGCTCTTTGGATATTTAAAGATGGCTATTGTGCCACAGTGCAGCCTTTTCTTCAGACTAAACACACACTGCTGCCCTAACCATTCCTCATAAGATTTGGTTTCCAGACCCTTTACCCATCTTGGTCAACTGTCTCTGGATGCTTTCCAACTTGAAAATATCCTTCTTAACCTGATGATCCCAGAACTAGAGACAGTACTTTGGAGGATGCCTAATTAAAGTGATCTGAAGTGGTACTATTACTCTACAAGGGCTAAAGACTCACAAACAAAGAAGAGATGGTGCAGGTTTAAAACATGTAAGTTTTAATGTAAATGGAAAATCCCTGAGGGTATCTGAAGCATTCCTTTAGTCATCAGCATCTCCCACTGATGACCCCGACTCCAGTAATCCTGTGTGAGATTAACAGGTCACCAGAAATCTATTTAAATACATATAGACTCAGCTGGTTTTAATACAATCAGTTTCAAGACTCAAATATGTACAGAATCTCTTGCTAAATATCGTTAAAATTTCATTTTTATTAAGAGAGATGGAAATTATGAAAGAAGCATGTCCTAAACAGCCCCATGTGGATTATGGATAATAACACTTAACTCAACATCCAGAGTATTAGATGGAATTATTTCAAATGCTGGTATTGTGTGTGTGTGTGTGCGTGTGCGTGCTCACATGTGTGATCAGTATTATCATAGCTATACTAGCAGAAGTATAAAGCAATTACAAATTTGTTTCTGCTTTTATCTCTCTGAGTAAGTAATCATTATACCATTCTTATCTATAACAACACATGTGATCTAGGTTTTTTAAAAAAATCCTGAAATATATTTGCTAGAAATAAAATTGTCATGGGAAAAGACAAAATAATTATTACTGGAATTGTTTTACTAAACTATCCTCCTTAAATGTTAGACAACACAACCATCTGACTTTGGCTATTAATTCCAAAAAATTCACTCAATCCATTCAGCACCCATACCCATAAGGATGCATATATTCCTTTAACAGATATATGATGGAGTACTAGAAATGCAATGACTCTATCATCCATAGATTTATGGAAGGGATTCTTTGATTTACTCTGTTTGTAAAAATGGCCAAAGGAAAGGCAGCTCTTAGCCACAATGGATTCCTTTGGGTGCAACGCATTGTCCTGTATTGTTTCAGCTAGAATCTTAAATCTTTTTCAGACATTACGTTTTAGAAGGAAATATTCTCATTCACCCTGAAAACACTCCCAACTTTTTCATGTTGAGCAGAAAGCTGTGTAGGCGATTTCAAACTGTGTTTGCTTGAATATGCATAGAGGCCTTCATGAGTCAGGAATTCTGATAAAGCAGAAGTGCCAGTCACACAGAAGCTTCAGCTCAAGTTGAAGCAAGAACTCCCTTCCATACATCTGAGGAGTTAGGGATGGTGAAATCAGATATGGCACTTACATGTGTGTACATATTCAGTTTCCATATGAAGTGGCTGAACACTTGGGTCAGTATTTTTTGTCAACAGGAAAGTCAAATGTTGCATGGCAACAGGAGACAAGTGTAACATGATGTTAGCATTGAACTGTTAAAACTCTGGATTTGAATCTCTATATGTTAAGTTCACTGAATGGAGGTGGTGATGATGGTGGTAGAGACAGACAGTGGCAAGCAGGTATTTTGCCAACTGATCCAATGTAATCCAAACCATGCTGGGAATAGCTGTATTCACTGGATTTCTGTCCATGTGGATGGGTAAGAATTTTATTTCAGTTCAGTTCTCATATGCTGCCTTCAAACCATCTTGAATCCTGTGCTGGGAGAGAGGTTGTATATAAATTTATTAGATACACAAGATTCCATATTTAAGACATTTCTTTATATTTGTGGCAAACAAAAATTTGAGACCAATACATGCAAAGCTGACAACTTTCAACATCTCTATTCATGAAGAGACAACTATGTTAGTTATTTATGTTGTAACTATGTTATTGTTGCTTCCAGAAGTGGAAAGAGGTAGTTTGGTGAGGGATCTTCTGCCTTAGGTGTCAGGATAGTTCACCTGACTTTGGGTCCTGCACACCTTGACCTAGGTGTCATTCCCACTTGTGCCTCATGTAGCAAAGCATCATGTACTAACACTTCATCTGGAGAAGGAATACATGAATAATTGTCTGAGAAAGGCTACTAAGAAGAATCCTTACAACTAATGACTCACATACCACTAGAAGAGCAGTTTATAATGAAACCATTTTAGAATGAATCCATGACAAAATGTATTTTATGTTTACATAAATCGGTATGACTAATTCAGCACTAGTGATGGCATTAAAATATGGATGTGTCTGTTCCTAATTATTAACTTTTTAAACAGCATTAAAATTAATGAAACTACTGATGCTCCTTTTAAAATACATGTATTGTTCAGTTCTTTTTTATAGCAGAAGAAGATCTGAGTTCAAAGTAGTGAAATTTACAAGTGTGAGGTTTAATATCCCCAGGTATTTGTAGTTAGCATATTTATGAGTTTCTCTCTCATCAGCCCTAAGCTGTAAATTCAAAATACAAGCAAAGAAAATAAATAGTAAGCTAGCCAGAAGAGAGAGAGAAAGGGAACAGCAGTGTGGAGGGAGGCTATTAAAATAAATAATAAATACTATTGCTTAGCAATATGGGGAAAAAAGGACAAAAGGATGGTGTTATATCAGGGAATCCTTTGAGAGGAAATGAGTGTATTAAAAAACAAGTGTAGAAATAAACATAATACAAATGGAAAATAGGTCAGCTAAAGAGGGACAGAGGGTTTCCTTCATCATCCAAGCTGACGTTTGTGCCCTTGTTTCCTAGTAACACCTTCAAGGTTGTTCAAACAGTTCAGCTATCAGATATCAATCAAGACAGGACAGGTCCAGTCAAGAAATAAGTAATAAAATTAATTGAACAGCAAAGGGAGAGAATAGCAAGTCATGCAGAGGTGCAGGACTGTGTACAAATCATCCAAAACCTTGGCAACATAAATTTGCTTAATTAGCATTACGCTTGGCAGATTTCTTTGGGAGAAGAATTCTACCACTGTGGATCAGAAATTGCCCATGATCACTAGCCTAATTTCTAAAGAAGAGACACAAAAGGTTAAACTGGATGTTACATTAAATATGTACCATACAGCTCCCTATTTCATTTTTGTCTAAACAAAAATAAGTATGAGGGCAGTATGGATCTAGACCATAGCATAAAATGGGATAAGTTTTATCTTTCTGCTTCACCACGTTTCTAGGCAATTGGTTGTATTGCTGAACCACTTTCATAATCAAGAATCTCCTTCTAATGTTCAATTGAAATCTACCCTCCTCTAACTTAAACCATTAAACCTAATTCTACCCTCTGAGGGAGCAGAGAACACTCCTGTACCCTCCTCTTTGTGGCAACCTTTGAGGTATCTAAAGATTGCAATCATGTCACTCCTCGATCTTCTCTTCACCAAAGTAGACATACCCAACTCCTTCAACATCTCCTCATATCTTCTGTTCTCTTATCATCCCTATTGCCCTTCATTGAACTCTGAACTCACTCCAGTTTGTCTATATCTTGTTAAAATGAGCACCCAGAACTGAATGTTCTAGATGAGAACTGAATGCAGAATACTTCCCTCAACTTGGAAACTAAGCTTCTATTAATGCAGGCTAAGATTACATTTCCCTTCCTTGCTGCAGGATCAGACTGCTGGTTCATGTTCAATTTACCGTCAACAATAATCCCAAGGTCGTTTTCACATGTAGCATTGCTGACCCAAATATTCCTCATCCTATACTTGTGCACTTGATTTTTCTGGCCTAAATATAGAATTTTGCATTTGTCTCTGTTTAATTGCATGTTATTTAATGCTAGCCCAGTTTTCTAGTTTGTCAAAGTCCTTTTGAATTCTGTGCCTACCTTCTAATGTGCTAGTTATCCTCCCAGTTTTGTACAATCTGCAAATGTGATAAGGGCTCCCTCCACTCCATCATCTAAATCACTAATAAAAATATTGAACCCTGTGGCACTCTATGTAAGACCTTCCAGTTTGAAGCACAGTCATTGATGACAATTCTTTGAGCACAGTTTTCCAAACAATTATAGGCCCATTTGAAGGTGTTTGTATTTATTCCATATTTAGTCAGTTTGTTTGTTTTGTTTTTTTTAAAAAAAATCAGTTGTTTTGTTGAAATCCAGATAAATGACACCCACAGCATTGTCACCTGTGACAGGCCCCTACTTCTATTGGATTGATCTAGTGATTCCCAGTTGATGCAGTGCCCTGTCTTTACCAGACAGTTCTGCCTTCCCACCATAACTGATATTCAATGTTTAATTAAACCACTTAATAATTTCATGGTAGCGTGTTTTCTGTGTTACTTATGACTGTAGACAACTCAAGCTGAGTCAGTATTTACAAAGCTGAGCTGTAATATTTTTTTTAATTATTTATTTGTATCCCGCCTCTCCATATGGATCGAGGCGGCGAACAACTTACAAATAGCATGTATTTCTATATATGCCCCCAACAAGCTGGGTACTCATTTTACCAACCTGCGGAAGGATGGAAGGCTGAATCAACCTTGGAGCCCGGCAGGAACGAACTCACAACCTTGTGGCTTGCAGTACTGGTATTTAACCACTGCGCCACCAGGGCTCCCTATTTGTTAAGATAATAGGAATAGTAGCAGGTTAGAGTTCATATGCAGGTCAATGTTGATAAATTTCTTCAGTGCACTTTTTACAAAACATTAACAGTTGACTCTTTGCTCAGAAGTAGTTCAATCCTATCTTTAGACTTACATGAAAGGCACAATTATCACACAACAGTACGTTGGCTAAACTCCCACCAAAGTTTTAACCCTCAATCTAGGTCACACTCTCTCACCAGATCCTGCTGAGGTTCAATTACTTTTCTGCCTCTCACTAGGGCCATTTCTGCTCTATGCTGTTACAATGCTATTATTCCACTTTCAACATTGTATGGAATCCGGAGATTTGCAGTTTATGGAGGGGCATTTAGAATTCTCAGCCAGAGAGCTCTTTGGACTCAGAAAATTACGAACCCCAGAATTCCATACGATGTTTATAGAGAACTCTTCCACTAAGAACTAAACCTTCCAAACAGCCACATGCTTTGACTGTCTAAGGGACTCTGCTCTCTAGCTCTTTGCTAGGCTTTTGCTGAAGGAATCAAAACACCCACAGGCACTTGACTTTATATAACTTTTTCTCTCAGCTATGAGCCCCTCCCACACACTACTGGGCTGGGTTTCTCTTCTGAGGTGCAATTCTGGTTGCCTAGCAATCTGCTTCCAGGCTGCACTAGCACTTCAGATAGCCACACCCCCAGAATTTTGTCACACTGCCATTTACTAAATTAGTGACCTGATCAAAAAAATGGTACAAGGTTAGTCTGCCAGGATTTGTTCTTGACAGATCCATTTCACTGCTTACACATCACTGTATCATTATCAAGATAATTATAAGCAAACTCCTGTATAATCCATTCTAATATTTCTTCTTGTATTGAGGCCAGGCTGACTGCCCCGTAGCTTGCTGGGTTTCCCCCCCTTTTTTTTATTTTATTTGAATAGAGGGACAGTGTTTCTTTGACTCCAGGGGTGACACTATACTTTTAGCATAAAATAGCAAAGACTTCGAACAACTACTGAAGAAAATCAAGGAAGCAACTGTAAAGGCAGGTTTACAGCTGAACATTAACAAAACAAAAATAATGACCACAGATGATTTACATAACTTTAAAGTAGATGATGAAGACATTGAAATAGTTTAAGATTTTCCATAACTTGGCTCAGTCATTAAGCAGAAAAAAATCAAAAGAAAACTAGGACTTGAGAGGGCAACTAGGAAGAAACTAGACAAGATTCTGAAGGATCAAGATTAAGGATGGGCCAACCAGATCCGTGAATCCACGTATCCTCGAATCCTTGGCAAGGATTCAAGATTCGGGGTTCCGAATCCGGATGCCAAAATAGGCAAATGGAATCTTTTGAATCCAGCGCCTGCAGTGGCCCTGGCGATGGTGGACTCCCGGCATGTCCTGCAGCCTCTGCTGGCACGAGCCCTGAGTGAGTGGTCTGCTATGGATTGGGCCTGCAGGAGCTTGCAAGACTGGCTATCACCACATCCCTGCATGCTCCATGGCCTGAGGGAGCGGAGCACCCCAGATCAGGCCTGCAGGAGCAGGCAAGACCGTCTATCCCTATGCCCTTGCATGCCTGAGCTCGCCCATGTTTTTAAAAATTGGCGTGAAAATCTAAAGCCACGTGCACATGCCGGAGCCTGCCTGTGTCTGGGACTGCTGCCTGTGCTCACTCCTGCTGCCCGCATCTACTCCTGCTGCCTGTCCCTTCAGCCGCCTCCCTCTGCAAAGTAATATTATGTATTTAATGTAGTAGATGAACATGTCTATTGCATTTGTATCTTCTTAGTAAGAAGTATGGGTATGTTTTCCTGGACTGAAAACTATTTTTTAATTTGTTTTTCATTAAACAAAGATGTCAAATTCTGCTTCAAAAACACTTTTCAGTAGAAGTGCTTTCTTTTCCTTGCTTTTTAAACTTTTTTTAAAAAAAATAAAATAAAAGGATTCGAAAGTTTCGAGATTCGTGAGATTCATTGATTCCCAGAACATTCCAAGGATTTGGATCTGGATTCCGAATCAGAAAATTCTGGATTCATCTCATCCCTAATCAAGATAATATGATTGAATATTAAAATTAAGATGGTCCATGTCATTGTTTTTCCAATTAATACATATGGTTATAAAAACCTGGATAATGAAGAAGAAAACTGATAGGAAGAAAATCAACTCATCTGAAATGTGGTGTTGGAGAAGGATTCTATGGATACTGTGGACAGCTCAAAAGCAAATAAACGGGACCCAGAGTAAATCAAGTCTGAACTCTCCCTAGAAGCCAACTGAGACTGTCATGCTTTGACCATATCATAAGAAGACATGACTCATTGGAATAGACAATAATGCTTGGTAAAGTAGAAGGCAGTAGGGAAAGAGGAAAAACATATTACAGATGGATCGACTCAATCAAGGAAATTGCAGCCCTGAGTCTACAAGACCTGAGCAGGGCTGCATACATTTGTAGGGTATGCAGCAGTACTTTGGCAGAATATACTGCTGTGGGTTTTTTTCCCTTTTGCCCTGACTGCGTTGCGAGCTATTTCATTCCACATATCATACATTCTTGTACTATTCTAACCAAATGTAAACTACATTGCTTATATATGGAGATAAGTATGATAGCCAGAATCCTCTATTATGGTGCACATTATGTAATCTTACATTTATTTAGGTAAGTAGAAGTACTAACAAATCCTTTTAGTGAATTGTGAAGGTGAGAAGTGGGACACTGGCAAGAGGGCCCTGGTATGTGTTGGGACTCCCTGGTCAATGTCCCAATGCACAATGGGAGCAGTGGTGAAGAATATTGATGTGGAACAGTCCCAATAAACATTATTTCTGTTGTGCGTCTGTCTCAATGTTCATCAGTCACTTTACTGGCTATTCTCATAGTAGTGTAACATAAGCCCTTTACTGGTCACAGATGTTATGACACTGCCCAATTCTAATTCCCACAAATGTAAGCCCCCAACAAGATTCCAGACAATATTTGCTGAAGCAACTTTTATTCACTGCATATGAATCCATAGGAGACTGAAAGGTGGGGAGAAAACTTTGTTTAATCTTATTCTTGCACAATTCTTCTCAGAATTGATTGTTGTTGAATTTGATTCTGTGCTGTCAGTCCTTAGAACCTCTTCTCTCTGTGCTCCTTAGCAGAGAGAACCATCGGGGCTGTTACCATCAGGATAAGAACTGACAGCATAAAAAAAATAAGCAAAAGAGTCTCACAGTGGTATTCTGACTATTCTGTATATTACATTATGAAAATGCTGGGTGCTCTGGAGATATTCTGTGATTTCTTCTGTTCCGGTCTTGACGTCAAATATATGTATATATATCTGCATGCTATAAAACATACATATATGAGAACTGCACAAGGGAAATCTCCAAGAAAGGTACATTTTAAGCAGCTATTCAGAGCAGATTTCCAGCAAAATCAACTTCAGTCTATTTGTAAAAATATAACATTTTTCCAAGGCTTCACATCAGATTGTAGAAGAGGAATATCTTTGTGCTGCAAATCTACTGACAGAAAGGATGAGAGAGAAATATCCAGACATTCAGACAAAATTTAAACCACAAATTTAGAAGATGCTTTTTCCTTCTTCAAAAGTCTTCTTGTGCAATGAATAATTATGTATGTCAGCTCTTGAAAGAATTCCTGTCACTTTGCAATATTTGCAGTTTAAACAGGGAAGTGACAAACATTTCCAAATCTTCTTGTCCTTAGTGGGAAAGAGTGTCTTAATGCATCAGGACATCCTGCTGAAACAATTATCAACTGCTACTAGTTTTTTCTACTCCTGCGTGACAGTAAAAACACACACACAAAACAAAACAAACACCACACAAATTTTCTTTCATTTTTTTGTTGTACTTCACACAAAATACAATGAATTCTGTTGTTGTTGTTGTTTTTGTTGTTGTTGTTGTTGTTGTTATTTCTTTGGCCACAACTCTATATTAACTACTTAAGTACCCCTAACTGCATATAGGAGAGAAAAAACCTAGAAAAAAACTCTCATAAACTCACCCAATGCAAGGAAAGGTTGACGGTTCCCCCCCCACATTCTCACATGCAAGATAACTGAAGAATTGCACCCCTAAATTTAAAACAGGAAAAGTTGAAATATCTTTCACATTTTCATTGAAGCAACTAATTAGGTTGCAGAAATGCATGGAGGCATGAACAAATGACATTGCCCCCAAGTGAGTTGTAACAGTTGATCTTGAAAAAAAAATGTGGAACTCTTCTTTTCAAAAGGAGGCAAACTTGATTTCAAAAATAACTATTAGAAAGGCAGGAATAAGATGAAGTGCCTTTATCTGTACAAATACTCCAAGCATATGGAAAACATCCAGGTGGTATTTTTGAGGAAGCTTCTCTAAGGACCTACTCTTCCTCTCACTGTTAAAATATTTCATGCACATAGACCTCAATATGAGTTCTTCTTTCTTTCATTTTCTTTTTTCTTTCTGGTAAATGAGACAATAAAGTAAGCCTTTTCTTGATTTCTATTAAGCCAAGTCTGATCCCCAGAAAGAGTTCAGGTGGACTTTTCATTTTGTTTTATTATCGTTTCTGGCCAGCTAAGGCCACATATATGATGTGCTGAAGTCTTGGATCCCATATATGATAGGAAAAAATGGGACCTAAATCAAATAAGTTAATAAATAAATCATGTGTGTTCCATTCTTACAAGCTGGTTACCAGTGGAACCTACATAGGTTAAGTTCACCATTTTGTTGCTTCCTTAGGATTTGTTTTTTAACCCACTTCCAGACTGATGCAATGCATCCCCCAAAGCACTGGGGAGGGAGGTCGAGGGTTAGCACTCAGTGCCTTAAGACTATTTCCTTCTGGCAAACTATTTGTTCACAGTGGATTTGAAGGAAAATGTCACAAAGACAGGTAATAACTCACATCTGTGGGGCATAAAACATAACTGTGGGACATAAAACCCAGTTGGGCCAATCTGTCTCAACCACCTGAAGTTGTGAAATTCAGAGGGTGAGAGAGATCCAGGAAGTACTTCCACAACACCTGAAGAGGTGTGGCCATTGGGAAGGGGACAGTAATTACCCTACAGTGAACTGTGGACAAGTTCATTTCATCCTAGAGAGAGCGCTGTTAGGTATCTTCCATCATTTTAGGAGTATTTCAGCAAGTCTTTGATTCTGAACACATCCTAATTCTAGATGAACACTTGAGTTCCAATTACACTAGTCTCATCCCAACATTCTAGGTGTGGTCATAAATGGTTCAAATGCCCTGGGATGAATGAAGACAAATACCAGTATATGCTTATAGGTTTAATTATAATAAATTGCATTGCGTTTTCTGCAAATTAACTGATAATTAATTTGCAATTACTTGAGGAAAGGTCTCACTTCATTGAGTGAAACTTCACTAGACTTCAAATATTTTGCACTACCACATTAAGGAAGTAATTGTAGTATCCAATGTTGCTCAGGAGAACCAATTGACCCTTACTTCAAATTGTTTTAGAGGATGAGTGTGTATCTCTTTCAGTGCTCAAACATTCCTCATATTGTGCATCAATCTCAGTTGTCCTTGGGATACCATGCTTTTCCCAATCAGCTGCCCAATACACTATTCTGTCTGAAAGAAAAGAAAAGAAAAGAAAAGAAAAGAAAAGAAACGAAACTCAGGACTCTAAAAGGAAGTTTGTGTGTGCCACATAGTCTACATGTTAACTCAGACCATTTCAACCTGCTCTCCAAATTTGGTGAAAATGTGTCCAGTCAAGTACCTGTGATGGGGTAACATACAAATAAAAAGAAAGAAATTTAATTTTATGTATATAATTGCAGCATTTTTTAAAAATAAACTCAACTTGTTGAAAATTTTCAAATGATGTGTCACACTACTTTATTGTTTTGATTTGATGTCAGGCTGGTTTCAGCAACTAGAGACATCCAAGAGCCCCTAGTCACCAACAGCTCTGCTCACATCTTGCAAGCTCAAGGTCTCCAGCTAGCTGTAGTATCCAGCACTGCTTGAATTAATTATTAGTGTGGCCCACAAGTGACCTTGCTAATGTGGCTTTTGCATATTTATATACAAGAAAGAAACTAGATGTATCAACTGATACCACTCAAGAGAATTTTTAACCACTGTTAAATAAAAGTGTTAATATGGAGGAAAATGTGAGAGTTGTATTTTTGTGTAATTGCAAATGGGTTTCTCAGAAACAAGTCATGACAGACTAATCTTATCCCTCTATTTTTGTAGAGATATAAGCTTGGTAGATGAAAAGAATGCTGTGGATGAAGCATATCTTGATTTCAGTAAGGCCTTTGATAAGATCCCCATGATATTCTGGCAAAAAAAGCTAGTAAAATGTAGGCTAGACAAGGCCATTGTTAAGTGGATTTTCTTGAGGAAAAAATGATGAAGAAATATCTTGGACTGATGAGGATCTTTGCAGTTCAGGGTTTATTTGCTTGCATTTCTTTTTCATGGAAAAAGTAAAAAAGAAAAAAGGCACAGAAAATACTATTCTTGCACAGAAAATTTAGGTGCAGAAATATTTGCTGGCATCCTATTCAATAATTGCAATGTTGTAGATTTGCCTTGTGCCATCATAATTCACTTTTGCTGCCATTGGACACAAATTACCAAAATTACCCTTAAACCTACCTTGTCAGTAGCATTCTCCCCTTCTCCAACACAGGCATTTCCACGTTGCTGTAGAACTGGAGGATGAAAGAAGACACATCCATCTGTCTTCTTGTGATTGGATGTGCTGAGACAGGCATCATCCCACAGAATGACCAGTTATAAGAAAAAAGACACACACATCTCTGCTAATCCCACTTATCTCCAGCAATATGGAAATGAGTGTGTTGGGAGGACTGTGCTGCTGAAAAGGTCAGGGCTTTTTTTGTGGGGGAGAGGGTAGCATTGGGAGATATAACTACAGAGAACTGCCACTGTCAATGCAGAATATCAGCCATTATTCTGCATTTTCTGAGCAACCACATTTGAATTTTGTGCAGAACACATCTCAAAGTGAGAATAGTCTATTAAAACAGTACAGTAAAAACTTTCTCACAGCAAGATGAAAATTGTTAAATTATCCAGAATTAGTTTGCTACACAGTAACAGTAGAATATTGCATTATTACAATTAGATTTCTACACAGTAACAGTAGAATGTTACATTAAATAACCGAGAATTTGATGGCCTTTGACAGTCATGTGCCCACAATGTAGTACAGACCATAGCATAGTGGTAGAGAATATGTTTCCAAACAAAAGGTCCCAGGCTCAGTCCTTGCAATTCTAATATACAATCAGGAGGAAGCCCATGAATACTTGTTCTTTAAACTCTGGAAAGGGAATGTCAGACAGAATAGTCCATACAGAGTGAGACAGACAAATCTTCTGATCTTATGTAAGGCAGCATCTTTGTTCCTATGAAGTTAAAATAATTTATTCAGCTGCCTCAATTTGTCTAATGGTAGAGATAGCTGACACTGTACCAAGTTCACCTTACCTATCCATGCATCTCTTTTAAAGCTTACTACCATTTATTTCATCCCTCTGTCTATGATTATGAATAGTAGAGTTGGGGAAAAAAACCATTTTTCTATGCAATACCATACCAAGTGAATATAAAGCTGTTTTCATTGATGTAAGAGGTATCAGTGAAGGAAATGATTTTCCATTAGTAGAATTTTCTTCTATGATTTGAAAATATAAAAGCATATATATTTCCACTAATCTCCTGTGTCATATTAAAAGAAGCTTACATAATTAAGACAGTCATTTCTGTTTTGTTTTTCCCTCTTAATGAGACATTTCTTTGTTTTGACCCAGTTACTGCTTTTGGCCTTAGTCCTGAATCTGGTTGACTGCCCTTTACACAGACTTTTGCTTCCTCAAGTAAAAGAATGAGCATGCATGCATGCTTCAAATACTGAGTAAAATGTTAAATGAGACGAAAATGTTAGGGACATTACCTAATGGTTCTCTGTAATTATAGGAGATGTTAATCAATTTTGTAGCCTACGGAATATTTTTCACACAATAGGTTTATTGGGCCTTGTAATGGCAGGCCTGCACAGCTTATTATCTGACAAGCCGAACACAGCTCACCAGCCAGGCTTGTTCCTTGCCAGTCTCCTTGTTTTGTAGCTGGAGGTAGTTATCACAGACAAGAAGTTTACTGAACTTTAGGTAAGTCACAGTTGATAATAGGGATGTGCAGCTAGGTTAGACACATCCTAAATTTCTGAACAAATTGAGATAATTTGGACCAATCTGAACCAGACCCAAAGTCGGCCAGAGGAGCCAGAGTGGATTGCCCTTATCCAAAACAATTTGTAATAATTCTGACCAATCCCTGAGGGGCCAGAAATTACATAGTGACACCACTAGCTTCCAGTCTAGGGCACGAATCTAACCAATGCTCTCTAATCACTGTACCATGGGTGGGATGATGTGAATAGCTGGACTTCCTATATTCACGTCTCTCTGCCAGTCTGTGATCCTTTTTAACCTTATCTGGTAATTTACCTGCCTGCTACCTGCACCCCATGCCTATCACATTGCTCTCAATGAAGGACTTTACTTTTGGCCATTACTATTGATCTCTAACTATGGTCCAATCCAAATTATGAAACTTACCTCCAAACTAAATTGGGACATAGCTGGCGAACTACATGTTGCTTGGTAGTTTTAAGTTGTGCAAATTTAGTCTAATGTAAAAAAAAAATGATTGGCCTTTATCAGCATACATTTAACAATATCCTTTCAGGTATGTGAATCCATATACCAGAATCAATACTATTGGGGGGGGGAATAGATTCCAAGTTGGAAAGCTGGAAAAACCATTTGGCTGTACCAGCTATAGAAAGATCACATACCTATAAAAGAATTGTATTTCTATTTCTGTTTCTTTTCTCTTTTCTCATTGTGAAACTTCCTAGGCATATTTTATAAACCATGATACAAGATTATAGTGTTGTTCCTGGAACTGAAGTAAGAAGTAGCCCAAGGTGCACTGAACAAAGTCTTACTGCCTACTGAACCCTCTCTTGCCATCAACCTTTTAAATGATGTGGTCCAAGAAGGTCTTGAAGCAAAGATTCTAGCAACAAGATCTAGCTGCCTTAATGTTTGAGAACTAACAACAATGTCCCAAAAGTGTTGGCATATTCTCTGCTGTGCACAGAGCTGGCCAGAAAGTAATATTGTGGCTTTCAATGCAGCAGCACCCAAAAGAAAAAAGAAAGTCAATCAGAATGCACCTGGGTGGCTCTGTAGTTGGAATCCTGTATCAGCTACTTAATTTAGTAGCATGAGAAATGTGGCAGCAACTTTAAGAGATGGAATACTGGAGAGTTCCTTTAAGAGATGGATTAAAACATGGAATGGATTTGCTACCCTATTCACATTGGAGCTACTAGTCTTCACTACTTATGCCCACCTGTTTCTCTTCCTTTACCTTACTCCAGATTCATATGAACACTATATGAATGGTACAATATCATACCTTAAATTGTAATCTTAAAGTCATTTCATTTCATATTATACTACTTTAGTTAAACTTGTATACAAAGAGAACAGTATCATCTTACAGAACACTGAATACCTTAATAGCATTAAAAATAGATATATAAGAAAAAAATCATCATTGAAGTGTCACTAATTTTATTGTGCTTCTTAAAGCTTTCTTGCAAATTTGATTCAAATTTCTCTCTTCACACAAAAATCACATATCATATCAGGCCAATTTAGCTCATCTTCTTAAAATTATTTACATCTCCTTCAACATTTCTTCAAAGGTTTGCCTATGCTACTTGACACATGTGAGCACAAACATTTTATAGTTCTACTAGATTTCTGTTTGCATAGATTTCAAAGTCCTATAATAAAATATAATTCACTAAATAGCTGTATTATACCCAAAGGTATTACTTCAGAACATTCTAATAGCTATAGTCAGTTATCTCTCATCTTCCTCTCATAGTTTAAAGAATGAGTAAGACTATCAGGAGAATCTAATGCCAATATAGTCCTCCCTCCATATTTGCCTTCTCTTTGTGCTTGGCAGCCTCCTCCCATTCCCTTACCTTTTGCCTGGATGTGGAGAAGGAAAGCAGAGCATCTGGGCAAAAAGCAAGAGAATGAGAGGTGAAGAAGGGGGGAGGCACATGTGTGCCTTCTCCGTATGTGAGGCTGACCCCTCCAATTTCCTTGCCTTTTGCCTGGACACATGGACTGAAGACACACACACGTGGGGAAAAGGCAAGGGAATGAGGGAAGGAAGGCATGTGGGTGGTTTCCCAGTGAAGATGGCTGCCTCCTCCCATTTGCTTGTCCTTTGCCGTGGTACAAGGAAGAAAGCACACAACCCTGGGGGAAAGGCAAGGGGGTGGGAGGGGGAGAATGGAGGGAGGCACGCTCAAATGGGAGGGGGAACACTAAAAGGGAATGAGAGCAGGAGCACTCACTGAGTTATTCATGTTTTTTTTAAACTTTCATGAGGGTTCTGTACTCCCACCCCTCATGAAAGTTGAGGGGCCACTGTATAATTTTGACATGAAGATCCTAGCAATTACCTGTCCTACTCAGTTGTCCTGTAAAGTTGACCACGTTTGTGCTTTCCTTTAAACTATGATTGCAAAGCCTTTCAGGCCCCAAGGTGACATGCCTTAGAGACCAGGGCCATATGTGAATGCTTACATGCTGATACACAATCTCCAAACTAATCCCACCAAAACAATGAAATATGAGCAGTGAAGGAAGTGACCATCTTTTTTGCCCTTTTGTCCAAATTCCCTCTGTGTCTGTGCAAAGAGAAAATGGGTTTCCCCTTTTCCCATAAGTCCAAATGTGCAGACTACATCTCCCAATGATCCTGGACCAGGTTGTCCTTTCCTTGCTATACCCATGGCATGAAAAGTTCTAAACAATTAGCAAGGAGGGAGTGGAAGTTTATTTTTAGAACCCTTCTCCTGCCTATAGCTTACACATATATATCTTCTATGGTGCCCCCAGAAATCAGAAAAGAATTATCTGTCTGAATGAATGTGTGGGGCCAATGCTGGTGTGGGGCCAAAATCCACTTGGGTGGATTCCATTCTTCCATTCTTTAAAGAACATCTCTAAAGAAATGACCTACATTCAGCACCTTGAACATGGGAGTGCCCAGCCCCCACTGCTTGTCAGTAGTATAGTGGAAGTGAGTTCACATGGGTGAGGTCTCTCATAAAGTCTTTATGGCCCTGGTGGTGGACCACAGGCCCTCTCCCAGTTTTATCCCCAATGTATCTGACTGGTTGGCAATGTAGGAGTTTCCAAACCTTGTCATATAAACATACAGGTTATGTTTGAAATCTGCCCCCATCCTTTACAAGTATATTATTGTGGGGATAGGAGTGGGACAAATGTCTCCATTTCCTCTTACTGAATGTGACAGCTAGGTCAGTATCTAGGTTTGTGAGAAAATTCCAGATCCCTTTTAAAGCAGAAACAACAAAAAACCCTAAATCCAACTGCTAGTCTCAAATTGATAGAACCAATGGGCCAGTACGATTTGCATAATTGTTGACTTTATGATTCAGTAATTCATTCACTAAAAAGTCTGCTGCAGGACTAGCAATTGGATTTGGGTCCAGAACTGTGATATATGGTTAGAATATAAGCTAAAAGGGTTGGAGGGCCTAAATACCCCAAAGGCACCATATCCAGTCTGCTTTTGAAAGCTAAGCATGGTCAGCTGTCCACCAATTAATACAATGTGCTGTAGGCTCTATTTCAAACCCCCTCTGATTAGGCTTTAGAAAACCCTATGAAATTGCTGGGGTTACCATAAGTCAACAGATGACTTGAAGACACAAGCATGTGCACACACACACATAAGCTGGGCTGGACTGTGATAATTTTTATCAATAAGCATCTTTAAGCAGAAATTGTTCACCCATATTAAAAACTTCATAATGAGGAAGAGGTTCAAGTCTTTTATTTTAGAGATTTATACCTAGGCATTAATAAAATTTCCAGGTTTCTTCTCCTTTTTTGGTTCCATACAGTATCATTCTGATCCTCTCAAACAAAACAATTTTACAAGAGAGGTATTGCTCTAAACATTTAAGAACAGCAAAAAGGGAAAGTCACAAGAGATTTTTGTAGAAATGAAAGGAATGCAAGCTCAGCTTTTACAGGTACTCTTTATTCTTGGTGAATAATGATGTGCTGAAAGGAAGATGTGAGAAGAAAAGTTTGAGGAAAATAGCAAAAAGAGACCCAGTGCCAAAAGCTTATTAAGATGGATTAGCAAGTCATGATGTTTGAAATGTCAGAACAAGCTGTCAGCAGAAAGGAATTAAGTAGACAGGAACCCCTCATGCTAAGAACCTTCACATTTAGAAAATTCCACAAGAAGGAAGGCAAAGTTCTTTTTAAAATGGAAAAATGTATCATCTAGGTTTAGAACAGAGTTCATCACTTTGAGATATGTGAGCCATTTAGTCAGTTGATATGACCAACTGGCTACATTAAATTGCTAGAAGGAAGGCATGAACAAGGATACACCCACAAGTCTCCAGTAACTGGATCAGTGAAATAGATATACAGTAGAGCCCCGTTTATCCGACGCTCGGTTATCTGACCATCTGGATTAACCGATGTCGTGACGGCCTGGGGGCATGGCTGTGGGCATTTCTGCGCCCCAGACATGCCCAGACATGCCCCAACACGCCCAGGCCTGCCCTGACACGCCCCCCAACACGCCCCCCAACACGCCCCCCAACACGCCCCCCAACACGCCCCCAAAATGGCAGCTGCCACGGACGTCCGGGTAATCCGACCCTTTCGATTATCCGACGCTGCGGCCGCCCGTTTGGGTCAGATAACCAGGACTCTACTGTATTTTCCCATTAAAAAATAATAGAGTTGTTCATCTACCCTCCCCCACACACCTGCATTCTATAAGTTGTATGTATGCGTGTATTTATATATAAATGTGCCCTTCCGGTGCTTGCACAGAATAAAGAGTAGCCAAGAACCATTAACACCAATAAAAAATGCATTACTCTTGTCACAATGCAGAATTTCAAGAGAGCAATATTACGATTAAAGCAGGCAAAAAATGGCAAGAAGTGGCAGAGGAGGAGGAAGAGGAGGAGGCAGCATCGGCATCAGGGGAAAGCACAGAATGCACATCTTTACCTAAAAAAAGGTTTTGACTGTATTGACAAATACCACCAAAAAGAATGCCATCCTCGCCCCTGGAACAATGAGTTTCATAGTTTAGGCACAGCCACTGAGAAGGCTCTTTCTTTTGTCCTTATCAATTGTTCTTCTGTCTTAGTCAAATCTTAGGATACAGGCAAGCTAGCAATAGTAGAGGTGGTCCTTCAATATACAATGTATGCTCTTTATAAATGCAATGGATCTTAAATACCTGTTGCATTATCCCTAGCATTTTCAGAAAAGCAGTGAAGCTGCAGCATAGGCTTTAAAAAATATCTGTACAATCAATCAGCAGAAATCGGAGAGTCATGACCTTGGGTGAAAGCAAACATTTTCTACTTGTACAAGGGTGCTTTTGCATTTTGTGGCAGATCCCCTTTTGAGGCTGGCCCTGCAGTTCCTAGCCTTGGATTCCTGTCACTCTCACCTTGTCCTAAGGTCCCTGCTTAAATCCCCCCTTGGATTTGGGACATGGGCCTCCAGGTGACTTTGGTGTGGAGCAATTTATTTTACAAGAGGTTCCTATAATGATAAGTGAGACACACTTTGGTCCAGGCTTAAAGAAGCCGGTCAGAGTCAGATTTAACAAAGTCATCAACGGTTCAATTTTATTTTCTTAACATACAGAATGGTTGCTTTATCAAGCTCAAGCACTCAGTTCCAACTATATGATAATATTCAAACTGAGTTATGACAGACCTTTTTCTTTATTCAGTTCAGAGACTGAGTAACTACTCACGCTCCTCTGACTCTCACAACTCACTCCTTCAAAATTTTTCTTCCAACTGAGACCAATGAATTCTGTTTGTTTGTTTTTTATATTCTCTTCTCCTCCATTGAAGTCCCTTCCTTCCCTCGCAAAATTATCTGTGTTGGGATTGGTTGCTCCCTGTTATTCACAAGTATGCTTCACACTGTTTCATCCAAGAGTTCTTCAGTAACATTTTTGTTCAAACTCTCTTCCTCTTGCCTTTACCTGATATATTATCACACACATCTACGTCAGTATGTGTCAAGGAAAATCCTCTTTGCCAAGGGTCTTTTCATACTACACAATTGTAGTGATATAATTTCAGCTTAATCCCTGTGGCAGCATCTGATTGAATCTTGGGATTTGAAGTTTAGGATAGGGTACTTAGAATTATCAGCTGACAGCTCTAGTACCTGACCAACCTACAAACCCCAAGATTTCATGTGATGCAACCATGGCAGCTAAAATGGAATCACAGAGCTATAAATGTGTATTCTGAAAGAGCTATAAGTCACTAAAGGAAATTAAACAACAGAAAATAAATTATTCCAATTTGATTTGATTCTAGTTCCTTTACAAATAAATGCTACCATTAAGGCTTTCATTTGTCATTATTTTTAAAAATAGAATCAGAAGGATCGGACTGGGCAGCTATAAAATGTCCATAGATCAGGAAAGGTATTAACACAATTTATAACATTCTTATTAGCTGGCTGTATTATCTGACACAAACATTTTTGAATTCGATAACCCTAAACAAAACAAAACAAAACAAAAAATGCACTACTTGCCTTTTGGGAAATATTCCATTGACTTCCCTGGCAATACAGAGGACTCTGCAAAGAGTAAGCAAATATAATACACAGCTCAAAGCATGACTGGCAATCAATTTAAAAAGAATTTTGCAGAGACTGAATAGTGTGCAAAGCAAAACAAAGGGCTTTCTAAAAAAACAAAAATGTGCATGTAGTTCCTTTTCATAAATCAAAACCTATAATGCCAGAGGCCATTACAGAACATCTCAGACTTTGTACAAATCCAACCTTGTTTTTGAATTTAATATGGATGGATATATGCTCTCACAGCACACAGCAATTAGGGGAGTATAGAAAAGGAGTTTATTTCTACAGGTCAATGCCAACAAAATCTTTTAAAAATAAGAAAGAAAGAAAAAGAAAGAAAGGAAGGAAGGAAGGAAGGAAGGAAGGAAGGAAGGAAGGAAGGAAGGAAGGAAGGAAGGAAGAGAAAAGAAATTCTGAACACTAATACAGATGGTTCCCCTGGATATTAATAAGTCACCTACACTTACTTTCTTCCTGGGATACTACAAAAAGTTTAATATACTAGCTAGATGTCATCCAATGTAGTGAAACAGTTAGAACCTTGGACTGGGTAGAGGATAGTTAATGAGCTAAGATGGTATAGTGATTTCAGTAGGCCTCTGAGAGACCAGGGTTCCAATCTTCATTCATCTATGGAAATCCACTGGGTGACCGTAGACAAGTCATGTTCTCTCAGTCTTAGAGAAAGGCAATGGCAAACTTCCTCTGAATTACGGAAGGAACTCTTTGCTAATTTGCTTCTTGAAGCTTCCAGAAATAATTTTAGGAATTTTCTATCCACTTTTAAAGACTATTTGTAAATTGGGATTTATTCTGTTCAAAATTTGCACATAATATTTCCAGTGCATGCTAAATTATATCTTTGGGGAAACATGTCAGGGCACTAGGTACTGGTGCTAAAATTGTGCTGGATCATTGGCAGTTGCCCCAAACTGAAACACAGCCACGCAAAGTGCATCTAGACTAATTTGAAGTTTATTTGAAGCATTGCGGGATACACACTGCTTCAGACAGCATTTGCCATGAAGCATAAAAAAGTCCAGTAACTTGAGCAAAAACAACAAAACAAAGAGAGAGAAAAGAGAGAAGCTTTCACATGATGTAAATATTTTAACCTGAGTTAGCCACTCCCAGATCTACATCATGTGAAATGGTTCCCATGTTTCAGAACTTTTCCAAAAGACTGAAAAATATAGCAGATAGATAGACATAGCAATCTTGCATCCGGTACTACCAAGAACAAAGCGAGGGCATTTTGACCTCTACCTCCCGCCCACAAGAAAAACACTTCTAGCCATACCACACACCTCAGACTCCATTTAGAGTACCTGACAAGACATATTATTTCCTGCACAGAAAATAATGTTCCCTGGGCAGAAAAGCCCACAGTTGGGGACTTTTTGTATGTGGCATTTTTGGCAGAAAGCACTTTTTGTGCAGGAAGCAGCTATTTTTGCATGGTGAATAATATTTTTCAGCAGAAAAATGCCATGTGTAAATCCCAAACTGTTAAAATTTTAATCAGTTCAGGATTCTCCCTCTCACCTTTCAATATTCAGGAAACACATTTTTCAACAATTTCCCCCAAATATTAATGAATATCATTTCATCCCTACTCTATTGTCAAGAAAATCTCATGGTGGAGTGCTATAAACCAGAGTAAATGTGAAGACACATAATAACAAAGAGGATAGCTGAGAGCCAGATCGGTATAGTGGTTCAGGCCCTAAACATCCAGGTTCAATTCACACTGAGTTTTGAAACTCACTGCACAATTTTGGGCAGTCACTCTTCCTTTGGACAGTCACTTCACAGCGTTTCTGTGCAGACAAGGCAGGGAGGAGAGCCATGCATACTGTCTTGAGCTCACCAAGGAAAAACAGTACAATCAATAAATATACATAAGTCAAGAATTTGTACATTGCCTTTGGCCATTTCCACATGGGGTAATAAAAATGGTTCAGTGCGTCCTCCACGGAGGATGTCTGCACCTTGGAGCGGACTGGGTCCAGACTACTCAGTGTAGATCCACACTTCAGTCCTCTCTGGAATGACCCCAAGTGGTCCTCCAGCGTGCTTTTGAAAGACCTGATTTTTCCAGTCTTTCAAAAGCATGGAGTGTGCCACTGCTAGCCTTCTCTCTTGTGCAGATTTGCAGACTCGCACCAATGCAAGCCTGCGATCTGCGGACGGCGGGCTTTAGGCTGGCGAGCTTCAGTGGTTGGTTGAGACCCACAACCAACTGGAAGCCGCCATTTTGGACACCAGAGCAGAGCGGTTTGACAACCACACACTGCTCCAGAGCAGCCTGGAGTGGACCGGACCGGACCAGACCGGGGAGCCAGAAGATCCGGTAAGTAGCGGCGTGGGACAATTCCCTCGCCCTGTGTGGAAATGGCCTTTGTCTTGGTGAGCCACCAGGTGTACAGGTTTGCCCTAAATAAATAAGCGATTATATTTCATCCCCACCCCCTCCAGAGGGAAGATGGGTTATACACATTCATATGTTTTGGAACAGAAGTTATGCATATATTTAACAAGGTGAAACTCGTTCCATTACTATGCACACATGTGGGGAAAATAAAATACAAAGCACAACTAAATTCATAGTCTTCATTCCTGGCTTGTAGCATTGCCATGTTTCATACAATACCCTTAGATAACAGGTAGTGTAAATTGAAAGCAAAAGGCATTATATTATGCTGATTTCTATATTAAAATAAATCTTTTTTTTTCAGAGAAGTTACATTAACATATGCAACAGTATGCAGAAAAATAATGACAATCCAGCAAAATAATTCCAGGTGGTTTAATGAAAAAGAATGAGTGCTAGTAAATGTCTGTGACAGTCTAGAGTAAATTGAAGTGCCAATTTATTCTGTACATTTGTTTAAAGATTAGCATAATGGATTTTCAATGTGAAATTATGTGAAGGCTACAACCTTACCTGCGTGTAAGTCTTATTAAGCTAGTGGGACTTAGGTCTGTAGTGGGTCTTCATCTGGAATTTAAAGAGCCATCAATGGTACAAAACTTATTTTGGTGGTAGTGTTCAGCAACCTGGAGTGGATCCTTCAGATTAGAGGCTGACATCCAGAAGAGTTTCTTTCTGATCAATGATACAGATGCCATCAACTACCATTGGGCAAGTGTTATTTGTCACTTTCTAATAGCCTCTTTGGAGGGAGGTAGAGAAGGCCTGGCCTCATCTGCTTTGGCCTAATCCATTTGCATTATAGGCCCGAACCATCATTGAGTTCTTGCCCCATTAAATGTAGTCCTCAATAGGAGGAAAAGCGTCCCATCCCCTGCTTAAATCTTGTATAAAAGGCACCCAAGAATTCAGCCTGTGTTGGATGGGATTACACTTCCCCTGAAGACACAGGTCTGCAGTTTGGGTGCAAAACTGAACCAGGACTTTGAACCTGAAAGCCCAGATTTCTGTAGCGGTCAGAAGCGCTTTTGTACAATTAAAGCTTGCATGCCAATTGCATCCATTCCTTAAGACAACAGATCTGGTCAGGTGGTACATGCCTTAGTTATACCTTGTTTGGACTACTGTAATGTGCTGTACTAGGGGCTGCCTTTGAAGAGTGTACAGAAATTTCACCTGGTCCAAAGTATTGTAGCCAGGCTTTTAACTGAGGCAGGTTACAGAGACCATATTATGTCCTTGTTACAACAGTTTCACTGGCTACCAGTTTGCTTCCAGTCACAATTCAAAGGACTGGTTATGACCTATAAAGTCCTATATGGCTCAAGTCCAGACTATCTGTCAATCCATATCTCCCTGTATGAGCCTTCCTAGGCCCTGAGATCATCAGGAGAGCCCCTTCTCACAGTCCCACCACTGTCACAAGCACAGCTGGCGGGAATCTGAGAGAGGACCTTCTCAGTAGCTACCCCTAGACTCTGGAACCCTCTTCCATTAGCAGGCAAAAAGCATTTTATTCTAACTAGTTTTTAAAACAGAACATGTTTAAACAACAGGCTAGAGGTTCCTGTATCATTTTAAATTGAATGGTTTTAAATAGTTTTTTAATCTTTTTAAATTGCATTTTGTTCTTTTAATTGGAGATTTAAGTTGTTTTCATATGTTAATAGTATAATTCTATTTTAATGTTCATTTTTTGTATGTTTATAATTGCATTGTTCTTTGAAATTGTAAGCTACTTTGAATCCCAAGTTTGGGAAAAAAGTGAGATCCAAATAAAGGAGAAGAAGGGGGGGGTGTGGAAGAAGAAGAGGAGGAGGAGGAGGAGGAGGAGGCGGAATATCCATCATACCGCACCAGGTACGGCACACAAAGCTGACTTAAGCCCTAAATCAAGGCCCTTTTTGCATTGAGGCTTCTCGCGCGAGCGGAGGAGGGCGGCTCACGTGAGCAGGCTCCTCCGGGAGGCTGCCGTTTCCCCGCTCCTTCCTTCCACAGGCGAAGGAACAAGGGGGAAAGTGGCAGCCTCGAGCGAGCCGCCCTCCCCCCTGGGTGAAGCAGGAGGCTGTGCGTCCATCCCCCCCGCGCGCGCGAAACAGGAAACTGTGTGTCCATCCCCCCCTGCGCACGCGCAAAGCAGGAGGCTGTCGCGTCCGTCGTGCTAGCGCCCCGCCCCGCCCCTTCCTTCCGCAGGGGCGGAGGGAAGGAAGCGCGACCCGGCCGCCTCCCCGACGCTCCGCACAGGAGGTAAGTGCGTGGGGGCTCCGGGAGCGTTGCGCAAGTGCAGGTGATTTTCGCTTTGAGGCAAAAATCAAAAAAACCGCGATCGCGCCGCTGCAGCCCCGTGAGCGTGGCGGAAGTGGGAGTGCGTCGTGCAGAGTGACGCTCCCACTCCCGCGAGGCTCACGGGGTTGTCGCGCGACAGAAAGCCCGTGCGAAAAGGGTCCAGGTTAGGAATGAACCACACACTCACACAATTTTTTTTTCAAAAAGGTTCCTGTCTACCAAGACCAGCTTTCAGCCAATTTGCTTAGACAAAGACATGCTTTAGCAATATATAGGCCTCTCAGAGCTACACAAGCAGGACACACACATGTATGAGACATGCACATGTACAATACTTGCAGTCTAGTCCTATCTCTATAGGACAGGATCTTTCTGAACATTTCTGCAATACTTCTTTAAAGCAGTAAATGACAGGGTGTTCTTCACAGCACAACCATCAATGTGGCAGTCCTTATTGCTGAACAAAGGCACATAGTGAAATGTCTTCAGCTCAGCTAAGCTAATAGTTACAGAGACACATATCTGTGTAGGAAAAATTTACTCCCAACATCCCCATTGCACACGTTAGTGAAAAGAAGAAAGAAAAGAAAATCTCATTTTAGAGATCATCACCATCATAAAAAAAAAAAATTAAAAAAAAAGCTGGCCAGTACTAGATAGTACAGCCCATGCTTAACACTCATTGAAAGCAGAAAGTTCATATTCTCTTTCTCCTTCTCTTTTTTTCACAGAACACAAAGCACAGGACGCTGTGTCATCATACTGCAAATTTGCTCACCTAAGATTCAACTCAGTGCAAGGCAGTAAAACTCAAAACAAGAGAACATTACACCTGACCAGTACACAAGACTTTCTGAGGGAGAGTTATTGCTTTCACTGGCTGCCTTGTGTGTTCCTGGATATAGGGTTCAGCTCTCCATAAAGTGAGAGGATTGAGTTGTTTGAAGTACATTTAATCCAGAGGCTAGAAAAGTTACTGTTCTGAGTTACAATTTGCAGAATCCCCCAGTCTTCATGACCATGCTTACCGGGGGACTCTGAGGGTAAGGTCTAGGCCAAACTACATGCCTACCATTTTCATTTCATTGTCTGACTTCTGCAGGCTAAATTATATTTCTTTACCACCTGAGCTGTTAGTAATCTCTTGCTGGTTTTACTTCTCCTCTGCTTATAAATATTAATAACTTGACTGCACAAAGGGCCAACTCTTGCATTCTAGTCTGCTTGTTTCATTCCAATACAAAACCCAACTCTGTTTTAATTCACAGCACAGTTATTTGTGAGGTATGGAAGAAATAAGAGCAAGTGAAGCTGTAAATGCACTTTCTGTCTATCATAATAATCTTTGTAGAATCACAGCATTTATAGTGATGTGAATGTACAAATATGACACATTTATAATGTACTGAATGCATTAATAGCCTATTCTCCTAAGTAAATACTAGTTAACTGACAACATTTGCAACAAATAGTATTCTAGTAATTGGATGCTAATATTCTCACCATTTCTATTCCCTCTTTGTTTTTCAGTTTGCAGACTCCACACTTGAACAATTGCAGGTTCTCCCATGCTAATGACTTGTGTCTCACTATGAATATAGCTTATTCTGAGTCCATGACTTAAACAAGTCCCCAAGTCTATACAGAAGCAAATCCTCCTAGCAGCATTAAAGTGATGTAATTTAAAAGCAACTTAGCTGGTGTTAATGCAATTCCAATGTTATTTGGCAGCTTATACATAAGGCAGTTTGTTATTAAACCATACTTAAAATTAATGCTGTCAGAAGACCACTGGCAAACAGGATTATTCCACTTACTCAGTTAATGGTAAATAAGCAGAATAAGAACAGGAAGTCTCAAAAAATAAAACTACCCATTAGCATTTTCAAGGTTGATCCTTTTTCAAGGATTTTTTTTAAAAAAATATTGTTAAGCATTGTTACATGTATTAAATGAGATTCCATCTATGACTATGAGCTTCCTACTCCAGGAATATTGAGCACCATACATGTTATGCAGTGTGCTGTTTCTTGCCAGAGACATCTAGCAATCAGAGATACACTGTTTCTCATGGAGGCTCTATTAATACCCACTAATAGCATCATTTTTTTAAAAAAAAAATTAGCTAGATATTACCACCACATGTTAATCACATGCTATTATGCATCAAAAGGCATTTCATTTTTGTGCCCTAAATGTATGCTCAACCAAATTCCCTGTATAATCTGAGTTTTACTATTGTGTGTGAGAGAGTGTGAAAAAAAATCCTATTTTTATTCTGATCACACCATTTATACTCATATAGGAATCTCATGACCATCCCGGGGATGGGGAACAACAGACTTCAGGGCCTGGGATATTAGATAGTTCCTCATCTCATTCATAGACTTTTGTCTGTTCCTTTCACACTGATCAATGGAAGGAGGTAAGAGATGAAAGGCTATGTGAAGTCTGTTTGTAAAATTGATTAATGTCTTAGGTGTGATAGATGACAGCTCAGAGGTCAATGAGAAATTGATTGTGCCAGGGCCAGTGGTAGACCAAACTAGCTTGCAAACACCTCCATCAGTTGAAAGACAATTGGAGGCAGAGTTGTTGCAGCCAGTCCCAGAGGGAGAGGAGACCAGCAATGATTTAGAGGAATTTGATTCACTTTTGCCCCCAGCTCCCAGTCACAGAGGAGACAGAAATGAGCAGGTCAGAGGAAAGCCATTTTGGCAAGACTAAGAAAACAGAACAGAACAAGGAACACCTGTTCTTGTCAGCTATATAAGTCTGTTGGCATGGCATGCTGTTTGCTTGTTGCACCTTTTGGATTTGACCTTGACATGGCTTGGTTCAGCATTTGCACTTGTTTGTTTCATTGGACACTCCCCACTGTCTCTTCCTCTTAAGCAAGTACTTTTACCTCCCTTCTCTTGTGTGCAGAGAAGCACAGGCAGGGAGTTGGACTCTGACACTAGGAAACTCTGCATAGACCTTGTGATTTTCAAACCTGGAAGCTCTTCTTCTGGAAATGTACTTTAAATCTGACTTCACCCACTTTCCTTTGACACTGCCGTATGCCCTTAGTCCAGCCCAGTACTAGAATGAAGCCCATGAGACCTTTGTTAAAATTGGATGTCAGCCCCAGTGTGGAGGAAAAAAATTCCCTAGCCTTGCACCAGATATTACTATGGAACACATAAAGGGAGTGCAGCTCTACAGTAACAGAAATGAATAGTCTACAGTGCTTAATTCTAGTCTAAATGGTTTTGATAATAAGATCTCAAGAGCTCTGGATGTGGCTAACTTCCTCTTGAAAATGAGTCAGAGTTCTAAAGAATGATGATAGCTGCTTTCCTCCCATTAGGGAATTATCTTCCCCTCCCCCTTTTGCATGTTGTTTATTAATTTGAAAGAGACCAGAAAGGGAATGCTACCTAAAAGATGCTTTTAAGGGACTTCTTAAGGTAGAAAAAGTTTCTGTCTTTAGGAACAGATGGAACAACAGGCACAAAAATGTGCCATCAGCATCACCAATGACTACATCTGCAGACGGAAAGATGCAAGATAACATAATGGATCTCTTGTGTATCTTAGAATTCTAAGTGAGAATATTACTATCCAAAACTGACCATTTCTAAAATAACTGAAGTATATGTATAAGCTAGGGTTCATCTCTTGCAAGAAACTCCCAAACATTACATTTTGAACCTACTATTAATTTAGTTAGGTTTACTAGAAATCATTAATATATTCCATAAGGAGTAATAACTTGTGAAGAATGTATATAGTCTTTACATTTGGACAAATAAGTTTTATTACTTGAGTCTTGAAAACTAAATGTAGCAAGACTTTTAAGTCCTCCCTGCTTTCTTTTTAAAATTATTTCTCTAATTAACTCTTATTTTATTACATTTCCATTAACTATCTGCATTTTTAACAACAAAGCAATAATGGAGTAGCCATAATATGGACATCATTCATTAAGGTAGACAAAATTATATATTATTTTTTTCCAGGTAGTGTAATAAGCTTTATGAACCAAAAAAAGAAAAGTGAGTAGAAAGTTCCTTCATCTATTTGTACTGAAGGCTTATACTCGTTCCAGTTTCTATGTATTGTAATGCCACTAGCACCCCCAAAAACCATGTCCTGAGGAACCTAATTATTTTACATCAAACATAGTGAGCCATAAAGATATACTGGAAGGTCACGTAGGCAGGAGGGCTATGAGATCAAAAGAGTAGCTGTTTTCTGTCACAAGCCTGGGTTGTCTGGCAAATGGCTTACAGCCTATTGGAATGGAGTTTCAGCAGTGATCATAAAGACAATTACTCTCTGAGAAAATATACAATGCAAAACTGCCTGGAATTTGACACCTTAAGGCATGCATCTTCGGAGAGATACTGATCTTGCAGGAAACTACCAGAATGTTTGGTTGTATTTTCTTTGAACTACAAAGAAAATAATCCATCTTCATGAAAACTGCAACCATGTGGCTTCTCAGGACATTGAACATATAACTAGGCATTTTCTGATTCTTTTTCGGAGTTGGGGATAGTTCTGGAGGAAGTTTGTAGGTTTGACAGCTTAAAGTAAGGAGTTCCCTCAGATTTGGAAAACAATGAAGCTTGTAAACTCCCCTCAGCTCCTAAAGGCGTGGCTGAGATCTTCTTTTCTCTCAGCTGAAGACTTCTGGAATTGGTATAGTATTAATTCAAACTCTTGTGTCTCTCTCTCTTTCCTAATTTTCATCTCTTTCTAACTTTCTATAGTCTTGTATGCTTGTTGGAGTGTGTGTGAAGCTGAGTGATTGTATGAACTTTAACTTCCTATAGTCTTGTATACTTGTTATAGTTAGTGCAGCTGGGTGATTGTAGGGACTTTACATCTCTGTTAATAAAATACTTACATTTGAACAATTTGTGTGGTTTTTGACTGCGCCTGATCCCGTAAACATTGGGTTAAAGATCCTAAAATACCCTGTCCTCTTTGCATAGCTAAAGCAGTGCAGAGCTAATTTTTCCCCACAATAGATGATTTTGACAGCTTTTGGGAATACTTTAAAGGAATCCTAAGCAAACAGGGTAACAGTATGTTTGTCCCATATGAAGAAACGGTCAGTAGCAATCAGAATCTCAATGGGAGGAATGGGGGAGGAGGAGTTACATGGAAGGGTTTTGATATTGTCCTCAGTAGGGGTGTGAAAAATCTCTCTATTGTGAATTGGTTGCATTTCTCTGAATCTCACCTTCATTCTTCCCCATCCTTATTTCATATTGCTGGACAATTGTGAAATAATGAGATTAGAGACAGAGAAATTAGGTTGAATAAGAGCCCCTTTATGTAACCTAAAACTTATTTAATCTGGGTTGAACCTGGAAAGGAGCAAGAGTGCGGAACAGTGCAAGATCAGCTGAGGCATGTGTCATCATTGAATTCCTCCTCGGACTTCCCCTGTGCAAACCACCTGAGCCCCAAGGGCAACCCAGTAGCTAGGTTGCTCCCAATCTGGCCATCTGCTGGAAGGCAAATTCAAGGAACTCCCCCCTCAAACAAACAAACAAAATCACAGGAATTAAAGTGAAGGCAAAGACCACAGGCCAGCCCTAACAGTAGTCGTCTTCTTCACCCCTACCCTCCAGGTTCCAGGACCTAATGACACAGTCCCAAAGTCCTCCCCTTCAACAAATGGATACCAAAGTATTCACCACAGCTCTTTTCCCTACCCACCACCTGCCAAGTGACCACCTATTTAAAGGCACCCAAAACCAATGTCCAAAGTCTCCCAGATACAGTATAGAGTAGGTGAAAAGCCCCAGGTGAAAGAAAAAAAATCTACCTGACTCTGAAGCAACAAGCTATGTTCACACTGCACTGGAGATGGGAGGGTGGGTCAAAACCATCATCAGAAAAAGAAGTGGGGGTGGAGAGGAATTTAAAAACCCTATGTTCCATGCCCAAATGCATGATATCATGGCAGTTTGCAGCTGGTGCAATCATTGCTGGCCTCTCCTCCATAGACCCCAGTAAATGTGGCCCCTACCCTACAGCACCTTCTGCATGCTAATGGAGAGTCACATTGTGTTGTGCAACATTCTCTCTTTCTAAAATTCCCACTTTCAAATTCATGCATGATTTGGTAACTCATTTTCTCTAACAAAAAAGAAACACAACCAAGTAGGCCATGAGGGTAAAAGAAAAAAGCAGACTTGGATAATATCTTTATGAGTCACCAAACTGTACTTAAAAAAAAAGTCTTGAGTCCTTCAGAACTCTACTTCAGGTTTGTCAATATTGTTCTTGCTAGTGTAAAAATTTAATCTTCATCTCCAGTAGTATAGGGATTGCCATGTTGCTTTCTGTTTATCTTCCAAGCCAAAAGTTCAATGAGTGCCCATTTGCCTTTTGTACATAGTGACAGAGATACGCAATTGATCCTTCATGACTTCTGACAATATCTAATAATATAGGGATGGGAATTGTGCGGTCCACCAGCTGCATGCAGCTGGGAAAATTCCTGTACAGCCTGTATCCTTCAGTCCCTTTGACGGCCTCTATCAACTTATCTGTCTGTCTATCTATCTATCTATCTATCTATCTATCTATCTATCTATCTGGCAAAAGATTATGGAGAATTGTACCTCCACAGGATCCCAGGAAGCACAATTATTCATTAATGTGATCTAGCTCCAGCTGTTAAATGTATGTATCTGTCATAACCCATTATTGCCCTTACTGGATGTGTCATGACATTAAACACAATTAAACAATCTATCCAATATGTCCTGATAATCATGCCATCATTTTTTTTTTCCTGTTTTGGTCAGAATTTCTTGCCGCATCCATTTTTCTGTTCATGCCTGCACACCCTCTGATAAACTCTGATAGGGTAGTATATCACAAGGTTGTAATTCTTTACTAATTTTATTCTCAAATGAAGCAATAAGCAGTTTTAACAATTTTCTTTCAACTGTGAGAAAGTCTTCAAGAAGATCTCTAGTTCTGAAGACTATTTGCAATTCAGGGTGTATTATGTGCAAATATTAGCACTTTTTTTCACAGAAATACAGCAATTTTTGCTCTGGAAACATTATTGTTGTTGTTGTTGCTGCTGCTGCTGTTGTTGTTATGTCTGTAAAAGATGCTTTTTTAAAGAAAATGTATCATTGGGGACTAATTCTGTACAAAAGCACATGTAAACTTTGTGCAGGGTGAGTTTCTAACTATAGCATTCTGCAAAGTTTTTTTTTTTTTTAACGGTTTTCTTTAAGGTTCTGGCTTTCCAAATCTGATTATGAGAAAGACTGACTACTATATGACTACTGACTACTATATTTCCCAACACTTATCCCCATTTCATTAAGGATGAAAATTGTATCTCTTAAGAGGCAAACTTTTCTAGCAGAGTTTATGCAGTGAAATATATTGATTCTGCAGCATGCCTGACTAAGGGCCTTTCTGCACGAAATGGCAGTAACACCTCATAGCGTCATAGGAATGGAGTTTATGGATGTGTTTCTGTGACGTTTCTGCAACATGGCATTCTGCACCATCCTCTGCTTGAGGCGGAAAAGACCAATTTCTTGTTCTGCACTACAGCATTCGTCACCACTCCCCTGGTCTGTCTATGGCCTGCCCCAGCCCATTTCATTGGATCCCCCCTTTTTTTGTTTTAATCTTGGGAAGGACGTCCTTACGTTGACATGATGTCACGTGACTTCTGGCCATGCAACATTTCACTGCATGTGTCTCAGTTGTCTGTCTTTCACTCTTGACCAGTGAAATGGAGCATGAGTGGTTGCTTGCCACAGTGCTGCAAGCACTCCGTACATATATGGACATCCTCACATTAGCTGCAGAATAAAAGTGGGCAAGGACAAATTGGGACAGGAAGTGATGGTGTGCTGCCCTGAACCCACCTATTCCTGCGAGAATGCGCTTCAATGTTTCCGCATGTAGTTGTAGAAATGTAGTAGAAGCAATCTCAGGGAGTGAAAATACATTTTTTCCATTGCTCAAATACGACACTTTAGCAACATGCAAAGGCACGCCAGCAACTTAATATCAACTTAATAGCAACAATGTCATGTGGATGCATGCCTCCTCAAACCATCACAGCTACGCAGTGACTACACTATGCGGAAAGGGCCTAAGACTTACTGTTCCAAAAGAAAGACAAGCAAGCAAGCAAGCAGCAATAAAGTCAATAGTTTACTTCTTTCTTTTATAAGGGTCTGAGATAGAGTTTCAAGGACAGGAAGTACAAAGACTCATATTTTACCATCATCTTGTAACCACAAGCACCTGAGAGTTGCTGGAGTCACAGGGGTTGGTTGTCTAATCATATTGTTCAAAAATGCCCTCACATTACTATCTATAGCTAAACAAGAAGAAAGCTTGAGACACAGTGTGAAATATGGTTAGAATCATGTAGGAATGAAAAAGATTTGGGTTCATTGCAGATCTCTCTAATTAAACAGATTCTTCATTGATGCAACCTATGCAACCTTAACATAAAATCCATTTTCATAAACATTACTACTGTATTTCTTACAGATCTAAGATAAGGATAATCTTCATATGTTTTATTTTTACATGCAAGAACAGGGGAAGACCCACAGTTCTGCCTATCTGAATGATATTCTAAAGGGTCTTTTTTTCCCAAAAAAATTGGAAAATAATTATCTCAATATGTCTATTCAACAGTATGACTAAAACTTGATTTAGTGCAGAGGTATTTTGTAAGTCTTAAGATATCACCACTCTTTTAGGAGAGAAAGTGTGTGTGTGTGTAGGGGAAAAGAGACTGAGAATAAGAAGCTATCCACAGATCAAATAATACTCTTCATTTAGAAAACAGATTCACATTCCCTTGTAAAACTTAATGGTATTGCAAGTGCTATGTTACAGCTCTCTTAAAATGCATTGTTGGATAAATATTTTAAACATAATTCATTGCCTGGACAGCATTGGTGACAGAAGACAAGGAAGAAGTCTGGAGGTATATGTGAATCACAGAACAGAATTATAATGCCTGGATTCTGAAAGATTAGACGAACATGCATTTCAAGAGATGAAGTGACTTCAGCGACTTAATGGGCTGTGAGCACTGGTGTTCTGTACTCAACCAAAATGTTTCTTCCTGTATTTAAATGTAGCATGGAATATTTTCTGACATTTTCCAAGACAACTTACAGGCAATCCAAAATTGTTAATCTTATGGTGCCTTTTTTTCTTGGCAAACATTATTTCTGCTCCTCACATATCATCCATGTGGAAAGTATACTCATGGACACCTACTCTTTTTGTGGCAAATAGTGACTTTAAAAGCACTAAAATTCTGTAAATATACAAGAGAAAAGAAAAAAAATGAAGAAAACATGATAGGTAAAAATTAAAAATCAAAACTGGAAATTAAACAGTAAAGAAAAAGAAAGAAAACAGGGAAGAAAAAGAAAAGGGGTTGACTTTTATTCTTCCTTTAAACAGAAGATATTATTGTAAGCCACTTTGGGTCCCCAAGGATGAGAAAGGTGAAGTGTAAATTCAATCAGTCTTGCATCAAATGATTTGAAGGTATTTTATGACTTGTGATGTCATAATAGCCCAAATGGCAACTGGAAGTTATGCAATGTCAGTTATGATACACTGCAAATGCACCAGTGCAGTTCATGATAGGAGGTATTGGGGCAAAAATTGGACAAGATGTTTGGGCAGTGTAGCAATACACACTTCCTTGTTCCAATATCCTGGTTTACTTGAGATATACTGTCAATGTAAACAGTTCACTCTGAACCCAACGAGTTGTTTCCCAATGGTTAGATTTGCCCCTGATTTGTGCGACATTCAGATTTACATAAGAAAAAATATAGATTGCATGTTACAAAAGGCAGCCATTTTAGCAGTGGCTCTTCAGAGTAACCATTTTTCTGAAGCAGCAGAACACTTAATTTGCCACAGTTCCTTCAAGCCATCATGCTGTTCATGAATCTCCTACTAGGATCAGTACAGAAACATATGCCTTTAGTTGAGTGATGTCAAGTACCTACCAATTTGGTCAGGTTGTTCTTGTTCCCCACCCTCCATATTATTTATGCCACTCTATTTGTTTCATGGATTAGGGGGTCAAAATGTCTTCTTTGAAGAACAGTTCAAACATTTTTAGTTCTGTTTCTTTGGTTGCATCCTTTTTGACCCTGAGCATTCCTAGATAATGCTTCTGGATGCTCTGCATTGAACTGTCTATGGATAATCTATCTCCACTTGCTTATTCTCTGTTTGTTGATTTATTCAGAGTATTTATACCCCACTCTTCAGCCACAAAGCTTCCTAAAGCAGTTTACAGAATTGTTGGGATCAAGTGAGTGGTCACTAGCTCTCCACTCATCCTTGAACAGGGAGAGGAGTTGCTTCCCATACCAGTTTCTCTGTATCATCTTTTAGCCTCTAAATGGAGAACAGTTTGTCCTCATACACAACATTGTATGGGAACAACTATCCCTTCAACCCCAAAATACAGCAAAATCCTATATTTGTTGGGAAACTTTTTATCTCCCAGCCCTTTTTGTTCATTTTTAAAAAATGTACATGGCAAGTAGCTGAAACTTAAGGATGTTATTAATAGCTCATATGGTGGTGGTAGTGGTGATGATGATGGTGATGATGATGATGATGATGTAGGTGCTCAAATGTCCTCTCTGCTAGAATGTGGGTTAGGAAGTACTGCAGAAGCACATACCAGTCCATGAAAGCATGCAAGCAGTATTGAAATGAATAATGCATCCTTGCAGCCTTGAAGAAGTAAAACTGTGTTCACCCCAGTTCTGACAACCACTGCCATGTCAACTTTAATCCCTCCAAAAACAAACAAGGAAACAAAACCACCAAAATCATAGTACTGCCTTCTCTCCCTCTGAGGCAAATTTTCTTCATTTTCAGGCACAGAAAGATGCTGTAGGCAGAGTTTTTGCCTTTGCTGTTTTACCTTAAAAGAAACCTACACATTTGATTCAAGTTTTCTGCCAATGAGATTTCAATATAAAATTGTCTGAAAGTCTGCCATGGTCACAAACACTTCCACTATCAAGCCCACATGATTGGAACAAGCATGTTCTGAAAGGTATATTTGTAAGAGAGCTATTATAGATTACATTTCCCTTTGATCATACAGTCAATGATCAACCCTCCATGTCTGCATGATATTAAAAATGAAGAGAAGTCAGTGCCAACACAAGGACTAGAAGAAAACTGTGCTGATGAAGCAAAAGAACTCTTGTTTCTCCAGCTTTGGGTCTGGTGTTTCTTTATTTTGAAATTTCATTTTCCAGCAAAAGTTGTGTTCCCACAAAAGTTTCTTTCAGACACATCTTCACAACATGTTGCTAAATAGTTCAACTGAATTTCCACGGAAAACTGCTTCTCATTTTTTTAAAAAAAGTATCTGAGAAATCTTATTTTAAAACACAACCTCTGGCACTCTGTAGTGTGGGTGTTCAGGTGAAATAGCAATATGTGGAGATGAACAGTTATTATTTATAAAGTTTAAGATCTTGTTAACCTTTGGTTCAAATGATAAATCAGATCAGCACCTTGTACAATTTCCCAGCATGCAAAAAGAAAATCAAAAGGTAACCTTTTTATCTCATTGGATTCTTCATGTAAATATTGAAACAATTCGACTTTTTCAAGCTTATGCATTATAAATAATACTGTTCTTGTCTGAAAGTGCTGGCATATGCAACAGCGGAATCATTTTTCGCCCTTCTAAATTGAAACTGTGGAGACATGTGACAGAAGACTTATTCTATGCCCAGGTGCTTTTGGCTAATCATTTGTTTCGCAATAATCATATGGCTTTCAACCCTGTTGTTTTAGCCCTTTCTGTGTCTGAACAAGCACCATTTATTTCACCAGGGACCATTCAGAAGCAGTGTTCAATGGAACCCTTCCTTCACTTACTTATGCACGTCTTCGTCCTTAAAATTTGCTCAGGTCTTCAGTTTAGATCTACAGACAAGCAATTAAATATGACTCTGAAAATAGCAAACAATGGGCAAATTGATAAGAGAATTGTGTTGAGGTAAGGCAAATAAAGCTTGCAATTATGGTGAATTAGGTGAGAATGTTTAATCAGAGCTGTTAGAGTTGTTATAAATAAAATATGTTAAAGGAGCCTGTGAAATTAGTTCCTAAAGTGTTGAGTTGCTAAACCTGTCTACGGCCATTTCTGCACTACATTGCTATAGTTCTATTATTCCACTGTCAACATCCTATGGAATTCTGGAGTTTGTAGTTTACTGAGGCCAAAGAACTCTCTGGCTAAATTCCCCTCCCTAGACTGAAAATCCCAGAATTCCATGGCATGTTGAAAGTGGAATAATAGCACTATAACACTGTAGTGTGGAAATGGCCTCAGTTTTCAAAGTAGCCATGTTAGTCTCTTGCAGAATAAAAAGGAGAAATGGATGGGGGCAAGAAGGAACGTAGCAGCTCCCTTACAAAGGAAGACTAGAAAGAGAAACAGCCAAATTGAATTACATTGAAAAATTCATCTCTATTAACAGAAGTATGAGCAAAGACAATGGCTTCATGGCAGACTACACTTAGCCCTCTAGATCCACAGGTTTAACGTTCACAGACTTGATTCTTTGCAGATAATTTGCCGTCACTCCACTGCTGCCCTACACTATTTTTCCTAGAGACTTATAAGTTTCACCTTGTGTTCCTACTGTCTCTGCAAGCCTCATGAGACTGAAAGAGATTGCAAGAGATTGTAGGCCTTTCCACACTACACTGTTACAATGCTATTATTCCCCTTTCAACATCCTATGGAATCCTGAGCTTTGCAGTTTACAGAGGGATATTTAGAAATCTCATCCAGAGAGCTCTTGGGCTTCAGTAAACTACAAAGCCCAGAATTCCACAGGATGTTGAAAGTAGAATAATAGCACTATAACAGTGTAGTGCAGAAAGGCCCTGTTAATGTAAGGTGAGGTTTGTAACTTCCTATAACCTATAAGGCTTATGCCCAGGTTATTTGAAGGACTGTATCTCCTCTTATGAGCCCATTACAGCCTGCAGAGGCACTTCTTTCTTAAGATCACTGGAGAGATCCTTCTTATGGGAACAGGGGAAAGGACCTTCTCGATGGCTGCTCTGGAAGTCCTTCCCTAGAGAGACCGGGATGATCACATGCTTACTGTCCTTCCACCAGCAGGTTAAAACATTTTTGTACCATCAAACTGATAGGTCTGGGCTTTTATAATGCTAAACACTCTGCTTTTATGGTTCATATTGCTTTTAATCTATTTTAAATGTATTTAATGTTTTCAGCAATTGATGTTTTTAACTCTATAAATTGTTTAAATGTTTTGTAAATTTTATATTTAGACTTTTATGTATACTTTAACTTGTACTGTTTTAATGTTAGCTGCTTTGGCCCTTTTTGCATGGCATTTTCAATGCAAAAGAGGGCCTGGAGCGTCGCGTGATTGTGAGGAGCAACGCTCCAGGGGCCGGCAGGCACCGATTGCACACCTTTTCACTTTTGGCTAGAAGCCAAAAATGGTGTGCAATCGCACATTTCTTCCAGGCCCTGTGCGCACTTACCTGGCATGCAGAGCCTCCAGAGCCGCGCTGGTCGTGCTTCCTGCCCCAGCACAGCTGTGGAAGGAAGAGGCAGGGCTCTCGTGCGAGCAGGCAACTCGTGCGGAGCCGAAGGACCCCAGATGTGAGAGCCTCTCGCTGGAGGCTGCTCGTGCAATCCCCGCGCCCCAGCGCCAGAAGACGGTAAGGTGTGGAAAGGGTCTTTGAGTCCCATTGTTGGGACAAAGACAGGATACAAATAAGTAAAATAAAGTAAAATACAGTAAAGTAAAATACAGTAAATAAATATTTAAAATGATGCAGGACAGCAGTGGAAGCCACAGCAAGCTCTGCTAGGCACCTACTCCTGCATTATGAAAGAACCCGACTGCCTCAATGGTAGAACTGGGTGCCTTGCGTACTCTCCATAACAGATTCAAATGTATTCTGTATTGTGTTTATGCAGTGTATTGAATCCACAGATAGTACTTTATTTGTGTGTGTGTGTGTGTGTGTGTGTGTGCTAAATATGGTTTTGGGGGGTCTATAGTATTCATGTTTTATCCACTTCTGTTGGGGTTTTGTGCTCCAACTCTCATGAATATGGAGCAATGACTGTACATATACTAACCCAAGACTCCTCCCTCTTTTTACAAAAGGAGTCCTCAGAGGGAAGATTTTGAATCCCACAAAACTGAAGATTAATTACTTTCACCTATTAATACCAACTGATCATTGTAAAGATCTGAAAAACCTGTATCATCTCTTGTAACCCTTTGAAAATTGCATCCTTCTGGACCCTATTACATTCTATCCCATGCCCACAACTAGGTAAATATGCTTTATGCTTGAGCATTAATTATCACTCTGTACTGCCTCCAAAGAAGTCGGTTTATACCCACAAAAGCTCATGTAAAAATAAAAACCAGTTAGTCTTAAAGGAAGTTCCTACATTTCTTTTCCGCCCCACCCCTCCATTGCTCCATTTTAAACCTGCAACAGACATGTTGTGAAGAACACTGTCAAATGACTTATGTTCTGATTCCATGGTACAGAGGACAAGGACTGAAAAAACAGATCCATTTGTGAGGTGTCGAGGGGGTGGCAAAATAATGCTTCAAAGACAAACCTTTGAAAAACCTACCAATTCTTTGCTATCCTGCAGCCAAAAAATGCCAATATCCCATACTATGAATAGAAGATTAAGGTCCTTTCTGCAGCACATTGTCCTATCATGGGGACAGGAGAAGGATGGGACTGTAACAATGGTTAAGCATGATTTCGTTGAGGTCTCATCTTTCTTCCACTCCCTAGTGGCACAATCACAGAGTAAATTCTACCACCATTATGGACTTACCTGGTCTGTGGAGGGTCTGGAAGCACAATGGCTGTGCTTTCTGTCTCAGTGCAGCCTGGGAAAGTACCTGGCTTCTCTGCAGAAGGAAGAGGCAGGGCCATCATGCTTCCTTCATTCGCAGAAACAACCAGTGCAAGGGAAGTGCTCCTTTTCTGCTCTTCCCCCAGCAGAGCCACTGCTGGGATCCCTATGGGAGGACATTGGAAGAAGGTAAAGTATGAAAAGGGACTAAGATTAAAAGAGTGGCTTACCTGAGGACCCAGAGAGATTGTGACTGACTTCAGATTATCATGGCCTTCAGATTTAAGGAATTAAGGTGGGGAGGCTTCTAGATTAAAACCATGGTATTTAATTACTGAATAAATAATAGGTAATAAATGTGATTTACCATAGAGATCATGTAAACATGCTCAAGATTGCATTTTTTTCAGCTCTTCAAAGGTTCTGTGTCATTTGGTACATGTACATGGGTTGTATTTATGTCATCTATGCCCCCATCTTGAATACATAATTTACACTGAGGACTATTTTTGAGGCATTATGGGAGTTTGGTTTCTGAACCACTTGAAATAGTAGAAGTAAAAGAATAAATGAACAAAAGGAAGGAAGGAAGAAAGGAAGGAAGAGGGAGGGATAAGCTATATCTCTCCAAAACACCAGACATCAGTTTTTGCTGCCTCTTAAACAATAAATAAATAATCTGATTAATACACCCCAGTTTGGTACCACAATAAGTTAACTGCATACTTTGGTGAACCTCATTTGAGCTGTATCTAAACTGAAGGAATGATCACTTCAAAACAGGACATAGTTCTTCAAAAATGAGATAAGTCTTTGCACTTATATTTTGAAATCCTCTAATTACAGTTGACCTCATCACTAATTACTATCCATTACTATCCAGAAATACAACTAGGATTGCTTGCATTCTACATAATATTCTTTCTGTTTTAGTCCCCAAATGATTCAGAGTGTGTGAGCATGTGTGTGTGAGTTTTAAAATAAGCAAACTGTTCACAGGGAAAACAGATTACTAGGAATCTTCATAGCATCTTGAAATTCAAGAGATTTGGGGAATCTAATTATGGGTCTATAAGAGTGCTGAGTCAGCAAAGGGAAAAAGGAAGGCTTATTAACTTCTCATTAGTTTAACTCTTATTAATATCTAAGTGAATTATTTCACTTGTACTGTAATAAGCATAATAGGAAGAAGCTTCATTTTTCTTCACCAATAATTCACGTCTTCTTGAGATAAACTATTCAGCCCACAATCTCACAGTTTATCCACATGGGAACCAATTATTGACTTGTAAAATGGAGCACACCTCCTAATATGGTTTAAATAATTCACTCTCTGAATTCATGCATATTCATCAAACTACAAACTTATGCATAAATATTAATGAATGGTAAAAGACGGCTGTTCTCCATGATACTTCACCTTATCAAAAAATGTTTTGTCATTTTATTCACATTAGTTTTGAAAATGGATGGAGACTGAGTATAATGTGTATTTTTAAAACAATCAGCACAGGAATGTTCATATTTAATTCTATATTTCATCTACCTTTCGAGGTTAAAAAATAGCACTTTTTATTCATAGTGGACTAAGCATGCATGAAACTTGCTACAACTTGTTCCCCATAGTCTATCTATTGTCAAGTTGTGTCTGTTCTGATTTTACAATATTACTAAAATGCAACTTTTTCTTGCTCTCTGCCCCCCACCTCCAAAAGGACATTGCCTCAAACAGCACATATCTTGTACAAATCTTCTCTTGTCTGGACTTTTCTTGCCACATCTTGGTTCTCTCACCTCATCTTGGTTCTCTCACTTCTGTCTAGTATTTGTCTAGCAAAATCATTCACTTCTCTTGTTTCTGTGACCTCCTGTATAACCTTGTCTTCTTTTTCCTTATTCTCTTAGGTCTTAACACAGTATTACTGGCAAACTTGGCACTACCAGTTGTACTTCTGTAACCTGCCTGTGTTTTCCTGCTCCCAAACAGTCACTTTCCTTTCTTCTCCTTATACATAGAATTGTTTTCATGACATCTGTTATTTTCTACAAACCCCACCTTAGAATTCACCTTCTCCATGGAGATTTTGATACATCCCAACCTGTATTCTGTTGCGGAAGAAAGACAAGATGCAAATGTACTAAAAGTCTAAACAAATAGCTGAGAAACCTATGCATAAATAGAATAATCACATATTCTTTTTGCTTCTACTTCAGCTCTAACAGTTGTTTCCCTTCCTCTTCTGAATACCGCATTGTAAGTCTGTTATCCTGTACTTTCTAATGTGCCATGCCACCTTACTGTGCTATACCATCAACACTATCATTGTTCTCCTCCTCTTCTCACACTTGTGTAAATACAGCAATTATCTTTGGGCTTCAAAATAAGAAAGAACTATCTTTATGTGCATACAATTTAGTTAGACTAAGCCCATTCAGATTCTGAAATTCACACATGCTGACGAACATTGAAAAACCTCAAAAATACCTATTCATTTGTGATGCATGTATCTTCATTGGTAGTAACTTCTATTATCAATAAAATTTTATATGGACTCATCTCCTCCTCCTTCTGCCAATATAGCATTTTGCTTTAAAATACAGCATTTCACATTTTAATTGTCATAGTGTCTATGTAGTAAAAAACATTGTGTGCGTGCTTTTCAGCATTAGTTTCACTATCATTTACACAGGGTTAACAGTGAATAGATTGCTTGTTTCAGTGACAATCACAACAAATTCACAGAAAACAGAACCCTGAAAGATCCTCCTCCTACCCCACAATAATGCTAATACCTGGAATCATCCAATGATGGTGATGGTGGGAATATTGGAAAATAAGAGAGATTTGGTGGATCTCTCTATATAGCAGAGCAATTGATATGCAAACAGACGTTTGTACAGTTCGCCGGCCTGTTATCACGGTTATGATATGTCTGGCGAGAGCAGTAAATATCCTTTTGATATCAAATAATTTGGCCTTTGCTTGACCTTTCTCTGTCATCTCACTCCATGTATTTGCAGAGGTCCCCTGGAGAAGCACCTATGGGCGCGGCCGTTAATGACTGTACATTCCAAGACCCCATTCAGGCAAGCATTCTAAGCCTCTCCGTCACTTTAGGGAAAAACCTCCCTGCAAACCGGCTCTGCTTGGCTCGGATTTACACAAAGCCATGCAGCCAAGAGCCAAGCCATTTCTTTATGTCAGGCTATTAATGAACTGGCCACGCTATTGTCTTAAGAGCTAAACCAATCATGCTAAACTTGACCTTTTCCAACTCCTTTGTCCAACTCCAAATTTCCTTTGTTCTCACCAAACATAACATAGCCTGTAGGTAAACTCCACTGTATAAAAGGTCCTCACTTTTGGGACTTCCTTTGATCACCCTGGACTTCCATCCTGCCTTGCTGCTGGTTGTCGAAGGAGCTCCCCTCAGCCAGCCACACAGAGCTTTCTTCCCCGGAACCCCGCTTCTCTCCAGGACTATGAGACAAGGTGTCGTATTACCTATTCCCTAAGCTCTCCCTTTCTGTTTCCCAGTTAGCTAGTGTGCGTGTTGTTTTATTTGCTGTTTATCTTTTAATAAAACTGTTATTTTTTTTACTTTTTAACTTGTTTGCCTGCTCTCTGACCTGAAGCCATAGACATAGGGTTAAAAGATCCTTGCTAAAGTTACCCTGCCTCTCGTTTAGCTGAGAGAGTGCTCAAGCTAAATTCCCCCAATTTGTGTTTGTATTTGGTAATTTGAGCACCCCTCCTGGGACCCCCAACATACAGGGTAACAAGCCCACCTTATTGCCCCTCATACACTTAACACAGTTTTGTTTGAAAAGTATGCAAAGGTAGTTATCATTCTTTTGGGGGATTTTAATGGAGTCATTAATCCTCAAATCGATAGATCTACTCAGAAACTGATCCCCCGAAACAATGGTAAACTTCCAAAGAGTTTCTTTAATCTGATGGACAATTTAAACTTATACGAAACTTGGAGATATAAAAATGGGCAACTGGAAGGCTACACATTTTATTCTGATCATCATAAATCTATGTCAAGGATAGATATGATGTTGGTATCTAAACATTTATTGACGAAGACTACACAAATGGACATTCTTCCGAATCTGTGCTCAGATCACAATCCAATACAAATTAAGATTCAAGTGAAAGAGAGAAAGAACATGGAGATTGAATGATGAGATTTGGAATAAGGAGAAGTATATAGAGAAAGCAAAAAGAGAGATAAATTAATTACTTTGCTGATAATATGACATCTGAGCTGTCAATGAAAACTATTTGGGATGCAAGTAAAGCTGTTATGCGAGGAAATTTCATTAGATGGACTGCTGAAATAAGGGGGGGGGGGAGAAAAAAAAGAGGACTTAATTTTGGAGAAAATGAAAGAGATCGAGAAACAAATGAGACAAAATCCGGCTAATCAACATATTAGGCTACAGATGAAATTGTATCAAGCTGAATTAAGTCAACTAAATGCAGACAAAATAGAGCATCAGATACAGAGAACAAAATATAAATTTTTTGAACAAGCAAACAAATCTTCAAAGTTTTTAGCCTCTTTGCTGCGTAAAAGGAGGGCAAGAAATAATATATCAGAGACCATGAATGGAAAGAAAAAATTAACAAAACAGGAGGATATAAAACAAGCCTTTTATAAATATTATCTTAAGCTTATGGGCAAGGCTCCAAAGTTCATAAATCAACAAGCAACTCAAGAGTACTTGGAGAACATGAATAAAATGAGGTCTAATGAAGAGCAAAGACTGATACTGAATAAATCTATTTCAGTGATGGAAGTGGTTGAGGCCATTCGGAATCTGAAGATTGAGAAGGCTCCAGGACCAGACGGGTATACTGCTAGATATTACAAGACTTTGGAACATGAGATTTCAATACCTTTACAAAGTACAATAAATGAAATAGTAAAGGAAGGAATACCAGATACTTGGAAAGAAGTGAATGTTGTATTGATTCTTAAAAAAGGCAGAGGCTTGACTGATGTGAAAAATTATAGGCCAATATCACTTTTGAATGTAGATTACAGGATTTTTGCTTCAATCCTTGCTGCCAGACTTAAAAAGGTGTTGTCTGATGTTATCAATGAAGATCAGAATGGTTTTTTTGCCAAGAAGATCACTGAAAACAACATCCGAACAGTCCTAAATATAATTGAGTACTATGAAAGGCATAATGACCGGAAAATGGCTATGATATTTCTCGAGGGAGAAAAAGCATTCAATATGGTCAATTGGCCATTTATGATAATGACTTGTAAGCAGATGTTGGCCGGAGAGAAATTTGTCTCATGGATTGAGGCAATATATAAACAACAACAAGCTAGATTGGTGGTAAATGGTGAGAGAACACAATGGATAGAATTGAAGAGAGGGACTAGACAAGGGTGTCCATTGTCCCCTCTGTTGTTTATTATGACAATGGAAATATTAAATAATGCTATAAGAGAAGACAATGACATTAAAGAAGTCCAAATTAAGAAATGGCAATACAGAGAGAGAAGAGATGGAAATAACACAAAAAACGGGATTTAAGAGAGGACAAAAAGTAAAATATTTGGGTATTTGGATAGCCAAAAGAAATAATGAGTTATATTCAAACAATTATGAAAAAAAATGGAAAGAGATAATTAAAGATTTGGAAAGCTGGTCCAAGCTACATTTGTCAATGATGGGGAGGATTGCGGCAATAAAGATGAACCTTTTACCAAAGATGAACTTTCTGTTCCAAAATCTTCTGGTAATATTGAATAAGAAACCTTTTATACAGTGGAAGAGAGAATTAACCAAGTTTATTTGGCAGGGGAAAAAAACCAGGATTAAATGGAATATTTTGACAGATCAGAAAAATCGAGGAGGAATGGGCTTACCTGATTTTCAGCTATACTAGAAGGCTGCGGCCTTCATATGGATAAAAGATTGGATAGATCTACAAGATGTCAGAACGTTGACTTTGGAGGGAGTAGATCTGAGGATGGGGTGGCATGCCTATATGTTTTATGATAAAGCAAAAATTGATAAAGATTTCACAAATCATTACATTAGGAAATCACTTTTGAAAGTTTGGGATGATTACAAGTCTAGAAACATTAGGCAGTTGCCCACCTGGGTCTCCCCGCAAGAAGCAATCTTTGGTAGATGGACTGAATCTGTAAAATGGCTTCGATATGATGACATAATAGAGAGGTAAAAAACGAATAGCCTTCACCTTAAATCAAGAGATGAGCTAGAGCAAGAAGGAACAGTTCTAAATTGGTTTTCTTATAGGCAGTTAACTGAAAGGTTTCAGATGGATTTAAAGACATATGGAATTGAAATAAAGGAAAAGACTGGAGTAATCAAACAACTATTTGAAAACCCTCCTCATTTATTAGCCCAAATTACTCAGGAATTATTGCACCAGGAGAAGTATGAAGAAACATTTAAAGCAGTAATGATTTCTTGGGCACAGAATATTGGTCTTACAATCCAACTGGACTCTTGGGAGCAGAGTTGGGAAAAGACAAATAAATTTACGGTTGCCCAGAATCTAAAAGAGAATTATTACAAGATGTTTTATAGATGGTATCTGACACCAGATAAATTACAAAAGATCTACAATACAGGTACTGGGCTTTGTTGGAAATGTCTAAGAGAGGTGGGTACGATATATCATATGTGGTGGACATGTCCAAAGATTAAAAAATATTGGACTGTGATACATAACAGGATTTGTGAAATATTGAAGCTACAGTTTCCTATGACTCCTGAAATGTATTTGTTAAATATGATAGATTTAGTAGACAGTATGAATATAAAGAAATACTGGAGATTACTATTATATATGATAACAACAGCACGTATTGAATATGCAAAGGTATGGAAAACACAGCAAATACCTACAATAGAACAATGGTGGGGAACTTTTATTGAAAATAAAAACGCCGATATAGTCTCTCAAAGACTGAAAGGGAAATCAGATGAGGAAACTCAGAAAGAATGGCAAATTGTAGGTGACTGCTTGGTGACGTATGATAGAAGTCTATAATTCATGGCATAATGTGAAAAATTTTATTGTGGTGATTACAGTGATTATCATGAAGCTTTAATATGGAAAATGAAATGCAATGAACCAACATGTAAAATAGTTGAAAAAATGCAGTACATTGATATAACTATGTTAAGAGATACTGGAAATGAAGTCTTGATCAGTTTGGAAGAACCAAGAAATAATTCATGTGAAATAGCAATAACAAATGTTTGTTTTATGTGGGAAAATTTCAATAAAATGATTTTTAAAAAAGTATGTAAAGGTGGTTTACTTACGGATACTTGTGCATAATTTACACAGGTTCATGTTCTTGAAGAAAAAAGTAAGAAAAAAATAACATGCTTTCATTGAAACTTCTTCCTGACCACATGCTTGCAGGAAGGCAAGCAGAACAAGAAGAAAGTAAACAGAGGGGCAAAGACCCCAAGAACAAAGGATGCTTATGTACAAGAGGAAGAGAGTAGATGTGAACAAACAAACAGGAAGTTATCTTAGGTTTTGCTCCTAAACTTACAGTGATCATGCAGCCTAAGTAGCAGTGAATTCAGAACATGCAAAGGTTGCTATTCCCAACAGGGAGGACTAGCAAAAGGAAGTATTTCTTCACAAAATTCATAGTTATCTTCTACAAGATATATTGGTGGTCACCAATATATATGCCTTTATGACTATGTATGTGTATATATATGTGTGTGTGTGTGTATACACACACAAAACATACATATATATGTCTGTCTTTAGGATTGTCATACTGAGCTTATTTCCAGCCCCCCAAGCCTGACTTCTATCCTTGAAAGGAGCAAGAAATTCCCTCAGCATTCACTAATTCTTGCTGCCACCACCCACTGAATTCTGAATTAACTGAACAGCACAGTGGGACTCTGCTCAGTAGATTGACAATCTCTATGCTTAAGGACCTTCCCTCCCCCCTCCACTTCTGGGTGAGGAAGTTCTATCTAGCGTATGGCATGGGAATGGAGAGGAAACAGAGGTTTTATAGAAAAACATTTATTCGAGGCATGCAAATAAACAATGCAATAATACACATGAGAGGCTCCCCCCTCCCAGGTACGCTTAAGTTACAAGTAATTACCAAAACCCAGATGCATTCTTTAGATCAGCCAACCTCCAAAATAACAAACAGCCACACAACTTAACTAGCTAGTTAATCTAGTTACTCACATTTGGGTTCACAGACTTAGATGGTCTAAGAGAAGAGTAAGGCCAGGAGGCGAGGCCTAAGTCTACAGCCTACAACTGGCACAGATCTCATCTCTAGGAGGTTCCTTTGTTCTCTCTCTGCCACATGGCCTCTCAAGGATTTTTATAACTTCTCCTTCAAAGCATCTGGAAGCATCTCGGAAGATGCTCACCTCTTTCCCCTTGATTGGGCAATTCTCCCCCTGTGACCTGTGAGGCTGACCCACAGTAAAATGTAATCTAATCCCAACACCTCATTAACCCTTGGTTTACCTGAAAAGGGAAGTATCCCCCTTCAGTTCAGTCTAGATAATGGGAAGCCCCATTATCACAAGGATATTAGATCATTTCAAGGGCAATAAGGCTATCAGTATCTACTAGTTCCAGAATGATAGATGGACTGGATAAAAATGACTGTTTTATGAGACAAGAGTTTATTTTCTTGGACTACACATGGCTGAGGCCCACCTGCAGGCCACAGATTATTTTGGCCAGAACTAGCCTAAACATTACCTAAAACCATTCCAAGGCAATAGGACCATTACCAGTAACATACAGAAAAAACTACGACTAGGATTCTATACTTAACCTAAAAAGAAAGGAAATCAACCAAATTGCTGTCAGACCACTACCATAACCCACAAGAACCTAAGGCAAGCTTCACTTTTACTGAGCCCACCATACTTCCAGAACCACTCTTTCTTGTTATTCTTACCTGTTTTATTGTCTGAATGTATATTAACCCAACTGTATGTAACACTTGTAGCATGAACCTTGTATCTAAATACATCCTCAGTAAAAACAAGGAAATTTCTTTTTTTAAAAAAAAGAAGTTATTTTTGCACTATAGTTCCCAGGATCCCATGCATAGCATGGCCAGCAATTCATGCTTGCAGGAAGATTCTGGGAATTGTAGTTTAAAAAGGTACTGTTTTCTACCTGTGGTTACAATGATAATATATCACCTCCAGTATCAGATGCATTGGGAAATACAGATGGAAACCTGTTTGGATAATGTGAGAAAATAATGTTGGATTGGAGAAACCAAGGGTCACAAACATTTGAAGAGGGGATAGGTCTTTCTGGAGGCAGCAAGATTGCCCAGGGTTTTTCAGAGGGCTAGAGTTCCCTATCCTTAAGACATGCCTATTACAGCTCTTACATTCTTATGAATATGACGTATCTCTAGCAATCTCTGAAATCCATTTCCATTGACCACCATTCACCACCAATCTCTCCAATTATCAGCCAATGAAATTTTGACCACCAGACCAAATTCATGTCACACTTCCTCTACCTTTCCCTAGTATTTTCCATTGAAATCAGACCTGAAGTATAAATCTCAAAAATAGTTAATTGCATAGCCATCAAGATCTTTTGATACCTGCTCTTTCCCATAGTAGCATTGCTACAGTCTGTTTATTTTTATTTATTTCCTTTATATCCCATACCTTCATTAATGTTTGGTAGATTGAGAGTTTCTGCTCCTTTAAAGAAGGCAGAGAGAACAAAATTATTTACATAAGACTAGGGAAATGCTCAGAGTGCTGGTGATATTTGTCCAGACATACTTAACTCAGTTGTTAAAGCTGATAGTTACTGACCTATTTTCTGTGAATTTCACATGGGTAGGGAGAGTATTGCCTGCACTACTAGAAAGCATGTACACTAGGGACTTCATTAACTTTCTGGTTACCTTCTTGCATTGACTAGTGGGTTTATGAGGTTAGTTCTGTTTTATGCTTTATCCCAACTGCTCAGAAAGAATTCATGCACCCTTATAAGTCAGTGGATCAACTAATCATATACTTTTCTTTTTCTATCTTTTTTCATTATCGTATGTCATTATCGTTTTTTAACAAATTGCTGCCTTGACTACAACTCACCTAATAATCATTATTTACAGTTCCTTCTACTCAGCAGTTTTGCTGTCACTGAAGACTCACAAATCACCATCTTTCTGTTCAAGAGTCCAGCAAGGTTTTTTTGTGTGTGTGTCTAGCCAATCCTTACAGTTTCATTTTATTTCTAATCATCTAGTTAATCATTTCCTTCTCATCCCAACTACATTATTTATTAATTTCCAATACTTTAGACACATCATTATGGCATAAAATTATGTTAAATTAATTCCATACCTTGACTCAAAGCTCCTATACAATATTGCCATCCATTCCCAAGTGAATTGCCTAATGGGTTTTATAATTTCTCTTCCAGTCACATCCTCTAGAATGGATGAAGTTGGTTCATGATTAATGGAAGCAGGTGATAAAAATGCAAAGCTATGGAAAGCTTTTGGGGGGAAAGGTATACAATTCTGAGTAAGTTGCTGAAACAATGATAAACAGAGAAATGGGCATACATGAGCCAAAAGAGGGACAGATAGAAAGATAGACAGAGGATGGAAGGGAAAGAGTGGTAGTTCAAATTGGTTATTGCACACTGATGCGGATCAGGCTCTCTGTCTTGCCCACAAGAAACAGTTTAGTAGTGTTTAGAATAACTTTCTTTGGCGTTATGGGGTGGTAAGGAAGGGCTAAATCCCTCCCCCTCAGATCTAACCTTCTCTTCTAATCCCATTCATTTTCTCTGCCACTGTGAACAAAAAAAAAATGTGAATATTATTAACTTTCAAACAATTGGCATGGTGTCTAGTTTAACCTTTGAATCCTGGGAATTAAGAGAAAGGTTTAGCTGTAGAATGACAGCACTGTGAAGGTATCTGGAGTATTTTCTAGAGGGAATTACGTGTACATGTTTTACTGTTTTAATTTTGTTAGTGCAAAGATGTTTCCTCTCTTTAGGGCAGAGCAGAGCAGAGATGATGTGCAGGCTGAACTCTCCATCCTTTGGATTACTGAGTTCTCTTGACGTATTTCCTCTTTTATTTGCCCCTGAAATTTGATGTGAACTTTGTCCCATGTTGCTGTTACCAGCTGGGAAAGAGAAATGGAATCCAATAGGAGAAAGGAATTTTCCATTCTACAACAGAAGCTCCTGGATTTGGTCACAGTGTTTGGCAGTGTTACCCAGTTGAGAAGAAACCTCTTCCCTTCCATAATGATGCTGTTGAACTGCACCTTATATCATATCTAGCCAGTGTTACCAAAGGTCAGGGGCTATAGTCCAGTGATGTATTTAAGTCTTTTACTCCAAATCTCAAGTCAAGTCTCAAGTCTCTACCTTCAAGTCTCAAGTTGAGTCTCAAGTCCTTGTAAGGTACTTTCAAGTTAAGTCTCAAGTCTTGAAGTCAACTTCATACCCCCAATCTGTATTCCAGAATTTCCAGACAGAGTTGAATTAAGTCAGTTTTAACAACTTAAGTACAGTTGTCCCTCCACTTTTGTGATTTTGCCATCTACAGCTTCAGAAGTTGGGAATAGGCTTCTTCTTACTTCCCATTTGCAAAGCTGAAGGCTTTTTCAGAAGTGGGGAATAGGATCCTTCTTATGCCCCATTACTGAAGCTTCAAGAGCTTTAGAAGGAAGGATCCTTCCTCCTCAAGTCCATTGCTTAACACATTTTCTGTTCCCCTCTGAGATATACACCTTGCACTCTGGCCATGAGTCTTGCCTTCTGATCTTAGGAAAAGTTTTAGAAAGCTTCTTCTATATGGAGTGTGGACAGGCTGCTGAGCAGATCTCAAGCCCACTTCAAGCTCATTGCCTAACCCATTTGCTGTTCCTGCTGAGAAATGTGTCTGCACTTTGGGCTTGAGATAGATAGTCATGTGACCAATACATTATAAGATTTCTGGATGAATGTGTCATGTTACTAAACCAAGGGCAGCAAGTCAGTCACTAAAAATATACAAGTCTCAAGTCGAGTCAAATCAGTATGTAATTTTTGCCAAGGCAAGTCCGAGTCAAGTCAGACTTAAGTCACTTCAGTGACTTGAGTCCGAACCAATCAACTCGAGTCTATGTCACTGCTATAGTCCAAGAACTTCAGGGCAAAGGCAATTCTCCCTTTTACTGGCCATTAATCCATTCAAAACAGAGGTATTCATTATCAGTCAAATAATTAGGGAAGCTAACTTTCTTACAGATAAGTATCATCATAGTACTGGGGAAGTGGATGAAGAATAGAGCATGTGTGAAATCAGAGGTGTTTGGTTTGTAAATGCATTTTCACTTGTTAGACAGCTGTAATATTATGTGATGGCTTGCATATGGAAGTGAGCCATTAGTGAGCTGTCAACAAACTAGACTTTCATATAAATTAATGCCAAAGCTTTTTTTTTCTGTTGAGTTTGTTCATACATTCTATTGTAAGAAGGTGGCCTGAGATTTGCAAAGTGGTATAAATGAGTAAGTCAGTCATGAAGAATCAAGTGATATTCATAGTAAGGATGCAAATCTTTGATTTTTCCATTCTTGCCTATGGGGATGAATAATTCTTGTTTCTCCTTGAGGATGTGTAGAGTACTAGGAGAAAAGTGTGCAAAAATCTTTCCTCGGTGTGATTCTTCCAGATTTTCCACAGGTCAGAGAAAGCTGAGAAGCAAATGACAACGGTTCTTTCCATCCTTAATACATAATCAGATTTTTAAAACCAACTTCTTTCCAGTTTGCAATCTGTTTTCAGGACATCAGACACCCTATTGGGTGATGTGTGTTTAGGACAGAGACCAACCAAGGTAGGAATAAGGACTAAAATGCAGTGGCTTGACAGAAGCTCCACAGAGCATTCATAGCTGAACTGATATTTGAGCCACTGATTTCCTCACCTCGTGCTGGTTTCTTAAGAAATGACATTCATGAGCAAGTATGGAGAAAAGGGGTATGTTGTAGCTTGATCCCAGGCAAACAGATTGAAGTTGAAGATGTCAGACAAGGTAAATGAGAGGGACAGTGTTAATTTGACAGCTGGAATTAAGAAACTTCAGTTGCTTCAAATGCAGCTTCACTTCTCAGTTTCAATTCCCTCTGACATTTGCTGGCACTTATCAGTCTAATCAGTGGTGGTAGGGAGACAAAAATTTCACTGATTAAAATTACCTCATTCTTCAAGCTTCCAGAATAGGCAATTTTTTTATCAGACTGAACTGCAAGAAATTTTGCCAGTCTTAATTGTCAGAAGAAGGCACAGACAATGGGATGGAGGTTTGTAACCACTCTTAGGTGGAGTTACATAGTTGCTAAAGAATGGCATTCTACTGCTTGGATATGTTATGAAATCCAATGTTTTCTTGGTTTTTAATGGTTGTTATAATTGTATTTTGTTTTTAGTTTATACTGTAAGTCTTGGATTTCACATTGAGAGAAAAGTAGGATATACAATAGATAGGTAGATAGGTAGGTAGATAGATAGATAGATAGATAGATAGATAGATAGATAGATAGATAGATACAGATAGATAGACAGACAGACAGACAGATATACTGTCAGGGTGCTGTGGTAAGCTCTCCTGAGCTTGCCCAGAGTGTAAAACTACACAGCAGTGCTATGTCCAAGCTAGCTGCTCCAGGCAAGAAAAACAGTCACACAAATGCATTGTGTCTAGGCTACACTAACTGTTTATTTGAGTAAAGCAGAATACATGTTAAATCAGTGTGCTTCAGACAACAGGTCTAGAAGCAAAGCATAAACATTTTAGGATAACAAGAGCAAAGGAAAAAGAAGCAGCAGTTGCAGACACATACAGAACATGTTGTAAGCTTTTAACCTGTGCTAGACCACTCCCAGATGTACATCATGTGACACATTACATGTTTAGTTCTCTGACTTTGGCCCTTTCCACACATGAAGGAAAAAACGTCCTGAGACATCCTGAAACGGAGCTTACTTGAAACCCGGTAAGTCTGTCGCCACGTGGAGCAGCTTGTTTTTGCTGCTCCACACTCCTCGGCGTCCCACGGCATCCTGTGGCGCCCAAAATGGCGGCTTACAACTAGTGGAGGCTCTCCACCAACTGAAGAAGCTCGCCAGCCAGAAAGCCCACCCCCGGCAGATTTGCAGGCACGCCCTTGCACGCACCTGCAAATCCACACCAGGCGCTGCAACAGGACTGCATGGGGCTGCACGATCATTCTTTTTAAAAACCACATGAAAAGTGGTTTTTAAAAAGCACACGGCGGCGCCACTTCCGGTCACCCTAGCGTGGATTGGGGTGTGGAATTACACTAAAGTAATCCACCCCAATCCATTTTACGGTGTAGACGACCTCCGTCAGAGGTCGCTCTACACCAATTTAATACCCCCATGTGGAAAGGGCCTTAGAGCTTTCTCATGAAGAGAACTTTAGGAGACAGGATAGACATAACATATTCCAGCAGCTGTGTAACAAAGGACTTTGCTACCCTTTCTGCTCTGTTCACTTGAAAAACATCTACCATACACACACTAACCTTCTACAAACCTCAGCATATACAGGTATCTTTTACACTGGTTATCTCATATTAGACTATATTCACTGACACAAAGAGATACTGTCACATGCTGGTGGAGCTGTTGCTATGCCCCATATACAAGCTTGCCTTTAAAATTGAGCTTATCTAAACTTTCCTCTCCTGAGAACTATGCACAATTTTCTTTCCCATGAACTTAAGTGGATTATAAAGCCTACATTAGTCTGTCAAGCTTTGTACAGATGTTATTTCAGGGTCCCTATATATACATGCTTTTTCATTACATATTATTCTATTGTTGGACTGCTTGAAACATTGCATTGTACACTGTATTATGAACAATTGTCCTTGAAGGCATGACAAAAATGAAATGAAAGAAAACAGAATAAAAATACACACGTAAATATAGTAATCTTGGAGGCAGAAGAAGGTAAGTAGGCAATATTGAGCAGCTAGAAAACACAGATGAAGAAGAAAAACACAGAAAAAATAATGAAAACATAAGCTTGCCAAAGATCTGTTCCTTAGATTTAGTGTTTCTTTTTATTGTATATTTCACAATGACAGTTAAACATCTCCTTGGTTAGAGCCAACTGCTCCTTGGTTAGAGCCAACCAAATCTTCCAAGAACATTTTTTTAAAAAATCAGTCCTGAAAAAGTTCCATCTTTTTGATGATATTCCAGAATTCCTTGCAGACATGTTTAGTGATTAATTTCCACTGTTTTATTCATCCTTGTTTCCTCACAAAGTAGTCCTTGACAAATATGATCAAGATGGAGAAAAAAAGAAAAAGAAATCCTCTGCCACAGAAATCATCTTTTTTTTGGGGAGGGGGGACTACTGGCAATGCTGCAGTTTTCCCAAGCTGTTCCTTTAAAACACATTCAGATATAGAAATGAAAATAGCTGAATATTCTTTAATGAATATAGATCTTTATAACTTCTTTGCATTCTAAAGGAGAGTATAAAACTCTGACACGATAGTTGATTATCTAATATCTCCTCTTCACAATGTACACTTTAAGTCTCCATTGGGTTTCTATTCAGGTATCTTTGGAAGAAACCTCCAAATAGAGCTTTGTTCTCCTTTCAGTCTGGTCACCCAAGATCAAGTCTGTATAGCTTTGTTGTGAACCACCAATTCAAAAGCAGCTCAGTGGCACTGTTGCCTGCCAGGCTTAAAGGTAGGCCACTGTATTCAGGTCGCTGGTCAGATATACTTGGTTTGCTTGGTAACAACTAATGCTAGACTTTTGGAATCTAGTGATTAATTACAAAAAGAGTTCTTTTAGGCAGATGCATTTTCTATTAGAAAATAGCTACTATAAAGGATGCTGCAGTCCAAAAGTTATCTTACTGATGCAGGCACTTGCTGTCTCTTGGAGATATTTCTTTGTGCAGATGCTTCTCTGCCCAGCTATATTTAGCTACCTTCATCATCAGGATTTGGCCATTGACTGGAACATGAAGTGCTTTTTCTCTCTTAAACCTTTCCCACAAACTATCTGTCAACAGTATTGCTTTTTCTGGAAAAATTAAAATAGTATGGCCTTTCTGTATTTTAAAAAAGCCAGAACTGCAAAAATAGTTTCAGTAATTACTAGATAATAATTTCTTACAGAAATAGCAGTTCTAGTAAGAACAGATTCTCTAAATCTTAGCAAATAAAAATAAGTGTGCAGTTTGAAACCTCCTTGTAGCAATCAGTTAGACACGATGTTGAATGTCAGAAAATGTACCCCATGTACAAAGGCAAATTCATGTCATGATATCCATGGCTCAATACATTTTCTTCTAATCCAGAATTCATTAAGTAATTCATTAAGTAAATTCTTAAAAATAGAAAGTATTAATTTGAAAAGCTTCATCAGTTATTTATTTAATAATGACCTTCATCGTGCCTGCTAAATAAATAAGTGTTTCTGAACAATATGCAGATTTAGGAAGTTGTTTAGCCCACAGACTGACAAATTGGATGGAAAGGGGCTTTTTTCAAATTAAACTATTAACTTCTCCAAAAATATTTGTGCAATAGTATGCCTTTTTTCTGGTGTTAGGATGAAGAGTTTCTGAATTACCTGTGTTCCCGCCTGCGGAGAGGTTGAGGCTCTTGTGTAAGAATAGCCTGGACACTGATTCTCACAGGCATTAAGTAGAGAATTGGACTGAACAGTTTGAAAGTTATTTATTTTCACTGTTATTTCTGGTCTAAGCTGGTACCATAACCCTTTCTATTTAACTGAAGTGAATTTCAGTGGTTTGGTGTTGATAGATAATCTAATGGAGGCTTCAGTTCAGTACAGAGCTTACTATTAATCTCAGAGTAACCTCTTTCACTCAACCTAACCTAACTTATAATCGTGTCGCAAAATTAAGTAGCTCCTAGAAGAAGGAGTGAGACTTTAAGTGAGTGTGTGCCCATGTATATTAAAGAAATACTAGAGTTTGGTGGGGAGGGAAATCAGATTCTTGAAAAAAGGAAGTTATTGATTATGACTGGCATCTTGTTGGTTAGTTACAATGTTGTAAATTAGACTTATGACCTCACAGCTGTTTTCTATCCACACTTACAATTGTAGTACCATTGCCATGATTGTATATGCCCCTAATAACCACCCTAAAATCCAGCCAGCTGCACTAAAGGGCAATGTTGTGTTACACTGCCGCTGAAATATATGTCCATCCCCCTCCACCAGTGATTGGCAGTGCACTGTGAAGCTGTGACAGGACCACATGGGGTTCCTGTTTCTGCTTGATGTACCACTGATCACTCACAGAACAGGCCTGAGCACGTCCTCTGTTAGCACTCTGCTTTCCAGTGCCACAGAACTCCATTCCCCATTACAGCTGACTGGAGCCTAATGGGTTTTGGAGGTCAGATCAGGAGACAGATCATAGTTACAACATTGTAGCTATGTGTCTGATGCAGGACTTCAGCCTGTTTTTATAAATTGTATGTAAATATATGATTCTGAGTTATGAATAAGTTAGGGCCAGATTTATTTCTGAAATGTAAAACCTTGTTTCTAGTGTTGAATGCCAAGGATTTCATTTGGTGGGAGAATGAGGCACACCAACTTTCCATGAGACTTGGTTATTTTCCGGTACAAACTGATGAAAATCTTCTGAGGAGTAAATCTCATCAATTTCAATGTGGCTTACTCCCAGGTAAGTAAATTGAAGGCTAAAGAATGCACAGAATGTGCTTTTCACTTTCTTCATTAGTTGTTTCATTGATTTTGAAATGTGAAATGCAAACATTGAAGAGTAGCACTTACCCTATTAATTCTCCAATAAGGAGCAATTAATAACTTGCTCACCTCTAATTTAACCTGACAGAGCAAGGCCAAATCCCCACAATATACCCTCATAACTGTATAATATGCAAGATGTATAAGCATAGGTGTGTGTATTCATGCATATGCATATACTGTTTTCTGAGCCAAGGGTCAGGTCAATCCAATCTATGGCTTGTACCAGTGAGGGTACCTCCTAACCAAAGATTTATCCACAAGAATGATCTCTCTGTCAAAACCAAGCCAAGCCAAGCCTGCCTCTGTGTTAATGGTAACAAGCTCTGTTAAAATCCTAGTACTACCCATCCCTCCACCTCAACTGTGAACAATTCACTACTTTTTAGAAAATGTTCTATTTAGCCCCATGATGGGACATATGCATTTTTATTCAAAAGGTCTTTTCAGATAGCTGTCTGAAACTTGGGGTAAGCTTCCATAGACAATACTGAATCACTGTAGACAGTACTAGGCTAGATGGAATATTGGTTTCAATTTGATAAGGCAGTGTCCCTGTGATCTTGCTTAAGGAAACTTATGCAGACAGAGTACACATATTCCTAGCTAGTAGATAGGAAAGTGTTGCTCTTCATTTGGCACTAACAAGCAATTTCCTGGTGTTTTGTTTATATCCCACCTTTTTCCTAGCACAAGATTCAAGGTGGCTTAACAAGAAGCTTAGACAAAGTATAGTTTAAAAAATATATATATATCAGCACACAACTTGTTTTAAAAAGCAATAGTTCTATTAAAAACACAAAGTTTAAAGCACATGTGGAACATAGTAAAAAGATACAAGCACAACTCAGCCCCTTTAAAACTCCTTCTGCTACCTTACATTAAAAATCAAAGCCCTGCGTAGGTAAAAAGGTCTCTTGCTGCCAGTGGAAAGAGAAAAAAAGAGGAAGCAATCTCAGCCACCTGAGTGAGGGAGTTCAACAGCCTGAGACCAGCTGCTGAGGAGGCTCTCTCTTGTGTCTTCAGCTAACATGTCTGTGATGGAGGTGGCACCAAGAGAAAGCCCTCCCTCAGAGAGCTTTTAACATGTGCAGACTTGTACAGGAAGATACAGTCTTTCAGATAGTCTGGACTCAAGCTGTATAGGGCTTTAAAAATCCTAATATGAATACCATCATTTATGCTGGGGAAGAGAACAATAACTAACAGAAAGAAACAGGAATATTGAAAAAAAAGTCCCTACCCACTTTGAAGAGACAAATTAGTATCTTTAGAGAGTCTTATGTATAAGATCCTGAACAGAACCTTGGGTCCACTAAAGATGCTGCAATACAGGATTTGGAAATCAGTTGCAGCTACTATGGTTAATGATCAGAGATGATGTGGGCTGGAGTATATTAAGATCTGGAGGACAGTTGGTTCAGGACGTCTGCCCTAATGAAAGAAACCTGTGTGCCATGTTGACTCTCAGATACGCTCACAAATGATTGCTACCTTCTACAGTTTTCTGCCTGGCCGAAAGGGAAATCTCCATAGCAACTAGCAATTATGTTGTTAGACTGTAGATTGCCTCTTCAGTCCCCCTCTCTTTCGCAAGGAGGGCACATATAACATTCTTCAAGGTGTATTTTCTGTCAAATCATACTATTCCCCAGTGGAAGACTCTACTCCCAGAGCATTGGAGTGGTAAGGAATTGACTGCCTCCGAAGATCCAGGATCCTTGGAGGTACAGGAGGCTGAACACCTGGAAACCTGCACTCCTGGCTGATAGCAGCTCAAGCACACAATCAAATGAAGATACTGGAACCCTCCCCTTCTATGGAAGGAGCTCTATGTAAAGGCAATGGCTTTCAGGAGAAATGATTGTCACCAAGGAAGGCTTCCTTGTGAGTAATTGTCTCCTCATGACCAAGATGGCTTATTATTAGTGTGGCCATTTCTGCATTACACTGCTTTAGTGCTATTATTCCACTTTCAACATCCTATGGAATCCTGGGATTTGCAGTTTAGTCAGAGAACTCTTTGGCCTCAGTAAACTACAAACCTCAGAATTTGACAAGATGTTAAATCTAGAATAATAACAATATAACAGGATAGTGTGGAAATGGCCTAAAACTCTCCTCACGACTGAATGGTTTCCACCTGAGCCTTGGGTGAAATTTCAGGCAAGCCAGTTGTAAAATTCTCAAAGTAGGCACAGGCCTATTGCTGAAAGCAGTCATTTGCACTTGTAGTAGCCAAACATATTCCTGATGCGTACTTCGTGAAGTGTGACTTTGGACAGTATATTCCATGGGATTCAACTTGATATCATGATACTCTGCCTTGATTTATGACTGTTTTGACCTCAGATGTGAAACCCTCTTGTTGTTATGTGCCCTCGCATAATTTCTGACTTATGGCAACCCTAAGGCAAACCTATTACAGGGTTTTCTTGGCAGAATTTGATCAGAGTGTGTTGGCCATTGCCTTCCTTTGAAGTTTTGAGAGTGTGATTTCCCCAAGGACACCAGTGGGTTTCCCTGGCTGAGTAGAGATCCATACCCTGGTCTCCTAGTGTCCTAGTCCAATACTCCAAACTACTGCACCATGTTGGCTCATTTTGGAACTCCCTAGTCTAACTAATTTTCAGACTAATGTGCATTTTTGATATGTTTAAACAACCCAAAACTGAATTGCACAGTTTGAAGAAATGTAACATTCAGCATATGACTGAATTTCACATTGCACCTGTGTCCTTTTTATAAAGGAATCTGCAAAGACTGAATTCCTCAGGCATCCCTAGTTAATTCTGAAATCCTTTTGCATGAAAATATAAAATATAAAGTACTTTATGGACCTGATATCTCTGGTCTACACTTTCAGAGAAACTTTGTTCCACATAAATGAACATAGGCTCACAATGGAAATTTACTAAACTAAACTGTTAGGTGGGAGAAGCTAACTATGTGGAACAATATATGTAGAGTTTCTTCAGCACAAATTGAACCAAGGGTAATGCCACGAAACTCAGGGGATGTTTATAACTAAATTGAAATTTCAATATCTAAAGATGAAACCAGAACCACTGAATGTGGGCTATAATATCAAGACAAGTGCTAAGCAAATTAAAGCTATAAAGGGTTGTTGTAGATATAACCATGGATTAGCTTAGAGATAGTGTGGCAATAAGTATACCAGTTTCTTTGTCTATAAAATGTTATGTTGAAATGGAAAGTCTCTATAGGAGCCATGAAAAATGATGAACAGCAACTTGATTGCCTCAGTAAAGAGACACTTTGTGTTGGTCTACATTTTTACCAACTCAGAAATATAGCACTCCTTGCAATAAAAATTTAATGATGGTTCCTTCCCTCCTCTATTATCAGTTTACATGCTGTGTACACAAGGCATAGCTGTTGCTTTCAAGATCTGGCCTTTGGTTGTTCTTAGTGGTAGATGTTTAATATATGCAAGGGGAAAGGAAACAGCAGAATTTTGTTTTGAGCCTCATATGCAGACTAATTGGAATCTAATTTGTTTCCAAATGATTATGCTTATCATTCTCCATTAAGCAAGGGAAACCATTAAATTCCCCCCTCACAACTGCTATAGGAAGTCCAAGTGCTGATTCATCATATGGTGACGGACATATGGAAAAAGTTGGCAGGAGATTTGCTAGCAGACATTGTCTCAGCAGGGAAAGATGGGCACCCTGAAGAAGGCAAATTTGCTTTGGCCTTCCAAATGATTCACAGTATGTTAAAGCATCTGGTTATTCTCACTGGACTGCTTACCACTCACAGCTGATTAGTTCCCTTAATGTGAACAGAAAAACAAAAGGATGTAGAAATCCATGAACCTCTGAGGATCAGATAAAAACAGTAATAACATCAGCTGAGAACTAACATAGCATAATGGTTTAAAGTATAAGCTGTGTTACTGCAGATTAGGTCTCCTTGGAGATAGCATAAAGATATCATTTTGATATCAATAATTTGACTCTCTTCCACCATCCCTCTCCATGTGCTTGTCCCCAGACAAGCACAGAACTAGGCTCGGCCACTAAATGCTGCAATATCCCAAAAACAATACAGGCAGGCCAGAAATAGACAGATCACCTCTTTAGGAGACCTCTCTGCAAACACCCTCATTATGTATGCACGCTGTTTGCAAAGGACTCCCTGCCCCAAGCAGGCAACTTGGCAAGCTGAATACTCAACTGCCAAGCACTGAGTATTTGCATACTGGCTACCTCTTTCTCAATTCAGACTTAACTCAATCATGCTAAATTTTGACCTTTCCAAAGCTTTGTCTCGTGCCCAAAACTCATTGTTTTCCCCAAGTGCGGAATAGCCTGCAGTTACATTTCTCCCTATAAAAACCTCTGATTCTGAGACCATCCTTGGATCGCTCCCGAGTTCCAGACCGCCTTGCTGCTGCTTTGCTTGGTGAGCTTCCCCTCAGCTCCACGTGCCGAGCCACATCGAACCCCAGCATCACTCTCTACTCTTCCAGGCTTCAGGACAGGTTACGTATCACCCAATTCAACAGTCCCTCTTGAAAATCCCTCTATACCACTCCAACCTTTATTTTCCTTAGTTACTTGTGTGATTGTGTGTTGCATACACTGCGTGTCTGTATTTAATAAAATCTCAATTATTCTTATAACTTGGTTTGCTTCTTGACTTGGCCTGACCCCGTAGACATTGGGTAAAAGATTCCACTGCGTTGCCCTGCCTCTCACATTGCTAACTTGTGATCTAGCTAATTTCTCCAAACTTAGTTAATTGAGAGTGCATATAGGTGTCCCTCCCGGGATCCCCAGTAAACAAGGTAACAGCTGGAAGCTCCTTGGTTCCAATGTCTATCTATCCTCACACTCACTAGTTTTGAAGTTATTTAGCCAAACCATTTTTCTAGGTCCAAGTTTTGCCTCACATGCAAAAGCAGTGGTAAGAAATTGGCCCTTCCTCAAAGGGCTGTTGCTCAAGTTTGTTCAGGATCTGCAGTCACTGATCTAAAAGTAGTATTTACAAAAGCGTTACTCAGTTTCTTGCTAGTGAGGAAGGTGGAATGAATGACAAAAAAAAAAAAAGAATAGATATTTGGACTGTACTGATATCCCTGCCCCAACACATACTTGTCTCTACACTGAAATGATGATAATAATACTTCTTTCCACCTCATTGACATCTGAGGTGGAGCAAGCAGTTATCTGGCATGTAAAACTTTGTAAATTTCATTCTTGCTAGCAAGAATAAATAATTTTATAATTTTTCTCATCCATTTTGCATTTCCCCCAAATTACTCATTTACAACTAGTTTTACCCTGATTTCTGGGGTCTCTTGGGGGACATCTCAATGTGCTCCATGTGATGGAGAATAGAAACTAGCCAGAGCACAAGCAATAGCAATGCAAGAGGCAGGGTAACCTAGTGAGATCTTTTTACCTAATGTTTATGGGGTCAGGCCAAGCCAAAAACCAAGTAGAATTGTCTAATAAATGATCTTATTGAGGGGAATTCACTCATGCATGCACACAAGATACACACAATCACACATTCACACAAGAGCTAGCTGAAAGAGAAAGGGAGGAAAAATTATAGAGAGGCTGAGGGATTTAGGGGGATTATAATTACCAGTCCAGAAGACTAGTGGAGAACAGAAATGTATTTTGGCTTGGGTAGGACCTAAGGACAGTTCTCATTCAGGAGCGAGACGGACAGAGTGATGGGTAGACCTTCAAGAGACTGCACTGGGCCTCCTCAAATCAGGGGCATTTGTACCCTGAAAATGGTTTGTGGCTGTGAAGGTTCCAGATGCAAGACAAAGGGAACCTGTTGTGGACAATGAGTCTTTCGCCTGTTGATAGTGCTTTGTGCTTTGATTGACAAAGACATGATGAATGTTGTAATAGCTGTTTATTATGGGTGCTGGGAGGACAGAGGAAAGAGTCCAGGTATACAAGGGATGGATATCTGTCAATCCACTGATGGTGGGCTCCTCACAGTCCTGGTGGGCTCCTCACAGTTAGATTCCCTGGAAATCCAGCTTCTGTTTAAGCCTATTATCCACAGGAATGATGTGTATTTGCCTGACAAATGACTCAGTCTTACCTGGAGGAATTTTGGAGTTGACCTAAGTTTCTCACATTTACAGTCAAATTCTTTCCCTCACTCAGTTTGACCTCTTTGTCACCTCTCAGGCTTGAATTTGATAACAGAGCCAATAAAATGTGTTGCCAATTAGGCATGGTGTCCATCCAAACCATACTGACATTGGAGACCCCCAAAGCGGGGCCTTACACTAGTCAGCTTCATCTGGGTTAAAAGCCCCTTAGGTCATCACCGTAATTACCACCGCTACTGTGCTCTTTCTTTTCCCTGTCTCTTTCTTCAGCATTTTTCCTTTTTCTACTGCCCTTCCCCCACTTTTTTTTTTTTTAAAAAAACTCTTTCTTTCCCCTATGCTCATTCAGCCTTTTTCTCTCCTCATTCCTCCCTACTGTCCCACACTAGGTGGTAGATACCCTTTCTCTCTCTTTTTCCTTCCCTGTTTGAAAAGGTCTGTAGAGTAAAATAGTAAATAGTGTTGTCCAGTGGGCATATTTTTCTTTCCCCAGTTGTGTGGAAAATAGCAAACAATGGAATAAATGCTGATGAAAATTAAGTAGAAGAGTTCAAAAGCCAGGTTACAGCTGAATACTAAGAAAACAAAACAAAAGGATTGTAGATAATTTTCAGAATCTTAAGGTAATGGTGAAGACATCCAAGTAGTGAAAGAGGTTTAATACCCTGGCTCAGCCAGAGATCAAGATGGAACTGCAGTAAAGAAATCAAAAGAGTATGACTAGAAAGGACAGGTAATGAAAGAATTACATAAAGTCCTCATTTCATGAAATACCATAGTCAGAATCATACATGCCATAGTATTTCCCATTTCTATGCATGCTTATGAAATCTGGTGAATAAAGCTGAAAAGTAACAGGAAGAAAACCAATTTGTTTGAAATGTATTGCCAGAGGAGACTTGTTACCAAGGGGAGGGGGGAAAGGGGGGTCTGAAAACAAATCAAGCCTGAATTCTAAATGTCTAAAATGACTAAACTGTGACTATTGTACATTAAGCATATCATGACATGGTGGATTGACTCAGTTCTGAACACAGACTCATCATAAGTCAAAGTCCACTTGATGGCAAACAATAGCAACCCAAATAGGGATTTTGCAGAGGGGAGGGATCAATTTCCCTAGTGTTGTCTCAAGAGTAGAATAGGGATACCTGCTGTATAAAATGATATTGCAAACTTCATCTAGATTTTATTTAATCCATGAAAAGAATCTCAAGATGCACAAGCCAAAGTCTGTCTAGTATCCATGCATCATGTCAGGTGGACACTATACTGGACACATTGTTGAGCATCCCACAATTCCCTCCAGAGGGGATACCCCTTCTGCTCCCAGATCCATGGCCACAAATGCTCTCAGATGTGGAAAAACACTTTCTCATTGGCAAAAAAACAAAACAAAAAACAGGACACAGAGAAATAAGTAAGGCTTCTATGATACACCCACACTGGGTTCTGCTTCCAAACCAAAGGTCTTGCTGTTTGACTCTCATCAGCAATAGAAAACAAACAATCCTTTTCATCGAGTGCCCTTGTGGCAGGGCAATTAATTAAACTTCTTGGACCATCTGACCATTGCCTGCTGATGGCTTCTGTTTAGCCCCCTTACACCCAGTGTGGTCATTGTTCTCACATGGCTACAGGAGCTTTTCCACTGACTCTCATTCGTGTTTCTCCTTTCTCAAAAAGCCACACCCACAACCCCAATCCATTCATTTCTTCATTTGCCACCACTTTCTCTGGCATACTTGGAAGTCCATTCTGGGATGAGACAGCACCAACTGCACTCCTCTCACCTCAAGGTATACTGTGGACAGCTTGGCTTCTCTTTCTGCAGAAGCAGAGAGGAGGGTTTCCCTTTGTCCATTGTTGAAGATAGGTCAAGTGATCCTGAAATGGGAGTTGGTACCAGGAATCCTGTGAGAATGCCTTGATGCTGCTCTTCCTTCCACTCTTCTTCACTCACTATTCTAAATCTCCTGCTGTATTTTGCTTCTGCCCCACCTTTCTCCTCCCAGTCATCTGGCTCTTCCATCCCCATTGTGGTTGGGCAAGGAAGCAAGCAGCATACTCCAGGAAGTTCATTGCAGTTACCACAGTTTCCCTCAATTCACCAGAGGTTTTGAGTGACTGGCTGGTAAGTTATTGACAGCAGTGGGTTCCCTGCTTCTTTCCCTTCCCCACCACTTCATTATTTTAAACGTAAAGGCTATATGTTGCAATAATTAATATGCAAAATTATACTGTTCAGATAACAGCATACTACATCTAGTTCAACCCCTTAGTCACCTCCTCTTCATTCTTGAGGATGAGAGTTTGCAAGGACTTATTAAACCTTAAGCACTGGGTAGCTTTACATTGATGAGGTTAGGATCAATAATAGAGATATGCAGTCTCTCATAATGTTGGTTGTGAGAATTACTCCTCACTTACAGCATATTTCAAGATGATAGAAGCCTCAATGACACCTGGAAGCTGATCAGGTATACAAGGGATTGAAGGAGGGCTCATGTCACAGTATCCAATGGATTATTATTTTGAAAGGTATAGTGAATCTAGCCTTATATCACTTTCAGCCTAGCAGAATGGTTGGCTGGCTGGACGGAATCATTATTACTTTGAGAACCAGTGCTGGACATACAAAAATGAGATCAGGACCCAAATGCTAGCACAGTCATGTAGCTCATAGCTTGAACATGGGCCAATTATTTTCTGTCAAGCATAACCTAGTTTATAGGGTTGTTAGGATAAAAATTCAGTCAGCCTGATGTCTTTGGGGGAAGTAGTGAATGAAAGTCCAATTAATAAAAAAAATTTGGGCATTGTAGCAATCTGTGATCAAACAAAAGAGAAACAGTTTGCCTATAGGCAAGCTAAATGATCAGGAGGACCAACATTTCTCACACTTTCTGATCACCTGTCTCTAAACATGATGAAAATATAATTGTCTGCCTGAAAATTCTGTCACCTTTCAGATGGATCACTGTAGGTTAACTAGATGTCACATAGTCATATTTTGTGATACAGACATTTAACAAGATATTTTCAAGGGAACTTGAGACAGAACAGGTCAGAATGATACACTGACTATAGTGTCTGTGTTTGAAATTATGCATCTTAATTACAAGAAAGGTCACTGTTTTGCTGTGGTTCTCACACTGCTAAGACCCAGTGTTTTAAACAAATGAACCTCTAGGCCTGAGCAGTCCCATTCAAGTCAATGAATCTGTTCCCAAGCATGGAACTATGTATATTCTTGACATAATCATTAACAGTAGGAAAATCCCAAAGTAAACAAATGGTAAATGTGTGAAAAGAACAAAGTCATACTGATTACTTCTGTATTATGAAAGAATACTAATAAGCAAGAGGATCTGTGCTATGTTTTTTAAGCACCCACCAAACTTTTATCTGATGAAAGGAAGTGCAGAAGACATGGAAAGCAGGGATACTTTATATAGTACATGCAGAGAGAGAGACAGGGAAAGAGATTAGAGTTTTTACCAAATTCCAGCTAAAACAATATTTCAAGGCAAATATGGAAGTTAAAATCTGGAGAAAATGTGCAAGGCTTCTCAAGGAAAAATACAATGCCAATCAATTTAGAAGGAAAAAAAATCTCCTACCCAATGCAAATTATTTCTACAGACTTAGGTGACTCCATAGGTATATTGAGTCGAGGAGGAAAGTATACTCAATAGTTGCTATTTTTGCATCTCTCTCTAAGAGTTTAAGCATAGCATACATTCATGCCATGTCCCCTTTGCTGGTCCTAGCCACATCTTCTAACAGTCAGTCTAGCCTTACACTGATTAGCCTAACACTGAAACTGAACCATTTAAAACTATAAGGTACTACAGTAGAAGGTTTTGAAGAAGTGGCTGAAAACAGTCATTTTTCTCCCCCCAAATATTAGATATCTTGCTTGTGAAAATTCAGTGCTTATATACTGCACTATCAAAGAGTTAAACTGTAAGCAAACTTCTAAGTTTACCATAATTAATAGACATGCTATTAAATCTCAGTAGACACAGGGCTGATCTCCAGGACTTATAATTAGAGTTCCAAAATGCTCCCTTTCATACCATAACACATGATATTTTATATGAAATCTGGGCCATCATCTGTTTTCTTGTTTGTTTGATAATGTGTATGTAACATAACTGGAAAGTCTTAGGGGGATAGAAGGGTTGGTGGGTGGGGAGGATGGGGTACATTTTAATGTTTAATGTATTTGTATATTTTTGTAATGCCGCCTCGATCCACTGGGAGAGGGGGGATAGAAATAATTATTATTATTATTATTATTATTATTATTATTATTATTATTATTATTATTTTCTCCATCCTGTAAAGCTGTACCAATCTATGGGCAGACCAGTAACTCATTACCAACAGCATTGCTTTATGAATTAAAGCCTTCAGTGCCCCTGGAAACAGTGGTACATAATTATGTACCATAATTTCCTATAAATGATAGAGGCTTCAGATCATGTCATATGCAGCACAGCAGCAGGATGACAGTAGTAACTGGCTTGCTAGACATCCCAGGGATGTCCTGCTGCAAGAAACCTGAAGGGTATAATGAAGATGGAGGAGAACCACAACCTGAGCTTAGTATGGTGGTGGCAGCAACAGCAGGTAAGCAAAAGCAGAGTGGGTGAGCTTATCAAAACTTTTGTGATGAAGTAGGGAATTCCTTGTGATGAAACATGCTTATTCATGGACTGTACGCTTGTTTAGAAGGACACCCCCCATTGTCTAGGGGGAAGCATTAAGTACAGCTCTTATAGGAGAAACAGTCAAGGAGACTTGCACCCTGGGCTATGCTGTAGTCTCTTGTCTTGGAAAGGCAACAATAGAGCATGAGTTAATATGATTACTAAATCAATCACTGTCTTCCACACACAAACATTTGCTTGCTCAATTTACCTGGAATTTAAATTAGGCAAATAATTATGAAGGGGGCAAATTAACTGAATAGTGGCTGATTCGGGTTAATCTGGTTTGGGAGTGCAAATTGAATAAATTATTTATTTGGGGTAGGTAATAAGAAAGAGAGGCTTGCTTTCTGTAAAAGGGACCGAGATGACGTTGTGTGTATGAAACTGACATGATAGTAATTTAAGTCCAGCTGCTCTCCACATTTGTGGATTTAACTTTCACAAATGTGATTATTTTCAAGTTTCTCCAACCCCTCCCCCCTCACCTCAGGTGCTTCTTTTCTGGAGAAATCTTCCCTCTTAGCAGCTCCAATCAGGCTGTGCAGCCTTCTAAAAACCTGCCTCTGGTCCTCCTCTTTCACTAGCAGCTTCCTGGTGAGCTAAGGACAGCTCACAGCCCAATTTCTCAGCACCATAAGCTACAATGCCCCTCCATACCCAAGAAAGGAGATCAGCAAGAGAAAGGAAGTTTAGAGCCATACCAGCCCAACCCTTTCCCTTTCCTTTCCCTGACCTGTTTTGAACCCTGGCTGCCTGCTGTTTCCACCATGCCTCGTCCTTCTTCCCTCACAGACATGAATATACATTTTGATATTTGTAGTTTTCTCATTTTTGTGGGGGTCCTGCACCCCTAAATCTTAGCAAATGTACAGTACTATTGTACAGTACTATAACTACTCTTTCTAGCAATTTGTTTCTAAATCTATATTTATAAATCTGTACATGGAAATTCTATGCAAATCTGACCTCTTTTCTCCTTTTTATGGAAGTGCATATCTTTCATTTTGTATGAGAGACATATGTGGCATCTCTGTTTATTATGTGTTCCTCTAATGAGGGGTCAGCACGAAAATAACTTTCAACAAAAATATGAATTTTGTATTAGCCCAAAGAAGAATGTCCAGGTTTTCTATTCACACTCAGTCAGCCTGAAATGTCTGGACTGGGAGATTCCCGATGCCAAAAGAGCTCTTTCTCTGTCACCGTGCTAAATAAAACAGTAGTAGGATCCAAAGTGGGGATGTGCCAAAACAAAGAAACAAAAGCTCCTTATTTACTATGCCACTTGCATATGGTAAAAAAGCAGTGATTTTGCAGGAAAAGGAGTGAATGCAAGAAAAATAGGGTGTGGAGAAAGCAGCATAGGGAGTTTTTCTGGAGAAACATTAGCCAGAGGCTTTTAACACTTTTGCAGAAGTCCTTTGGGATGACATAAAGAGATTGTGCTGTGATTCACCTGAACAGATTTTCGGGGAATAAATGGCAGCTGCCAGAATAACATTTTTTAAATCTAAATTGACAGTAGTGGTGGTAAAAAAAGCATCAAGAACTAAGACTTCATTCTACCAATGTCTCCAAGGTAAAAATCATCAGATAAGTGATGATTAAAACAATAACTTTTCTTTCCTCTTCTTGTCCATGTCCCTTGGTAGCTTTTTCCTGTCCCTGTTCAATCTAGAATCTGAACAGATATGAATAACAAACCGTTAATGTAGTGTGATATTTCCACAGTTCAGCATTATATTGACTCTTCTTTTTCAGAAAATATCTTTATTAATTATTTCTAAGAACAGAAAAAATTTTACAGATACATAAGAGAAAACAGGAAAGAGCAATATAAATAAAACATGAGATGTATGATTTAGAAAATAAAAGGAGAAAAAAGAAAGAAAAAGAAAGAAAGAAAGAAAGAGAAAGAAAGAAAGAAAGAAAGAAAAGAAAAAAAAAAAAGAAGGGAAAGAAAAATGAAATTTCTTTTACCAAAGGTTCACATATCTAGTATAGTATCTCAATATCACTTCCTCTTACATTCTATTGCATATTACATTTACATGGTAAATGACATAATGGGATAAATGACATTAATACTAAGTGTTATTTGCTGGATTGATTACATAGTATTTTCACTAGTTAAAATTGTAGATCTATTACATGTTATATAGCATCGCTAAATTTAAATACTTCTATAACATTTTATATTGTAAAATCTTTTACAATATAACATATATTAACCAATTTTCAATGTCTTATATCTGTAACAATTTCTTAATGTAGTTTCAGAAAAATCTACTGTATTTGCTGGCATATAAGACACACTTTTTTTCCTAAGAAATACTCATTGCAAGTGGGGTGTGTTTTATACACCAGCAAATATGATAACGCTAAAAACATAGGGAAGGGAGGGGGAGTGAAAGGCGTTCTCCTCACCCAGGCAAAACAAGAAGGGAGGGGTTTGGAAGCCTTGATCTATAGGAACATAGATAGATGTTTCTATACTTTCTTCTTAACTTCCCCTCCTCTCTTGCACATTTTGACTCTACCAGGAGTTTCTGCACAAGCAAAACAGGAAGGGAGGGGTGGTGGTGCAGCACTCTTTTCATTCCTCTCCTTTTCTGTGCATTTTGCTCACCAGAGAACTAAAAAAATTTTTTCCTGAAAAACACCCCTTGAAAAGTGGGGCGTGTCATATATGCTGGCAAATACAGTATTTCATTTTGAATTTAACTTGTCTCTTCTCTTGTAACCATCATATCTACAACTTTGCCCACACAGCTTCTCAGATTCTCTTCTTTGCCCCTTACTACTATTTTCAATTTCTTCCCAACTGACATTTTAAGATAATTGTTCTGAAACACCACCTTTATTTTATCATCTTTTTTTTCACCCGCTTCAAGTATAAATATTAATAGCCTTATCACATTGCACTTGTATAGGGCTATTATTCCATTTTAACTGCCATAGCAACATTATGTGGAATTTTTGGGTTTATAGTGTAATATGACTGAAGAGCACTCTGGCCGAGAATACTAAATGTCCCTCCCTAAACTGTAAATCCCAGGATTCCATACAATGTTGCCACAGCAGTTAAAGTGGAATAATAGTGCTACAACAGTGTAATGTGATAAGGCCCTAAATCAATTTTGTTTCATTTAGCCATCAAAGTAGCTTGATTACACACAAGTTTCACATTAGCATCCCCTTTCTCCTCCCCTTCATCTGTATTCCCCCTTTCACAAATAGTAGTTAATCCTCCAGTGACTTGACTTGATGATTTTCAACTTCCTTCACTTCCATATTGCTAACTTCTGTATGTTATCTTACACCTCCCCACAGTTCTGCCTTGATCTTGCTGATCTCATTTCTCAGAACCTCTATCATATTCATCTTCAAGTTTAAGAGTTTCACATTTAGCTCCTCCATCATCCACTGTAAAAAGTCCTGAGACAGTTCCTGGGAAAGTTCCATCTTTCATTCATCGAGCAATTTCAGAATTAATAAACCATTTCTTTGTCATCTAGCTGAAAACAACCAGCAGGACAGTCTTATCAACATCAAAGACATAAAGTCTATACTTTCTCACACTGTAGTTTCTCCTTATTAAAATTTAATTCAATCTTACAAATAAGATGAAATTTAATATATTCACAGGATATATGCCTTCAGATCCCCAATTATTCCCTTTTGAAGACATCAGCCCACAGTTTTCTAATTTATTTGTCCCAGTGTTGTGGTGTGAACACAGCTGTTTGGTTCTTCATTGCAGAATAAGGTGGCTGGAGAGGCTCCGTTGTTCCGTTTTCATTAGAATAATTCTTCACATTCATAACTCCAAAGATTTAAGAGTATTCTTTTTTAAAAATTGCCAGGATGAGGCCATCAGATCCTCAGATCCAAACAGCTGTATTTCATGGCAAGGGCAAAAGATGTAATTCCTGGGGTCCCTCCCATTCATAATGCAATTACTCCAGTGCAAATGCCACCAATGGGAATTCTGGACCCTAATAGGTGATCCTCTGCTCCACCTTTTAATCCAGGAGGAGTTTCTCCAGCCAGAGATCCCTCTGGCCAGCAGTTTTGCCATGAATGCTTTCCTCTGTGCAGAGCTGCAGCCAGGAGTTTCTACCACTAGTTTATCAGAAGTTGATGCCATTATGTCAACTGTTCTTATAGACCCCCCCCCCTTGTGTTCTGGTCTTAAATCCAGAAACAATGTGGGTAGTGATTGAATAAACTGCTCTCTTTCAGTGTCACTGCTGAGCTCCATTTTGTGGGGCCCTAGGTCCTTTGCTATTGACAAAATGCCTGCTATCAAACGTTGTAAAACCAGAAACAGTTCAACTTCTTCTTCCTGTTATTCTGGATCTCTAGAAGATATGCTGCTCTGTGGTCTCACAGCACTGTATGGTATGGAATGATGAAACTGGGCAGCACCAGAGACTCACCCTGTAGCACCATGGGTCATTTGCTCCATGTTTTCTCTGACAGTGGTGGTAGTTTCAGTAGCATCTTGTGGCAAGGGAAGTTTTCAACCTTTGAAAGACTGTGAGATCATCCCTAAACCAAAGAAATTGTCCACCTCTGACTGAGTCTTCATCACTAAGGGGTCATGAGTAGAGAGAAAGAAGGCCTGTCTTCTTCCTTTATTCCAAATTTTAATTACTAATCAACACAATACATATAAATCAATATACAACAAATCCATATGTATATGTTGCCATACATTCCATAACAGGTTATCTACAAACAGTATAAATGGAGCATTACAGTATTATTCAATACACAATTATACCCCCAGAGAAAATATAAATGAAATAGATAAATAATTAGATAATTTTGAGTTTATCTATAACTAACATAACCTAGAAGAACAATAATTATTTTAGCCTAACGGTTATTATACCCCAACCCAGACCTATTCTATATATTCAATATTTCTTATCCTAGAGTATTATTATGAAAATCTAAGATGAGAATCCAATTAAACTTAGATTTAACAAAAGAAAAAGAAAAAAGGAAAGAATATGAAAGAGATACAAATATAAGCAATATAAAAAAGTAAAGAAAGAAAAGAGGAAGGAAAGGGGAAGGAAAAGGAAAAGAAAAAAGAAGAAAATAGGGGAATGAAAAAAGAAAATGGAAAAGGAGAAGAGATAATGTGAGAGGTATAAGATTATGAGAAGAAAAGGTAACATAACAAATAAAATGAATTTACAACTCTATTTTATGATTTACAGTTCTAAAAGAGATGTTTCTCCCCATCTCTCTTTCCATACATTTTTTAGAGCATTCCATTCTTGATTCACCATGTCTATACTTCGAATTTGCATGAGCATAGTTAACATATCCATTTGGTACACATATCAAGAAGCTTGAATAATCATTCTTCAGATGTAGGGATTTCTTTAATTTTCCATTTATTCGCATACAATAATCTGGCCACTGTTATCATATTTAAAAGAAGTCTTCCATATCTCTTTTGATCATTCCCCTTAATTCCTTTCAGTATATTTAATAAAAATAACTCTGGAGACATAGGAAATTGTAAACCCGTTATTGCTCTGATTGTAGATTTCCCTTCAAAATATTCTAGCCATTTTACATGTCCACCAGACATGAAAGAAAGTACCTATTCCCTCATCACACTTCCAACATTTATCAGATATATTTTTATATATATTCGCTAGCTTTGTGAGGGTCAGAGGCCACCTGTAAAATATTTTGTAATCACTTTCTTTAAGGGCAGTACATTTTGTAAATTTCAAATTCACTGTCCATGCTTTTTCCCAGTCCTCTAGAGCTATTGCATGCCCCATATTTTGGGCCCACTTAATCATATTATCCTTGATGGTTTCTTTCTCCAGTTCTAATTTCAATAAACTTTTATATATTAGTGATAGTATATGGTCCTTGCCATCCAATATTTTAATGCCAAAACCATTTCTTTTCCCCTCAATACCTAGTCTTTAAAAGACTGTGGCATGGATGATGCATGCAGGACTCTCATCAGACATTTATTTTGTTTATCATTTGACAGCCACACAGTTAAGTGATGATTGCATGAGCCAGTGAGGTATCACAAATCTAACACAGGGGAAAGTGCCCCCCTTTGAATGAGTAAACAGTGTTAACAGCCTACATGTAGCTTCCACTACATATACTTCACTTAATACAATCTAGGGGGCAGGGAAGAGAAGAAGAATAAACATCTGAGTTTATTTCCTGTCCTTCAATTTGGGGCAAGTTATACATTGATTTTTGTTAGCATTTTGTACTTTATCCTATAGTTTTCTATAGGTATTGTACACCTGGAGACTTTACAAATCTATAACTAATTTCACAGATTCCTTTCCTCATGCAACAGCATGGAATTGGTACTCAGTTCTGAAGTTACCGATTTTATGTGTTGTCGATTACAAGGGAAAGGAGGCTAGAGTAAAAAAGAAGTGCATTGCTGGCAATTAGACAGACTGAAAGATGAGATTAAGAATTGAGGAAAAGACGTAAAGTCCATGTTACCTTTCCTAAAACATGACCTGCTACTGAGTCTCACTGAACGCCGGTACATTTTAATTACAATGTGCCAAAAAAAAAAGGGTGGTGGTGGTGGAAAAGCTTTATTTTTTATTTAATTTTATTTTGCAATACTGTCATTACAAGTTACATTAAGAAGTAGTTCAACATCACCCTCTACTGGCCAAGTGGCTCCTTTAAGCATGCTTGCAATCTGCTTTGTTGCTATGCTACAAGGCAAGAGCGTAGGGCTTGCACTCAAAAAATACTGGTTTAATCCTGCATTCCTTCTGTGCCTCTAAATATTTATACCTCCTACTTGCAATTAATCTTTCATGTCCAAAAGCAAAGACACTCCATGGAGGTTTGTTATTAAAATCTGGGTAATGCTGTGTAATCAAGTCTTACATTTTCTGATTACAAACACTTTTTCAAAGCAACATTGCTTCTCCATTTATTTTTGTTTGTAGCCAAAACTTAAAAGGATAAATCGTTAATGTAAACGCATCTGTTTCATTCACTCATTCCCTCTCTTTCTCTTTCTCTTTCTCTTTCTCTTTCTCTTTCTCTTTCTCTGAAAGGCACATACACAATTTAGAGACTTTAAAGGATGGCTACATTAGCACCTGTGTTTTCACCCTGAAAATATTTTATCCTTTGCACACACTTTCCAAGAGAGTATACATGAAATACTCATGGGTTTTTCAAGTGTCAGCTGCCACCAACTGAGAATGGGTTCAGGCAATATATCGTAACTTACCGACTATTATGGTAGTGTTTGGAATTAAAGCATGTTACCGATGAGATCATTATTCTGTTCTCTGGATTATATCATTAGGAAAGGAGCTAGAAAGTATTTTTTTAATAAATTAGTTTCATAACTAGTTATTTTTTCCCCAATAATAAGATGGAGCAGGGTTCTAGTAGCAGTGCCTCTAAGAGCCTGGACTGTTATTTACTACTTTGCAGTGTAATATAATGCAGTTTCTTTTTGTTGTTAATTACTAAGTGTGTTCTAGAAAGGGAGGAGGAAGGGAGGACGACGAGAAGGATCACATGTGTGTCTTGTTCCTCTTGTCTCTTTGTGGAATGTTGTGCAGCTAGTAGGGAGCAGAGAAGGAGAATAACACTCAGCAACAATGAGAAGAGGAAATTTGGAGACATGCTGAGACCTGAGCAACTCTAGAGACTTGGGTTAGTTAGGTATATAAATGCATCCATATACGAATAGCAACACCAGAGACTTGGGGGTCCCTATACACATACATACATATATTCATATAGACACACACACACACACACACACACACAGGCCATTTCCGCACTAAATTGTATAGTGTTATTATTCCACTTTCAACATCCTATGGAAACCTGAGGTTTGCAGTTTAGGGAGGGGCATTTAGAATTCTCAGCCAGGAAGCTTTTGGACATCAATAAACTACAAACTGCAGAATTCCACAGGATGTTGAAAGTGGAATGATAGCTCTTTAACAGTGTAACACAGAAATGGCCACACATACATATATTTGAGAAAGTGCTTTCTACAAGGCAGTCTGACTTTTTTTGTCATCCTCCATTCTGCCCAGATGAGTGAAACTTGTGCAACTACCAGAATGCTTGTGTTGGAAGAGATGTCTTGCTGGCTTGCCTGGTTAGAAGAGCAGATTATGCAAAATGTATAGAAATGTTTCGAAATACATGCTATTTGTAAGTTGTTCGCCGCCACGATCTATATGGAGAGGCAAGATACAAACAAACAAACAAACAAATAAATAAATAAATAAATAAATAAATAAATATAAAAAAATCATACTCTGATCTCTGAAAATGTTTCATATTTTAGAAAGATGGAAATCCTAAATTCCCATGGATTATATGAATGGCTTGTAGCCCAAGACATCTAGGTGGGAAGAAAGTGGGAGGGCAGGACTGCTTCATAATATCTTTTAATTGTTTTCTGAAACATTCCAATATTTGTATCTGAATTGGCTACTTGGATGAACCAGAGAGCATTTTCCTGTAGTTTTCAGTACCACAATAACAACAACAACTCAATAGTAATGAATAACTCCATAAGCTGCCTTTCTGGATGGTAACATTAACAAGAAGCAGTTGAGTGTTAGAGAAATAGTAAAGTAGCTAGTTCCTTTTAAAAAGTAATGTTCCTAATTCTGATCTAGAATATGATGAGACTGAGAAATGTTCATATGCACAGTCCATCACAAGTTCCTATCAGAGCTGATGATATCTTCCTGCTACACTATTCCCTGTTCTCAAAGTTTATGTAACAGCAGAATTTAAGGAAAATAATATTTGAGAAAATATTTTTAAATGATTGAAAAATGTATTTCTCATGTGTCATGAAACCCCAGTGAGAAGAATCCTGGACTAAGAAAAGTCTTCACTGTCAGGGACTCTATGAAAAATTCACCTATGGTTGTTTTGCACAGAAAAAGACATTTATTGCATAATGTACATTTATTGCAAATTATTTTTTTTTTTGCACAGAAATATAATTTTATGTTCAAAAAATGTTGTCACTTGTGCAAAACAAAAAACAAAAAAAAACCCAACCCCCCCCCCCGCACCTAACGACTACATGCAAATTTTGGGCAGAAAACATCCTGAACACTGAATAGCGTTCAAAAAGTGCACTGTTTGAAGACTTTCTCACAGTGGGAGGAAAATTCGTAAAATCACGCATTGCTTTCTTTAGGAAGAAAATCAGCAAATAATTGCATACCAAGTGAAAAGAGTTTCTAGAAAGATCTTCTCCTCTTTAATATTGCTGTTATCATGTTGCATCTCAGGCAGAAGGAATCATGGAAGATGTGTTTTAAAAATGACAGTTCTGAAATGGAATTTCATTTCCTGCCTTCAGAGGAGGACTGCAGTTTTCAAGATATGGCAATGCTGTTTTAATTGCTCACAGCACTTGCTCACAAAAATAATTGCATGGTTACTATGAGAACAAGTGTGGTGTAGTGGTTTGAGCATTGGGCTACAACCCTGAAGACCAGTGTTCACTTCTCTGCTTCACTACTGGGTGACCTTGGGTATATTTGCAAACTTTCAGTATCAGACCCTTTTCACACCTTACCTTTTCGTGGTGTTGGGGTGCGGGGCTCATGCAAGCAGCCTCCGGAGAGAGGCTCTCACATCCAGGGTCCTTCGGCTCCGCACGAGCTTCCTGGTTGCACAAGAGCCCTGCCTCTTCCTTTCGCAGTGCAGGCTGGGACCTTTCCAAGGCTGCACTGGACAGGAAGTGCGACCGGCCCAGCTCCCGAGGCTCCGCATGCCAGGTAGGTGTGCACGGGGCCCCAGAGCAATGCGTGACTGCATAGCATTTTCAGCTTCAAGCCGAAAATGCAGAAATGCATGCGCAATCCGTGTCAGGCCCTGGAGCGTTGTGCAAATGTGAGTGCGTTGTGTGGACCGCTCCTCACATGTGCGCAATGCTTAAGGGGCCCTTTCGCATTGGAAATGCCGTGCGAAAAGGGCCCCAGAAGACCCCATGATAGGTTCACCTTAGGGTCACCTTAAGTCTGAAATGACTTGAAGGCACAGAAGCAACAATAGCCATTACTATTGTTCTTGCAATCTTAGAATCCATGTGGCACTTCCTATGGCTCCCATCTCACATGCTTAGAGCAGTAGATAGAACCTGGTTTATGATGACTGACTTAACTGATCCTGGTGTAATTCTCCTGTCTCTCCTAGTGCACCTCCCTAAGGGTTGACTGATCTTCCAAAAGCCATATAAAAGGACAGTGGTTACCTTACAAGCCTGTGACAACCTGGCCTTGTGCCCAGTAAAGGCATTACAGGAATATTTGTCATGCTGGCTTGTTGAACCTTACTAAATATCACTTCTGGACCGTTACCTCTAAGGTCCTTATACTGTTGGACCTGAAGGGTGTCAAGTTCAGCACTCATTTGTTCAAATTGACACAAAATCTAATGCAGAGGCAATAGACATTGTCCTAAAACTATTAAAAGGATAGCTTAAGACAAAAGATGTTGGCTTGTGAGACTGTTATCCCTCAGTAGTACTGCACTCTTGACCAAGTTTATTACGCTGTTTTTATGTATCATGTATTCATGTTTTATGTTTACTTGTATCAGTACTTAGGTTTTTGGCTCTTGGTATGGTTTTGATGTAATCTTTTTACTGGTCTATGACTGTAATAAACAATATCTATCTATCTAAAAGGATAGCACACTATAGGTATTTTGCATTTCAAAGATATGTTTAGCCTTTAGCTAACATGTTTTCTGGTTGTTTGTTGTCTTACAGATCCTAGGTTATGGCCAATGAGACAGTGTGTTTTGATCTGTAGCCATAGCTTTGTCTATTGGGCAGAGAGCCAAGCTTGTAATGCTTATTTCAGATACCACCTGAGATTGGGTGACATGGCCACAGTTGAGTGCCTTGGTAGGAAGGGCCTCTGGTGGCACAGCCACCTGCATCTAGCTTTCAGACAGCACCGTGAGCCTCTACAACATATGCTGGTCATCCACCTGGTTGGGAATAACATGGGTTTGTTAAATGGTAAGGCTCTTATTATCCAATCTATCCATGGCCTGAAGTTCATTCAAACTTCATGGTCCAGGGTACCCCTCCTTTGGTCTGTCATTTTGTATATGTGGGTTTGTCCTGGGGAGGGTGACCTATGGTGCATTGACATTCCTTGATACAGAGTTAACAGAGAAATTTGGAATGCCTTGGCCAAGGGTCGGACCACTTTGTGCTTCATCCCAACATTATTTTCCATCAGCCCCAGCTCCACAGAGCAGATGGAGTCCATTTGGTTTTAGAGGAGACCCAGATATTCCTTAGAGATTTGCAAGAGGGTGTTAAGGGGCTGTTGGCCAGCTTGATAGGGAATAAGGACTAAGCAGACACTTTATCTTTATCTATGGAAGATGATAGGGGATGTTACCCCAAAAGGTGGGTGACTCAGGGGTCCAACTTGCAATGTCAATCCCTCCTGGAAAAGGTGGGGGACTATAGCAGAAAAGAGAGGTCTGCAAGGGGGGATAATTCAGGATCTTTTCACCTGTACACCAGTACTAATGCAGAGACACCAGATGGAAGAATGCTTTCTTGAAGGACAATCACAACCACCTACAAGACTCAAGCAGTTTCATAACAATAAAAGGGTAACAGAAGGAAAGCAGTGAAAAATTGTATAGCAAGGAGTTAGGATGAAGTGGGTGATATTTAACAATCCTGACGAGAAGAAATTCATGGCAAAATAACTCAGACATGACAGTTTGAGAGCAGCATGGAGAAATGAGAGTCTGGGGTGCAGAGCAAAGCCCAAGTGCTAGCAAAGAGCCAGAATCTATGCCAGGTTTTAAATACCAAGTGTTCTCTGGCAGAGAAAAAAAAGGGGTCTGGAGCTGGCTAATGGTCTTAGCATTAGGTAACAAAGCATAGATGGGAATCATGACAGCTTCTTGATGCTTGTGCAAATGAGGAAACAAAAGGGGAAGGAAAGAGGCAACAGGACACTGGTCATTGTTGCTTTGCCTGGGAGTTTTGGTGGCTATTGTTTTCTAGGTTTGGGCTGTTGAAAGGAGCATCTTAAACTCATTTAGATGAGTCCTCCAACTAATCCTCAGTGAACTTACAATCTGGCCATGCTTTGAGTCTCTTTGGACATAATTCTGCACATGTACAGCCAGTCCTCTTTGCAAGCATGGTTTTATAGCCTTAACTGTATGAGTTATATTTTGTTCCAATTAAATAACCTTCATTGCCAATTATACCATATCATGGAGTAATGGTGTATGGCATGATAATAGGGAGAAATTAGGAGTTCAGTGAACACATATGGCACCCATTTGGTGAATGAGAGGCTGCTAGAGCTGTTACCCCAAAATGTGGGTGACTCATGGGTTCATCTGTGATGTCAGTACCTCCACATGACAGTGGGGGATTATTTAGCTCAAAATTAGGAGACCTGCAAGAGAGGGTAACTTAACAAGATCTTTCCACCAATGTTTATAGGGTCACACAGGAATGAAGCAGTCAGAGAACCCAAAATGTAAACTAAAAATATGTTTTATTGAAAGACTCTCTCTCTCACACACAAAAGATCGAAACATTTACGCACTCACACAAGGACTAACAGAAGGAAAAGGGAGGGAAGTTGTGGATAGAGGACGTCTAGGGTTTGAGTGATAATTACCAGTCTGGAGAGAAGTGAAGAAAAAGCAGCAAAGTATTTTAGGTGAGCACCTAAGGACAGTTCTCATTTGGGAATCAAATGGACAGCATGGTGTTCAGTAAGCCAAGAGACTGTGCTGAACCACTCAAAACTTAGGGTTTTTATGCCTAAAATCTGCCCTATGGGTATGGGTGTGAATCACTCTCCCAGCCAATTGGACAATGGGAGTTGCAATGCAAACAACGAGGTACAGATAGAGTTAATGGTCTCACAGTGTTCAGGTAACAAAGGGGCAATGGCTGTTGTAATAGTTCTGTATTGTGGAGAGGTTGGGAAGACAAAGCAGGGAAACATCAGGTGTGAGGGTTCAGGGTCAGAACAATCACAGTTTGGTGGGAACTTTCTTTTTCTGCTCCAAGATGTTCAGCTTTTAGTATATGCCTCTTGTCTCTAGGATTTCCTTGTAATATGCCTGACAAGGACTTTGATGTCACCTAGGAGGGGAATATGGCTGACCTGCCTTGCAATCTCACATTTACAGTCAGTAATGTTTCTCTTTCTAGCTTGACCTTCCAGTCACCTCTGGTTCCATTTTATATCAGTGCTAATTAATGTAGTGCCAATTAGATAATATTTGCTGATTAAACCATATCAATCTTGGGGTGAGGGGTGGCAAGGCTGTAATGTGCTGCCTCTACATGTTGTGAAGCCCAAGGGATGTCCTTAGGGCTGAGGGTTTTAGCCCTCACTTTATGTCAGTTGATTGGGGCTGGGGGTGGGATCCTTTGGTTGGCCTTCCAGTAGTTGCTGACCAAGAAGCAACCCAGAATCTGGGTTTTCCCTGGGGCTCAGATGTCTCACCCAGTCAAAACTGAAAGGAGGTCTAGGGGAGACCCCTGCCTCACTGCCCCTGCACTAGGTCTTCTAATCTTTTTGTACACCTCATGGTATAAAACCTAAATAGATGATAGTTAAAATAAAGTGGCTAATATTTTAACCCAAACTCTGTTGTATGATATCATGATTTCATGGGTTGATCATCAAAGCATAAACAGGATACAATAATCATATTTCCAAAGAGGCTATTATAGTGAAAACCCAAAACTGAGCTTTCTCAGTTTTAGGCGTGAAATTTGGTATTCTGTAATTTGCTATAAAATTGATGTGTGTTAACAATTAACTGTGATAGTTTAGACATTTTAGACATTAGTAGCTCATCCAACAACCTTGCTTTAGAATTGTTTGTTCTACCTAGTAGATGTCAGTGGTCAGTATGTACACAGGAAGGACACTGCTAATGTTGAAGATGTCTTTGAGAATGACCTAGGATGTTGGCTGGAACACACAGACTTAGGAATGTTAAGGGTCAGATAGAATGTAACATGAGCACAAGCTGTGATTCTGCTAATGCTGATGCATGAATCTTTTCTTTTCTGTAAGGAATCTTTAATATAAACATAAAAATTGTATAAGAAGGGAAGCCTGAGAGAATAAAACATCCTTCCTTCCTTTCCTGGGAGGGATTCTTTGGTCAAAGAAACTTGTCTGTCTGTCTGTCTGTCTGTCTTTTCCTTCTCTTTTCTACCTTCCTACCTTGTGTTTGGGGGTTCAAGCCAGCTCTGTGTCCTCCTAGGGATGTTGTGACGTATGGTTTGTTTATCCACCCTAATATCAGTAGTAGCACCTTTGCTATGGAACATCCTTTCAAGGGAAATCAGGCTGGTTCCATTTGTTTAGAACTTCTGGGAAGCAACCCAGACTCTCTCTCTCTCTCTCTCTCCTTAAAATATTTTTGGTCCCTAAAAGTAGTGTTGAATTTTGGGACTAAGTATATATTTCTTTAAAACTGCTTTTTTATTCCTATGTTGTGCATTGCCTCAGGGGCTTTAGCAGATGGAGTTAATGCAATTTTAATAAACAAAATAAACATGAATGTGCACATTAAAATGTGTCACAGAACATTCCTGAAATAGAGTGCATAATTGTTTAAAACTATTGCAACCATAATGTGCACTGCTAACTATCATGTCATTCTGGTTACCTGCTGCAACTTTGTATGAAAATTCTTCATTTTGTGTTGTTGCTGTGTGCCTTCAAGTCATTTCAGAGTTATGTCAACCCTAAACTGAACATATCATGGCATTCTTTTGGCAAGATTTGTTCAGAGGAGGTTTGCCCTTGTCTTCCACTGAAATTAAGAGAGTCTGACTTGCTCAAGATCACCCAGCTGGTTTCCATGACCAAGTGGGGATTCACAACTTGGTCTTCAGGAGACTTAGTCTGACATTCAAGCCACTACAAGTCACATGCCAAAATAGCATGCTGGTTGATGCTACATATTATGAACATGCTGAGGCCATGTCAGAGTGGCTTTGACTTGTTTTGACTGGCTGACATGGCAACCCTATATACAGTTGCAGAAAATTAAGTATCATTGCTTACTTCTGAGTAGACTTATGAAAAGCAACACTATAAATAGCATAGCCAGATGTGTGAAATTCCCAGCAGTCTTTGATTTTTCGCAAGTGTTAAAGGTATAGATGCCATTTCAGAGGTTTCAGAGAAGGATTATCTTTTAAACAGTAAAATTGCTCCTTTATTTCATTTTAGCAGCTTTACTAGTGATCTTTTACACATATGCCTGGCATTTTCTTCCATCTGCTTCTGCTAATATTTCAACTATAGCACTGACAAAACAGGGTATGCATCCACCCTCCTGCTTCTGTGAAAGGTAAACATACCCAATTAAGATTGTGGAATGGTGTACACTTAAAATTATATCACAAATTTTTTTACAGCCCATAAAATAATAACAAAATAATAAAATAAAATAAAATATTATTAATGAAAAATAATGAAAAAGTATGCAGGAAATTAAAATGCCCAGATCAATAAAGTATTACTTTAAATAAAGTATTGCTCCATTTATATATCTCTGCTAAAGGACACATTTGGAGCAATGCTTTAGTAAAAAAAATATTCCTTCAGATATTGGAATCTTCATTGACTGAAACAATATCCCAGCACAAAATTCACACTTTGTATTGTTTTCCTAGAAATTTTCTTTTGCTTTGTTTGCATTTCAATGTATTCCTATTCAGTAGAACTGTTAGAATTCATCTGTCAGATCTCTCAGACTGTAACTTCCATAAGGACTTTTACATTTTTAAATGCCATCCTGAGATAAACTAAATTAAATTGGATTAAAATATTTTTCACTGTGCAGTCTTATGAGAGTGCATCCCACTGAATTCAAACATATGTAGTTTACTGCAAACCTGCATGGGATTGTGCTATAAATTGTTTAAGGTCTATGACTCCTGCTTGATCCATAGAAGAGATAGGAAGTAATTAGAATGAATTGTTATCAATTAACTTGAACATTTTCTAATGAAAAGAGCAACGTAATTAATTTTTCAACAAGAGGGATCAACATGAGTCAGGGTTTCAAGTTAATTTAACTTAATTCTGGAAGTTATTATTAATTAATAACTTCCAGAATTAAGTTAAATTAAGTTGAAATCCTGACTCATGTTGATCACTCTTGTTGAAAAATTAAAGTGAAAGAGAATGCTAAAGAACCAACAAAAGAACTAACAAATGTTATGACAGTTGTTAATTAAAGTTTTAAATGAACAAGTAGTAAGGGCATATTGGAAATCGGGGTGGTTTTCTTTTCACCCATGTAGTCTGCCTGCATTCTACAGCAAACATCCTACAAAGATGCTTCACTTGTCCCAGGAAACTGATTTTGAAGCTCAAGACCTTAAATATTGCTAGGCTGTACATGGAATCACTAATAAAACAATAAATTAGTAAGAGTCACAGATGTTTTTTTTTTTTATTCCCCCAGCTTCATCTGGGTAAGGCTTTGAGTGAAGACATTTAACAAATTGGAATTCAACTTAAACTTAATAGCTGAATTCCTCCTTTCTACCATAAATACAATTGAGTTAGATTATTAACAGTTATCTAAACACTAACAACTATCTCTGATCCAGAACAAGGGACTGGTCTCAGATGAAAGAGGGAATGATATAGTCATGCTAGATATTTCTTCTTCTTTTCTCCACAAACTTTTCTTTGGATCCCTTGGGTCACCCAAGGAAGTTTGTAGTCCCCTGTGTTTTCATAAAAGCCTGTGTGTATGTGTTGTCAAGTTGCCTGTCAACTTGTAGGACAGTGACCTCATGAATTTCATAGAGTTTTCTTAGCAAGGGAAAACTCAGAGGTTACTTGCCATTACCTTCCTCTGATATATAGTCTACAGCACCTGATACTCCTCAACAGTTCCCCATTCAAGTACTAACCAGGCCTGTCCTTACTTAGCTTCCAAGATCAGACAGGATCTGTTGCCTTCAGAGTGTTTAGGCTCAAACACCTAAAGTCCAGCATTAGATAAAACATGGGCATTATACCTGAGGAGTTTCACCATTCAAGACTACACTTGAGGCCCTTCATTCTTTTTCACTCATTTAGATTTCCACTTGGCCATTTCTACTTCCCTCAGCCACCTGATCACATGGACTACTCTGCTTTGAAAGGATTCTGAGTAGTATAAGTAGTTTTAGTGATTAGGGAAAAGTGTTTCATTGCAGTTTTTCATTGCTATTGTCCCCCTAATAGTCACAAATTGCATTTATATTTGAGATGAAAACTTGAGGTTTTAAAGATTTGATCATGAGAGAAATAAAAGTGACAGATTCATCCATCCAGGCCCAGACCTCTGAGTACTTGAAGTCTGGATTTGAATCCCTGCCTGTTCTATCATGTTAACACTCAATGTGGGTTGCTGCTGACTCATTCTTTCCTTTTTCCTTTCTGAGAAGCTCTTTATCTTTAACAGCTAGTTGGCAAATAGGTACAACATGTTCCTCTCCAGCAGCCTATTGATCCCGGCTGGTTCAAATGGAAGAGTATTTCTGAACAACTGTTATGCAATTTGCCAATTTCATATAAAAGAAGGTTTTAAAATTTAAATATCCAAATATTGAAGAAAGTGACAGATTTTTCCATCCCATTGGTGATTAACAATGAATGAAAATGACAATTGTCCTATACCCCAAATGAATGCCACTACCTTCCCAAACTCAATTTATAGGAACAAGGGAGGGGGGCTCTCAGTGCCTCAATTCAGACATTGAAGTCTGAATTCAGACATTGAAGTCTTTCCCCAGGGAGGCTAGGATGCCTCCCTCCTTTCCATTAGCAAGTGAAAAGTTTCCTGTTCTGTCAGTCTCTTAAGATGACTTTTTAATAGTATCTTGATTTGTTGATATATATTTTTATATTCTGTATTTTAATGAATTTTAAATGGTTTGATTCTATAGATTATACTCCTTTTAATAGTTTGCAAGCGACCTTGAATCCTATTATTGGGAAATTGTTGGCATAAAAATAAACAAAAATAATAAAAATAGAATAAATGGTCCTTAGTTCTCTAATTCATCTGATCTATTTAACTGTTAATTCTTATCATCCAATTCCACCTGAGTTTCTCCCTTTCAGAGTGCATAATAGCATGTGTTTATGACAGGGACAGGAATGACAGCTTTTAAAAGAAGTTTCTGAAGCTTTCAAACAGTTGGGCTGATGCTCAGTAGCCTTTGTAAGCTGTCAAGAATGACCAAACAATGTGGATACTGTCAGTTTACCTTTCTCCTTATTTGCCCAACAGAGAGGAATAGGTTCCCTTGATATTCAATGAAATGAATTTGAAATTGTGGCATGGCGCTTGCAGATTGGCTTCCCAGAAGATCTGTGGTTCAATCTAGGTTTTAAGAATGAATAGAGCTTTGAAAAATGTTGTCAGCTATCAGTTTCAGAAAATATTCCAGTGAAACTATTAAACTATTCGCCAGCTTGTGGAGTAGAATTCATTACCACTCAAAAAGGCAAACAAAACATATGGAGATGTCTGACCAATGACTTCCCCCAATGTAACTCACTCAACTTACCTTCTTTTCCCCAGTTTAATCACCCGCATTTAGTCCTTCACGGCATCCAGACAACAATTCAGGGCTTTCACAGATCCTTGGCATCAGTTGTAAAGGAGAGAGAGAGTTAGGTATCATCAGCATACTGATGACACTCATCCCTAGAAGTCTAGATGACCTCTCCAAGTGGCTTTGTATAGATGCTAAAAAGCAGAGGGGACAGTATTGCCTCCTGTGGAACATAGGCTAATAACCAAAAGGCTGAACAACAGTGCCCCAGCACCACCCTCTAGGGATGTTCAACCAAGAAAGACTGAATTACAAAATTACAAAATTACGATTAAAATTAATTAAAATTACAATTACAAAATGCCTTGGTCTTGTCATCAGTAGTTCTGGACAGCTATCTGTAGCCAACATTTCACTTTCTGATTAATGTAAAATGGGAATCACAAGCTGCAATATGTGGCATTAGCTAAAAAATGACCATTTCCTGACTACAGGCAGACCACCATTCTCATTTGCATGCAGAGACTTCATGAAGTTATCTATCTAGAACTTGGAAAGTGACTTCTAAAATGTGGTTAAATTAAAATTTCCAAAGCTCTCCAAAGTAGTTGTTACCATTACTGTCATGATTCTTAAAAGCAACACTCCCTTTACCTGAAAAAGAGGTAAATTCCATTTTTGTTACTTTTAAAATCTCCAAATTCTAAGCCTGAACACCAGGCTGAATAAAGCTCACAATGGAAGTAGTGCACAAGGGAGGGAGAAGCAGGCAGGCACTTGGTTTGGCAGAATCTATCTAGAAACAGCAACAGACCCCAAGCCCATACTATATCCCATTTTTGCTTCCTACCTCACTTTCCCTCCCCTCACTTTCTTCTCCCTCATCTGCTCAGATAGAAGTCTCACCTTGACAGGGAGGCAAGACTTGTATTTCACACTCTAGGATCATCAATTCACAATTAGTGCTAATTAATTAAGCAAAAACCTTCTGCTATCAAGCTGTACTAAAGTATGAAGATATGATTTTCTTCTTTTATACTGCAGGGCTATAGAAATAAATGAGATGAGATAGGAACGATGCTTTAGGATTCAGAGTAAATCAATTAAATAATGAGGAGTATAACATTCCAAACTGGAAAATTAGGTACACTGATTTCTGAGATGTCTGACTCTCAATAGCATCAGATTTAAATCTGTCTAGGTTCCATGCCTAATTGTAATTAGATGCATTCACCTATATCCATTACTTCTTCATAATGTCCAGCTGATTCCCTCTAAAGTTGCCAGTTCAGGATTGTCCTAGGCCCTGAGGTCTCCAGGTCAAAATCTGACATCTAGGGACAGTCCTTGCCAATGTCATTGAGTTTTACCTATTAAGAACAAACCACAGTTGCTCACAGCTGTTAATTCAAACACATGCACACACTCATACAGACAGGACATATTTTCCTGTTTAGAAATTAAGACAGAAATCTGGGATTCTTCCCAGATCAAGGTGAAATGAGGGAATTAGTCTTTCTCACTAACTTAAGAGAAAAGTATAAGGAATATTTAATCCAAACTATTTGCTTCTAGACAGAAAGTAGAAACAGAGCAGAGTGGAGGTGAGCCCTGGCATCACAATGAAGTAAGGAAGATAGGGAAATACACAGATTCCCCACTCCTAACCCCATGTTGTACCTATTCTTTGCAAGTTGCAGCAACAACTGACTTAAGCCTTGATTGGTGACCAACCATGGAATAACTAGACCAGACACAAAAAACTGGGTTAAATGAGGGCCACTTTATTTGACCTAACCTATTCAAATTGTGTTGGCCTGGAAATGAAGCAAGTCCAGCTGAGGCTATGTGTGAACCCCTTGACAACATCGTCAGCCTTCCCTTGGATGAAACACTTCAGTGACAAGGGCCAGCCAAAATTGAAAGGTATCCCATGGGACTTCTACCCAAGCCCCAGAACTCTATAAGTGAGAACCCTGATCTTGAGTTAACCTCAGGGGTAACCTCCTTCATCAGCCCCCAGAACCCAGAAATCTATAAGGGGAGGTTTCAAAGTCCTACCCTACACCAAAAGGATGCCAACGGTGATCACTGAAGACTATGGCCCTTTCTGCACCCTACCTGTCCCATCATGCTCTGGTGACGATCCCAGCAGCAGCTCTGCTGGGAAGTGAGCACGATGGCAGGCTCCCCTCCACACGGGAACAACTCCTGTATGATGGACACTCTGCTTCCTTCTGCAACACAGCTGGGTACTTTCACAGGCTCCACTGGGGCAGGAAGTGCCACCATTATGCTTCCTGCCTTCCACAGGACAGATAAGTGTGGGATGGTAGCCTAATCGCATGTCATTAACCAGGAAAACCCATCAATGATTTAATCCACAATCACACCCCCTAGGGACAGGAAAGGAGCAGGATCACAAAAGCGTCATGCAGAAATGTCATTGCTGTCCCACTCCTCTCCCATCCCCATGCCAGGATGGGAGAACACTGCAGAAGGGCCATAGGTTCTTCCCCTACTGCCTGCCAGATGTCAACCTATTTAATGACACCACCCAAAGCCAGTTGTCAAAAAAACAGAGAAAGAAAGAAAGAAAGAAAGAAAGAAAGAAGTAGGTAAAAAGAGAGGGAAAATTTTTACTCGGCCCTGAGTTGACCTGTCAATTTTCACAATGCAGTAAGGGCAGAAGAGTAGGCTGCATTGCAAAGATCCAAAGAGGCATGTGAGGGATGGTCAAACCTTAAGTAGTCTTGAACTTCATTCCAATCACATGCAATGTTCTGGCATTATGTGCCCAGTGCAAAGCACCCTGGTCTCTCTCATGGAAGGTATCAAAGTCCTGTCTTCCTCTCAGAGTTCAGGTAGGCAAAATTATAGCAAACTCTACTAGAGATTTCCATGCCCTTCCCTTTTGCCTGGAACTGAGCCCAACGAATCTGGAGAATTTACATCCTCATCTCCTGCCTTCATGGGGATGGTCCATGAAAACTAGAGACTCAAGGCCAACCCTGAGACCCAACAATTTTAATTGCCCACCCAGTGCCTTCTTTTCCCCTAATGCCTTCATTTCGTCAAGACAGCAGCTTCCCTTTCTCCAAGATTTCAAGGCCAAAGACTGATGTCCTTGTCATATCAATAAGGAACATCACAGGCAAGGGTTGGACGGTGCCCAGAGCTACCTCTGGGTCATACAATTATGGAAAGAGGTACAAAGATGTTCCACATAAAAGGCCTAGAATTTGAGTAAAGCAGGATTATCAAGTCAAGAGTGCATGCTCTGAGATTTCATGGGCAAAAATTGAGATCAGGGGGCAGCCCCTGGTGTTGTCATTTAAGTACAGTTGTTCAATATGTGTCATTCAAATAAACAACACGAAGTCTAACAAATGAGAAAAATGTGTATGTTCTCATGTTTCAAAACAGTGCTGTCATCTTCAGATTCTTTTTTCATGCGGTGAGGACTAAAGAAGAGAGGTTAGGTCCTGAGACTCAAGACCCAGCTCTGAAATCTAGAAACCTTAAACAAACCTGGCAAGGCAATATGACAATCCAGAGCTGGGGAGAGGAAAGAAAGCATTTTTCCATGGCTCAAGAAGTAGCAAAATACATCAAGCAAAACCAGCAGTTGCTTCAGTTCCCATGAGGACTTGCACCCCATGTGCAGCAGCACTGCACAAGAACAATACATTTGCCTTACGCTGAATGAGGTAGACTTGGTGGTATCTGGGAATGCCTTAAAACCACTTAAACCACTTAAAACCATGCAAGACCTCAGTGCTACATTTCCTTAGATTTGTCTCCCAGTCTGGAAACTTAGAGAAACACAGTAATTCCCTGAGACTTCAGTCAGTTCACTGAGACCTGGCAGCAACTTCATACCTAACTTACCAGTTGCTGTTCTTAAGCTATCCTTTGAGTTGGTTGTGTGTGTGTGTGTGTGTGTGTGTGTGTATGAAAGAGAGAGAGAGAGAGAGCGTGCTGATGGGCATGCAGACTTTATGTGCAAATGCACTGTTCAAATATGTTTTGGTACTAATTAAAAGATTTACAAGTTGATGAAACACAAGGTAAACACATAATGCTGCAATTTTAGTAAATATCATGTCTGACTGGCACAAAGAAGTAAATAAGCAATTCACTTCTCTCTCTTCCCCCCACCCATATATACACATACACATACACATACATAATCACAGATAGTGTAGGCTGATATATATATGTATATATACATACACACATACATACACACACACACATACATACATATACACACACATATACATACACATACATATATATATATATATATATATGTCTGTGTGTGTGCATGTATGTACACACATGCATGCATGCACGCATGCACACACAGACACACAGACACACACATATATATACATACATACATACACACACACACCAATATGTGTAGGCTAAGACACTGCATTCTAGTCACATCATAGTATTCCATGATGCTGGAGCAATTATGCTTTAAGAGTGAGTAAGAGAGAGATGAAAGGAGAGATACATATGAATATGGTGAAGTGTCACTGACAGAACAGCAGAATAGGTGCAGGGAAAGGAAATTCAGTCATTAAACTGATAGTTCAATAGGCTCCATCTGGAAGCCTAGAACAAATCGAAGTCTGAAGATAGAGAAGAAAGCCAAGTTTGCAGAGCACACAGATTACAATTTCCACAGTTCTTAATGTGCATTATGAAAAGAATTGAAGTGCTTTCAAACACTGAACATGGAAGAAACTGAAACTGACAGATTCATCTATACAGACCCAGGACTATGAGTGCTCTTAAACTCTGGTCATGAATCTCTTTGTAGTCAGCCATGGCCATAAATTAAGGCTATCAACTCCTCCTACTCCTCTTTCTTCTTTTTTGAGTTACTTACTTTGAACAGGTTTGGAGCATACATGCTCCATGCTAAGAACAGCTTCATCCAGAGAAGTTAGGTTTAGATTTCATTTCATTTTGTTTAAGAATTTGACAGAATTTGCATATTTGAGAGAGAAAATAGACCTCCTCCTCCTCCTCCTGCTGTTAGCCAGGTGGGCAAAATAGTCATTTCAAAAGTAGTAACAGTTAATACAGACGTATAGGAAAAATGTTCCTGCCTACCTATCTATTAGTGATCTCTAGTAGGGCCACTGACAGTACCTTGTGCACAGCTTCCCCTCGTTCCTCACGTCTGCAGCTGGTATTATTTCTGTAGAAGTAGCCATGGATGATCTTTAGCAGGATCTTAATTTTGGTACCTCCTCCCTTTCTTTTACCTCATCTAGATATCCTATGAGCATGGTTGGATGGGATAAATAAAACATGATCTAGCAGATCAAGCAAATGAGCCAAGCAAATGAAGTGACAAAGTAGTGATGTCCAAAAATAATTCAGGGGTCCCCTTCTACTGTAAGCCTGCCCCACAACATTCTTAGAAGTTTTGTGTTCTATAACTATTTCCTATAACTTAGATCATCTTCAGTTTTTCTAATCAACAGAGATTTTTCTACCTATAACTCACCTTTCCCTTTTCTTCCTTTTTTTAAAAAATAAAAAATAAAACTATTTTAGGTAATTGCAATAAATTGTCCAAGCATATCCCTTTCCTTATACATTTATTTTTTTTAATTGCAACCTGTAATTTTTTTTTTTTTTTTTAATCATCATCCTTGCTTCTATCTATCTAACATTTGTTTTTAGCTTGGAAAATTCATGTTGTGCAAAAAAAGTTTTTTTAAATAGTCTAGTTCCTGTACTAGAATGACTTGTCTCAAACTATTTGGCATTGCAAGTGCTTGCATAATCCTGTCCCAAATGAATTGTTTCTCTTCCTTTCATAGTTCATTCTTTCTTTTTCTTTCTCCTGTCTCTCTTGAACATACATACACTTTAGCTCTTTCATTGATTTTTGACCCTCTGTCTGGAGTCTGTCTGCCTCCAAGGTTTCTATTTGGAGCGATCTGACTTTTATACTTTTTGTTCTTTCTCTTCCTTCCACCATTCTTGAAGTTGCAAAAAGGTTTACTGGATGCAATGTCATATCAGAGTGACTAGAAAAGGTTGTATATACAGAATATTTTTAAGATAGTAGAACCATCCATCCTTCAAAGATCAGAATAGTGTAGGTGGGTGGACATAACTTTGTGTGTTTGTTTTTCTCTAGAATGTGAGTGGCAAACTCTTTTGCCCTCTCACCTTCCCTCTGTGTACACTAGAGTTATATTTCATGAAAGATAATCTGTCAAAGAGTGGGCAGAGCCACAGAGAGCAAAAGTGGCAAAGTGGGTGAGGTTTGTAAGCAGAGGAAGGTCCAAATGTTGCCTTCAGGTCTCAAATTCTTCACTTGTGCTCTGAAGCTTTTATAATTAATCCAGCAGTAGGGATGTAACTTTATTAATTTTATTCTCAAAGAAAGGGAAAAACAATTCTAGCAACTTCCTTCCTGCTATAAGAAAGTCTTATAGCTGTGTATTTATGAAAGCATTTTCTGCACATAAAATAATGTTTGTGTGTAAAAATATTGTTTTTAGGCGGAAAATATTCTCTGTGCAAAAAAAAAAAAAAAATTGCACAAATTTTGTGCAGAATAAGTCTTGAAAAGATTCTCATCAGTCCAAGATTCTTCTTATCAGGGTTTCCTGACACTCAAGAAGCATAATTTTTGACCATTTTAAAATATGTTTGAATCTTCTTTCCATTCCTATCTGGTAGTCTTTGGCCATTTCTGCACTAGCCTGCACTAGCCTGTTTAGGGAGCAGCAAACCCCAGGATTCCATAGGATGTTGAAAGTGGAAATAGAGCGCTATAACAAGCTAGTGCAGAAATGGCCTTTGCATTCTGTCAAGTAATCTACTCATCGGTATTCTTCTTCTACTACGGCCACTGATGCTAAAAAGATAATGTTTCCATATGACTAAAAGCTATACATTTGATGTAGAATGCCAATAAATGACTGAAGCAATTAACAACTGTGGTATTCATAATAACTCTGGAGACTGGGACTGGAGAAAGTATCAGAACATTCATCTACACTTGTGAAGTCAGAAAATGCTGTTGAGAAGACTTAATCCCGGGAGGCAATGTAGCAGACTTGTATTTTTTTTTTTAACTTCAAGTCTGATCTTATCTTCTCTCTGCATTGATCTAAGAAAGCGGCCATGCTATAGATCTATTATTTGTATTTAAGAACTCAGTACATCTAAGATGGGGTGCAGTCTGCCTTTTATATTTCCTTTTTGCTTTCCCTCAGCAAGTAAAAGCTATTATTATATTTTATACTCTTAATATCTGATTGCTGCTTTGCAGTCCCTAATCATGTCCATTCCTTCTTCATCAGAATGAGATTGGAAACCCGCAGTTCAGAAACATTCACAAATTCACCATACCTTAAAGTCTAAGAAAACCTTATTAGATAGCATAGTAGCACAGAAGCATCTTTCTGTAAGCTTTTTAGAAACGAATAACAGAATCACAACATTTCCTGATAGTATGACAGGCTGAAACAATCAAAACTGAATTCTCTAAGAAGAACCATGGTAACACAAAGAGTAATATTACATATGTCTTCAAGGAACGAAGGCTTACATTACATGGCTCAGAGACACATATAGTAGAAGAAATGCAAGAACAAGCTTAGCAATTTGAAAGTGACACAAGCTAGATGGCAGTTTCTGACTGTTTCTCCCTTTCTAGAACACATCTATCATTTTATTCCTCAGCAGTAACAATTTGTATCTTTATCACCTCAGAAAGAATAATCAAATGGAAGTACATATAAAGACACAGGAACAAATGGATTGAAGATATATGTTTAGTGTCCATTCTGCATGACTTGTTTCTTCTCCTGCCACCATTTGGAAGCTTAAAGCTGAGACTCTAATCCTGAAATCAGTGCTATCTATCAGAACTTTCAAAACACCAACTTATATATAAATCCTGTGCAGTGTGTAGTTCACTGTGGTATGAGCTTTCATCTTTAAAGCACTGAAATGTTCTCTCTGAAGAGACTGGGAGAGAAACTCAGGTCTAAAACAGACATTACTTTAAATACCTTGGCCCATATTCTACACTGCCTAGTTATTTATGTATATATAACTAAGTAATGAACTAAGTAATGTCTCCTGGCTTGATCAGCGAAAACTACTTTACCAGGCAGCAGGTAAAGGTCAATCAGGGCACAAGAGAAGCATGTTTAACCGCCACCACTCCATCAGCAAGTGAGGCACACAAAGGATTGTCTCATTCAGTGATGGAATGCATGAAATCCTCCTGTGCCCCAAACTCTTTATCACACTTTCACAACTGCAATAAATAATGCCACCCTTGCTGTCGGCAATAATTCCCCTAGCCTACCCTTATTACTCTAATATGAGAACAGAGGGGCCAGTCTGGAATACAACTGAAGCATAGGTGAGCAACAGGGCTCTAACCTTTCTAAGTGCTTTGGTCCCAGTCAAGATCAAATCCTCTTTACCTACTGTTTACATTGCAAAAGGCTGATCCATTAGAGGAATCTGTAAATAACCAGCCTCAGCAGGCAGAGACTAAGCTCTTAAAGCAGTTCAAAGTTAAGGTTCAATATTTGCACAACTGGACTCATTACCAGAAAACACCTTTCGTTTTATCTGTCCTAAATAATTTTAGATAGTTCTGATTCAGGAGTGAGCAACTTCTATGGGTGAAATTTTAACCCATTACCCATCCACCTAGGGGGCTGTGTATCCCTACTGCTCTACTATTGACTTGGCTCTTGAATTTCAGAGACAGAGCCCCCTCCCAAGAAAATCTGCATTTCCTTTTAAAAACAAATTGAAAAGCATATTACATTTCTGATATGACTTGTTCCTGAATGATAATATTGCATTTTCCCCCTATTGGCACATGACATAATTTTGTTGCCACGATGGCAATTCCAGTGATGGCAAGGTAGCAATGGAAAGCCACAAAATTGTGTGAAGGAAGCCACATGCAGCCTATTAATGAACGCTAGGAATTTTAAGTAACCCCACAACTTTCAAATAATAACTCCTTAATTCATTCATCATATTGGAACTGGAGACCTTCTTAGCAAAAATAAAATTAAAGGCATTCTTGATCCAAATATCTATATACCTGAATTCTATATGTGTAGAAAATATAAATAACTGAATTCAATATATGTGGAATGTGTGGAAATAACTGGCCAGATTCTCTGAGATACATTAGGTAGGATCCAGGAACAGTAATCCATAGCTGTTTCAGTGGGTGTACTCTAAGTGTACCAAGAATCTCATCTCCTTTTCTCCAAACTGCAACCCCATATCAGTGCCAAGTATTTTGGAAGCTACTCTAATATAGAGGAGGAGAAGGAGGAGCGAGGAGGAGGAGAGAGGAGGAGGAGGAGGAGCTTATGGGATTTATTTTTAGCCTTTAACTTGGCATTCAAATATAGTATATGCTTCAGCAGATCAGTGCCAAAGGTGCTATATTTTTCATAGTCTCTCTTGTTTCAGTAGATCAGGGTCAAAGGTTATTACCTATTTTTCATAATGTTTATCGTGTTGATGGATCATACATATATCCCTGCATGTGTCTTTAGTCTGTCCAAGACATAGCTACACATGTTGATTTTAAAAAGCAGAATGTGTAGACTCTTCCTAATGATCAGTTGAACATGTGTACAAACAATTCATATATATTCATATGACATGTCAATAAAACTAAACACATATTTGAGAATCATGTGGCCTGCAGATCCCATCACACCCATACAGCAGAGTTGACAGTGAGGAATGCTGGAAGTTGCAAGCCAAAAATATCTGGAAAACCATATGCTTTCTACATCTAATGTAAGACAAAGACAGCTCACAGTTACTTTTCCGTATATTGAAGCCATAAATATGTGATATAGAATGCTCTTGTACAGTTATTGAAGACAGTAATAATATGCTGAAGCATTATCCCTTTGCCCAATCCACTATGCAATCAAATTGTTATTAATCTCATATATCATATGCTACTAGAACAAATTTATAGTTCTAATTAATTATTATTAATAACTAGAGAGCTGTCAAATGGTTACACTTGATGTTCACCTGCAAGAGGTCAGCTTAAGCAACCAGCATACCGATTTTGATTTTTCTTGAGGAAAAATCCATTTTTACCCAACAGAATTTGAGTTGCTTCTTTCATGTGGCCACTCTCGGCAATGCAATCAGGCAAGTATATCTAGGAAGTCACATGCTTGTCTTTTTGGGGAAGAATGATGAACATGGACACATGAATTGGAGCTGCTGGTACCAAATACAGCAGTGGTTGCCAACTGCATAGAAGACAGGGGCCAGTTTTCTCCCTTGACCCCACACTTCACTGAGGACACCAGAATACTTCATTTTTAGTCCCCCTCAAAATGCTGACATCACATTCATACCAGTCAACATTTAGAGATGAACTCAAAGGAGCTCCAGAAGCTGCCAAAGTAGGCAGCAGGGGGCATATTCAACCCATGGGCCACACCTTCCTCACATCTAAAATGGAGCCACCAGTAAGACTCCACAACAGACTCCATTTTGAGCCATTTGAGCCATTTTGAGTCCATGTAGTCATGTTTTTCTTTCTTTCTGGGACATTTTATGATATTATATATTCTTGCATGAAGCTTAAAAAACTGTACAGCAAAATGTTTTTGGTAAAACCTCTCCTCCCAGTGAATGAAACTGGGATGAGAGGTTTTACCAAAAAATTTTTGCTGGTAAGGGGAAGAACACTCCAATTGTTTTTCTCAGAAAGGGTGTACATTTTTTTAAGCTTCATGCAAGAACATATAGTATCATAAAATGTCCCAGAAAGAAAAAAAAATCACATGGACTGACCATTTTCTTAACAGTACAACAGTCTATCTTAATGCATTAAGACATCCTTTCTCAATGACAACAAACATATAATGGTTCAGTATTATTAGAAGTACCATCTCAATAGTAGTATTTACTTTATGCAAGGAGTTGCTCTTTGGGACAGGGGAAAAGTAGTACATGCAGCATCAACACAACCTTTCTGTTATCACTTTGGGACATTGCAGAAGGGAAAAAGGGTGAATACCAAAACAAAAATAGAGAATATTCCACTTATTTCCCTTAGTAACTTTTGGTCCATGGCAGATGACCACATGCACTTCCCTTCTACTCTGCAGTCCCAGAGAAAGTAACCACCACTATCCTCTATACATTGCTTCTTCAACCATACATTGTATATTTACACAGAGCTGAACAGTGAACAAGGCATCCATTCTAATTTTCATTTGTGATCATCAGTTAATGTAAAAGTGCTTTGGGGAAATAAGTACAAACAGCGTGGTTTTCTTCCCGGGCCCCTCATGGAACATGTACAATTCATAACTGCCAAAATGTTTGTGTCCCCTGCTGCAGTGAAAATCATCCTGAATTAACTTGAGAACTTCAAGTGTCTGGAACTAATAGAAGAAAGTTGATTCTGTCCCTGACGGCAAGGACAGCTGTCACACTGCCCTTCTGGTACTGTTCAACAGATAAGAATAAAATGTAGGTCACCTACACATCACACAGAGACAAAAAGAACATTTGTTATTTTGCAGCATATGCAATGCAAGTTTCAAATGTTTTTTATATAATGTTCCTCCTGTTTAGTATTGAGATAATGCATACCATCTCATTAGGAGAAAAATTAGGATGCAGTTCTAAACACACATTGACAATTGTGGTAAACATACATAGAATTGTGTTGGTAGATTCTTGAGTAACGACCCAACAAATAATATTATTAAAAGATTTTTAGTAAACTACAAATCACCATTGTTCTACTTGCCTTCCATGGAATCTTCCCCCCTCCCGTGGCCTGTGCACCTGAGTGACCATGACCCAGTGCCGATGTGCAACAAGAAATAGACAAATTCATTTATATCTTATTGTGTTGCAAGAGAGCAACCATATTTTATGCTGAATTGTTGGCAGTCATGTTATTGTGAGAGAAGGAAAGAAAATCTCATCTTGCTTTCATAAAAGTGGGTGCACTCAATTAAAAACTGTTGTTCTATTTGGCTTGTACTGAGAACACTTATTTTTCCAATCTGTTCAGACAGTTTGTTATCATCTGGCAACCTGTGCAGCATTCTGTGTGCATTCTTATCTAGTTATTCATGAAGTTAAAAGCCACATTTTGAATAAAACCTCCAAAAAGCATCTGCTAAATGTGCTGTTCATGGAGCTTCAATGTTTTTTTTAAATGTGACTCACAAAAGAATTTCTACCTTTTCCATTAGCATCTGTTATGAAAAGAGTGGTCATTTATTAATAATTCATAATTTTCTTCTCTATTCTATCCAGAGGCATATAGCTGGATTGCCAATACTCTAAAGTTACTTTGATTAAAGGGAAGATGATGAAAAGACAAATATTATGGTGATTTAAAAAAAAAAAGCACAACGGCACATATATTGCCAAATATTTGTGTCAGAGATGCACGCAGGGGTACTGGAGCTGAGAAGAAGTAAAATTATGGCATTGTTTCATTTTTTATGAATGAGCCCCAAACACAGAATGGGTAAGGGTGAGAACTGGTTTGTCATGTTGAACAATTAACTGGCAATGTATGCAATAGCATGCATGTGTGTGTTTTACCAACATGCATATTGTTGTATGCATTTTTGTTGGGAATTAGAGTTTCCCAGGGTGTTAGCCCTATTGGGAAATTCTATGAAAGCTAAAACTGTAAGGAATCAGCCTTCCTAAGCAGAGTAGCAGAGAAAGCATGCCCAAATTTCTGTGTGGCTTTTCTGATCTGAAACTGACTAACAAAACAAAACAAACACAAGCAGGTTACAAACTTAGAAAAGTTTACTAATGGCTCCTACATTAACATATGCATTGGGGAACCTACATCCTAACTAGCTAATGAATACTAGTAGCTTGATTTGTAACTCACCATCTTCTGATGGAGATCTGAAGTATGGTCGGGGAGGAGGAAGAGGAAGCAAAAATGGAGGAGAAGAGAGAGATCTGGGAAGGGATCTCTTTTTTTTGTAAGACTGACGACCCAAGCAACTGTCCTGGGTCACATGATCTGATCACCTGCACACGAAAGGTATTTGATCATGCAATTAAATGACACAGAGGGAAATTGTGAAGCTTTGGCATGCAAAAGTGAAAGGAAGCCCTATGCTAACTATGCCTTCTTGCTCTAAGAGAGAGAATGCTGGAATTCTCCCAGCGATTTGTCTCTCTCTCTCTCTCTCTCTCTCTCTCTCTCTCTCTTTCTCTCTCTCTGGCCCTTTTTGTAGAACACTGTTGTCCCATCATAGGGATGGGAGAAGGACAGGACTGCGATGACAGTTACACATGACACTGTCATGGTCCTGTCCTTCTCCTGTCTTCAGACAGTGCAATTCCAGATTAAATCATTGATGAGTTTTCTCCATGACCTGTGATCACGCTGCCATCTCACACTTACTTAGTGTGTGGACAGTTCAGAAGTGCAATGGCTGCACTTCCTGTCCCAGTGAAGCCTGGGACAGTACCCATCTGCACTGCAGCAGAAAGAGGTGGAGCCATCACAATTCCTGGATCCTGGAGGCAGCCAGTGCAGAGGGGTGTGCTACCATCATGCTTCCCTCTCAGGAGAGCTGCTGCCAGGATCCCCACAGGACACTGCCAGAAACAAGTAAGGTATGAAAAGGTCCTCTCTCTGGCCCTTTCCGCATGGCCTTTTCCATGTGAAAGGGTGCCTGGAGCGTAGTGCAATTGTGAGGAATGATCTGCATGACTCACTCACAATTACGAGATGCTCCAGGGGCCGGCAGGCGCCAATCGCGCACCTTTTCATTTTTGGCTAGAAGTCGAAAATGGTGCATGATCGTGCATTGCTCTCAGGCCCCGCACGCACTTACCTGGCATGCAGAGCCTCCTGAGCCATGCTGGTCATGCTTCCTGCCCCAGTGCAGCCTGGGAAGGTCCCAGGCTGCACTGCGGAAGGAAGAAGTGGGGCTCTTGTGCGAGCAGGCAGCTCATGTGGAGCCAAAGGACCCCGGACACGAGAGCCTCTTGCCAGAGGCTGCTCACATGATCCCCACACCCCAGCACTGGAAGAAGATAAGGTGCAGAAAGGGCCTCTGTCTCTGTACAAACACACACACACACACACACACACACACACACACTGAGGGAGGGAGGAAAATATATACAAGAATATGTATGGTAGCGAAAATAACATTGAAAGGGCATATTATAAGATTCCTAGTTTTAAAAAGTGTTCATTAAACAAAATTGCATATAAAAATGACAAGTGAGAAAGAACTTGAAGGCACAGAACAAGAACAATAGTTGAGCTTGATAGTATAGCTATACCATGGCAGGATATTTCAGAAGAGGCCATTGAGATGGGAAGAAACTTCAGCAGGTAGGCTGAAGTGTGTTTGGAGTGGGAATGGAACAGAAATTCATCAGTTTCCTGGCTGAAGTTGAATTCAAAGTTCCTGACCTCTTAAGAAACTTAGCCAGGCAATCAATCAATCAATGGTCTCATATTTTGAGCTACTGTCTATCTTGGCTCCCATGTCAGAAGGAAGGTGAGATATTCAACAAACAAACAAACAAACATGCACGATAGGTGAACTACTCTGATTTGGTTTGTTCCTTAGAGAAGCAGTATTAATAATTTCATTAAGATTTTATGAGGTTAGTAGAAACGTCAAAGTCAAGATTCTAATATGAAACAACTGAACAGGGACTCATCATGAGGTTTAGGCTAAATACGGACAAAGGCTTTTTCTTTCACTATACTTTAGGGATATGAAGAATCTTCTCAAATTTTCTCATCCTCAACAGGAATGAAAACATCATCTCAAAATATTGTCAATTGTCATGAGCTTTTTTTGCCTCTACGTGGCAGCAAAATGATCCCTACCTTGTTATGTCAGTAGCAGGAGAAGCAAAGAAAACAAAACCATTTTCTTGGGGGGGGGAGTCGGGCGGAGAAGTCCCCCTGACTTCTTGTACACAAAATGTTTTTTGTGGTAAAGAAGTGGTCTTCATGATTTTTTTGTTAAAATCTTACACAATAACACCTCTTGTGATGAATCCTGGGGGTGTGGCCTCCTTGAGTGATAGGCCAGCCCTGGCATCAGATTGCCATGTATCGCAAGTGAGAAACCCAGCCCATTGGTGCATGGGAGGGGTTGAGCTTTCTGAGGGGGAGCTCTATATAAGACAATGACTTGTATCTTTGGGTTCTTCCTGCACAGAGATTTCCAGAGAGGATTTTGAAAGAGAAAAAAAGAGCATTTCAGTTAGCTGAGGGAGGTTGTTGGATTAAGTGGATTATCTTCTCAGGGGCCTAGTGAGAGGCAGGGAAGAAATCAATCTGAGTTGCTTCAGAAAGGATGACCTAAGCTTGGGAATTTAGCCCTTGAGCAGAAAAAGGAAGCCAGAGGCCTGGGTGTGTAGGGAAGCTCTGAACATGAATAATGCATGTTAAGCTGAAGAAACTGGTTAAATACTTTTGGAAGTTCTATTTTGCCTGAATATACTTCTAACACCCAATACATTTTCCCTGTTTTGTTTTTTAATAAAGATTACATTCTATTTTTGAAATTTCTGACTTAGCAGAGTACTTTTTCATCAGTTTTAATTTTACAGACACATGCTACCATAGAATTACTCAATATTTCTGAATAAAACCAGAGACGTTTTATCCCTTTCTCACAAAGGTGGTGGGTTTAAGGTAGGAAAACAAGGGTTGTATATGGAGGGTGGCAGGGTGCTATAGCAGGCTTGGAAGGGAGCTGCCATCTCCAGTCTGAGAGAAGGAAAAGCAGGCCTGGCTGTTGGAAAAATTCCAGCATTCTCTCCCCCTCCCATCTTGTTCTTAGAGCAAATGGGCATAGCTAGCATAGGGCTTCCTTTCTCTTTTGCATGTCAAAGCTCCACCATTTCCCTTTCTATCATTTAATTGCATGATCATAAATACCTTTGGTGTGCAGGTGATTAGATCATGTGACCCAGAACAGTTGCTTGGGTCATCAATCTTATAAAAGAAAGAGACCTCTTCCCAGATCTCTCTCTTTTCCTCCATTTTTTGCTTCCTCTTTCTCCTCTCTGACCGTGCTTCACATCTCCATCAGAAGATGGTGAGTTACTACTATTCATTAGCTAGTTAGGATATAGATTCCCCAATACATATGTAAATGTAGAAGCCATTAGCAAACTTTTCTAAGTTTGTAACCTGAAGCTGCCTGTATTTGTTTTGTTTCTTCAGTCAGTTTGAGATCAGAAAAGCTATACACAAATTTAGACATACTTTTTCTGCTACTCTGCTAAAAGGAGGCTGAAACCTTACAGTTTTAGCTAATAGGGCTAATGCCCTGCGAAACTCTAATTCCCAACACTGACCCCCTCCACAATCCTCTTCCTCCAGAAAAAGCTTCTGATAATTGTTTTCATCTGATAGAAACTTCTGAAATCTTCCATCCTTGAATGCAGGACTTCCTTATTGCACACATGAATAGAATTCTCTTTGCATTTCTATGTGTGTAATACGTACTGCAATTTAAGGCTACCTGAGCCTCTTAGATGATGATGAACCTAGGTATGTCCCCAACTAAGAGCCTGATTCTGTAGTAGATTCTGAAGCTTAGGGGGAAAAATTGGGCAGATGAAGTACCATCTAGCAAGATCTGGTCTGGACTGAGACTCATTTTATTAGATATCTAGTCTATTAATACACTCAGGCACTGGTTCAGAACACATTTGATTTTGATTAAAAAGAACAAACAGAACTGAACAGAATGTCATCCACATGGTCATGACACTTCAGGCTGTTTTGTTGTTGTTGTTGTTGTGTGTCTTCAAGTCATTTCCAACATATGGTGACCCTAAGGCAAACCCTGGGATTTTCTGGGGCTGAGAGTATGTGCCATGCCATGTCCAAGGTCACTCAGTGAGTTTCCATGGCCGAGCGGGGAATCAAGCCTTAGTCTCCAGGACTGTAGTGCAATATTCAAACCACTTCAACGTTTTGGCTCTCACTTCAGTCTATACTGGAAGACGGTGGCCATTTCCACACTACTCTCTTATAGCGCGATTATTCCACTTTCAACATCCTTTGGAATCCTGGGGTTTGCAGTTTCGGGAGGAGCCAGCCGGCCCCTCCCGAAACTGCAAACCCCAGGATTCCATAGGATGTTGAAAGTGGAATAATCGCGCTATAAGAGTGTAGTGCGGAAATGGTGAGTCTCTCCAAGCAGTTTCATGCTGATGCTAAACATCATGGGGAATAAAATAAAGCTCCATGGAACCCTACAGCATACCTCTCCAGGACAAAGAAGCAATTATTCAATACCACCTTTTAGAACTGACCTTGACAATATGATCATTGCAATACACTCCCTCCAAACAGTCTAGGCAGCCTGTTCAGAAGAACACCATGACAGATGGTATCAAAAACAACAAAGAAGTTTAAGAAGATCCTTGCAGTCACATCCCTTGCATTTCCTTTGATTCCATAACATGACCAAGGAAGCTTTCATTCCAAAACCAGTTCTGAAGGCTGACTACATTGGTTCTAGAAAATCTGTTCCATTCACAAGTACTTGGAACTAGTCATCAATTTGATGTTTACAATTCACATTTGTGGTATGATTTGATCAACTCCATGGCCAACTAGCTATGAATTACAGCTCATTGCACATGGAGTCCTGGTTAACGGTTATTTTCATCTCCAGAAATGGATTACATGAATCATGTCAAAATACAAAACACTTTGACTTCTACAAGGTGGGTGGGGTGGGGAGAGACTTGTTCTTTATTTTCCTGTTATGAGTCAGTCATTAATGTACCCCTGTAAAACATATATGAACCAAGATCCTACAATGAGGAGACCTAATGTTACTTTGTGTTCACAGTTATATAGCACGGTGCAATGTCCCCTTGTAAGTAAGCAAACATACACCGTGCAAATCCACATGCAGCTGTGTTACAGCAATGAATTTAGACCACACCAGGATTAGCAGTAATTTTTTTAAAACATTTATTTTCTTTTGTACAAGAGGGGAGCAGTTAGTACACCAAAGCACTCAAGAACATACTACTCCAAAGAACATGGCGACACAAAGGTAATTTTATACTCTGCCAAGCCTTGTACAAAAGCAGAAATGCTGGTTAATTGGCTAATTGAAATCCATACATATAGGAAACTATGTCATGAATATATTATTATGTCAGCATTCCAGCATTGTGCATGTCCATATCGGTGGTCACAAATTATAATACCAGAACCCACCTTGTGAGTGCGTAAATTAATATTATAGTAAACCTTAATCCGCCTTTAGGTCATGAAAGTTCAGCTCCTGTGATTGCTCCCCCTCCCTTGTTCTATTCTACATGTCTCCAGATGCTGAAGACCACAAAACTAACCACATTTCAGACAGTCCCTATCCCTTTTGTTCCACATTCCCCAACGGCCAGCAGCTGCTTTCTTGTTTTTCTGATCTAGCAAGGAAACTTCTGTTACTGTAGTTTATAGTCCAAGCCCAGGGCTTACTAAATATAATTTGATATCAAGAGATTGACCATCCCAAACCACTCCTCTCCATGTGCTTGCAAGGCCCCCGCACAAGCACGCACATGGACACAGCCAGAATAGCTGAACAATACAAGATAAACCCAGGCAGGCCAGTAATTTGCCAGCATGCAGCTTCAGGAGACCTCCAGGCAAGTACACTTTGAAACTACATTATGTATGTACGCAGCATACAAAAGATTCTCTGCCCCGAACTGCCAGCTTGGCGAGATTAGCGCTTACGAATAGCCAACTGTCAAGCACTCCCCTTTTGCATACTGCCTGCACTATTGACAACTCCGTCAAATTAAATCATCTTAAAGTACTGACCTTTCAGAGGCTTTGTCTCCAACCTGGAACCCATTGTTTTCCCCGGGAACGGACTAGCCTACAGGCACATTTTCCCCTATAAGAACCCCTAGTTTTGTGCGCTTCTTTGGATCGCTCCTGGCTTCCATCCTGCCTTGTTGCTGCTCTGTTCGCCGAGCCTTCCCTTCAGCTTCCACGTGCTGAGAATCGCCGCTCCAACTGACTTTTCCTTTGACTACCTGGGCTACAGGATCAGGTGTAGTATTTCCCCCAAAAAATCCCTCTCAAAATCCTCTATTGAATCTCCTACCTTTCTCTTCTTAGGTCTGTGTGAGTGATTGCATACGTGCATGTTGACTGTCTTTTAATAAAGAAAACAATTATTATTTACTTCTGCTTGATTATTGACTCAGCCTGACCCCGTAAACATTGGGTCCAAGATCTCGCTAGGTTGACCTGCCTCTTGCATTGCTATAGCTTGTGCTTGTGCTAATTCCCATTCCCCAATATTGGAGCACATTGAGGTGTCCCCCACGGGACCCCAGAAATCAGGGTAACACTTCCCTTATTTACTTTTGCAATAATTAGCATTTACTTTTCACCTACCTAGCCCTTTATTTTTCCTTGTTAGTAGCTCTCTATGTAGCTTGACTATAACTTAGCTATTAATCAATTATTTCTTATTATTTTCAAATAATGCTCTCACAGCTGTGTGCATTGTGCATACATATCCATGCACAAGCGCACTATATACATAATTCTCCTTCCCCAAGTTGCCTAAGGATGCAGTAGTACTTAAATAATTCGTAGTACCAGGGAAAATCCATGGGATCTGCAAAAACTACTGTTCTTTCAGCAGTTCCCATTCATTTTAATGAGTATTTAATAGGAAAAAATTCAATGAGACTGCCTCATTGAAAACCTACAAAGACTGCATATTCTACAACAGCATTTTTTCATCTCAGTTGCTTCTGATGGTTGTTCATTTTGTCTTAGTGCCATTAATAGTTACTACTGAAAACAGCAGCTTTGCAGGAAAAGAACTCTTTTACCATATTGTAAATTGCTCAAAATATTATCATCTTAACACAGCAATAATTTTATTCTTATGATATTCAGTTCCCAGAGCCTTTCTGCATTTTGACTGAACTTATTCCAGCCTTCTAGTATGTCATCGGTAAATGCCTGGAGAATCCTATGTGAGCCATTAAACATGTTACTTCTCAGCTGCTAAGCAAGCTCACTAAGCTCACAGAAACCTCAAAGGGGAAACTCAATGGGGCACTAAATTTTTTGTTTTTATTCTCCTCCAGTATATCATGTTAGATTTGCCTGGGAATTACAGAAAGCAGATTGCTTAGTAATGAAGTACTGTAAATGTTATTGTGCTTTGCATTTAAATCTGGATCCATGGATAGATTTGACCAACAGCCATTTTGTTCAGCTAGGATATATTGCCACAACTGCACAAGACACTTGTGACAATAAGTAACTGGCACAAGATACTTTGCTGCCTGGGACAAAGGAAGTCGGGAGGGGGAGGGGATCACTATTCTGGCTAAGGCTGGTGGCAGCTTCAGTCCAAGAACATCCAGAAGGTAAAACGTTATCCATTTCTGGTATATAGGCACTGTTTGTATGTAAGGATCTATCAAGCTTGCATTCCACTTGTGGGAGGGAGACTCTGTCTAAAGGGTTTAAAGGGGAGCCACTTGAACTGAAAACAAAATATCTCTGAATATGTCTTTTCTTAAGCAAGTGCAATTTTTCTGTTTGGAAAAAGGAGACACGATTGCTTCTGCTGGCTAGCAAGCAAGGGCAGCTTATCTGTGCAATTGAGGCTATAGGGAGTACTTGTGTAAACAAACCTCATTACCAAATTGCTCTTTGCTGCTGAGCGATTAGGTGCTTGTTTCCACAAATTCAGCTTCAGAGATAATAGCTTATCTTTGGGCTTGGAGTTGTTAAGTGCTGAGAAGCAGAGTGGAATTAACTAATTGAGGTTGTTTACACAAGGGATAGAAACTCTTATCTCTCACACCAAGGTTCAGAAGCAAGGGCAATTAATGCCTCCCCTGAGTTGTTGCCTCTTTCCATTAAGTGCCCTAGGGAATATTGTGGCTTATCTGGTTAATGTAGCATCCTTAACTGGAAGAGCCACCATATTTCCCTTCCAACTTTTTTCCTTCAGCATTCAAGTCTTTTACACAGAGAGAAGCAGCCTCTTATTCACTCTAGGCAGAATGATTTTTTTAAAAAGCATTGCCATAGTGGACCTATATCAGAGGTATCTCTCCAGATGTTGGACTTCAACTCCATTCCTGATCACTGATCATACTGACTGTAATTGATGGGAGACAGAATCCCAAAACATCTGGAGGATTATAGCTTTCCTACTGTTACCCTGTTTACTGGGGGTCCCAGGAGGGACACCTATATGTGCTCTCAATTAACTAAGTTTGGGGAAATTAGCAAGAGCACAAGTTAGCAATGTGAGAGGCAGGGCAACGCAGCAGAATCTTTTACCCAATGTCTATGGGGTCAGGCCAAGTCAAGAAGCAAACCAAGTTATAAGAATAATTGAGATTTTATTAAATACAGACACGCAGTGTATGCAACACACGATCACACAAGTAACTAAGGAAAATAAAGGTTGGAGTGGTATAGAGGGATTTTGAGAGGGATTGTTGAATTTGGTGATACGAAACCTGTCCTGAAGCCTGGAAGAGTAGAGAGCGATGCTGGGGTTCGATGTGGCTCGGCACGTGGAGCTGAGGGGAAGCTCGCCAAGCAATGCGGCAGCAAGGCAGTCTGGAACTTGGGAGCGATCCAAGGATGGTCTTGGAATCAGGGGTTTTTATAGGGAGAAATGTAACTGCAGGCTATTCCGTACTTGGGGAAAACAATGAGTTTCAGGTGCGAGACAAAGCTTTGGAAAGGTCAAAATTTAGCGTGATTGAGTTAGGTCCGAATTGACAAAGGGGTAGACAGTATGTAAATGCGTGACGCTTGACAGTTGAGTATTCAGCTTGCCAAGTTGCCTGCTCGGGGCAGGGAGTTCTTTGTAAGCAGCGTGAATACATAATAAGGATGTTTGCAGAGAGGTCTCCTAAAGTGGTGATCTGACTATTTCTGGCCTGCCTGTATTGTTTTGGGATATTACAGTGTTTAGTGGCCGAGGCTAGTTCTGTGCTTGTCCGGGGGCCTCACAAACACGTGGAGAGGGGTGGTGAAAGAGAGCCAAATTATTGGTATCAAAACGATGTCTTTATGCTATCTCCAAGGAGGCCTAACCTGCAGTAACACTACCTCTTGATCTAGCTGAGCTAATTCAATGCAATTGTATGTGATGAAAATATGAACCATATACAGTGGGTCTGCTATACCCACAAGAGATTGTTTCCTGGATCCCTTGCAAATATAAAATGTTGTGTGTGCTCAAGTCAGCCTTATCAGGCTTGCAGCAGGACTAAGAAGCTTCACAAGGCAGGCCTTATACAGCAATCCCATATTAAAAATGCTGTAGGGCAGCTGCAGAGGCAGTGGCTGCACCAGCTGCCAGGCATGCCACATTATTCAGACTCCCTCACAACTGAGGTGCCTGGGTCTGGAGGTGAGGCAGCCTTAGAAATGAGATTGCCCCAGCGGCCAGGGCTTGCCACCACCTCTGTGGCTGTCCTAAACTATTTTTAATACTCTAGGGGCTTATTGCAGTCTTGCTGCCAGCCTCACAAGGCTTGCAAAGAGATTGTGAAGCCTTGCAAGAGAAGGCTTATACATTAAGCTGCTACAATATTAAAAATGACTCCAGCTGCTCACCTCTGGTTTGCAAGGGAACCTGCCACCTCCAAGGCAAGTAGTGTGCTCCCCCAGTGTATTGAAGTGTACAATATTGTATACATTTGAATTTGGGATGGGTTCAATTTATGGTTTCTGAAGTCACACATATGACAGGCTGACTGTACCAAACGTCATAACAGGAAGGACTAGAGTGAAGAAATCAGAGCTTGGAAAGTTATTTTTTAAGGCATATTAAGGTATTTTTAAGGCAAAGTTATTTTTTAAGGCTTTGTCTGGATTAAAAAGCCATTATTCCAGACTTGAGTTCATTTTTTGTAAAAACTGTGTACCAATTGGAAAAAAATGTCTATTGTTTGGACACAGTAGATGTGGGGTGCATCATCATTAGACTCCAGCGCCAAGCATTCCTCACCATTGGCCATGATGCCTAGGGTTGTTGGAAGCTGCATCCCAACAACACTTGGAGGATTTCACCTCCTCCACTTCCACAATATATGAAAACTTGCAGAGATACTGAGAGCTTTGAATTGTCCTTGCTTCATAAGAAGCAAGAGTAAGAATATTCTGTAGTATTTTCCTTCATTTTGGTGAACACAATTGCAAAAGAGGTCGAGGTATACAAGCAATCACCATCTTCTTCACAAAATTACCTGAATCACTCTTCTGTGCCCAAAGTTTGGAAGAAACATCTTTCAAGCCACAATGTTGACTGTTAGACCGTACTTTTGTGTGTGTGTGTGGGGGGGGGGAAATGTGTACATAACAACATTTCTTTTGAAGGTTGTATCTTGGCTCCATTGCTATTTAATTTTTATATTAATTTATTGGTGGGATGGCTTCAAAATGCCTGTTTTCATTCCCCTCAGCTAGCAGGAAGATCCATCACCGTGCTTCTATATGCAGACAATGCGGCTATACTCTCGAGGACTCCCATTGGACTAAAAAGAGCTCTTAAAGCCTTGACTCTTTTTTGTAATGGAGATCATTTATCTCTAAATTATCAAAAAACCAAAATAATGGCATTTGGAAAAAACAAGGAGCCTTCACTGGACTATAGATAATCACTAAATAGATCAAGTATTTTGATTCAAATACCTAGCAGTAATTTTTCAGTCCTTGGGTAGCGGGAAAGCTCATGGTGATTATATTGTTAACAATGCCCAAAGGAGCTCAGTTGCTATCCAAAAGTTTTTTAAGCATAAAGGTGGTCAATATGTTCCAGCAGCCCTGAAAGTATTTGAGGCAAAACCAATCGCCCAGCTTTTGTATGGTGCTCAATTAGGGCCATTTCCTAACTTTGCACCTTTGGAACATGTACAATCTAAGTTCTTAAGATCAGTTTTTCATGTCCCTAAATGTGTATCCAATGCCATTTTATGGTTAGAGGCAGGCCTTCAGAGCATAGAGGCCAGATTATGGATTTTCATATTTAATTACTGGCTTAGATTAAACTTTGTACCAATTGGGTTTGCACCCTTGGTTTTGCAAGACCAATTTCACTCTAAATGGAAACAGGCGGTTGCTACTGAATTGTCAATGCTGACCAAGGTGTCTCCCCTGCCAGGTAAGTTATCTGTCAATTTGAAAACAATGGTCCACAACCAAACTAAGAAGATAAGTGATGGCTTAGTATATGGAAAAGATGATAAAGTCAACAAGTTGTTTCAAGAAGTCATTTTAAGTGGGTGAAGGGACACTTAAGAAAGGTATGTGGGAACCAGGAAATAGAAAATGTGTAGGTCTATGAAAAGCCACAAGGAAGAGATAGGAAACCTGTAAGTACCTATAGTGAGGTAGAGAAATAAGGGTAACTATAGACTGGGTGTCTTAAGACATTTCGCTTGGTTTTGACAATCTACACTTATGGGAGCATTTACTCAAGTGGCACTGGTATGCACTGGTATTTATGATGGTATGTGTTTTAAAATTGACTTATTTTTCTCTGTCTATAAAGAGCTTATTAAAGTTTTGTTACGATGCTCACAGCTGGTTTTTGTGCATTTATACACTCAGCAGCGAGTTCAGGAGCACTTCTATAATAAAAGCTGTCTGTCTATGCACTCAAAGTTCTGGTTATTTTTAACCACTATTACAAGTATGCCCCACACATCTTTGAAATGTAAAGACTTTTATTCTAAAAAATTATTTCCGGTCTGTCTAGAATGTTTTTTTTGTTTTTGTTTTTATGGAGGAGGAGGAGTTGTTATTGGCAGTACTACTTTGTAGAAAATAAAATATTTAAATACATGGAACAGAAAAACTTGCTCATTATATTGTCTGGAATTTGGCAGGCAAGGAACTACTATGCCAGAAGATAAAAATCAAATATTGTCAAGGAGGAGCAAGTTGTATGACTGAATGCATTTAAGGTGAGTTTGTATTGGTGATGAGTTATGTGATTTAAACATTTTTGTCCTCAAAAGATGGGGAAAATATGAAAAACACTCCTAATTTAATACTTATAGATGAGTCATTATATTCAGAATGGTGAAGAAATTTTGTTTTAAACAGAATTGCCCATGATCATAAGGAAAGGTAGTTATTAGAGTGCCTTGAATCTGAGCATCTGAGGAACATATGTGACTGGCATTTCTGGAGACAATGGAGACCAACTGCTGATATGTTCCTCACAAGGTAATTTCATATTTTTGATTACCTAACCAGTATTTGTGAAGAGTAAAGCTTTATATCATACTTTATCTTATGTGTGTTTTGTACAATGGGGACATGCATTGGGCCATAGTCAGAACCAATTACTTTACAAGAAGTCAACATGTATTTTTTTTAAGGATGATGACAGATGAAGAGAGAGAAAAAGAGGGTTAAAAGACTTCTTCACAATAGATCAGAGCCACGTTTTCCCCATTTTGTACTGAAAACTTTGACACCACTTCATAAGAAGTGGCACTTGACTTTCCCTTTAGTAGCCATCCTTAAAATGATTTCATTCACTGATTACAACAGTCAACTGTGCTGGACTGTTTAGGCTGGGTGATTGTTTCACCTGTTTGGTGGGATATACAGAGTAGACAGTTTGAACTAATCGACCATATTTTAATATGGGTGACTTTCACAGCCCAGCTATGACACTGAATTACTAACCCCTAAGTAATGAGAGATGAAATGGTGCCTAGTCATAAAAATGTTCAATGCTAGAGGAGGAGGAGGAGGAGGCGGAGGAGGCGGAGGAGGAGGCGGAGGAGGATAACAAAACCAAAATAATTGCTACTACTGCTAAGGCAACCCTTGATATTTACATTATGGGGTAGTTTCATTTTCTTAAGCAACTCCTCCTCTGCCTGCTAGTCCTCTTTGAATCTAAGATCATGGAACCACCATCTCCCATAGCATTAATAATTTATCCTGTCATGCAAGATCAAAACATCACACAAGAGAATAATAACATCTTCTTCTTCTAGGCCAAAATGTTAATTGTCTGTAATATCGAGATAAGAAAAATACCCTTAACCAATACACTTGGAAAGGTTGATGCTATACAGAGATTTCAAAGGATGTTCCCAAATTTTCTCATAGTTTAAAAAAACAAATTGATTATCCCCTCCCCCCTACACACACACACACACAAAGGCAGGAGAAGCATGAGGGCTTTAAAAAAAGGTCATGGGCAAATGTTTGCCACAAACCACATGTTATGTGTCTGGTTAAAAATCTACATTTGTCAAATACAGCTGACATATTTGGATATGCATAAAGTATTTATCCTTTACATTCTCTGCTTCTGAAATGCCTAGAAAATGCTACTGCAGACTCTGCACTGGATGTCTGGACTGGCTCCTACCTTTATCTCTGAAGTTTCATGGTAGCTGTATAATTATTTTACTTATGTTTACAATTTGTGCCTTCTAATTAATTGTTTGGCATTACAAATATAGATATGCCTAATTATCAACAGCATGGAACAGTTCCATCTATTACGTTTGCGTAACTTTTATAACTCTGGGCCACCTTAGATATCTGGCACACAAATTTATTTGGACTGCCTCAGATGAAAAGAACTGAATGCTTTCTTTTTAAAGGAAGGAATGAAAAGATAGAGGTTAGAATTCACTAAGACAAATACAAATGCAAAAACCTAAATCTAAACATTGATGACTGGTTTGTATTCATGATCCCTACATGAACACAGTGACTGCAAAATCCTCACTGTAAGCAGTAGGAATCTATTCCTCTATTGTTCCATCCCCAACACACAAGCAAGACCTGGTGTGAGGAGGAATTGCAACAAAGACCCTGTTTCTGACTATTACACCAGAGATCATCCACTGAAGTCAGTGGTTTCCAGACTGTTGCTTGCAGAAGCTGCTGCCTGGTAGGTGAGGAATTGAGGGGTTGGACAAGGAGACATTACATAGCTAAGTATAATGAATGTACATTCATAATTGTCTTAGATATATTAGATGGGTACTGGTGGTATCAATCTACCAATGTAATGAGATATTTCTCCTCCCCCTGAACCCCCTGTGCTTCCCCAATATCTGTCCAAGCATGTTAAGGGACTTTTTGGAGCAGATTTTGGAGGTTCCAGAAAAGGAAAACAGGGGAAGGAAATTTCCACTATCTAATTAGAAGTTTGCCAGGAAATGCTAGCTATCACTGTGATATTTTGTTCATTATCAAAACTGTGAAAACTAAGTACAATGTCTACAATCACAGACCCACTATCTCCAATAAATTAACTTGATAACTTATCCTTTCATTCAAGATAATAGTAGATAGTATAACAGTAGAAAAAATATAGGTACATAGTGATCTTCAAAGTTGTTTGCTACCTTGCTTAAATGAATGTTTCCAGAATATAGATGTACGTCACACTAGTCAATTGTTTCTGGTCATTCTGTTTGAAACTCACTTCTCCCATATTCAGAGAGGTAGTGGAAGTCTAATGAAGTCTTTTGCATTATCTCTGCATTTGTTCTTCACAGTGCTAATTGTTCAATTTAGACCTCATTAGACCTCATGTTAAATGTAGACCTCAATTTAGACCTTTGCTCTACCTCCTGCTCACTTGGGCAGTGAAGATGGAAATGTATCTGCGGACAGAGGCGTTGTGGAAGGCTGTTGCTGATCCCCCAGTGCCTCCCCTCAGTGCAGCAGATGCCAGGATGGAGGAGAAAGCCATCAGTAATATTTTTATGGCCTTGGAAGATAGCCAGGTAAACCATGTCAGGCACTTCACCATGGCACAGGTGTGTTGGGACACTTTGCAGGCCATGTACATCCACCCTACAGCTGGGAGTAAGCTGTGCCTGTTAAAGAGGCTCTACAGGGCACAGCTGCAGCCTGGTGAGTGCATGCAGGACCATCTCCAACATTTGACCTCCCTGTTTGTTGCCTTATAAGAGTCCAGGGGCAGACTCGCATTCCCCGTGGACGCCATCCCTCCAGCCTCTCTCGTCTTCCAGGTCCCTCCTATGCCAGGACTCTCACTTACCAGAGACTGTCCATGAGCAGGCTCTCAGCAGGCAGCTGCAGACTGGAACTGGTATTTCATTTGGTCCACTTGACCCTCTGGCACATCAGGAGCATGACGCTGGGTCCATAACCTGTCAGGGTCAGCAGGAATTGGCTCCTCTGAGCATGAGCAGAGTGCTATCTGTGAAGCAAGGCTTTGCCACAGCAGAGAGTCCCAGTGAAGCAGGAAAAATTCCAGAGGCTCATTAGTTAGGCTTAGAGTACTGATTTATTAACACACTCTAAGATAAGATGCAGCAAAAACATGCGAGCTTGCCAGCAATTAGACAAGAAGAAAAACAATAGTAGGTAACAGCGTAAAATTGGGCAGCGTTTCCCCTTACAAGCAATATACTACCAATGGCATGGCAGGTCCAGCTAGGGCAGCTAACTGGCAGCTGGTCAAGGCAAACACCAGCCTTTTTATGCTACCTTGTCACCCTGAAACATGTGGGGTGACCCAGTCAGTGCTCTGGCTTGTGACCTCCCCTAATACACAAGACATAGCCATAACAATCCTTCTGGCCTTGTACCTGGCTGCCTGGCCACACCGCCTCTTCCCTCTGCCATCCGCTCAGAGGAAACTTTTGCCTGCCAGGCAGCAACCTTGACAGATTTGTGTGTTTTTTACCCTCCCCCCTGACACACACACAAAAAGGAAAATAAAGAAGCCATTATTAGTTTCTCTGGACACTACTCTTCAATAGGATTACACTGGAATTGCACTATTGTAGTCGTACATTTTTAAAATAAAATAAAATAATGTCTAAAAAAATCCAACAACACATTCTAGAGAACAAATATATAGCACCAGGAACTCTTGGGAATCCCAGTGTTCTCAGAACCCAGCCACCAGAAGTAGTGTGGGATTTCTCTATGGAGATCCCTAGGCAATCCCCAAGGGAAGATCAATGAAATCATACCCATACCATTCCCTCTACACTCTCATATTGCAATGAGGCAGAATGACACATTCACACCCAAAGTGGTTACTAAACCATAGTTGGATCAGAGTCATCAATAGATTATTTAAAACAGGAAAAGAGTTCATTTCCAAATCACTCAACAGCAGTACAGCACAGTACAGCACTAGCAAAGCTACAAAATCTTGCAATAAGCTATAGGCAAAGACAAGCCTAACACAGTGCAATTGCAGTATAATGGTATTGTGTGATAACTCCCAAGTGACATGCCAGCCAACCCATAATATCCTTCTGAACTCTCTAAAAGGTGTAATCCTGAACTCACTCTTTATTACGGACAAGTTTAATAGTCAAGTATATGAGCAAATCATATCATATTGCTATCACACTGCACACAACCTTTTCATAAAAGAGCAAACAACCATCCCAGGTCTTATAAATAATCCAAATATCATTATCTACCAGGTCAATAAAGGAGAATACCAACAGTGCTGAACAAAACTGACTTTTAAGTTAAGGAAGTAGAAAGAGATCTTGTTGATATTAAATTCAACAGTTCAGTAGAAGATTATAAGTGAATATTATGAAATCCTTGCAAATTTCCTACTGTTATGAAAAACATCATGGAGATTTTTACCTCTCCATTTGCTTGGTGATGTCACCTTCATATGTTACTGAAAGCTGAAACCTTTGGATCATAAATTACAAAGGCTTCTTTTAAACAATTAAGACCATTTAATAGTTTCTGGAAGGATCTGTTTTAGTCCCCATTTGTTTATACTGTGATACATGAATATTCCACAAAGCTGCTCCACAGGACAATTCAACAAGGGCAAGATATCAATAGCTATGAGTCCTTCTGGAATCTCTAGAGTCAGAGGCTGCAACAGTGAAGAGCTATTGCTCCTTGGTTTGATCCAGCAAAAGCAAGCCTGGGATATGTGAGGTGATGATGATCAAAAGTATAATTATTACTGTACACAGAAAATGAATTTCTTTCACTTCTGTGCAATAAAGTTCAAGAGAAGTTTTATGGACTGATTTCTTAAACAATTACAAGCCTGCAGCCCAACCAAGTTCCAGTGCCACTCGCTATTTTTTTTTTTTTTAATCTAAGTTCTCAGGCTTCGCTTCAAGGCACTGCAGTGTACAACTCTGATATCGTTATCATGGTAGATCCCTTTTTTTGTCTTTGATGTACACTAATAGAACATACAGACCAAATGCTCAAATAGAAACTTCAATAAAGCTTACCACAGTATCAGAGGTATCAGATCAAAGAATGACAACAGGATCAGAAACAGCTGATACTATGCCAGGCCATTTCTGCACTATACTATTATAGTGCTATTATTCCACTTCTAACCTCTTGCGGAATTCTGTGGTTTGTAATTTACTGAGGCCAAGGAGCTCTTTGAATGAGAATTCTAAGTGTCCTCCCTAAATTGCAAACCCCAGGATTCCATGGGATGTTGAAAGTAGAAAGTAGAATAATAGCACGTTAACCGTGTATTGTGGAAATGGCCTCAGTTAGCAATAATGCATGCTAAAAAGTTAGCCTCAGATACCATAATCTGGGCAGAAATCCTTGGGCTAAATACACAACTTAATAAGTAATCATATAGATTCCTTCCAGTACATGTCCAGTAGGAATTTGTATAGCATTTGCAAGGTATAAAAGGAAAGAGGTGATCAACATTTCACAGCCTGTTCTAGTTCAGAAAATGGAAATATAAATTCTGAGTTTGTGAAATGTGCTCTTTTTGGACTACAGCTCTTAGAATCCTCAGTCAGCATGGCTACTTGGAATTCTGGAGATAGTCTGTTCAAGTAAATTTCTAAATTATTCCAGATATGATCGTACTGTTACCCTGTATGTTGGGTGTCCCGGAAGGGGCACCCAAATAACCAAATAAAAACACAAGTTGGGGGAATTTAACTCAAGTACTCTCTCAGCTAAATGAGAGGCAGGGTAACTTTAGCAAGGATCTTTAACACTATGTATACAGCGTCAGGTCAGAGAGCAGCTAGACAAGGTTTTAAAGTAACAAACAATATTTTATTAAAGACCAGAAACACGAAAGACAAGACATAAACTAACTAACTGAGAAATAGAAGTGGAGAGCTTTTTGGTAAGGGTAATACAACACCTGGTCTCGTAGTCCTGGAGAGAAAAACGGGGTTCGGGAGAGAAAGCTCAACGGGGTTCGCTGAGGGGAGTTCCTTCAGACTACCGGCAGCAAGGCGGGATCGAAGTCCAAAGTAGTCCGAGGTGGTCCCAAAAGTGGGGACTTTTTATAGGGTGGATTTTACCTACAGGCTATGCTATGCTTGATGAGAACAAAGGAAATTTGGAGTTGGACAAAGGATTCGGAAAAGGTCAAGTTTTGCATGATTAGTTTAGCACTTAACGACAATAGCATGGCCAATACGTTGATGGCCCAACATAAAGAAATGCCTTGGCTCTTGGCTGTGTGGCTTTGTGTGGATATGCGCTGAGCAGAGCCGGTTTGCAGGGAGGTTTTTCCCTAAAGCAACGGAGAGGCTTAAGTTGCCTGCCTGAATGAGGTTTTGGAATGTACAACCATTAACGGCATGCCCTTACGTGCTTGTCCGGTGAACCTCTGCAAACACGTGGAGTAGGGTGGCAAAGAAAGGTCACGCAAAGGCCAAATTATTTGATATCAAAAGGATATCTAGTGCTCTCACCAGACATATCATAACCGTGATAACAGTATTCTGTGTAGATTATTGGAATCTCGGTGATATTTCAGCACAAGACACCAGTCTTGCTACAGCAGATATTTTTGCTAATACTTGATTGGTTCTACACACTTCACCATCTATCTACCAAGTAGGTGCTGAAAGACATCTACAGGACAAGACCAAATGAGTTTTCTTTACCAAGAACTGCTTATATTTAGTGAGATGCTTCTTTGATTATGTAATGCTCAAGCAATTTTCCAAAGATTGATAGATGTTTTGGCACAACTTCAGAACATCCCTGTCTGATATACCTTGTTTAAATAATTGACCTCAGGAAGACTTTTGAAGAGCATCTCTGAAAGAGAAAGGGAGGGATGCTGCCATTCAGTGTTTAAGAGTTGCTAGTTTAAAGTGGGGATCACAGAGAATTTGTTTGGGTTGCACTTTAATGTACATTTATCCAATGTAGATTTCCCAAACCTAGACATAAAACTGTACAGTGGTACTGTAGTTTTCCAACTGAGGTGAGGCACTTCACAAATCAAAATATGCACAGTGAGGAAGGGTACACATAGAAGTGTACATAAAAGATGTATATGACAGAACATTAAGTGAAGCGTAATGGAAAAAGCAGGGAGCCAGTTGGGTGCAGAGGGGAAAATTCCACAAGAAGCTGATCAGGGGCAGAAGGGAACATTCTCATCATGCTCCTTTCCCTCCAACAGCACTGCTGGGATCACGACCAGAGGATGACAGGATTAGTTAATGTGCAGAAATGGCCTAAGTTGAGATGGCAGTTGACTATATTGTAACTTCCGGTATGGCACGGTAGGTGAGGACCCCCAGATATCACTTTGATATCAAACAATTCGGCCTTAGCTGGACTAATTTTCAGTCACCACACTCTATTTGTTTGTGAGGTTCTCCGGACAAGCACGGACATGAGTGCGGCCGATAATGGTTTCACATTCCAGACTCTATTGAGGTCAGCAACCCAAGCTTCGCTCCTAGCTTCAGGGAACTTCCACTTGCAAACTTCACAACAGCTGCGCGGCTCTCAGCAGAGCCAGTCTGGTAAACAAGACATTTAAACTATTGTCATCAAGCGTTAAGCTCATCATGTTAAATTTGACCTTTCCAAGTCCTTTGTCCAGTGCCAAAACTCCTTTTGTTCTCACCTGGCTTGCCATAGCCAGCAGGCACCAACTCCCCTATAAAAACTCCTCATTTTCAAACAGTCTTCGGATCACTCTGGACTTCCATCCAGCCTTGCTGCCGCTCTGTCCAGTGAAGTTTTTCCCTCAGTTCTCCATAACTGAGTCTGCTTCCCCTCTTTGGACTACTTTGGACTGCCATCCCGCCTTGCTGCTGGTTGTCTAAGGAACTCCCCTCAGCCAGCCACGCTGAGCTTCAGAACCCCATCTTCCCCTCCAGGACAACGAGACCAGGTGTCACATTACCCATCCCTTCTCCCTCCAGTTCTGCTTTCCAGTTAGTTAGTGTGTGTGTTGTTTTATTCTCTGTTTATTTCTCAATAAAACTGTTATTTTTGGTTACTTTTAAACTTGCTTGCCTGCTCTCTGACCTGAAGCCGTAGACATTGGGTTAAAAGATCCTTGCTAAAGTTACCCTGCCTCTCATTTAGCCAAGAGAGTGCTCAAGTTAAATTCCCCCAATCTGTGTTTTTATTTGATTATTTGGGTGCCCCTTCCATGACCCCCAACATACAGGGTAACAATATCAGAAGATCAAGAGGCATTGGGGGGGTCAGTGAGATAGTCTATGCTGCCTAGGCTGCACACTCTGGTGATCTTAATCAGTGGTTTTCAGCCAGTAGTACATGTATCACCAGTGGGACACAGAAATAGTATGCATGGGACATAATTGTATTGGTCATAGAAATAAACATTATTTTCAATAATATTGCTGCCATTTTTAGTTTATTTTGTGTGTGTGTTTTAATGTTACCGTACAGTGGCAACAAAATGTATGATCAACGTAAATGGCTCCCCATAAATATTACAATTTTCCACTACTAACTGTGTCAATGGCCAGAAACTCCATGATATCATGTTGTAATTGTTGCTGTTGTGCCTTCAATTCACTTCTGATTTTGATTTGTGGTGACCCAAAGGCAAACCTGTCACACAGTTTTCTTGGCAAGATTTGTTCAGAGGGGGGTTTGTTTTTCCCTTCCTTTGAGGCTGAGGTCACCAAATGGGTTCCCATGGCTAAGCAGGGATTCAAACCCTGGTCACCAGGGATGCAGTCCAATGCTCAAACCACTTCCACACTGGTTTTCAGTGATGTCATATACCAGCATAAATATCATTGTGCAAATGTCTGGACTCTTTTCAAAGTTGTGTAATGGTGGTATCTTATTCAAGGCTATACAAGCCTTCTGAAACCTCAGAGCCTATGAGGCCTGGTAACTCCTGCCCTTCATGGCAAGTAGGAATTTGGAGTGAATTTTGTTCAGTGGTTGAGCAATGGCATAATCCAGTAGTACAGCATGGCTTCCGTTTCATAATTTGACACTATGCAACTGGAAAAGAGACTCTTAACTCTGTGTTTGTTCTGAAAAACACTACTGTGATTTTTAGGTCATTAAAATATATCATAAACACCCATAATGCCTGTTACCCTATAATGTTGATCTGAATTTTGTTGCTAATCCTAACTAGAGTAAATCTATTAAATCAATGGAGTTTACCTTTGTTTTTACATCCTATTCAATGATTGATTGAATGGATTGTACTCTGGTTGGGACTAACCAACAGTATTTCCACCAATCTTCTTGGAAAGACTAGGATTTTGTTGCTGCTGCTGCTACTGTTGTTTTGTTTTTCCCCCATCATGGTGTAACAAAGGTCAAGGTCAGACCTGTACCTGAATTCAGCAACCCATATACCAGATAACTATAACTTTGGCCAAGGCTACAGCAGTCCAGGTTTCCAGGTTTGTGTCTTCTGAATTTGTATTAACAACGTCCTTGAAGTCACCACTTTGAATCATGGTATAGGTACTTGTAGCTATAGCTAAGCCAGTTAGATACAAACCATGTGAATGAACAGTGAGTCTGCTATGGAGAACAATTTGAATTCTAATTTGATTTTTCTGCACATAGTCTTTTGACACACACAGCTATGAAATGTTTGTAATATTTTACATTTCAAGGCTGAGTTTATATTCCTACATAGGTAATTGTATATATGTGTGTGTGTGAACTGTAAAATGCTATACATGCCAACTAGTAAAAGTTTCAACTTTAAAAAAAATGAGAAAACAAACTTGGTAGAAGCAATTCCGTGCACAAAACAACAGCTCAACAGAGCAGCTGGCTGCTCCTAACTGAATTAATTTATGATACAAATCAAAGAAGTCAGGTGCCATACAAGTAGTCTGTGTGGTGCTATGAAGTAGATGTGCAACATCAGAAGAAAGCAAAGAAGCAAGATGAACTTTTCCATATCAGCATGACAATGACAATCAAAATAAATGAGTGTCTTAAACATGTGCCAAAGCAAAGCCTTGACGAAAGGATTATAAAAATTACTAGATTATATATAGATGCAGAATGATATGAAGTTTGATTTGGCTTAACTGGTAGACTTTGGTATAAGTTATGCATTTGAAATGTTGTAGGTCAGGACATCATTAATTTAACATGACAGTAATCTGGAAGCCCGCAACCAGATTAACCTGGTTGTTCAAGTCCACAGATTCACTTGTGAATCTTCATTCTTCACACTTACAGGTCACTGCCATGTCTTCTTCCCTCTGTCTCTCTGTTTAACTCTTCCATTTTGTACCATCTCATTATTCTAAACATGCCTGATATTGTCTCATTTTGGAAGCAAGCTCAGGACTGGTTCATACTTTGATGATAAACCACTGGGGATTTGCAGACTGAATTAGAAAAGAATTCAGCCTGAAACTCCAGAGAGTTGCTTTTGATTAATTTTGACAATATTAAGCTAGATGAACCAGTCATCTGATTTAGTATAAAATGAATTCATTCATTCCCCATCCTTTTGCTTTTTGACTTTCACCCCATTTCTCTGATTTAATCCTTCTTCTTGTCTAATTTTCTAACTTTCATCTGCTTCATGCTCTGGACCCCATGCATTCCTTATGTAGGGCACTTCTATTTCTTTTAATCTACATTCCCTGGGCTGTTTTCCTCAGCTAGTCTGTAGGAACAAAGCAATTAAGCCAATAGAAACCACTAATTCCTCTGGGCTTCTGTGATACATAAGAATTCACCCAGTCATGTGGTTAAAATATCAGACATGAAGTGATGTATCATATACACATCTTTATGATTTATATAGTGGTGGTTTCTAAAATTAGATCCCCAGATACTGTTAGATTTCATTACCCAGAATCCTTGGCTATTGGTAGGGGCTTCTAGATGTTGAAACCCAACATCAGAGAATCAGCTTTGGGATGCACTCTTGAATGCATGAACATTCAGAAAAGAAACATATGTTAATTGTGTGTTGCTAACCATTTGGAAATAAATATTCCAATTGATGATGGCAACTCAAAATAGAAAAATAATATTATAGAGAATAATTCTCTATGATGGAGAAAAATAGAACCTCAAAGCTCTTGCACAGAGATCATCCTCCTTTCCATGGTCTTGAATCAATTGGAGCATTTTACTCACTAAAATTATACACATCTTCTTTATTTCTGGAAGGAATTCAAATCTCTAGTTTCAACTCCATATACTTATAGAATACTGGAGCATCTTGTAGGGTTCATGTTCATAGTGATAAGAGCAACTTTATGAACACACAAGTAATTTTATTTACATACCAACAGATATACCTTTGGATTTTTCTTAACAACTTCCCTTCAGAGTTTCTCCTCCCCTAGCACATATATTGGCATCTTTATGACTCCATTGTCCCTTCTGTATTCTCTCCCTACTCCCCAGGTTCTATATCATCACCAATTTTTTAAGTGAGCAATCTGAAAGGTTTTAGAATAGGTTACTCAGATTCAGCAGAGACAATATATGCAAAGAATCAAGGAATATTCACAAAATACGGTTCAGGCATTGGTTTGATGATGCAGAAAATGAATAGTTTTATCTTGAGTCAATTTAGAGACATCCCACTTTGACTCAGGTCATCAACCAGAGTCAGGATTCAGGAATCCAATGATTTGTTCTCTCCATGGGCTATTGTTGGAAAATAATGCTTAAATAATAAATAGTAATAATTGAACAAAAAAAAAACCCCAGTTTTGTCAGAGTTGGTTGTGTATGTGTGTGCATATGTTAGAGAGAGTGAAATATTCCCTTTTATTGGGATAGACTAAGGAATCAACAATCTTTGAATAATTGTTCATTTTGCTGGAATTTCTATGGTCAAAGGGTTAATTCCCATCAGCCAATGCGAACTGTTTTATAAGTGGTGGAACAATTTTGATTACAAGTGTGCTACTGAGAGAAGAATGAAGCTTTTCATCCTTACTTGCCTCCTCCCTGTAAAGCTCCATCTTTCACACAATTTGAATTTAGTAAGAAAAAACAAAATATATAACTGTGCAGCTGCTGCTTAAATTTGAGCACAAGTTGGAGTTATGAGGAAGAAGAACCTAAATTCATTTTTAGAGCAAAGTCCAACAGCTCGGCTGGAGCCAATCAGCCAAAAAGGTCTGAACAATTTAGGCATAGAGGCTTGTTTCCACTGATACACAGGAGCAGTCACATTCTCTCTAATTCAGTCTTCTAATGAGCAGACCTCTGATTAACCTGGAAAACCTCAAAACAAGAGATAGCAATCAAGATGTCTGGCTGATGTTTTCTAGAGGAAAACATCAAGAAAGAACATAATTTGTTTATGCCATGGCTGGGAATTATGGAGCCCTCCAGATATTGTTGCTCCTCACATTTGCTACTTTGGGGAGGTCTGCTGGGACTTACCATCCAACAACATCTGGAGGCTGTGTAATTCCCACCTGTGCTTTACACACCACTATCTGAGCTTTGACAAATTTACTAAGATGTATCAGGTCATAGAGGAGTTATTCTGGGCTATCAACACTGGGAAAAGCCAGGCTGCAATTATGAGAGTTGCTTCCTGCAGGGCCCCTTTCAATCTTGATGTTGCAAACATCTTCTCATGTCCTGACAACAATAAAAATAACTAGTCAAAGAAGTTTCCAAGTAAGAGAGAGTATATAGCTGCTCTATTTCCAAGTCAAAATGTTCAGTTTGGGAAAAAGATTGGCCTAAAGTGCATACATCTGTCCAGCCCCATTTAAGTTCTGTTTTGATGATTTAAATTTAATTGGCCCTGAAGCTTAATTAGCCTTCAGCCACTATATACTCTATTTGAATATAGAGCAAATTATAAAGCAGTGCAACTCCAGTAGAATTGTCATTCCAATAAAGAAAGGCCCAGTGTTGTCTTTGAAGATTATTGACACATGTCTGGATCCCACTTCTGGCAATAGTATTGCATGCCTGCAGAGATGCTTCTTGCAACAAAGGCACAAGAAATCCTTTTGTTGTTGTGTGCCTTCAAATCATTTTCAACTTATGGTGACGCAACTGTTAATCTGTTGTGGGGTTTTCTTAGCAAGATTTGTTCAGTGGGGATTTGCCTTTGCCTTCCTCTGACGCTGAGAGAGTGTGACTTGTCCAAAGTCACCTAGTGGGTTTCCATGGCTGAGCAGAGATGTGAACTCTGGTCTCCAGACTTTCAGTCCAGTGTCTAAGTCACTATGACATGCTGGCTCTCTACAAGAAATCCTGCTGATGTTCAAAACCTTTGTTACATCAAATGCTTGTTTATTTAAATTTACTGCCAGTTACAGAAGCATTTAGAGTTTCTTTCTTCTTAAAATGTTAGTGATATGACACCTCTGTTTTGAAGCATCATCTAGAACTATATTACAACAGCCTTGATATTTCTGTGAGAGAATGCTAGATTAGTTATCTTCTACGAGGCATCAAAAATACCCCAGGAGGCTGTCATGCCATTTGTTTCTTCTAACAGTTGCAAAGAGGCCATAGATTACTAATTGCCTAATTAAGTAGTGATCGCAAAGAAAGCTCTGCCTGGATAGATAATTAATCTATATGCCTTCAGCTATTTACAAAACACTTGGAAGGACCAGCTTTGAAGCTAACTTCCCATTGGACAGCCTTAAATCTGCAAATGACACTAAAATCTTACCACCATCCAGTATAATTGGCTGCAAAATAAAATATTCTCTTTAAAACCATCCTTTAAGAAAAAGAGATAAAAAGAGAAGGAGGAAAGGAGGGATGAAGAAATGAAAGAGATAATTTTCCATAAAGTGAAGTTGGAAATTCAAGTAAAATGCTGTTGGCCTATATGGATTCAATGTGGATTCTAATTCCATCTTGGTTATCTCTAGAGTGGTAGCTAAAAAGAAGGGACTGAAGGATTTTTGCCTTCTATCTGTCAACCAATATCTAGCTAGAGTTCCATGGGTTTATCTCCTTATTCTCCTAAACTCCTAAGGTTGTAAACAACAGTATTGTCTAGCAGGAGGATCAACTTCACCATTCATCTTATGCTTCTCTTAAGCTTCAGAATGCCAGAAATGTACATGGCAGGAGCATAAGCAGTTGCTTTATCATCTTTTTCTATGTTTGTGAAGCAAAATAACTAGTTTATGCAGCTACAAACTCCTTGGAAATATAATTAGATCACATAGACATCTCAGTCTAGACACATTACCATTTATAGATGTTGCATAGTCTAGGTACATTGCTTCTATTGCTCTTACATAGCCTTAAGCATATTCTGCATATCATCACTTATGCATATTCATATCTGCACATCATCACTTAGAAGGAATATATGCAAACTACTGGGCAAGAAGCAGATGATCCACATGCTGCTGGTGGCCATAGTGGTCTTATTTGTCTATGGGGCTAACTCCTGGTGGGCATTTCACACAGAGGTGGCCCAGCAGGCCCTGGCTGAGACCTGTTCTCCCACACCTCCACCTCTGTTACCTCCTTCATCTATTGTTTCATGAACAAGTGGTCCTGAAAAGTCTCTTTCTCTTTTGCTAACCCTGGTGGTCTTTCCCCCAAGGATCCTGAACCTGAGCCTTTTCAAGGGGGATTTCACTTCCACCAGTCCCACCCTCTCCAATTCAGATCCACCACCATTAGCAGCATTGGGGTCCCCTGAGGCAGCCCCACCTCCTCCAGCTCTCATAGAGGCTCTGCAATACTCAAGGATACCTCAAATCCTGCCATCACCCCAGGGGTCACTGCGGCTTTCCCTTAGGTGATAGTTTTCCCCCCATTTGCCTCCTGTCCTTTCAGAAACCTGTATATTTCAATGGATCTCTAGGGCTTGCAAGCTCTTGTCTCCAGATAGGAGAAAAATTACAAATTCGTGCCTTTATGTCTTCTGTCTTCACAAAACTAACAAACTCCATCTTGCAGTTCAATCCACCTACAGATACAATGCAAATTACAGCTGAACAAATTCTAGGACTTTTTAATACTTTCCATTCACTCAAATTTTGTACAACCTGAACTCGAAGAAAAGTTCTAGTGAACTGTAAACCTTGCCTTATTTGTAACATCCAACAGTAGTCCAATAAAGGTATTTTTTTCAGTCCTGACTTTTGCTCCTAGTAAGTTTCATTTATTCTATTGCTTCTTATTTAGATTACTTTGTGTAGACCTTTTGCATCATAGTGTGTGTTGATTTGCATTTTCTGGAGTATGAGATCCGCAGCAACTGCAGAAATCTTTCTAAACTACCACTCTGAGAGTGCTAGAAGGCACATTGTTCTGTGAGTGTTTCTTACTCTGATTACTGATTTCATGTCTTAGTGAGACAGGAAGGGAGGAAAGAAAAGATTAATTTAATATTTTACCTGAAAGGAATACAGTTATTGATTGGCAACCTTGATTGGTGAAATTACACTTTTGTTTACTAGAGTTCCAAAATCCTTGGTGCATATCTGATAGAAGCATGTCTACTGGGAGAAAGGCTGCCTTAGATTTTTCAAAGGACTTCTCTCTAGTGAATAACTTCAGTTGCCTGGCAGAAATTCTGGGGATAGGTAGCTTCAGGCTGGCATTTTGTTAGTGACATACCCATGTTTAAGTCCTGCTACATTTGAAGGGCAAATTATTCCCCATAGCAGAACAGATGTATTCTGCTAACAGAGCTGGAAGCTGAATTGTGCATACAGCAACATTGTTAGCTGCAGTTGCACATTGTGCATTGTGATTGTGCACTGAACATTGTAGCTACATGTTTCACACTGCAGTTGCACACCAGGCATTTCAGAATGCCACCTGGTCATTGACATGTGTCATGCAATGTTGCTATTCTCCATCGGGGCTGTGCAGGTCTGAAATAGCATATCTCTACATGATATGGATATTTATGCTACACCGAGGGGATTTTGTATTATTATCTACACACGCTGTCTTTGTGTGAACTGCTCCAGAGTCTGGGGAAAGTGGTAATGGGTGACAGGCCCTTGTAATATTTTGCAAGCATCTCAGCAGAATACTCAAGAAAAGGAATATCAAATCTTTGTGAGCATTCTTTTTGGAGTATTCAAAAGTCTCCTTGGCTCTTTTCAGCGTGAACAGGTCTATGATGTGGTGGCAAATTTTGCAGTACAGACATTCAGCTTTCATAATAGTCCTTGTAGCCAGTCTCCCAAAGGAAAGTCCCACAATCCAGGCAGCCACATTGATCGAAATTAACACAGCAGTTTGCATGTTAATCCGAGTGAGACTTTTATAAATCTAATGGGTCTTAATGGTTTTCTCAAAACCAAACCCACGCTTTGTACTGCAACAGGGATAGTTTACAACAATATAACATTGCTGATAAAATTATCATCCTACACCAGTTATTGTGATGACTGCAGGTAAGTACAGAGGGAAAAGGAAGTTTGAGGGAGGAACAGCTAAGGTCATCATTGCTGCTTTTTTTTAAAAAAAAAGTCTTAATATTTTGATGCTGAGGATATTGATTTCAATGTACCACTCAGCAGGGTGTTTGTGCATTCTTAAAATTGCATCATCTGTGATTACTTTGGAAAATGATGTTATTCAGTGTGATCATTATAGGTCATTTTGCCAAAGAAACATCCATTACTTGCCATTTTGATTTGCAGCCTTTTCTGAACTGACACTGTGGAAGTATTATTCCTTTTTTGTATTTGTAGAAAGAATTACAGTAACAAAGGAGTTAAAGAGAGGAAAGGTGAAGGAGAAGGAGGAGAGGAAATCTTTTGCCAGATCTATAGAAATATTATTTCTTTCCTATTAGTGGTAAAGATGGAATGCCAAAATTTGTCATGAAAATTTAAGAGGAAGGAGAAGGCCTGGCAAATGGTCTAAATATAAATAACTTGAAGAACAAGATTAAATGAAGCTGCACTGCGCAAAACAGAGTCTAGGCTTGGGAATTTCATTAAGGTCAGTTTTATGAACACCTCATTTACCTTTCTGCTATCAGTTGGAATGAGCAGAGTATAATTAAAATGACATCTCTTACTCCCAAAGACAGAAAGGATAAGCAAGAAATTTGCTTCTTGAAGAGGCATTACCAGATTATAGCTCATGCTTAATTATTTAAATGCCACACAAAGGGACAGAATGCTGAGGCAAATAAAAACAGAGTTATATATCCTCCTCCTGACTACAAAAATGTTAAGCAGTTTGCAAAGGCAAACTAATTCCTTTTTAATTTTAAAGACAGAGTAGGAAAACATACGGGATTACAAACACTTTTCTGAATTAAAACTTTCTTTGGCTGGAAAAAACTACTTTGCAAAGAAAGGGGTAAGCTTGCAAATCAAATGGATATCTTTTTGTGGGAGGCAGATAGTCTCATCTCTGAAACTCTTATTGCCATCTGTTTTTTTTTAATATAAACTGAATATGACTTCTCTATTAATCTGAATGAAAATTCAGATTTCCTTTTCTGTTTACTTGAGTTTGGAATTCTGTCACCATCATCTCTTTTGCCCTGTTCCACACCAAGGGCATAAAGAGTGAGACATGTGTTCCTATGACTTTAAGCCTCAAAACCACACAGGTAAATGCCACTGATACACACTTGTGGGGGGGAATGTATGGGTGGGACAAACTTGGCTGGATCCAGCTGTCCATGCTTCCTCAATTGGCCATGCACCCTTCCCTTACACCATCATCTGGTGATTTCCCTTACCCCAGTGCACTTCGATCTGCAACTTTGTCACTGTCCTCCTTTACATGGTATGTATGCATTGTTGGAAGAAAATGCATTTAAAATATGTACATTCTAAAAAGCTGAAATCCCTTGGCAGAGCAAGAGGTTCAAAGTAAGAGAAAAAAAATACATACTTTTGCTCCTCCTGTTTCATCTTGACCCGAGTCAGCACCAGGATTCCGTCTTTGAGAATTTCTCTGAACTTGAACGAAAATGAAAATGAAGAAGAGATCTCCCCCCTTGTTTTAAGACTCTCATGATTCCTTCCCCCTGTAGGCCATATCAGCACTTCACCATCACTGGAATTGATGGGAAATCGTTTCCAAGGCTTCACCTGAAAAGTGACTGATTTCACTATGAATAAAGTTGAGGAAACTTGAAAATAGTGGGTAGCAAGGAAGTCCAGCCTGCCATGTTTCCATGGCAGTTTGATGATATTATTTGATATGCATTGTGATGGCCATATATTGCACCTTGGGCCTTTGTGTACCCCTGCTTTAGCACCTAAATGCACTTGCACTCTTGGCTTTGTCAGTGTCTTCCTTTCAACATTATGTGTACATTACCAAAAATGCATTTAAAATATGTGCATAGGAAAAGTGAATACCAAAAGATGCACCTGTTTCCAGCAGGAAGATGAAAAGATGCCTCACAATGCAGTGCTGGGTTGGGATGACAAACAACAAAAGCAAAACAGACAGATTTTGTCATCCCTAGTGTAGGGGTATTTTCCCTTCTGACACTTAGTGCTTCTTTTTGTCACATCAGTTCATTCATTTCCTCCAGGGAGATAATGAATAGCACCTCAGGGAGTTTCCACTTTGGTGTAAACTCCAAAGCATTGTGATTTCCTCTGCTACCATTTTTTCATTCTTGCTGCTGTGAAGTGCTCTCCATCCTGAAATAACAACAACAATATAGACATGTCTTCTATAGCAGTGATATCCACAGGAGGTAAAAGAAAACATATTTTAAAAGAGGAATTGTGTTCTCCTATAGGCAGAGGAACTGAAGGAAGTACATTAACTGAAGGAAAAGGAATTTTAGTGTTGGTACTCCAAAGGGATGATTGATCCACAACATACTATCAATGAAATAGAGATGATATATTTTTTTCTTCTTTAGAAACATTTCACTGGTCCTGTTTCACATTTTGAAATGAGTGCTATATATTTTGGGGGAAAAACAAAAAACACTTGTGCTGAGATACCTGCCTGCAGGTACCTAATGCTAGCATACGAGTATAATAACCTCCTCCTCCTCCTCCTCCTCCTCCTCTTTCCCCTCTTCTTCTTTTTGATATTGTGCTTGCCTAGTTTGATAAATATTAGAAACGTAAGCCTCATTATGCAGCATCTGAAATAAAACCACCAGTAGTTTTTTTTTTTTAGAGTTTCTTAAACATGTTACATCCAGTTTTTATTTCTATGTTGTGGTGTAATTCCACTGGTTTCTATCCAGTAGGAGACAGTATATTTATTTATGTACTTCATTATAATATTCATATCTGCCCTACATCCAAAGATTTTAAAGTGACATACAATAAAATCAGTTTAACTGATTTATTGCTGCATTAAGTTACATTACAACTAATGCCACAAATTACTAATTTAAGTGCCATGGGTTGCAATTGTGCTTAAAAGGAACTGAATTATTCTAGATCAGGAAACTGGTTGGAAGAAAAATTTAGCCTCAGAGATGTGGCTGTACATAGGGAAACATTTCCTGGTTCCTGCAGAAGTCATTAGATGATTCACATCCTTCTGAACTATTGACCCAGATTTATTACCCCAGTAGGCTGCAGTATTCTGTAATAAGTGGTGCAATATGCTTCACAGAGAGGTAGTTAATTTAATTTATTACTTGGTAGGGAATGATAAAGGTGTCATTCATTCAGTGGAAAATTGTTGATGAAACAAAGTTATACAATGATTTAAGGCTATCTGGACATAAAGTGAGCTCCACCACCCGAGCCGATTTTAACAATGAATATGACTTCCTCTCATCAGGTGGTTCTACAAAGCTTTGTTGTTTGTTCTAAATAGCCAGGCACTGAAGGCAAAATGAAAGCAAACATCATAGTTGTTATTTTTCTCCACAGTAATATTGCAAGACATGGGTAAAAAGGTTAGTTTTGATTTTTTATGCAAGTGATTTAAGAAACATAGTTAGCATTGGCTTTGCCTTTTTCTGTAACATAAAACTGAGCCTTTGGTCATCTAAGTTAAAAAAAACAAAAACATGTAGTTGCCTTCAAATGAGTTGCATAAATAACATTTAGTATGATTGGATAATTTTTCTCCCTTTGGTTTTAGGGATAATCCTCATGGAACTGTCTTGTAATCAGAGATGCTAGGAGCAGGTTCCTCCAAAGGGGTCTTCACTGATTGCCGTGTGGGTGTCAAATGAGAATCCAAGCCACTTGGATCTGATGCCATGTTCTTAATGAAGCTGGCCCACCCTGAAGTGGAGCATCATTAACAGGGTGTCCAATATGTACATGTTCACAGGCTACCCAGATGAGCTGTGGTGGTTCTAGCACCCTGGAAACAAACAAATTTATACCATCATGCTAGGTATTGATAGCAGGCCTTCAGAGAAGTGGACATAGAGGGATGAAGCCTTCTGCTCAAAGTTGTTAGGTTTCTTGTAACCCTACATGGTTGTATGGAGGGGAAGTAGTTCTATTGTAGTTCAAAATAATTTATAAATAAGAAGGAGAAATGCATTCCATTTTCTAGGAACCAGAAACCAAAGACTATACCATCTCTCTTGGCATTCCCTAGCTGCTGATATCTACTATGTAGGAAGAAGATAATTTCAGTGATGAGCTAAAATATACACAGAAAGACAGACACAGTTAAGAATGAGAGGAAAGAGATCAAACTCTGAGCACACTAACCTTCTAGTGTTTCTGCCATTGTAGAATATTTGCAATCTCTTTTCAGGCCCTTTCCACACCTTATCTTTTTTCAGCACTGGGGTTCGGGGATCGCGCAAGCAGCCTCCAGCGAGAGGCTCTCGCGTCCCCGCTGCTTCTGTTCCGCACGAGCTGCCTGCTCAGAAGCAGGTAGCGTGAGAACCCCACCTCTTCCTTCCGCAGTGCAGCCTGGGAGTTTCCCAGGCTGCGCTGGGGCAGGAAGTGTGACCACCATGGCTCCGGAGGCTCCGCATGCATGGCAAGTGCGTGTGGGGCCCTGGAGCAACGCACAATCGTGCACCATTTTCAGCTGAAAGCCAAAAATGAAAAAGTGCACAAGCGGTGCCTTCCAGACCCTGGAGCATTGTGCGATTCTGAGTATGTTGTGCAGATCACTTCTCACAATCGCGTGATGCTCGAGGGGCCCTTTCACATGGCAAATGCCATGCGAAAAGGGCCTCAGTTTAAGGTTTGCAGTTTAGGGAAGAGCATCTAGAATTTTCAGCCAGAAAGCATTTTGGCCTCAATAAACTACAATAAACCACAAACCCCAGAATTCCAAAGGATGTTGAAAGTAGAATAATATCACTGTAGCAGTCTAGTGTGGAAAAGGCCATGGTCTCCACAAAAATGAAAATAAAGGGCTTATTTATATGGGAACTATTTTCTCAGCCTTTTCCTTTCTTTCTTTCTTTCTTTCTTTCTTTCTTTCTTTCTTTCTTTCTTTCTTTCCTTAGATTCTGGTATCCACTGAATAAAGTCCAGTTCAGCATATTACCATCCATTCCATTTTAACATGCTGTTCAGAGACATTTGAACTGCTGTTTATACTTGCAGCAAAGACTTAACAGTAATATACCCATTTATCAAAGAGTGGGCCACACTGATCTCAATAGAACTGATGTTTTGGTATACATATATAGAATTGTACTATGTCAGTGGCTACTGTACGGAAATTACATCCATTTGGCCTGGTCCTCCCTCCCACAAAAAATTAAAAATAATAAAATAAATAAACCCAGCAACATGCTGAAGTGTCACAGGAATTGACCCAATGTGTCAGAATGATTTTCAGGTTTCATTGTTTAGGGGATCAGTCACAATTTTTCTTAAGTAGCCTAATGTCATCTCCAGTATTTTGAAAAATCTATCATTTAAATATGTACCAGCTAACACAAAGCAAATTAGGACATTTCATTCCGTATGTCCTTTCTATCAAGCACACCATAATCTGCTTGTTTCAAGGACATCTTTCAATTGATAGTTGTGCTGGGACACGTTTAGGAGTGATTTGACAATTGTTAAATGTTCTCATGGAGACATTTCAAGGCTCAGGCTGAAGGGTAAGTTGGTGCTTTTCCGTGACCTTCTGGATTGTTCAACAAAGTAAATCACAACACTTACTGAGCCGTGCAGGCCCTCCCACCCCCCATCTGTAGTGATACCATTCGTTGAAAGCACTGATGTCCTGAGCTCAGTTTAAACAGAGAGAACACAGTAAGGCAAAAGCCTTTTGCCCAGCATAGCTGGATATTTTTGCCTATAAAATTGTTCTTATCAATAGGAAGTAATGGTGCACATCTCAGTTAGCAGCTCACAGCACTCAGATAACCATGAATGGCTCCCAATTACACTGCCTGGAGGAAAAAAAAGATATTTCAAATATACCAATCTGATGTACTTTCCCACAATTGTTATTTGTTTAACTCCTTCACAGGAAATAATGCATTTGTGGTCATAAGATCTGGTCCTGCTGACTATACAGCAAGGTAAAACTAGTTCTAATAGGGCTTCCAGAAGGAAAAGAAACAGTAGAACTATGCCAACAGGGAAAAGAAAAGAGCATCTCATACCTGGGTGGGAGGGAGCATATGATGAAGGTTATTTTGAGCACAGAAATACCATGCTGGCTTTTTTTTTTTCAAGTTTTCGTTGTTCCATAAACTAAGGCAAATCATTGTCCTCATCCATATCTGACCCTGGATTAAATATAATATGTTGTTCATTTATGTTACACTGTTTGGCCTGACTGAAAATGTAAGTGGATAGACAGCTTGGAAGGAGTTAAGTGTTATTTTCAAAGTAATTTTTTACAGTCCAACTCACCTTTACAGTTCAGTTAACTCCTTGCTTTCTTGATCTTCAAGAGTAAGTAAAAACTTTGTTTTCTTTTCTTCTTCTTCTTCTTCTTCTTCTTCTTCTTCTTCTTCTTCTTCTTCTCCTCCTCCTCCTCCTCCTCCTCCTCCTCCTTCTCCTCCTCCTCCTCAAATAGAACAGAATGCTTCCAACCACTGGCTTGTGGTTCAAAACAAATTCCTATAAATGTGGTGTTAAAATATTTATAATTAAAATAGTTACCGTACAAACAGAGTGAAATAGTTAAAATAATTACACTTACATCATAAAAAAACTGAGGTTCTCCCTGATGATGTTAAAGTTGCGAATTATGCTTTACTTTGGGGTGGGAGAACTGTAGTGTACACCTTTTTCCACCTTCATATCTCATAAATAATCTAAAGGAACCAGATCCTGTCTGGTCATGGAAGTTAAGCAGAGTCAACTCTGGTTATTATTTGGATGGGATGCTGCCAATGACTACCAAGTACTTTAAGCTATATTTTAGAAGAAGGAACTGACAAAAGCACCTCTGAGGATTCCTTGCCCAAGAAAACCCTATGAATTCCATGGGGTCACCATATGTTAACAGGTGACTTGAAGGCACATATACACATCTCCCAAAGGCCCAGCAAACGCTTGCATATGCAAAAATGGAGGAAGGGCAAAAATGACCCCAAAACAAGAAATTGCCACCCCTGAAGGTGTCCAATAGTAGCACAGTTTAAAGTAATTCCAAACTCCACCAGCCTATGAGAATCAGCTTCAAACAGCTTCAAATGGAAACTGGGAGTAACTTTCAGCCACATGGTGGCTGATTTTTGGAATGGGAGTATACTTGCCCACCCCTCTTTAGTAAGAAAGAATTATTCACACATAAATCTTTATTTGTAATGAAGAATTCTGGGTACATATACAAATAAAGCTATGTGTGACCACAGTGTACAATAACATTGGGCATCTTTGGCCATAGAGAAGAATCTAAACTATGTCATAGAGGTCTTTGTAACTCTTAGCCACAGGCTAACACAAGCAAATAAATAAAAATGCCAATGAAATTGATTCATTTGTATGACTTGTTTGCTTGATATTAGGGATGGGCCAACCGAATCACTGAATCCTCGAATCCTTGGCAAGGATTCGAGATTCGTGAATCCAAATTCCTTAGCCAAAATAGGCAAATAGAATCTTTCGAATCCACCAACCAAATAGTTTGTTGGAGACCAAGACACCTGAAAACCTGGGAAACGGGGATGCCTGAAAACCTGAGAGACCAGACACACAAAGGGACATGGCAAGTAGGCGAGTTTTTCCCTTGGTGTAATAATGGCCTTTGCTAACAATTTCAAAAATTACATGTGGGGTTGTATTCTAATATATTTAAATTGAACATTTAATAGTAAAGCTCAGCATTATTTTCTGTACTGAAAATCAATGGCATATATAAATGCTGGCGTCAGAAGTAGCGGGGCAGAGAGCGAGGCCACACAATCTCATCCAGTGTACCTCCTTCCACAAGACCAGTGCTGGTTGTAAACCTATAGCTAGAATAGGATGAGAAGTGAAATGTCTGTCATGGTTTCTCATGAGCCACATGACAAACCACATGTAGCAGAAAAGAAAAATTGTTTTTAAAAATTGGCACCTCCGGGGCCTGCCAAAGGCCTGATTGGCTGGAAGGTACAGTCTTCATGAGATTTCAAGGACAGCTGAAAGATTCCTTTGCATAGTTCCCTTGCAAAGCTCTTTCAGACACAATTCTGGGGTTTGTAGTTTTACAAGGTGTCACAGACTTCTCTGCCAAAGTGTGCTGGTGCATCATCAAACTACAAACCCCAGGATCTCATAAGGAGCTTTGCAAAGAAAAATCAGTTTTGACCTGGATTAATCTCTGTACTGTAGTATGTGTCCCTGTTTACAAAGACAGGAGAATGTGGGATTAATCCTGCCTGTGTAGAGAGGGCCTTCATATCATTTTCAATCTGGGGAGATCCTGAGGCAAAACAATGACAATTGCCCTGGCTGCATTTCTTCAGAGGGAGGTTTGCCTTTGCCTAGGCTTTTGCTAAGGCTGAGAGAGTGTGTCCTGTCCAAGATTATCCTTGTTTCCCTTGCCTTTTAAACCCTTTTTTTAAAAAAGGATGTGAAAGATTCGAGATTTGTGAGATTCGTGGATTCCCAGAACCTTCCAGGGATTTGGATTGATTGAATGTTTCCAAATTGGAAAGAAAATGTTAAAAACCAAACCACTCATCACTTAAATTATACATTTTAAAAAAGAACATTTTGTACAAAAGAAAGAATGATCTGAAGAAAATAACATTCTGACCTATTCCCGTGCTCTTTGTGATACAATTTTTTTTTAAAAATGAACAAATTACATGTCAGAAGAAATAAACAGAAGAAATAAGGTATACTAATTATGATAATTTTAATACTCAGAGTGGTATTTAAACCCCCGCCCCCCAAAAAGAGGCTGAAACCTATAGCATCCCTAGGTATTATTTGTTTTGGTCTTCTATTGAAATCCCAACCCTCATGTCATCTTACAGCAATTTTTTTTTAAAAAAACTCTTTTTGAATCTTTGTCTTTAAGGAGAAATGTTCGGCAGGAACATTTTTTGCTAAGAGGCTTACGGAGGTGATCAGGAGAGCCTTGAACTGAGTTATGTCAAGAAGGGTGACAGTATTCTCAAGAGCAAGAGTTCATCAAGTGCTAGAGATAATAATCCAAATGTTCTTGAGGGAACTGAGCAAATAGTACAAGAACCCAACCATAGTAGGAGAAAAACCTTAAATAAGCAGCTAAGGGGAATGACCCATGGGTCTTAGATGTCTCTACACTAAGGCACAGACCATGGGAAATAAGATGAACTTGAACTCTTAACACAGCAAAGCTGATATGATATAATGGGCATCACTGAAACCTGGGGGGTTAGTCTCATTATTGGCATGTAATAATAGAGAGGTACAATCTATTTCAGATAAATAAGCCATACAGGAAGAGAGCAGTAGTAGCATTATATGTCAAGGTTGTTTACACCTGTGATGAGATCTATGACTTAAGTCTTGGAAGCCAGGCTGAGAGCATCTGAGTAAAAATTAAGGGAGAGAGAAAAAAACCAAAGATGTCATTTTGGGGCTCTAGTACAGATCGTCAAGCCACACTGAACACTTAGATGAGGTCTTCCTAAAACATGACCACACATTCAGAAAAAAAGAGATAATAGACTTCAATTACTCTGATATTTGTTGGAAGTCCAATTATGCCAAGAATATCAGGTCCAGTTTCTTAAAAGTGAAATATGGAAGGCACAGTTTCAAACAATTCCATTGAGGAGGGAAAATGGGGGGTGTCTAAAGAAACTAGGATGAATGGCTAAAAAAAATTCAGCTGAACAAAGATTTAAAAGGGCCATGTACAAGAAATGGAAAAAAAGGAGAAATCACCAAAGAGGAATTCAAACAAGTAGCCAGCACGTGTAGGGAAAAAGTCAGAAAACGTAAAACACAGAATGTGCTCAGGTTTGGTAGGGAGGTTAAAAACAATAAAAGGGACTTTTTTCATTGTCTGTAGCAAAAGAAAAAACAAGGAATTGATAGGATTGCTGTGAGGAGAAGACGGTGAAGTGATAACAGGTGACAGAGAAAAGGTAGATCTATTCAACACCTTCTTTGCTCAGTCATCTTCCAAAAGAAAAACAGTGTTTAACCTGGAGAAAATGGAACAGATGATGTAATAGGGAAAATGCAGCACAGAATAGGTAAAGACATAGTAAAGGAATACCTGGCTATTCTAAATGAATTCAAACACCAAGGCCAGATAAACTACATCTGACAGTATTAAAAGAACTGGCAGAAGTAATTTCAGAACCACTGGCAATAATCCTTGATTGTCCCTGGAGATCAGGAGAAGTCCCAGCAGACTGGAGGAGGGCAAATGTTGTCACCATCTTCAAAAACGGTGGGAAAAAAACCCAAACAATTACCATTCAGTCAGCCTGCCATCAATACCAGGAAAAGTCCTAGAGCAGATCATTAAACAAACAGTTTGTGAACACTTGGAAAGGAATCACTAAAAGTCAACACAGGTTTCTGAAAAATAAAACATGCCAGACTTATCTGATCTCTCTCTCTCTTTTTCTTTTCATAGACTTACAAGCATGGTGGATGAAGGGACTGCTACGGATGCAGTATATCTTGCTTTCAGTAAGGCATTTGAGAAGCTCCCCCATGATATTCTTGCAAACAAGAGAGTAAAATGAGGGTTAGAGACTGCTAGTGTTAGGTGAATTTGTAATTGTCTGACAGGCCAAACCCAAAGGGTGCTCACCAATGGCACCTCCTCATCCCGGAAGGAAGTGACAAATGCAAAGCCACAGGGTTCTGTTTTGGGCCCAGTACTATTCAACATCTTTATCACTGATTTTGATGAAGAAATAGAGGGCATGCTCATCAAATTTGCATATGACACCATATTAGGAGGGATAGCTAATACCTCAGAGCACAGGATCAGAAATCAAAATGACCTTGAGAGATTAGACCTGGGGCAAAAGTAACAAAATGAAATGTAGAGTACTACACTTAGGAAGAAAGAATGAAATGCACAGATACAGGATGTGTCACACCTGGCTCAAAAACAGTATGTGTGAAAAAGATCTAGGAGTCTTAGCGGACCACAAGCTGAACATGAGTCAAAAGTGTGATGCAGCAGTTAAAAAAGCCAATGTGATTTCTAGGCTGCATCAATAGGAGTATAGTGTCGAGATCAAGAAAAGTAATAATACCACCATATTCTCACCAAGAACATTGTGTCAGCTCCTGGGTACCACAATTCAAGAAGGATATTGACAAGCTGGAACATGTCCAGAAGAGGGAGATCAAAATGGTGAAGGGTCTGGAAACCATGCCATATGAGAAACAGCTTAGAGAGCTGGGTATGTTTAGTCTGATGAAAAGAAGGTTAAGAGGTGACATGATAGCCATGTTTAAATATTTGAAGGGATGTTATGTTGAAGATCGAGCAAGCTTGTTTTCTGCTGCTCCAAAGATCAGACAAGGAGCAATGGATTCAAACTACAGGAAAAGAGATTTCACTTAAACATTAGGAAGAGTTTTTTGATGGTAAGAGCCATTTGATAGTGGAATATGCTGCCTCAGAGAGTGATGGAGTCACCTTCTTTGCAGGTTTTTAAAGAGAGGCTGGATGGCCATTTGCAGGGGGTGCTTTACATGCGTGTTCCAGCATGGCAGGGGGATGGCTGTTATGGTCTCTTCCAACTCTATGCTTCTATGATTCTAATATCTATGATGCTGTGAGTTCAGAGAGAATTCATCTTTGGAAAAAGCGTCCACTTTTGAACATCTCCCCCTAAAGGCAGCAATACCAAAATGATCGCAATGCCAAAAGATGTTCCAAGGATGGAGAAGGCAAGAAAGAAATTAAGGGAAAAAAGATGAGAGTGATCAGAACATAGAGTGAGGGAACAGCTGTAATAGAGATAGGATAGTCAGCCACAGGGAAGAACTGAATTGTGGAGCTGTAAATGATTAAATAGTTCAGGAGTTAAGGTATTAACTAAACATGTCTTGATAAACCTCTACCTGTTTATTCTTTTTTTTTTTTTTTACAACTGTATATGGCTGTCCTTGTTAATGTTAATACAGGATTTGGTCATGCTTACCACCGAGAATACACAGGACAACACATCCACTGGTCCACCTAGGACTCACCTTCAGGATCCCTCCCTGGTTTGAGGCCCAAGCACCCAAACCAGGGAGGGATCCTGAAGAGAAAAGGAACAAGGTGAGTGACAGCAAACCAAGAGTTTGGAACTGTGAGACCAGCTTAGAAAGGGGATCCATCACATATATCAATGCCTTTGACATTCCTCCAGAACAGGGGTGAAAATACAACAACAGACCCGAAGCACGTGGGCTTTTTCTCACTCCCACTGGAAACAGTGAGATGTTATTTAAAACCAGTTTTTAAAATAGAAAGAGAAAGGGAAAAAAAGGGAGGGAGGGAGGGAGGGGGGAATGGTGTGGAGGGATGAAAATGTCACTATTACCCCCTTCTGCCCTGCTGGCATAAGTAATTTGTAGTTTCTATAGGACTGGCCATACCATTAGGCAAAGGGAGGTGGCCATCTCTGGCAGCAGATGATGGAGAGCACTAAGGTGTTAGAGGAGGCAAGAACCATGTTTACTACTGATGCCTTTGATACTTTGGCTATTTCCTCACTACACTGTTATAGTGCTATCATTCTGCATTCAACATCCTGTGGAATTCTGGGATTTGTAGTTTACTGAGACCAAAGAGCTCTTTGGCTTAAAATTCTAAATGCCCTTCCCTAAACTGCAAACCCCAGGATTCCATAGGATGTTTGAAAGTGGAATAACAGCACTATAACAGTGTAGTGCAGCAATGGCCTTTGAGTATAGTGAAAGATGTTGCACAGTGCAGAAGGAAGATGCAACTGGCTGTCTAGTATTTTTTTTTAATATGGAATGGGAAAGGAGTACCATTTTGACCTTTCCTTCAGGCTAGAACATATCTTGAACTATGAAATTCAATACTAGTTGTCATGCTTCTGTGTTCAGGCCTTTGAGGAAGTCTGCCTGATGCACTGCAGAACTACCAATTGTTTGCAGAGGTCACTATGACCTGATTAAAAATAAGTATTTTTCTCCAAACTTTATTTTTCTTCTAAAGGAGTCTGGAGAGGGTAATTATTAGAACAGAAGGGAATAAACAAGGAACCATTGAATAGCAGGGGTTATGCTAATAGGGTCATCGCTCCTAAGCAAAGTATTTGCCCATCTGTTGTGCTGTCCAATTAGAACAATTAAATCTCATAACTCATGATTGGACTTTAAAAAAATTAAAATCTGTAATAAGTGATTTAAATGCATGTGAAAGTTCAAATTCTTTTGTAACATTTGCATGTGGTTATTTAGACAAACATGAACAATATACCCCACGTGTACAAACCTTATGCATTGATACAGGTCTCTAAAGTTCAATCCTTTTGAATCAACATCCTTCTAAATGAAATAATAGGTCCACACTACCTCATGGCACTGATAATTGGGCTCAGAGTGCTGTCATGCAGAATGATTACTTTTTATAAGCAATCATTTCTAATCAGAAAGTGCCGTTATACTTTTTTTTTTGTCTTCTATCCGTGGCCTGTTAAATACTTTCAGGAAATGCAGGACTAATAATTCTCTTCTTATATTCATTTGTAAATTGATGGCAAGTCATAAAATCAAGGATTTTTTTTTATTTTAAAACTCATTTGAGTAAACTGGAGAGCGAGAGCGAGAGAGAGAGAGATAGAAATGATAGTACTAGAGTGAAGTTGTTTCATAACGTGAAAGGTACCATTATACCTTCCAGGTGCTTGCCTAGAGACAGTTTCCTGGCCTATTACAGCTCTAGCATACACAATATAGTCTATAACATGTGCGAATGGGAGTAGTGCATGATTAATAGCTTTGGCATCTTTGTTGGGAGTGGGAACTTGTGAACTGGTAGTGGTGAGCCAGCTGCAGGGCAAAAGCAACATAGGATTTCAGTTTGAAAGTAGTTGGAAATGATCTGAAATATCGTCTTCTCTCATCCAGCTGAATTCAGTTCGAGCCATGAATATTAAAAGACCACAAGGCAAAGTAATGTATTTATAGACAGGCAGGTTCTCTAGTGAAACATGAAGGATACTTTTTGATTTTGTTAGAAGTAGCAAAGAACCCAGGTCAAGACGTGACACAATCATGTCAGGTAAATTTATTCTAGGCATTTTGTGTTTATAGAATTAGGAAGTCATTAACTTCATCAAGAGTGAAGAAGAGGTAGACGCAGCTACATCTAGGCACATGCCTAGCCCCATAAGCAGATAAAAGACCCTGCATCCATCCCTACTGCCACTGCTCTGGCCTCAGAGGTAGAGAAGAAAAGGCACACACAGCTCCATCAGGCGTAGGCTCAACGCAAATGAAAAACCCTCCCTCCATCCTTACTGTTTAGTGCCCTTGCCTCAGAGGGAAAGAAGAAGGGGCAGGCACAGTTTCTTAGGCCCAAAAGTACACGAAAAGCCCTCCCTCTATCTCTACTGCTATTGTCCTGGCCTTGGAAGGAGAAAATAAAAGGCAGTATCTGCTTGACTTTAATCCCCTCTCATGCTGCCATCCCCTTTACCTTTTGTGTCATGGCTTGATTAGATTGCAAGCCTGAGCGAAAGGAACTGCATTATTGTTCTTTTGCCTATAAAGCACCATGTACAGTGAAGGCACTATAAATAAATGTTAATAACAATAATTGCTCATAGATGTATGGAACCTTATATAAGGTAGCAAACTCATGAGGTTGCTCCAAGCCGCCTGAAACCTTCCTCTTACACATGGTGCACATTTTCACTATCCACTCTTGGATAGGATGTCCTAACACAGGATTTCCTGACACACAAAAACATTTTTTAACCATTTTATGAATATTTATAAATATTCTTTCCATAGCTACTCATCAGTTGAAGAATAGTAAAGGAGGAAAGGAAAACATATATTTATTGTAGGCATTCATTTATTTATTGATGTGAAAATTAGGTAATGTGAAAGTGGTTTGGTTTATTTATTTATTTATTTTTTTAAGTTTTAATTGCTTTTGGCAATTGCTTTTGGCAATTAACTAATTGGTGAGACAAAGGGTTTTAACAGGTGGGTGCTGTACATTGTTTAACTAAATGTATTTTCTATTCTATTGTCCTTTAATAGTATAATTTGTTTGATTCTGTTTTAATATTACATTTTTGTGCCTTTGTACTTTTTGACTCAGATGTTATTATATCACTCTGGTTGTCCCAGTTTTGGGGGGAAAGTGGAATATAATTTTTTAAAAAACCAATTATACAACACAGGACATTTCTGCAACTCACCTTTTCTCAGCGCTGGGGAGCGGTGCTCGCACAAGCAGCCTCCAGAGAGAGGCTCTCATATCCGGGGTCCTTCAGCTCCACACGTGCTGCCTGCTCACTTGAGAGCCCTGCCTCTTCCTTTTGCAGTGCACAGCCTGGGACCTTCCCAGGCTGCGCTGAGACAGGAAGTGCAACCGGCCCAGCTACCAAGGTTCTGCATACACGGCAAGTGTGCACGGGGCCCCGAAGCAATGCATGACCGCGCACCATTTTTGGCTTAAATGAAAAAGTGCGTGAGTGGTGCCTGCCAGGCCCTGGAGAGTCACACAAATGTGAGTGCATTTTGTGCTCCACTCTTCACATGAGTGCAATGCTCGAGGGGCCCTTTCACATCAAAAATGCCATGTGAAAAGGGCCTTAGTTAGCTAGAAGATAGTGGGAAAAGAAAAAGAAAGCCTTACAGATGGGTAGATACAATGAAATAAGCCATGCCCCAAGCCTGAAGACCTGAATAGGGCTGCTGATAACCAGGTGATTTGGGGGTCTCTCATTCATGGGATCACCATAAGTCAAAGTCAACTTGATGACAACTAACACTAGTAATAGCAAAAACAACAAAAATACAATTAAAATTCAGTAGCAAATCAGCAGAGGAATTTGGAAGTAGGGATGTGAGAAAGGACACACAAGGAGGATTTCTAAGGCCTTGAAAAATGCTGGCTGCAGACCTCCAAAATGGAACCACTGCTCACTTTGAAATTTCCTGAGATAATTCTTGTGGAAAAGAATTAATTGTAATCAAAACGTAATGGCATTATTTAGATTGCTTTAGGCTCAATAACTCAATAACACAAAAAGTTCAATGGAACAGGACAATTTAATGAACATTTGTGGTAACATCCAAAGGATGAGAATGCCATAGCTAGTATTAACTAGTTAGGTTTTTTTTAAGGAAGATCATTTCGTGAAGTGAGGGCTTTCCACACTACACTATTATAGTGCTATCATGCTACTTTCAACATCCTGTGGAATTCTGAGATTTGTAGTTTACCGAGGTCCAAGAGCTCTCTGACTGAGAATTCTAAATGCCCCTCCCTAAACTGCAAACCCCAGAATTCCATAGGATGTTGAAAGTGGAATAATAGCACTATAAGTGTGTAGTGTGGAAAGGTCCTCAGATATGCACATGTCAGGCAATGCCAAATTTATTGGTGTCCATTCCCTGAAGCAGTTCCTTCCTCTCTCTTCTCAAATCTTGCCTGGCTTGCTCCCACAACATCACCAGTACCTGCATGATGCTACTGACTTGGAAAGTCTAGATTTGACTGTGGTTTCACACCCTAAATTTTACTGGGGTTTGACACACTATTTTGGTTTTATTTAGGAGTTTAGATCAATAAATTTCTCTCCAAACACAGATCACAGTTTAGGGATATATTTTCAGTTATACTGACTATTTCTCTCTAAATGAATGATCATAACTATGGCAATTCCATGCTAATTTAATACAAGTGCATTGAATTAATTTAAGTGGATTATAGCTACACATGCCATGAATTTAGAGTACAATAGTGTCACAATATATCACTTGCCTACTCCGCACTACCTGATAGTAGTGTGGTGTTTTTACATACTCTTTGATGGGGACTTCATGTTTCAAATACGATGTGCACAGGAATCCCTCACTTATCTGATGGGTTAGGGACAAGAAAATGGAATTGGTTGAAAAGCGGAACCCTATCTTTTGTCAGTTCTCATCTTGCCTTTTCCCTGTAGGGAACATGAGGGAATTACAGAGGCCTGCCAAGCCAAGCGAGCCTCTGTAATTCCCTCATGTTGCCTACAGGAAGGAAGCAAAAAGAGAAGAACTGATGAAAGAGTGGACTCTGTGTCAAATGAACAGTGGATGTCTATAATTTACAATGGCTGAAAGAGTGAAACATCAAAAAATGAGTTGTTGAAAAGCGGGGGATGCCTGTAATAATATACACACACACACACACACACACACACACACATACTATATATATATATATATATATATATTTTATATATTATATTATATTAATATATATACTGCTGAATAAAATCAAAATAGTAAGTTTAACAAATATCATGGTCCAGTCATTACCATTATTGCTATTACTGTCATTATTTTGTTGCTTTTAAAAAACTGTTTCAGATTGCATTTCACCTTGACAATACCCAACTTCAGTCATGCAAACATTTTAAATAATGAACACCTAATGTTAGCAGACATTAAACAACTTAAGTTCTAACTGTCTGAATAAGGCATATAGGAAGAGGAACATGGCTGTGGAATCCTTCAGCATTATTAGACGATTTCTTCCATTGCATTCCTTTCAGAAGCAAGCACGATACTGTTAAAAATCCCCTCCAAAAGACAGGTCTGTCTGAGACATCCTACTGTCTTGATACCATGCATCCAGCCACAGTAGTTGTTCATACATGCAAGCATGTTAATTACAACTCCAACCAAAAAAGAGGCAAAGTGACTGAAATACCATATAATGGAGACATAAGATGGGCTACTGCGATAACAAATTCAGTGCAATTTATTTGTCTAACAACAAATAATGGCCAGACTACTACAACACAGTTACAAATGCATAACCTGGACTTACACACTTGTGACTTTTCTGTGTTTACAGTCCCTACCTAGACCCTACTTTAGGAGCTGCATAAGGGCTATGAAAGTCCCCCTTTCTCCACCTACCAGGCAGAAGCTGCTGCGATCAATAAGGATCCATTCTCTTGCTATTCAGGAAGCAGCTGGCTGCTGTTCCTACCCACCCCTCACATGAGTGATCTCCAGCATGAGAAGGAATTGCAACAGGGTCCTTGTTTCTCCATGTTGCAATGAAGATCAATCAAGGAGGGAGTGAAAACAGCGGCCAGCTACTTCCCAAGCAACAGGGGAAGAGACCCACCCCCCATCTATTTCAGTAGCTGCTGCTGCGGTAAATTGGGACTGGGATGGTTGGGCCAGAATTAGGTGAATAGCGGCAATGTTTACATATACATAAAGAACCGCACAGGATTCTGGCCTATCTGTATAAGTATATTCAAACTTGAAGAAATCTCAAGTTTTAACTACAACATTCAAGATATGCTGTTAGTGACTGATACAGTCATACATCCAACTAACATCTGTGTAACTCCCCTCCTCCTCCTCCTCCTTTTCCATCACAGAGCCCAAAGTCTGCATGTTTATCTGCTTCAGTACTATCCCACTAACATTTATTTACTGGACAGTGAGGAGCAGTGAGGTGTTGCAGAGAAGCATCCAGCTAAGTTCCTCTAGCTAGGCACAACCTCTGAAGGCTCCTCAGGAGGTCACATAAGATTGTCACCATGTGCCCAGCTATGGGGACACACCTGGACTTTTCTATGCTACCACCACCATTCTCCACTGACCACCAGCCCTCCACTGTCCAAGACTATTTGAGGGAAAGGGCTGCAGCAGGTAAAAGGTGGTTTGGGAAGTGAGGGAAGAGATGGGGTATAGTTCTGCTTGGTCAAACTTTATGCTACATTTCTCTGATCCAAAACCTCTACCCATATATCATCAATAGAACACAAGCTTCATATTCAGAAGACTCAAACCCAGGCATTTCTGCACATAGGAAGAAGATGGTGGGAAAGGCTTTTAATTGAACCCCTAAAGAGAAACTACTCATCAGAACAGACAGTATTGGGCTAAGTGGACAGGCTGACATCATATGAAGCACCTCAAAAGTGTAAGTTGCAGAAATTACACTATTTTAAGCACAAAAAAGTATAGTAAAAAAAAGGCTTTTTTGGCCCTAAACAAGTTTAGAGAAATATTTTTTTCACAAAATGATGTCAAACTGTGAAAAACATCAAAAAATGTGCAAAAACAGTTATTATCTTACCACAAAAGAAAAAACTTTTAAAAGCATTCCTGCAGTAGAGAATAAAATAAGCAAAGAATTATATCCCTAATAATAGGTTAATGATAATCATTTATATAGTCATACACCAAATAAATGTAATAAGATACTGTCCTTTATATTCAATCTTAATGCTTACCACCCCAGCTATCCTTTCCCTTCAGCTCATAACACAATGAATCTCAACTGCTGAAATTCAGCAGGCTTGCAGAAGTACAAAAAAAAAAAAAACCAGAAAGAAATGAAGACCACATAAGGATGAGCATATTCATATATCCTCCAATGTTTCACAAATGAAAACTGAGACAAGCAACATCAGAGTTTGGTCAAGACGGCAGAAGTCATTAGGAAGAATACACAAACTATAAGAGACTAGCAGGGAGTTTAGTTTAGTTTAGTTTAGTTTAGTTTAGTTTAGTTTAGGGCTTTTCCGCACAAGAGCAATACATCGCACTGGCATCGTATTCTTGCTATTACGTCTGCACGTTAAACTGGTTAGTATCAATATTTCCTCTGCAGATTCGCACAGCTTGAGCTCTTAGCATGATTACTATCAACCTAAAACCAATGTATGTTAAAACTGGAAAAACTCTGATGTAAAGCACAAAAACTGGTTTGGCTGTGTTTCTTACAACATACGGAAGGCATACACGCAGAGGTGGTTCTCTGTGGGTGTTCCCACCTTTCCCTGGCGTCATTTCCATCCACTCCTGTCTCCACCCCTCAAACACAGGGCAGGAAATACATTGGGATCCTCAGGATGGTTGCTTTTCAATTTCTGGCTATCTGGCCCAGAGCTTTCCAAACTGTTCATGTTGGTGACACACTTCTTAGACATGCATCATTTCGTGACACAGTAATTCTACTAGCAGTTTTACTAGCAAACCAGAGGTTAAACTAACCCCTTATAAGAGATCTGAGCATATACATAAATTGTAATAATTAAATGTATGGGGACACAACATATCTCATGAAAACCTTTCCTTTATATTTTTTAAAAATATTTATTTATAACATGTAATATACATTTCCAAGACTCAGATGGGGGCTTGTCTTCTATAATAATGAACTAAAGTACCTCCACTAATATGTAGCAACAGGTGTTTTTTTTTTTAAAAAAAAATTGACCAGTCAGAGGTGGCAGTGTGGAGCAAGGGAGGGAGTGGGAGAAGGATGGGAGTTTCACAAGAATTGACAAAGCGGAAGTAGCAAACGATTTTCAGTGCATTACTTCAACAGAAACCGGAGGGCATGCAGATAACAATCCAGTAAAATCGGAGTAAGTGGGGTTAGAAAACACCGCTCACAACACGCAGTGAAACTCTCCTCCACTCTGGTGTGGAAATAGCCCTAGCTTTGCTTTGCTTTGTTTTTGCCTGAGTCTACTGGGAGGGATAAGATCCTGTCCTCTCCTCCCACTGAGTCAATTGAGTACAAGCTACTTTTGTACTTCAAACTCAGTTTGCAATTTGCAGCACAATAAATAAACTGAGAAGAAAGAAGGAAAATGGGAAGGAGAAACTGGGACATTTTCAAAGCAGTTGAAGAAATGGGACAACCGAAGATTAACTGTCTGTCAGTGAACAGGGAAAATGGATTGTTTGGGGTTAGTAATATATATAAAATGGAAGATATTATGGAATATTCTGGAAAGTCTAGGACTTGAAATTCACATTAAGACATTTGGTTGCAGACTCACTTGTTCACATACATCTTTTCAAATGGGCTTGTCAGATTTTCACATAACCTTTTTGAGTTTACACCAAAAGTTGCTTTACACATCACCTAGAAATGTAATTGTAGGTACACTTCTGGGTAAACACTAACAACAGCCTGTACATTGAGGTGTGTACGTGTGCATTATTTAATCCTAGAATTTTCTGGGTTAATTGCGCTGGGACATATTCTATATGTATAATCAAGCAAAAGAGAGTTTGTATTTGCCAGCTATTCAACATGAACTCACAATCACATTGTATATTGGCTCTATTGATTTTTCAAGTACTTGCCAAGTGAAGTGTATGCCTTCTTGATTGCTTTCACCCTCACCTGGAACTTCATTCTGATAAACTGTCATTTGTACGGCCCTGTCTGCCCCAATTTACTGTGGAATACTTAAACCATTAAGGTAAGTTTGGTCTTTGTTTCTCCTGTTTTAGGGGACATTTTAAGAAAGTTTTGCTGCCTACAATTCTTACTGCATTTCCTAATGTTCAGTTTTTCTTGTTTTATAATTTCTGTTTCAGTTCTGACCCTCTGTGTTTTTTAGTGCTCCACTGAAAACCACACATATAAATGTTGGCAGATTCGTCCCCCGCCGTCTAGCTAGCGATGGCGGGGGGAACGGCCTTTGCCGCCCTCCCGCGATGCGAGATCACGCGGGATTGGCCGTCGGGATGAGGAGGGGCGGGGCACAGGAGTTTGGAGCTTGCGCCTCCTCCCGACGGCCATTCTCGGCGATCCAGGCGGAGGAGGAGGTCGCTCTTGTGAGCTCAGCCCACGTGGCCTATTAGAGGCCTGTGCTCCCTTCCTCCTTTGCCTCGAATCTCGGCGGTAGCAGCGGCGGTGAATCGACCGTCGCTTGGCGGCGGCGGCGGCTTCCTAAGCGTCCGGCTGGGCAGCAAGGAGTTCGGGCGTCGCGTAGCCATTTGGCGGCGTCTGGCCTAGTCTTTTGGACGCGTGAGGCGCCGCGACAGGGGAAAACAGCGGTCGCTTCTGCGGCCGCTCGGGTAGGGCCTCGGCTACTGTACAGTGGCTGCGGCGGTGGCGGTGCAGGCAGCAAGATCTGGCTTTAGGCCTTAGGCCTGCGTTTGGAAATATGGGCTCTGAGGCCTGCGCTGGGCTTAGCCACCTCGGTGAAGGGGCAAGCAGTTCCCAGTTTGGGCCCAGCAGGAGGGGATAGTAGCCCTCGGACCCCCCTTTAAAGCCTCAGATGGTGGCTTTGGGCCTTAGACCTATGTCTAGGAATAAGGGCTCTGAGGCCTGCGCTGGGCCTAGTAATCTGCGGGGCAGCCGGTGGTGCCCTGTGAAAAGAGGTCTTAGTAGCCTGTCTTGTGGTGGAGGGGTGGCCCCCAGCTGCGGAGATAGAGGAGTCAGGTGGCTCTTGTCCCAGTTTAAAAATAAAAATAAATAAATAAATAAATAAATAAATAAATAAATAAATTGGCAGAACCTGGTGCCTGGCATTTCCTGCATCATGGCTTCCAGAAGGCGAGCAGCGGCCTCTAGAGGCCAATTAGCTGGCAAGAATCCCATGCCTGCAAAAGGGGCAGCCTCAGGCAAAGGGGCCTCCCCAGCTAAGAGGCAAAAGACAGCCAGGACTGTAGTTGCATCAAGCTCATTAGCTGTTCCAACGGACAAGCCTGATGCTAATGAGAGTGGATGTCAGGAGATGGGTCAAAGCAACAGGGAAGGGGGTGAAACAGTGACTTTGAAATCACATGATTTTGACCGCCTTATAGCTCGACTAGATGCCCTTGAAAAGCGGATGGGCGAAAGGGAGAGGACAGAATGGTCTCTGATATCCTAGGCAGACAGCCTGAATTCTAGGAGGACCATTATGGGAATAGGGACAGGAATTATTTGATAATGGATTTGATAATGGAAAAAATAGCCAAAAGAATCTGCTCTGAAGGAAAGGAGTCCTAAGCAGAGAAGAGAAGCAGCCCGGTACAGAGTATCCTTCCCTTTTCTTTTGTCTGATACCTGTGCCTCTAAGACTTTTTGCCAGAACAATATATATATATATATATATATATATATATATATATATATACATGGAACATATGATCAGAAGGTGGTAGAAAAGTATTACAATGAATGACTGATGGCCATCTTAAAAGAGAAACATCATTTTCTACAGCACAGATGCATTTGGCTTTCTTTGGGTTAAACCAAATTAACCATCAGGGTTGATATCCAAAGGTGCCTAGCAACAGCAGAAAAACTCTTCCCCCTGGACAGGTTACCTCAGTTTTATTCAGCCAATTGTCTCTACTCACCATATCCCATCTCCATATCCCATTCCAATCCAGCCAAGCTCCTGCCCCCCAGTAGGTGCTTTGCATTGGGATCCTGACAGTTGCAACAGGGAGGGGAGAAGTGAAAGCTTCATTGCATGAATAGAGTTGTACTCATGCTCCTTCAGATCTGAGCCTTGTTAACAAACTTGCTGCAAAACTTGCCTCATAAAACTGAGTGTTTGGTGGAACTCCCAAAACACACACAGAGAGAACAAACAAAACTTGTTACTTCAAATAAGAAACATACTTAAAACATATATATAACAATGAACAGAAATAATTAAAGAGAATTGAAAGATAACTTATTGAGACAAACTGATCTTTTACTGATTTTGTTTTTGTCCCATACTTTGCAGTTAAGGGTATATGTAAAAATATCTTCCTAAGACATGCTTATCAGTGTTTTGATCCTATAACCTTTTAAGTGAAGGGAGTGTCCCAATAAGACCTCCAGCAACTGTTCCATTGGCGTGTTCTTTGTACTCAGTTAGGTTTTAGAATTCCTAGTTTTGGACCCCGTAAGTTTTACATGGCTAATAATCTTAAGTCTGTTATAGGTAGTGAAGATATAGTACGTCAGAAGATAGGTAAGGAGGTGGCGGAGGGCAGAGTGCTGGGCCCCTCTGACTACCCTCCTACACCTAATGTTAGAATTTCTCCACTGGGTATAGTTCCTAAAAAGGTACCTGGCGAGTTTAGGTTGATACACCATTTATCATATCCCAAAGGGGAATCCTTAACGATGCTATCCCTGAGGAGCTATGCTCCGTGAGGTATATCTCCTTTGACGCAGCGGTTAGAGTTGTACGCAGGCAAGGGGTTGGAGCTGAGCTGGCAAAGGCAGACATTAAGTCAGCCTTTCACCTTTTGCCCGTTCACCCATCTGATTTTGAGCTTCTTGGTTTCGCCTTTGAAGGCAAATTTTATCTGGACCGATCTCTCCCAATGGGATGTTCGGTCTCGTGTTCTGCCTTCGAGACTTTCAGTACCTTCTTGGAATGGGCTGTCAAGAAAAAATCAGGCATGAAAGGGGTAGTACATTATCTTGACGATTTTTTGTTTGTTGGACGTGGGGGTTCGAAGCAATGCTCTTTTGTTGTTGTTGTTGTTGTTGTTGTTGTTGTCAGAATTTACAACATTGATGGAAGAGCTGGGAGTGCCTTTGGCACACGAGAAAACAGAAAGCCCCGCACAAAGGCCCATGTTTCTAGGAATCGAATTGGATACCATTAATCAGACTAGTAAATTGCCGCCAGTTAAGGTTCAAGACCTTCGTTTAAGGGTGGCATCCTTTTTGAGCGGACGTAAGGCGACCCTTAGGGAATTTCAGGAGATCCTGGGGCATTTTAAGCCTCTCTGATGCTCCAAGGAACACCTTCTTGCAAACCAGCCTTGCTCAGCGCAACTGTACACAAAGACGCACGGCCGAGGACCGAGCCATTCCTTTATGTTGAGCCATTTGCATACTGGCCGTACTATTGTCATCAAGCACTAAGCCCATCATGTAAAACCTGACCTTTTCCAACTTCTTTGTCCAGCTACAAACTTCCTTTGTTCTCACCGAGCATGGCATGGCCTGTAGGTAAAATCCACCCTATAAAAGGTCCCCAATTCCGAGCCCTCCTCTGAACACTCCGGACTACTTTGGAATTCCATCCCGTCTTGCTGTCGGTTTGTCCAGTGAGCTCCCCTCAGCGAAGCACGCTGAGCTTCTTCCCCAGTAACCTTTGTTTCTCTCCAGGACTACGAGACCAGATGCCATATTACCCATTCCCCCAAAACTGTCCATTTCTATTTCTCAGTTAGCTGTGTGCATGTGTTGTCTTATTCGTTGTTTGTCCTTTAATAAAACTATCATTTTTGTTACTTTTAAAACTTGTCTGACTACTCTTCTGACCCGACGCCGTAGACATAGGGTTAAAGATCCTAGCTAAAGTTACCCTGCCTCTCGTTAGCTTAAGAGAGTGCTCGAGTCTAATTTCCCCCATCTTGTGTTTTTATTTGGTAATTTGGGCACCCTGCCCGGGACCCCCAACATACAGGGTAATATATATTCTATATTGTTCCAATCCTAAGTGTTAGTAACCTTGTTAGTATTGAACGATCTGCTTTAAAAAAAAATCTAAGTTAAACTATTTGACTGTGACTGTTAAGTATCTTCTCTTAGACACAAAAACAAAAGACCAAGGAAACGAATCTCAGACCAAAGAAAGGAATCTTAAACATTACAATGGTAAATTTTGAAAAATATATGTTCAATAAAAGGATTGTTAATAATTCCATAAATATGGATTTCTGCTAAATTTTATAACAGCTCTAAGGATATATGTCACAATATTAAAGATGAATAATATATATATACCACTTGCAATTATATGAAGCGTGGAATATAAATGCATTATACCTAATCCAGGACAGAATGGAACATTCAGCAGTAGATTTTAAAGTATCATAATTCTATTACAAATACACTTATACATGAAGTCAAGGAAAATGAAATCCTGAGCCCAGTATAGTTGTAACACATAACAGAACTATTAAAAAAGAAAACAGAGTTGGAATACATTCCACCCCACCCTCCTAAAAAACCAAGAAAAATCCATTGGACAAAATTTGCATTTTTTACAATTAACTTAAAATGTGTCCTTTCATCAGAAAATAAATGAAAGAATGCATAGGAAGAGCCTGTGATCATATGACCATCTGCTTTTCTATGCTACATTGCATATATACTTGGGATGGCCAACATGGATAGCAGCCTGTGTCCCTCTTTTTGTAATATCTGGTCAAACTTTTGTCCTAGCATAACCATCCTGCATAATTGTCTTCTCTCAAATCACAGTATTGGCTCGTGATGGCTGGGGAAGGATGGGGAATCACACAAGGCATGAAGAGGGGGCAAGGGATAAACAGATGTTGTAGAAGGGGAAGGAATAACTGTATTTATAACCAGTCCAAGACATTTTGCTGTCTGAGGGAGAGTATGATGTCACTGCCCACTCAAATCAACATCCATAATACCCAAAGCCAGCTAAGCTATTTTAGCATACGATGCAGAAAATCCCATAATGCCTCTCTTAGTTTATGTCATTTAAAAATATAGCAGATATTCAGTCGCACAGGGACGTGAGGGCAGGGCAGTGATTTGCCCTGGGAGGCAATGTTTTGTGGGCATCCCGGCCCATAGCCATGCCCTCACATACCCTGGCCACACCCTCATGTGCCCTGGCCATGCCCCCGCACACCGCAGCCATGCCCCTGCACATAATGGCCACGCCCCTTGTGCTGTAGCCCTTCCCCTTCCCGCCCCCCTCCATACACTCCAAGCTCTGTCACTGAAGATATTAACTATGTAGCAAATATAGGTAATTAACTATGTAATCATTTTAAGATACCCCAAACCTGTTACTCAGGTGACTGCCTCAGTCTGCATAATGGTATAGATGGCTCTGTCTTCTTTCTTTCTTCCTTTCTTTTTCTTTTTCTTTTTTCTTATCCATTATTTTCTAGATATTTTCAGTGGACTTTCAACTAACAAAGCAGAACATATCTTTCACCAGTATTTACATTAAATGCCACAACATTGCTGACCACAGATTGGCCTAAGCTTGTTGACTTTGAGCATTGTCACATAGAGTTTTGATATCAATATCAATATTAAAATCAAAATCAATATGAATATATATATATATATATATATGAATGTGCCCATTTATATTTAACCAGTGAAACATTTTTTTACATTCCAAAGTGATAGCCACAAAGTAGTTCTTTTTTTCAGAAGAAAAGAAGCAATCTAGAGTTCTGTAGCACTTCAAAGGGTAAACAAATTTATTATAAGATTACCCTTTGCAGATAACAGCCCAACTCATACAATATATACAGACAGTGTTATTCCAGATTTTAGATGCAATATGATGCACTGTGTGGATTGCAGACAATGAAGTTATAGGGATCTAAGTGCAGAAATTACTGAGAATGACAATTTTGGACAAGATCCTGCAGCCAAGCCCTATGAGGATAGACTTAGAGAGCTGGGTATGTTTAGTCTGCAGAAGAGGAGGTTAAGAGGGGACATGATAGCCATGTTTAAATATTTGAAGGGATGCCACGTAGAGGAAGGAGGGGACGTGTTTTCTGCTGCTCCAGAGACCAGAACAAGGAGCAATGGATTCAAGCTGCAGGAAAGGAGATTCCACCTGAACCTCAGGAAGAACTTCCTGACAGTCAGGGCTGTCCGGCAGTGGAATCTGCTGCCTCGGAGTGTAGTGGAGTCTCCTTCCTTGGAGGTTTTTAAGCAGAGGCTTGATAGCCATCTGTCAGGATTGATTTGACGGTGTTCCTGCATGGCAGGGGGTTGGACTGGATGGCCTGTGTGGTCTCTTCCAACTCTGAATTTCTATGATCAGAATATAGCTATGATGTTGTAGCATTCTCTCTCTCTCTGTGTGTGTGTGTGTGATACACACACACACAACTACCTGCTATTTGCTTCAGGAGGTGACAGTCAGGGTCATCAGTCTAGAGCAGTGGTTCTTTACCTGGGGTCCACAGGGACATCACAGGGGATCCACCAAGCCCTGCTGCTGGACATTAACACCAGCACCAACAGCAACAGAGAAGTGGCAGTGGAGGAAGGGACTGAGAGGGCTGAGTCTACTTCCTTGTTTGCAAAATGATGGAGCAGTTTGGCCATGCACACATATACACCTGCTGCTATATCCCTGATGAAAGGGGCACAGTGCCAGGCATGTGTGCACACCCAAACTATGATTCTGGAGCCCAGGGTCTGAATCCCCATTTGGCCATGGAAATCCACTGGGTAACCTCAGGCAAGTCACATTGTCTCAGCCTCAGATAAAGGCAAAGGCATCAAATTTTGCCAAGAAAACCCTCAAGATATATTCACCTTAGGTTTGACCATAAGTCAGTTTTCAAAGGGAAGAGACATGGTGTCTAGAGAGACCCACACCCTGTGAGCAGCACTTTGTTGTTGTGTGTCTTTAAGTCATTTCTGACTTATGGCAACCTTAAAGTGAACCTGTCACAGGGACATTTTGCCAATATTTGTTCAGAGAGGTTTGCCTTCGCTTTCCTCTGAGGCTGAGATAATGTGACTTGCTCAAGGTCACCCATTGTCTAAATGGGGATTTGAATCGTAGTCTCCAGAAGCCTTTAATAAATATATACATAGTTGAAAATTTAAATAAAATATTTGAATATTTAAATCTAAATTTAAGTATTTAAATCTTGAGTTACGTCTTGGTCATCCCCAACAGCAAATTTATTTGCAGCAGAAAGAAAAAGTTAAGAACCATTGGTCTAGAGCACCAGCTGATATTGCTTCCCTGGATCTCTCCGGAAGGAGAAAAATCTCAGGACAATGATACTGACAGTGGAAAGTGATTAGTTTCCTGTTTTAATTTTTGGTCTGTGAGTTGGCTTTAAAACTCAGGCAACCATTTTCACCTTAGCCCTAAATCCTGGGCTTTTTTTGTTCATTTGTTTTGTTTTTGTTTTTTTAGGGTTTCCTTTTCTTTCATTGTTCATTCTTCTTCTGGCAGCCTCCTTCATTTGCTTTTCCATCTTTGTTGACTCATTCAAACTCTTTCTTTTTTGTGATTGCTTCATACATTCTCAGTTGTATTATTCTCCCAATGCATCAGGCCTGACAAGTTTCAGCTAGAACAAATAAAGAATCACCCACCCACCATGTTATATACAATTAAAAATGGGTGACAAACTCTAAACTTCCCGTTCTTTATGGTTCAGCCTGGGGAGTTTTCATTTCTTGTCACCTTTAGAGCACTCCAAGATCCACCCTCTCCATAGAAAGCTCCCTGAATGAAAGCATATATATTGATCTGCCAAGCAACGCAATGCAATAGCTCTTGTCATCTCTCCTAGGAGAAGGAGACAAGAAAAGCAAATGGGTTTTCATTCATTTTCCCCTTTAGTTTCTCTATTTTCATTTGTTTGGCACAAAAAACAAATAATAAAGAAATGGGGGTGAATTTATTTCATCTTTCATCTATTTTAGAAATGAATTTTAGAAAAGATAGCTGCATTAGCCTTTTTTTTTTTTAAGGAATGTTAAGATGAGTTAGAAAGAAGACTTTAGGTGCTACAAGACTTCTTTTTCTTTTTTATTTAAAAATGAATTTTTCAGTAGTGAAATAAATCCTCCCTTGGGACATCCTTGCATGGCAAACAAGTAAATGAAGATTTTTAAAATCCTCTGTAGGACTTTGATATGTATTTATTTATTTACATGCTTATTTAGGTTCCAGACAGATTTTTATGTGTCAGACTGATTTTGTTCATTTCTTTGAATGTGCAAAATTTAAAACTGTGATCAATGTTTCACTTTTGCATGGACTTTTAAAAATTAATAGCATTAGTTGTTTTCATCTTGTGGATCAACCAGTCTGCCCTTTTATGCTTGCTATGTGTATCTCCTTAACTAACTATGCACAAAAAAAAAGTTCTATACAGGGCATTCTGCACAAAATGCAGAAAATACTAGGGTGGGAGTGCTTGGTGTCCTAGTCTTGCACTGGTGAGAATAGCTTTTGCAAGATTTGGAGCATTCGTAAATGTGTGGATCAAGATGGCTCAACTGCAAGATGTTTTAAAATATTCTCAGTGCATATCCCTTCTAAGATCATAAATTTTCTGAAGACCTAGGTTTTTGCATATTGTCCTCTATCTGGGGCAGACTCACTATAATAATATATAAACATGAATAATGACGTGAGAAAAGCATCAGTCTTCATTTCCTAATAGTTGAAAATATCAGATGCTGTGAGCCTCATCACACAGGTTGAAAATTATGATTAACCAACCCATTTTTTAAAAAATTAGAATGAGGAACACTTCTTGCTCATTGTGAAAACTGGAACCCTATGGAAGTGGGGACCATTTTCACCCATTATTACTCCCAGTTGCCTCTTCTATGTATTTTATGGGAAAATGGAAATCTTAACTCTTTGTATTTGGAATATGGATCCAGGTATCTGCCCTTGAGCACAAAATTCATTTGAAAAAGACCAAATAGAATTAAATCCATTTACCTCTAATCATCAAGCACCACATGTTATACTTTGTTGATCTTTCTGAAATTCCACTGTGAATACTATACAGTTTTCTGGCACAATGTGATGAACATTATCTGCACAAAATATTCTGTGTCAATGTCATCAGCACACCTCTGGTTCTGATGGAAAAAAGATGGCAGAATGCCAGGTCAAGGTAGAGTAGGGATGAATTCCATATCCACAGTTTTCTTTGAGTTCACATATCCACATTCAGTTCATGACACAGGTGTGTGTGTGTGTGTGTGTGTGTGTGTGTGTTTACAGGACAAAGATAGTTTTCCATATATATGTGAAAATGTGGGCATTTTTAAAAAAATCAGACGCTGCTTGAACTCATCCTCTCCTCATAGATTCACTTGTTTTTCAGTAGTGTTCAATCTTTGAAATATGCACTTTGTTTTTCAAATGCACCCATTCATCACTGTAAAAATCTAAGAGTATAAACTGTGTCTTGCCCATGAACAAGAGGTGTGGACAGAGACCAGTCCATCATATCTCAGACTGAAAAGTCACACATCTGCAATACATATACAGAAAGAGGGAATACAACTGTTAGATTTCATCATTCACAATTGTGTGCATGTTTAAATTGCTTTTCCTTAATCTGTAAAGGTTTCAGTTTCTTGCTAATTTTGCAGTGTGATCCAGACAAGGGCACAGGAACTGGTTTTTATAAATCATCTCCCCTAAACTGTAAGCTCAAAGCTCTGAGAAACTTCCTCTGCAGATTTTGTATCTGTCACATACAAACAACTGGACTTTATTTCATGGTACACTGAGAAAAAGTCTTTCAGATGGTAGCAACAAAGTCCCTTTGCTCCATGTCCCTGAAAAAGTGGCAAGGTTCCAGGCAGGAGCTGTTGGCAAAACTGTGCCCCAATGTTTTTACCCCAAGGATCATTTGATTTTGAAAGGAATCCCATGATAAATTTCTCAAACATAAGAAATAAAAGAGGGGAAGAGAGATTTATAGAATGCTATTTGTCCCCTCAAAGCATCCTTGATGTGTTCTCACTTTTCTCTCACGATTTCTATTATAAGCAGTATCTTTCAAGGCTTAATATCTCAAGTATCTCAAGTATTTCAAACTGCTAAATCTTGGCACAAAGACTGTCAGTAAGTTGTGACTAATTTGTTTTCTTTTTAAAAGCAAACCAGAAAGCAAGTGGGTTTTTTTAAAGTCCTCCTGGACCATTCAGATAGAGAAAAGAAGTAGATAAGGATAAATGTTTTGTTTGAAAGCATATCTGGAATAACTTTGTTTTGTTGTGTTGTGTTTTTGAAAATAAGGTTGAGGAATGAACAATTGAGAATGGGTTGCAAGATACAAGTTCAGGGCTGAGCCTGAATCAATCTAGATGCAATGCATTCCAATCTGGACCTCAAATCCAAATAGAGATAGACATCCTGCACTAACTTGCAGTGTGAAACAAACAAACAAAAAAAGGTCACGTATCTGCATAAAATATGTAGAGATGGCAGATCATAAACAGTGGACAATTTTTTCCAGACAGCTAGCTCTGCTTGAGACAGGTAATTCCAGGGATTTTTGTACTAGGCACCTGTAAAATTTGCAACTTTTCAAAAAGCATTTAAAAAAAAACAAAAAACCTGTTGATGACTGCTCAATCTTGCCAATTCACTTCACACTATTTTTGTCCTGTAACTGACCTCGTAGAGCTTCAGTCAACATAGGCGCTTTCTGTACGGGGTTATTAACGCTGGTCAATGCATTTTGGCACGGAGCTGTTCTGCACATGACAGTGAATTAGGTTTGCTTTATTTACCGTCATTCTGCACGTAATCCTGAGTGAATGTGCCCCCATGTGTTGGGAAAGGTCATTATTTGGAAACTGGGAAAAATCTGAAATAATTTTCGAGATCGATCAGATTCGACTTTCGCAGTGGTGTAGACAAGTACATTTGCACTGATGCAAATTGGTGGGCAGCGGAGGGTGACCTGTGGGCATGTTCACCTTCTCCAGCTGTCCTCGCTAACCAAAGGACAGGCCGGCACCATTTTTTGTTTTGTTCAGCAAACTTTAGAAAATGGAATAACCTGACAAAACATGGCACAGGTTTCAGACTATATTATTTAGGAGAAAATATTTTAGTACTCTGTTCCTGGTTCCTGTCCTATCTGCTTGGGTAGGGGGGCCTCCCTGCCCAGGCAGAGAGAAAAGGCTGTGTGTGTGTGTGTAAGAAGCTCCCTCCCTCCATTCCTCTCTGGGGCAGGATCCTGCTGGCAGCCAGACAGAGATGAGAGGGGAGCACGAGATCACTCTCTCAACTTTGCTTGCCAGGTGATCTGCCTGGGTGGGGGGAGTTATCATATTTGCACCCCATTTTCAGAAAGCATTTTTTTGGGGGAAGCGCCTCTTATACACTGGCAAATACGTACCTACATACATACATAGGTACATACAAACGTACCAACCCAAAAGAGAGAAAAAAAAATAAGCCAATCACAGCCCCTAGGCACAGGGTGAGGGGAGTAGTGGGAGTGGCCACCGCTGAAGTAGTGCAGATGCATGAACTCACACTCCTCCGAATCAAAACGAAACATATCGAGGAGCTTTGCGGAAGCAAATGAGGGAAAGCCCACATTATTTGGATCCGATGAGACACGGTAAGAAATAGCACAAACCGCTTCACATGCCTCATGCGGAAAGGGCTTAAGTCTGTTAAACTTTAGCTATACTATATACTATATACTATAGCTAAACTACAGTGGCAATGGTGACAGTGGAATAAAGGCTGATACTGCTGTTGCTGCTGCTGTTTCTTCCTCTTCTTTTTGGCTTTATTCTACCAACAAACCAACTAATAAGATTCAGTGATATAATACAATGAAGTAGGGTTATTATGACAGAAAGCTTCATTTATTATTATTATCATTCCAAGTAGTGAGATTCCATTACTTTTTTTAGTCATAACTCATTTGGTGATCTGGCATATTAAACATCCTTTTTTAATGTTCCTCATCTCCTCTAGAGTTTCCTTATAAGAGTCTTGCATCAAGGGGAACTGAGAAAAAAATATTGCAACCACTGCGTCTTCAGCTGGTACATTGTTTATCTCAGAACATTTGCTGCCTCTGGTGAAGTCAGATAACAGTTCTTGGATACTCTAGCACTTCGAAAGAACTACAGAGAATACACTGTCTTTTTGGTGTAGACAATGATTAACTGTATTCCATCTAAGAATAAATAATCACAATAATAACAACTAGAATCAGTTGGGGACAGGTGAGAATACCTAAACCATACTCATTAAACAAATTAACAGGACAAATGAATTTGAGAGTTGGACTATGACACTGGAGACCAGGGTTTGATTCCTCTCTCGGTCATGGAGACCCACCGGGTGACCTTGGGCACATCACACACTCTCAACTTACGGTCACTATACATTGGAAATACTTGAAGGCATATAACAGCAAAAATTTGGCTTTTTAAAAAAGGAAATTAAAGAATTTATCAACAAAACCAACTATCACTCATCCTCCCCCACACACTTGTTTCATGATTTTCTACTAACACACGGTAGAGGAAATTACCCTAAATGGTGGGAGACTATGAGGTCCACCTGCAATGACAGCATCTCCTTAGAATTTGGGGAATTATAGCTCAAAGGAGGCCTGCTAGAGGAGGGTAACAGCAGGATAATTTCATCTGTGTATATCAGTACTAACTGTAGAGAGGACTCCTGATGAAAATTAAACAGAGTACTTTATTTGGAATTAAGAAGCACACAAGAAATCAGACACTCTCAAAAACCATACAAGGCTATCAGAAAGCAAGGCAAGAAAGGTTAGATAGAGAGTGATTAGGTGGAAAGGGTGATAGTTACCAGTCCTGAAGCAAAAGGTTGAAGCAGATTGACTCAGACAGCACATCTGGGCATGGCAAGAATGAATAGAGGTCTGGGAACCATGTAGTATATCCAAGTACTACAATTTATGGGGGCTGGAGCTGGGGTTTAAATACCGTATACTTGCCCTGAAGGGGGTGTATGGACAACATCATAATGGCTTTCCCATAGGGTTGACAAAGGAGTCTAGATTGAGCTGATTGTCTTAACTTTAGATGGCAAAACATTGCTGGGAGTCCTCAGAATCTCTTAATGTTTTGGTCACATAGGGTGAATATGGAAGGTCTCCATAGGATTTGCTCACAGTAACATTCTCTGGTTGCTTCACCTGGACAGTTTTGCCTGCTATTGTTTTCAGGGGTGGTCATATCTTTTGGAAAGGATTATCGCAAGTCCATCAGCATTGGGCTTTCCCACCTGATCCTCTCTGTACTTACAATCTGATTATGTTTGAGGTCCTCTTGACCCCATATACTAATCCAAAATGCTCAGCCTGATTCATTTCCTTATTTGGGATCTGGAAGAATTGTTTGTGCAACCCTGTTGTATAATTTACATTTTAATGACATCTTATTCTTACATGCCAACATCATCATCAAAACCTATGTCTCATTTTGAGCAGGCTAGAGGGGCTGCTGTAGGAAGGAGATTATGGAGAATGATTTTCACTGGTCCACATGATCCTCTTACATATGGATCCATCCATGGTGAATATCAAATAGCAAATATTTGATACTGTCTAACTACCATGGATGCAAAAATATTGGCATGGAAAATTCAGAAGGTGACCATAAGGCCTAAATAAGGTAGAATCATACTGAATAAAAACTATCCATAGTCAGGGAAATTTTTTAGAAGTTTCAGAGTTATTAAGCTCTTAGGAATCTCAAGGAAAATGAAACCAAGCATTTATAGAGCTTTTTGACCCCAGCATCCTCTAATCTGGGCCTTTTATAACAGCTGCAATTTGAAATGTAAGGAAAAGGTTCAACATGAATAGTTTTACTTTGTGCTTGCTTGGTAATTTTCTTTTTTGGTTCAATGACTGCTGTTTAATGATTACCTAAAATATATCTGGTATACAACTCTGATTAGCTATTATATTGTGTTTTGTTGCCAGGCTACTTTTCCAATACTGCTAGAAATGGTCAGGGGTCTATTTACTTATGTGCAAACTGTCAGCTTGCATGCTCACATCTGTCTGGCATGTTGTTATCAACAACAGCCTAGACTCCATTCTTGAAGTCTTAAGCAACCGTTTTCCCCTACAGTATCCTCTTTCAAATGCCTATTCAACAGAACAGGGTGGGCAGCTGTAATGGATCTAGTGGTCATTATTTTGCCTCTATGACTTTCTGAGGAGTTCTCTGTTATTGCGTGCCTTCAAGTTGTTTCTGACCTAAGACAATCCTAAGGCTGACTATCACACAGTTTTCTTTACAAGATTAGTTCAGAGGAGGGTTGTCATTGCCTTTCTTTGAGGCTAAAAGAGTATATCCAGAGTCACCCAGTCCATTTCCATGTCCAAGCAGGGATTTGAACTGTGGTCTCCAGACAATTTTCAAACAACTACACTTCACTGGTTCTCAAGGGGTACATAGATTACCTAAAATGATGAAAAATGGGGGAAACTGAAAGTGGCATAAAACAAGGGGACATGGAATTTTGCAAAATAGGAGTTTTTAATGTGAGGGAGTACAGGAAGGGTGCCACTTATTTAAAAGGTGACTGACTGTTCCTTGAAGCTTCCAGGAGATCCTCTCTGAATAGGGAGAGATTACCAAAACAAAAAACAACATGTAAAAAACAAAACAAAAAAACCCTCAGCCATCAGCATGTGTATGTGGTTGCAGGATCTCACTTTGCTCACCCCTGCAATAGAACCACTGGTAGAAGCATTTCTTGCAGCCAGCCTGCCCCGTCACAGAAATAAATGTGAGAAATTCAGATAACTACACTTATTTAAATGTCTGCCAATATTTACATATGGACTAGCCTGATCTTGCCAACACTTTGCTGCTGAGTTCTCATTGACTCCATTCAGTGGTGAGTGCCAAATTAATCAGTGCAAGCCAAAACATTTTGCTCAAGCTGGAGATTAATAGCTATCTGGATAGCCTCAGTCCCTACACAATGTTTGCCCCGATATTTTGTTTAAGAAATCCTTTTAAGTCTTTTGTCTCTGTAATTTCATGATTTCTCATCTATAATTACTGCAGTATAAATTCAAACCTGAAGCATGCATGCAGAACACTAGGGGAAGCAGACATTAAGATAACTTTCCTTTCAGCTTGCATTAGTATCCTAGAACTAACACTGATAACAGAGAAAGACAGTTATAATCAGTAGGCATGCTGCAGTCACTTCAGTGTTTCTTCTTTGTATCACATCCTAGCAATGAAAGAAAGGTAAGTTCTTGAGAGATAGAAACTGGCACAGAAGGCAGAGCTCATATAGAGGTCTGTTGGCCACAGCTGCCATGGAAAAATCAAGGAGCAAAGCAACGGGGTAGTTTAGTCTTCACTATGAAGGCTGGTCCCATCATTTAGCAGAATGTGTCGGGTGGCCAAAGAGTTGCAAACCATGTGACTTGAGCATTCTTTCATGGTGCTCAGATGTAGTGAAGGACTTTGCCCACTCAACAGTTAAGTAGATGAAATGTTGTCCAGTGAATGGGTGAGGATGCCATGTTGTCCTTCCATCAGGAGACAACATATCTTAGGGTATCCGTGTTCTTTATTGATCATAAGCAGCAGCTCAGAGATTCTAGCACCTCTGTAAGTCAAGTGAAAAGAGAGGTACAGCATGAGTGTCCCAAAAATAACTACTACAACACAAGCTTCACTGAACATAATGGGACTTAATTATGAGAAGGCATACATAGGATTTAACTGGGAGGCAGAGCCTAGAAAATTACTTTCAGGAAGAATGAATATAATGTCCCATTCCTGGAAGAAAGACTGCATATAAACTGGTTAAATAAATTCTTATGAACAGTAGGAGAAAAATGTTCTGGATCCTAGACACTCACCCTCTCAAAGTTCAGTTATCAGTCATAGATGAGAGGTATCTCATGTGGAGAAACATAGTTCAGGTAGCACTACTCTTGGACTCTTCCTCACAGGAAAGAACAGAATCATCAACAAGTGTGTCCTTTTATCCCCAGCTTGTTGAGGAGGATGTTATGGTCAATGGTACATTTAGTGAAAGATGCAGATAAAATAAGAGAGATTTCTTCTTCTATTTTTCCCAGGAAGCATAGCTAGTTTCTATTCCAAAACCAAGCTAAAACCAGTGTCCAGAAAATCAGGCTTGCCAATGTGGTAAGATATCTTCATTCATTCTATTGCCTTGCTGTCAAAATACAAATTTGACTGCCTTCTACGAAGCCCACTATAGAGTGCAGCATACAACCACTGAGGCTGCAGATCTGTGACTCCTTGGAAGACATCCCAGGGACCTTAGGATGCTTTGGATCTGCTTCTCAAAAAGGGAGAACCAATCTCAAAAACCATCTTGTAGCCTTTGTCTTATCTATGTCGGAGACCCAGTGGCATTAGAGGTAGCCTCTCTCTCTCTCTTTCTCTCTCTGGATGTGTGTATGTATAGGTATCACAGGAAGGATGGAGCCTTTCCTTTTTTTCCCCAGCATGCCACCAGAGAAGCAGCCCTAGGTTTGGCATGTATGACCCATTAGAAATTTATGGTAGAAACTCAAAAGGGACTGAAAATGGTAAGGGGGGAAATGGTAAGATGACTCTACCCTCCACCCCCATTCTACTGAACCAACACTAATCTATCAGGGACTCGGATACAGGAAAATCTTTTCTTTTGGCCTTCTCTCCCAACTCCTCTAGTACTATTGTATAATTGTTCTGTAAGAACTTATAGTAGAGTAGTCTTTTGTTTTAAAATGCTTTAGAACCTTGCCATGAAGACTTGGAGCCCTCCACTCCCAGAAAGGCACAGTTCTTACTATTATCCATCCTAACAAATGGGAGGTACCCTCCAGTTTGTAGTATTATGACCTGGAACGATGTGTAACAATCCGACCTCCTGCTGTTGAGTAGGAGTTTGGGCCCCTGATGATCTTCTAGCTACCACCACCCACTGATTTTAACCCCTGTGACCCGGTAACTCAGTGGAAAGTTATTGAGGAAATTAACTTACATTTTACTTCTGACTTTTTTCCCCTTCCTCCTCCCCCTGGGGTTGAAAATTTAATTCACCTATGCACACACACACCCAAGCAAAGACATATGAAGAAATCTAAAGATGTTTAAAAAGAAAGCTTTTATTCCAAGCAAGCAATCTATATTAGCAAAAGGGTATCTTATATACAAAGGCACCTTCTTTAGGGATTACATAGGAAAAGTTACAAAGCTACAAGCAAAGTTTAAGTCATATTCAACCATTGTAAAAAGGAAAACATAAGCCCTAATGTGACTTGCTGATACTGCTGGAGTTCTGAGTCTGGATGTTGATGATAAACTGGGAGTCCCTTTGGCCCAGCCCATGATCAAGCTCCCTAGATGAGGCAGGCAGCCTCCCTACCTCTCCATTAGTCTCTTTCCCTTTTCACACGGGGTTTTTAAATCTTCCCATTTTCAACCTTGATCGGGTGCCTTTTACACGGTAGAGAGCATGGGGGTCGCTTTTAAATTTTTTTTTCACCCCAATCTGAGCGGGGGAGCCACCAATAGCATTTCCGCGACTTTTCAAAAACCGGAAAAAATGTGGTCTTTTCCTCCAATCCGCGCTCGACGTTTCATGAGAAAGCGGGCCGGTCCTTTCCTGATTCGTGCGGGCGATCAAGAGGGGAGGGATCAAGGCGTGGTCAGCAGAAGCCACAGGACCCCCCCCGGGACCAAGGGGACGGCGCCTTTTTCCAAACCCGCTGAGGCGCCTGCAAGGAGGAGGCAAACGGACGAGGAACAAAAAAAAAAGGAAGGTTTCAGCGGCTGCAAGGAGGAAGCAAAGGGACGAGGAAGGGAAAAAAGGAAGGTGGTTTTCCCAGCTATCCTTTGTCCGTGCGGCGTCGTGAATTGCGGTTTTGGGGGTTGTGTCTCCCGAGGGTGCCCGGGTTTTAAATTTGGGGTCGAGGGGGTGGTGGTGGCTGGCGAGTGGATATACCGCCGAGGATCCCATGGCAGGATGCTTTTGAAGGTTAGGGAAAATTGGGAAAGCTGTGGAGGGGGCAGGTGGGGAAGGGAGGGAACGCCCAAAAGCAGCCACCGCGCCAAACCCGTTCTCCAGGTTACTTTGGAAGGGGGATCATGGCGCAATAACGGGATGCTGTGTAAATTGGGGGATGGCTGCTGTGCTGCCCCGGGACAGGCCCCCTTTGCAAACTTTTACTGGGAAACTTTTTTCCTGTTTATTGGGGCCTACATGTGGATGCATAAACGTATTATTTTTCTCTGGGGACTTTTTGGGGCCCCCCCAGAGAAAAATCCCCCTTGGTAATCTTCCGTTTTAAACCAGATTCTCGGGCTGGGGGTGTGGGGGGGTAGTGGCTTCTGTTTGACCCCTAAAAATTTATTTTTAAAACGGCCGCCTTAAAACCCCAGTCACGCCCCAGGGGGTTGTTTTTTTCTAAACCCCCCCCCGCCACATGCAGAGGAGGATGATCTTCCTGCCAGGGCAGGAAAACTCAGTGGTTTTCCCAAATGTTCAGCTGTCTAGGACATGGCAGAGATCCATAGGGAAAATGGAACGCACATCATTTTTTGGGGGGAAAGCATTTCATCTTTATCAGTCCATGTGGCTCTGGGAGGGAGGACCCCATGGGCAGAAAACCAGTTCCTGGGACTATTGTAGAGGAACACAATTTACCACATCGTTTTCACTCTAGCTTGTGCCAAAATTTAAGTTGTTGTACATTAGCTTGAAGCTGTTGATATCACAAAAGCTGAAAGGTTATCTCCCCTGCTGTGAAAAAATTCTGCCCTCTGAAGTTATAAAACAAGGCAGTTCCCTTTGTCAGTGCGTACTGTTTGCTTTTTTGGGGATAAATTTTTAACGCCCCTCCTTGTCTCCACAGGATCGGAAATCCACGGGGAGTGCGCATTCCTAGTGCAAATCTTCCCCCCGGATTTGCCAAGCTGAAAAGTCCACGCTACACACTGCCCTTTCCACCATTTCCCCAAACCCGCAAAACAGTTTGTCTGGCTGGCAAATTGCACAGCGGTCCATGACTGAAACAGTGGCATGCCACAGACGCCACGCTGACCTAACAGCTTTGCGGGGGAGGGCTACATGCAAGGAGCCACACACCAACTTGAAAGAATAAATTTTTTAATAAATAAATGTTTCCTTTTTCCAAAAAAATATATTTTCATAGCTACATATTTACATAAATAAATAAAAAAGCGCTGTACAGGGTGGATGTGCGTTTGGGAAAGGGCTGGGGGTTTCAACATTGGCCTTGGAACGTTCTACTCCTGGGCACAGGGGTGTTCCTCCCTCCGGCCCCCCAAATCCGCCCCGGGGCCCGCTCCGGTTGAGGGATGTTCTTTTGGGTTTTTCTGCCCAAAACAAAGGTGAAATTCGTTTAAAGGCTGGCGCATCCACAGCAGCCTTTTTGAAGGGAGGAAACTTTATTGTGTCCTTTGTTGATTGTTGGGGCTTAGGGGGGAAATGAAAAAATAAGCCAAGGGCCACTAAAATAGAGGTTTTCCTACCTTCCATCCCTGGCATGCCCTGCGTGTCCACGGGGGCTTGGGGGCCAAACCCACATGGCGTCTTCTGCCTAGGGAAAATGAAATAAATAGCGGGGGTTCTACCCCAGGCAGGGTGCATCCCCCTTTGCGGGGGGTCCCCACAACCATTCCCCTGGGGTTCCCATAGCCACACAGGCGCAGTGTGTTGCGCTTACTCACGTCTGCCACCGGCTGTCCGGGCTGGGGCTCCCCGCCGCCCTCCACAGGCTATGCATCACCTCGAAAAAGGGTGGCCTTGCGTGGGGGGGCGGGTTTTCCTTTTGTAGGAGCGCAGGGCGGCGTAGAACCGTTCGCGTAGCTCGCTGAAACGGGTCCGGACCTCCTCCACACTCCCCGGGCCATGTCGCGTAAGGCAGTGGGCAACGGTGTGGAGGTGCTCATCATCGTCTCCCCTTGTGGGGGGGCCCACATTTCCCAACACACCGCCACACCACCTTACCATGGCCAACATCTCCCTGGTTTAAATTTCAGACCACTCCCAAAGGCCCCTCCTCAACCGGCCGCCCGCCATTTCTGCAGGAATGCCCTGTCCGCCCCCACTAACAAACCACATGGCTGCAGTACCAGCAATTGTCCACTAGGGGATTTTTGGCGCCACCATTTCCCGCGCCCCCAGGAGGACGCATGCGGGGAAACGGGGCGGGAGGAAGGAAAACAAAGGGAGGAGCCTTTTTTCGTTTGAGAGGACGTGTAGTGGGGAAGGAGGTTTGAAAAAGGAACAAAAAACCCAAAAGGTAACATGCAAAGGGGGGGAGCACACGCAGGGGAGTGACTGCAGCGTGGAAGAGGAAGGGTTTCCTTTGGGGCGACAGCCCATAAGGCCAAGAGGCTTGGCCTGGCGCCATACGGAGATAAAAAATTCCTGGACATTTGGGGTAAACTTTGGGGTTCCGAGGGACCTCCAGGCTACCTACAAAAATATAGAAATTTTGAGGAGATTGCGAGGGAAATGTTTAGAAGGGGACATGGCGGACCGCGAGGAGTGCAGGACGAAAACTAAAAGACTGCGTGCAGCCTACCGTGAGGCTGTGGCGGAAAATAAACGGACGGGCGCAGCCAGGGTGGAATGTCCCTTTTTTGAGGAACTATCCAGGTTTGGGGGGGGGGACGCGAGTGCCGAACCCCCAAGATTTTTAAAGATTTTGCAGGTCGCCATGGGACCTGAAAAGCGAATGAGAACGGGCTTTAGAAGGTACGTGGGGGCAGCGAGTCGAGGGATTTTCCCTTCCCCTATATGTATTTTTTGCGCCCCCACTAAATCCGTTTTTCCCCTTTTTCAGGGGTGGAGGGCCCGGAGGGAGCCGGGAAACCCGTTTCAAAATCATAGGGATGGGGAGTCATCAGGTGAGGCTGCATGGGTTTACAATACATTACATTTGGATTTACTCTACAATAACCCTTCGTGGTTTCAAAACGCAGGAAAGCGGACATAAATAAATAACAGGTGGATGAGGCCCAGAGAGCAGGCCTCACATGCAAGCAGGGCGCGTCACGTGCATGGCCAAACGGCCCACCACTCCTGCTGCTCCTTTGGAATACTTCTTTTTTCGCAGCAAAAGGGGTGGCATATCGACTTTCCAGGGAACTTTTCACTCTTTAGGTGACATCAGGGCCATTTACATTACCATTCTTTGCTTGCAGGAGTGAGGAAATTCTGAAAGGAGAAACCTTATGGGACTTAAGTGACAATGCCATTTCCACACCACATGTTAAATGACATTCCACTTTCAGCATCCAAATGGGATTTGTGGTATGTAGTTTAGGGAAGGGTATATAGAATTCTCAGCCAGGGGAGCTCTTTGGCTTTATAAACTACTAATCCCACAACTCCACAGAATGTTGAAAGTGGAATAATGCACTGTAACAGTGTGGTGTGGCTCTCGTCCCAGGCCAACCACTTATAGCCTCCTGCTGCAAGGTCTAACTATTTCGTTTTACCTCCAAGCAGGGATCAAGAACAGCTGCCCCACAACTATCAGGTTGAAACTCCTGCACCGGGGAGTTCTAGCACCACGGCTGCTGGTGAGTTAAGGTGTCCTGCAGCCGAAATATTGCTGCGGGGAGTTTATATTGCTTTGGGGAATAACCGTGGTATGTTTTGTCCCCACGGGTTTGGAGATTCAGAGCATGGCATTACGCGGCGGCCTTGATATGCCCATTGTACTTTTCGAGCCTTCATGGCCGGGAAACCCTCAGCATGTTGTTATCTTCACAGTTAAAGTTTCTGTGCATCCGTTAGGGCAATGCCCGGAAAATGGCATTTAACATTCTGCCTGTTGTTGGACTGCCATTTAAAGTTTTTTGGGAACCTTCCCGTTGGAGGCTGAAGCCTTACATGAAGCAAGGTACATGACTGTGAAATTTTTTTGGTGTGGTTTTTCTTTTAAGTTTTATGAGTACCTTGATTTCAAAAAAGGCTGTCTAATCGCCACTTGCTCATACATGTTGTGTCCTAGCTGCGAATGATAGTAGGTTGACTTCTCAATCTTATTCTGAACAGATGATTTCCCCCCAGCACTAGCCCGGACAGGGAGAGCGAGATGCCCACGGCGAGAATGTCCCCCCTGTCACGCCAGGATGAGCAGGAACAGAACCGCAGCGGGGGGCCGGGAAAAGGTTTTGCCAAACCCAAGGGCAAGCTTGGACTTCATGCGCGAACACAAAGGAGAGGAGCTTGCAACAGATGGCCAGGGGATCGCGAGCAGGCGGCCCCAGAAAAGCGACAGGGCAGAGAATGCGCGGCAGGAGATAATATCAATTCTAAGGGTATGCGCCACTGCCATGTCTAATATTTAAATGCGGGAACAGGGTGGGGGGGAACAAGCCAATCACCTCCTGGCTCCTCCCGGCCCGACAGCTAACTTTTGGGGGCACAGGGGCAAACGTAGCCGGGAGCAGCGAAACGGCGGCTCCCAGCCAGGAACAGGAGGGAGGGAAGGGCAAGGCCGCAAGGACCAGGAAGCCACGGCAAATTTATAGCCCTTGAGCACTTTGTGGGCCCTGGCGCAGGAAAGAAAATCGAGGCCTAGCTTTTCCTTCCTAAGCGGGCCAGCGATGTACTTGTTTGTTGATGAGAACTGTTCATAATGGACCGTTCTTCCCCCCCAAATTTTTTTTTTATCCGCATTTATCAAAACAGTCAAATAAAACCTATTACCATTTTCAATAAACAGACGCAATATTTATTTGTTATAACATTTTGGGTTAAATGGCCGTCCAATAACACAAGAGGTCAATATAGTCCAGGCAGCTTGAAGGAGGACCCACTCCTCGCTGTGGGGGAAAGCTCCAAAGAAGGGGGGGGAAACCCGTGACAGCTAATTGCAGTCGCCCGCAATCATATTGGCGATAGCGTCCCTCACCAGTTCCCCTTCATGGATCCTCCTGGAAGAGTCATGAGGACGGGACTCCCTGTCGGTGCGTCTCAGAGTCAAGGGGGCTGGCTTTCTGTTTCCGGGGGGGAGAAGGTGCCCTTTGCTCTCACAAATGTTGTGTAGCACCACATAAGCAGACACCATGGGGAGGTAGTTCTTCTCCGAGACGGTCAAAAGGGGGCCCACAGACACCCCCATCTGGCCTTAAGCCCCCAAATGTGCGCTCCACAACATTCCTACAGTGGTTGAACACCCTGTTGTAGGCTATCTTCTTGGGGGTGAGATGTCCGCCATAAGGCTTCATTAGCCATCTCGACAGTGGGTATGCAGCGTCGCCCCCGAATAACTGGGCCTATGGTGACACCGTCTATGGTGATGGTCGGGTTCCCGGGTAAAACTTTCCAGCCTCCATGGGACCAGAGTGATGAGTGCCTGAAAACAAAGGCATCATGCGTTCTTCCAGTGTAGCCCAGCACATGTCCACAAACCTCCCCGAATGATCCACTGTTCCCTGTAGGAGAATGGAAAATCCCCTCTTCCTGTTCAAAATTCTTCCCCGCGCCCCTTGGGTGGTCTTACTTTGATGTGCGTGCCATCCACAGCTCCAAGCACTGAGGGAAATCCATCTGGCGGAAACCCTCCAAACCCCCCCAATGTAGAGGGCAAGGAAACAAGTAGTCAGTTTGTAGCTGGTTTGAGATTAAAAAAAATTTGTGGTGGCGCACGCGCACACACCCCCTGGGCCTCTTGGCCTCCCAGATCTTGGGGGAAAGGGCACAACCCCCCCTTGCTTGGCCCACACTTTAAAACGGGCACCAAATCCAAAGAAAACGGCGCTCCCCATGGGGTAAAAAAAGTAAAACTGTGGGGGAAAAAAAAGGCAAGCCCTCGCAGAGTGTACCTGGTTGCCTTTTAGCAGTTATGTCATGCTGATGGAGGGGGGAAAGTGCCCCCGCCTCCCCCTCATCCCAAGGGGCCATGATTGGCCAAAATGGCATATATTGTGTTTTGCTGGAACGCCCCCAAACCTGAAGGTCCACAAAAACCCCATCCCGCAGTGCCTCCACAGCTAGCTGTTTTCAGCTGGTATCTTTATTTGGGGGAAATTTCTGCTGGCAGGCCTTAATTAGATAATCCATACCCGGGGAAACCCCCTGGACATCCATGGACCTTTTGGGTGGCAATTTGCTTAGCAATTCTACAGTCTTGGCGACAGTTCACTTTCAAAACCCAACCTCTTCTCCCCGAGAAAAACCCAAAACCCCCCCCTCCTCCCATTTAAGCCCACTGGGTTTGGGAATCAACGACCTACCCTCCGGTAGTCCCCCAAGCACACAGTGGACGCGGGGGCTATGCTCGATCGCAAGGCACACCTTTATCACGATGACAGACACCGTTGACACACCCAGGCCAAAAATGTTCGCTGTCTTCCGGTATATCAGGGGCGATGTAAGCCACCACACGGTATGGCCACCCTCTCCTCTACAGAAATCGCTTGCCCATCCCCTTGGCCCCAAAGGAGGGAAGCAGGCGCCCCGCGATTTCAAAGAGGGTGGCTTTCGTCATCTGGAAGTGGTACAACCACTGGTAGTCATCCCATTTCTGTAGCACCTCCTCGCTCCACCACGCCCGCCGCATCCGCTCCCCCAAACCCCCCACCTTCTGGGGCGCGGGGGCTTCATACAAGAGAGGTGCAAGAATTGTGTAATACAACCTCGAGCGTCTCATGGCAGCGCGACGGTTCCTTGCGACCTGCGCCATCGCACCATCTTCGGACCAGCAATTTCAAGCGCTCCTAAAAAGGCTGCAATTGCTGTCATAAACGGGGCAAGGAGCCCAGCTATTTCCCCCCAACTGCTCGTTCGCCATACTCAAAACAGCAAAAAGGGGAGCGGGCAGGAAAAATTTGAAAAAGTTTCCGAGGCGCTTCAGCAGGCGCGGGGGGGGGGGGTGGATCCCGGGGGGGGTGTGAGGGGACGCACGTGCGTTTTTGGGGTCATCGATGACGCCCAAAATTTTTTTTTTAAAAAAAGGGGACCGCCAATCAAACGCTAGGTAGGGGGGCGGGGGAAAAGGGCAACGTTTTGGGGGGGGCTATGGCCCCCGCTGTGTGAATGCGATAATTCCCCAGGGCCCCTTGCCGATCGAGCCATGAGAAACAACCAAAAGTTCGGCACGTTTTAGTGGGGATTGGGGAAAAGCCTGCCTGGATCGCGGTGGGAAGATTTCAGCGCCCCGTGTGAAAAGGGCCTTTGTCTCTCCCTTTCTCTCTCTGGCCCCCCTGGGACCCTGAAGTTTTTACAATCTCTTCTTGAAACCATTTTGAAGCTTCTTGATTTCTTCCAAACTGGTTTTCCCCCCTTGGGCATTTGTCTCTCATGATCTCTGTTGCTCCTTTGTGATGCTGATCCCAAAAACATGTAATTTAAACCAACAGATTATTAACACTTTCTTTACCTGGAGAGGAGGCTATATACCTCAGCTGTGTTGTTCAGATAATGGGCCCATTACCACACTTTTCCCAAAAAAAGAGGAGTACCAACCCCCAAGCTGATCACTAGGGATGTATAAAAGACCAGCCTTGACTGTGTTGATTTTCTCCAGATTCCACCAGCATTCTCATCCTGTTTTTATTCATCTAGTGTTTCACAACCTTGTTTTTTCTTTCCCCCAATGACATCTGTATAAGACTTTTTGCATTTATTATAACATGTATTTTTGTTCACATTTTTAAAATACTTATTTTTTTTCCACAGACTAAAACATATTTGTATCTATTTTTTTTTAAAAAAACAAGTGTGACTTTGCATTATACCTTTCCAAAATGTACCACAAGGCTTGCAAAGTTGTAGATTTCCAGGGCAAGACATGCTTCATTTAGTCCAGGGAAATATAATAAAAATATCAAAGCCAGTGACATCGCAGTGTTACAATAGATCTAATAAAAGTTAAGACTAAAATCTTTGTGTCACATAAGGCATATTAAAATTGCAGTCATAATTATCCCATATAAGTCCAGTATCAAATGGACTTATAAAGTTTTTTAAATACTCCAAGAATCATTCAAAGTCAAAGGCTTCAAAATGAGTCCTGAACACATTAAGAGGGACATAAAGTATTTGTAACTCCAAGTGTTGGCTAGAATCCTGGGATGGGAATTACATCTTCATAAATAGACTTGCATGTGGGGGGAAAAGAACTGGTCAGTTTTTTTTAAAGGCCATATCCAGTACTTTATGCTGATGTTATGTTGCCATGTAGCAGAACCAGCAAAGGGGAATCCCGCATTGTGTACTGATGCACGTGGCACATGCATTGTACACTGATGTACTTTGTGCGTTGTTGTGATTGCACATTCTTGTCAGTATCCCAATATGCATTTTTTTCCATTCATGAACAGGATCTCTTAGTGCCTCTGCTACTTAGATAAGTATATGTAAGGTTATGTTTAGGTGAAAGGTAAGATTTGGACTTAATTTTTTAATATAACATCCAAATGCAAAACATTTTCTGGTTTGGAAAACAATGTTTCAGGTTAATAGATGCAAAGCTAAGGTAGGGGTGGTGGCATAATTTGAAGTCAAAAGCAGTGGGGGGAAAAGAATGTAGTTCAGTGGTCGACCTCATGCTTTGGATTGCAAAATACCCCCGGCTTTATCCCTGCAACCTTTCAGCAAGGCTAGGAAAAAAAACCTGCCTGAAAAGTAGAGATGTAAAAATTTTTCACCTGCAATGAGAGAGAGTATCTTGACACATCAAAGGGACCCTGTTGAGATAAATTGTCAATTGCCAGGAGATGTTTTCACACTTCGGAGAATTTTTTACTCAGGAAAATGTTTTATTTAAAAAAAGAAAGAAAGAAAGAAAGAAAGAAAGAAAGAAAGAAAGAAAGAAAGAAAGAAAAAGGGGGGGAGGGAGGGAGGGAGGGAGGAAGGAAAAACACCTTAGGTTTTTTCCAAAGAAAACTGAAAGCCACTGGTTTCTGTAAAAAACAAAACATTGGTTTCTACACAAATTATTTTTAAATATTTTTTTTATGAGAATGTCCCAGAGTGTTGTGGGGGGAGGGATATTGGGAAAAGCCCAAAAAAAAACCCCTTTTAAATCATGGTGTGGTGTGTTAAAATATTTGAAACTGGTCATTCCTGCATGTGAGGAAAAGACTTTTTTTTTGTCTCTGTTGGAATCCTGCCAGACAGTATCAGAAAAATTAAAGGGTAGATGGGACAATAATAATATTACTCATATTCCTATCCAAAGGAAAGGAGAATGCTTCACCCTTCCCATATCTGGTTATTTTCCTACTGATAACTCTTGTAATGCAGCAAGTACCAGTAAGTGCAAAATCTTTGGGTTGGTGAAAGCAGATCAGGGAGAAAAAAAAAAATTTAGGGAAAGTAAATGATTAAGAAAGCATTCCTACCCACTGCCCTTTTTGTTTCAAATTGTGTGTTTACAGACTTTCAGTTTAGGGACAGATGCAAGTTCCCAGATGAGACTCTTAGTGCACATCCAACCTCATTAAAAAGAGCAGAAAATCCCAGCTTTTATTCCTGTTTTGTCTGGCTTTATTTCAGAGATCCATACATGGTTTGCTTATCCCCTAATGTTTTCTCTCAGCTCCCTGTACAATCAGAGACTTTTTATACCAGCTCCCCAGTTTTATTTTAATCCAGTATAAAGAACAGGAACAAAATCTGGGACTTTTCAATCAATCTGGATGAGCCATTAGCTGATTATATAGTTCCACCCTACGAATGTAGTACGGGAGTATGAGAAATTGGAAAAATTTATGCTCTGTCTTCCTTGCTGTTTTTAATGAAATGTGACACCTCCAAAATTAGGTTGCAAAATAAAGTCAATTTTGAGATAGATTTATATTTAGCTAATGCTTTCCAATTTACAAACTCTGAAGTGTATGTTGAGCTCAATATTTTCTCTTTACACATTTTTAACAAGTGCCACAATTGTTATTTCAGGCATATGTCTATGTGCCCCTTTTAAGCATTTCTTTCCCTCCGCCCCTCCCACTTTTTTAAAAAGTAGATTAATCTCAAGTATACTACCATTTCATAGCACATTTTATTCAAACGTGGTTCCCCTGGGGCCATGTTAATGAGAAGAAAATCTGCAGAGACCCACATGCACAAGCTGATGAAAAGTACTTTAAAATTAGATGCAATTAACAGTCAAGGCTTTTGCACAGATTTTTTTTTTCCTTGATGCTCTAAATAAATTTGATTAGAATGACACTTATAAAAGCTTAGCAGTTAAGAACCACTTTATGCATTATGTGCAAAACGTAGATACTGTTTGCAAATAGGTCCACTTATTGGACTGCAGATCTCTGTGGTCTTTTGTGGCATGACCTCACGCTTCAATCAGGGTTGAGCAACTTTTCACATGAAGGTCTGTATTCCCTCACAAACAGTTAGTCAGAAGCTGTATTCAGGCAAAGGAGAGGGAAGGCAGAAGCCAGTGATGGACATTGCTGAGACTCTACTCTTTCTCTTTCTGTCTTCTACCATCCTATTTTAGCTCTCTTCTTCTTCCTTTTCATCCAGTGGGTTGCTGGAAAAATGACAGAGCAATCTAATGCACACCTGAAATGAAAGCTTTCAGTCTGGGCTCTATAAGCTAGGTAAAGAACCACAAGATTTGGTTGGTTCATCTCTCAGGTCATAGGGTGCCCACCCTCTATTTTTATGGTTGTGAAAGAGATAACTAATATTTATGTTCCTTGGAAACAAGGATCTGCAGCCTCAGTTTCATTCTGAAAAATACTATGGCTGGGTTGACCAAAATAAGTTTAGCAGCTTGGATACCTCCTTTAAATGTGAAATGGCACAGAACTCTCCTGTTTGTAGCCTCTTCAGTGAAAAGCCAATATACTCAGAAATTACAATTTTCAAAGCCTGACTGTGCCACTCAGGTGAGTAAATGTTGGGCATCTGTTATAGGCAAAGGAGCTGAACACATAGACTTGAGTTATTTCATTACCAGAAATTTTCAGGGTCAGTGTTCAAGCTTCCTTTACAGAAGATAGTTCAGTCCTTCTGTAGGGAGTTCACAGACTATGTCTTCAGCCTCCATGCGGAACCCAGCAGCCAGTCTGGATTGCCAATCATAATGTTACAAAGTGCAGAAAGCAACATGAAGACAATACTGAGGCAGTCATCTCTTCAGCTCAAAAACAGTCCCACCTTGATGGGTGGGGCAGATGAGGGATGAAGGCACATCTAGCTCTATATAAGGATAGAGGATCAAACTGGAAGAGGGAAGGGCATACCTTTGGTGCTCAGTGGAGAAGAAAGCAAAGTGCAGAAGAAAGAAAGGAACGACCCAGTAGGAAGGGAATCTGTAAAGCCTGAGGAAAAAGGCTTTGCAGGGCATTCTTTGAATCTCTTCCAAAATTGATCGGTTTCTGGAATTCCAGCTAACAACTTTCCTGGTGCTTATTCCTCTGCAGTCCATGAAAGAGATCTGAGACAGAAAAATCCTGGTGTAAGCAGAGAGGGAGAGAGGTCTCATGTTGTTAAGAATTCCAGTCTAGCTAATATCAGTGACAGAACCATATCCTGATAAGGATTATAAGCTCTGGAGATCCAGTTCTGCAAATACTCTCTACAAGCTGGAACCCCTTCCTGTAAGTCTTGTATTATAAGTACTCCTTATAATACAAAAAAAAAAAAAAGATCACTACTGGGCAATTCCAGACAAGTTTAAAGAGGCTGGAGTTCTCACAATAGAGGCACCTGGATATTATTAGTTGGTGTCCCCTCTGCAGCAGCTTTTTTAGTCCTTCTAAAAGGGGACAGGGAGGACAGAGGATGAAGGAAGCTGAATGACATCATCTACAACTTGGCCAGCCATCAATCAAATCTCAGGCGATTGTAAGCAATTTCCCTAATATTTACATCTCTTCCATGCCTTTGCTCACCACTTCGATGCCATTGTTCACCACTATTTTCTATGTTGTGAGAGCTGGGGTGAACATTCTGCCTTCTTTTTTAAAAGAACAGCACTGTAGTCTAAAATCATTTACGTAAACTTCGAGGGAACGTCTGTGATGCCAGTTAACCCCCCCCCCAACTTTGGTGGCAGCAAGGAAACTGGTATGAATTGCAAGCCCTAAACCACTTGTTCCATAGACCATTTTTATTCTGATATATCCTGGAACTGGCAGAAAACACCTTCTGGTAGAGAATAAAATATTGTTGCTGGAGCTGGCAGTTGCCACTGAATAGTCCAGGACTACAGCTACAAGCACCACACTTATCATGAACATTTACCCCATTTAGATGACTCCATTGTTGCAAAAACATGCAGATTAGTTGTCAACAAGACCACTTGGGGTGAAGGGAGGGCCTGACATGCATCTTCCTGTGGAGATACTGGCCACACCTATACCCTGTGAAAACAAAATGAAATCAGAGTGACAAACTGAGGTGGCTGCTTCGGGCAGTGAATAATGGCAACTCTCAATCCAATCATGTGTTCTTCGTGAGTCCCTCCAGGATGGATAGCATTATGCTACACAAGTAATTCCTTGTGGGGAAATGAAGCAGAACAAGGAAGCAGAACATGTATATGATACGCTGTACCTTGTAGGAACTGTTTATCTGGCCCTGACTCTAATCCTTAGGTTCCTGGGACCTGTTTCATTTTAAGAGCAGGCAAGCCACATGGTAAAATCATCTATATTTTCTCTGTCTACAGATCTGGCATAAGAATGTCACATTTTCAAAATAATGTTTCCATAGATTTAAAAGGTTCCTTCAAAATTGATTCTGTGCATGTTTCAGAATATTGTGCACTTTGATTTCAGGAAGCATGCTATTTGCTGCAAAATGTCTCTGGCCAGTCTTGAATGAAACTCACATAATATAAACTTGACAGATTTTATGAGTTCTTAGGAAACTTTAGATGAGCATTGAACATGTGAGGACACAGAGGAAATGGCTATTTGTGTTTTCTTTTTCTTGTGCAGAAGTTTTGGATACAGCTATAATGCCAACTGCCAGTAAATACACAGAAATTTGTGAATCTTCCAGATGCTTGGCTTCCCTAGTCTGTAATTTCTGGAACAGAAACTGTTTGAGTCACCTTTGAAGATAAACTATGCTGGTAGCTGGACAGAGGGAGTCTGTCCCTGTTGACAGTGTTGGAGCTCTCAGTGGTATTTGATGCCAGCTGTCATGTTATCTCCCTGGTCCATTTGGCTAATATGGAATTTGGGCACTCTGCTTAGTGATAGTTCCACTTTTCTTTGGCTCAAAATTCTTGGAATGTGGTGTTGCAAGAATACTGTTTGACCTTATGGGTCTGAGCTTATGAGGCTCATGAATGCTCAAGTATTGTCTCCTATGCATTTGAACTTTTACATGGAGCTACTGGCAGAGATGATCCAGAGTTTGGGGTCTGGGTCGCATCATGAAGTTTGTGATAATTAAGTCAATATTGATCTCTCTCTCTCTCTCCCTCTCTGTCTCTCTCTCTCTGATGCCATGGAAGCTGTGGGAAGCTTGAATCATTGAATCAATACAGCGACAACTTAGATGTATGAGGAAAATTAAAACTGAATCCAGAAAAAAGGCTGAGCAAACAAGGGGAAATGGCACTGGGAATACATTTTTAACCCTAGATGTACTTGTATTCTCTCTGAGCTAGCAGGTTCAAGGTTTTGGGGGGGTGTCTTGAACCCAGCACTATTCTGGGAGAGGGTCATAATCAGGTTTGCCCATTTTGGGCTTGTGCATCACTTATGCCCTTCTTAGGGAAGGCAGATCTAACCACAGTGATCTACAATTTAATTACCTACCCAGTAAACTACTATAATGTACTTTCAATGGATTTGCCCTTCATAAGTATCCAGAAACTATGACCAATACAAAATTTAGCTTCTAGTTTATTCCCTGATGTGCACTTTAGAGACTGTATTTCACCAGTCTTGAATCTTCTGCTTTGGCTACCAATTTGTCTCTCAGTCCATTTCAAGGTGCTCAGTTTTGTTCTAAAGCCTTCAGTGGCTTTGAGCCATAATATCTGTAAGAGTGCTTCCTACTGCCTGAAATTTGAACTCTTCATGTGAGACCCTGTTGTCTGTTTATCCATACAGAAAAATGGACCAGGTACATCTAGAAAACATTTTCTGTTTTTATAATAGGACCTTAACTATAGGATTGCATCCTAAGGAAAATCAGCTTGGCTCCAGTCCTAGTGAACTTTCAGCAGGTATTATTTCACCAGGACTTTAACTTTTAGAAATGCTTTGGGCCTTTAAAAAAAAAAGAATGTTTCATTTTCATCTTGTAATTTTATTAGACTAGATTTTACATTGCATTGAGGGCATTTCTGTGTACAGAAGCAATATATAAATAACTTAAATCTAAATAAAGACTGAAATTATTGAAGTTGTGAGCAGAACAAGAGCAAGATCACTTCTTCTAGCATTTCCTTGGCATGTCACTCCATTGTCCATGCATCAGGGAAAGAACTGTCAAGGACTGCCAGCTCCAACTGCATATATTCCTTTTATAACTGGATAGGGTTCCAAATCATGAGGATTTCCAGTTCTCAAGGATTAAAAAAAAAATCTCCTCCAGACTTTCCCTCCAGGTATGATAATGTGTGAGATGAGAGGAAGGCACCAGGACTTTGGCCAGCAGATACAGCCATATTCTTTTCTTCTAAGCAGCATTTACTGTGAATTTAAATATCTATCTAGGGGTAAAGGTGTGAGGGAACAGGAGATGTTAGATGATATTCTTCTCATGTAGTTTTACATGTTGTTATTGTCTCATACTTCAGAAAAGGGGCAAGAAGAAAAGCACTATTCCTTGCATTAATTGGATTCGTTATCCCCAGCCCAGATGCTCCTTGTGGCTAAAGCAATTAGAATTTATAGTCTTGTCTCTACATTTGCAGGTTTGACCTTTTCAAATGTGATTATTTGTAAGGTGTGTGCATTCTACATTCTACTCCTCCCATTCCCTTGTGTTTTGCCAGGTGTGGAAAAGGAAGGCAAGCTTCTCAACAAAAGGGAGGAAAATGGGGAAGGAACACATGCACCTTCCTTCTTCCACCAGAGTTCCCCCTCCCATTCCCTTGCCTCTGGCCCCAGTGCTGAGAAATCATGCCAAGGTAATTGAGAAAGGAATGGGGAGAGGTGCTCACAAGTTTCTCTTATCCTTCCCCATTCCCTTGCCTCTGGCCCTGGTGTGCTAAAGACAAGGGCATGGGATGGGGGGAGCTTCAGAAGGGAATGGGAGGGGGAATCACACGGGGGAATTATTCATGGATTTCACTTTCATGAGGGTTCTGCCCCCAAATCCCCACAGAACTGGAGGGGCCACTGTACATGTTCATAAAATATCCTGCTGTCCTTCTTTCAGTGTATTACCAAAAATTAGGTCCAATTCATTTTGTCAGAACATTACTGTATAATGTGTTTAGGACTGGTGAGGCTGCTGACCCAACAGAATCTGGAGATTTTTATCAGTATGAGTACTGTATTGACTTCAGTTCTGATTAAATGCTGTAACTGTTTTGCTTCCAGATTAAAAGAGTAGCCTTCCTTTGTTTATTACTTCTATGGTTCTGCTTTTGAATTATGACTGTGAATCTTAGATCAATTAAAAGTACTGGTTTTGTATATATATAAAGTTACATTTTTTTCAATTAAAAGTTTCATTTAAAATAAAGGGAAAGGGAAAGGGAAAGGGAAAGGGAAAGGGAAAGGGAAAGGGAAAGGGAAAGGGAAAGGGAAAGGGAAAGGGAAAGGGAAAGGGAAAGGATGGATCCTGGCATCAAAGAAAGAAATAGTTCTGGCATCAAAATCACATGGAGCCTTTCAGAGGGTCTGTGCAGCTACCCTTGGCACCTAGATTTGTTTTTAGTTTAGTCTTCTGCATGACTCTGGATCATCTTAGGAAAGTGATCAATATGATGGGTTTCATTTATTGTGATATCATATCAAAAGATTGTCATGATCTGTTAGGGAACTGGGCACCAGTTGTCATGACCAGACTGAAGAAATGGTTGTAATATGCCTTTTCAAGAGATGTACTTAGAGGAAAAAATGCAGCACTTCTGGAAGCAAATTGTGACCATCTTACATGTGTATAGAGTGGCCAAATGATATGGCCAACTAATGTGCAGGTTTTTGACTTCTGATAGTGCTGATTTATAATGTGGAATCTTAAAGAACTTGGAAAATATAACGGGGTTCTTTCCATTTTCTTCTTGTGACTGTGAGGTAGATGAAGTTTATGAGACAAAGATCTACTCAAGACCATCAAATCCTATGTCTTTCCTTACTTTCCTAAATATTTCAATATGTTTATCATATATTTATTTTAGAACTATAGATCTAATCCTAATGTTTATTACCTTTTGTCTTTAATCACCGTCTGATTTATCATTTGTAGCAATATTCATGAAAAATATTCTTTGTCCTGTTAAGAATTATCTGTCCTGTCAAGATATCTTGGATAGTTGTTGTGATAATAAATACGCTATCCTACCCCCAACCCACCCACCCACCCAGGAAATGGTTACAGTTCCTCAGCAGTCACAAAACCCATAGTAAATGGAGAATTTGGAGTCCGGGCTGAGCTGTAACTGTACCATTTATAAGCTTACAAAGATTCACTTTATAAAGTCAAGACAAATTCCAAGCAAATAATCTGAGAATAATGGACCATTACTTCCTCATAAACTTGCTAATTATCAAAGCATTTAGATCTATGGCTACCCACGCCAGTGGATGAAGTACTGTGAAGATAGCATCTTTGTCTTTGATGTGACCTCAAATAAGAAAAGAAATTATCTGCATGACTTGCTTGCATTATCAGTTTAACTTGCTGTCCAGGTGGCATATTCTTTTAGTACAAATTTAGCACATCCCTGTCAACACTTCGGACACCAGGAAATAGTGACAAACAAAGTATATTGATATAATTATAATGGGAGATTGATGTCAATCTTTTCTTAGAAGCCCACACTATGGCAGAGCCTGTACCCATGTTATATCTCTAAAAATTTCATCAACACCCAGCATGTGAGGGTGAGAACAGTGTTGGCATCATGATAGTGAAACTGAACAAAATAACTCTTTTCTGCTAAGGGGATAGCTCAGAACCAGTATTCATAAACTGAGAGAAATTACTTATATGTTATTGTGATGAACAAGTCAAATAGCTGCTCTGGAGTGGTGGAGAATCAATAGAAAAAAAAATAGAGAAAGGGTTAATCCACTTCCCTTATTTACAAAGTCCCATAGAACTGTATTCTTTAAAAAGATCCAATTGTGGATTTATTGCTGTCCTATGTTACACCCTTAAGACAAAGGAAATCTCTTGTTCTTGTGATTAATGATCATACATAGTTATATCTTGTTCTATATCAAGTCCAAGAGATTTTGCTCTCTGAAGCAAATAATAAAATGGCACTCTTCCAATTTGTAGCTGAATCTTCTTTCAACACTAGTTATGAAAGAACATCCCTTCACTTCACCTCACAACTGCCTGGAATAAATAACCTTCTTCTCCAATAAAAAGGTTTTGAGATCATTTGTCACCAGAAGCAATTGTTACAATCTGCCTGATGGTAGGACTGGCCCTGCTCCCCTATCAGGCATCATGAAGTTGCCAAAATCTTCCTGCCTTTTTGCAGTAGCTGATCAAAGAAGAAGTTGCTTTAATCCAGGTACACCAAGGAATGAAAGAAGGATCTTATGAACCAGAAGGTCTGGTGACCATCGTGGGTCAACTGCATAATAATTTCTATATATAACTTCCTGGATGTCAGCTTGTCAGTTTAAACTATTCATTTCTACCCCAGATAAATAAACTGACCTTAATAATGACACTAGCAAAGAATCAAAATTACCAAGTTCAACATACATTATTTGTCAAACATAACCTCATTGGCTTTAAAACTATTTCCTTCTGACTGGACTACCCAGCACAACAGGGCACCCATCATTAGCTGCTTTATAGGCACATGAAAAGATATCCAGTTCTAACTGCTGACACATCTCTTAACTAATGTCTTGTATCATCTGGCAGATACTATCTATCGAGTCACCTTTGATTTTACAGGGAATTCCTCCCACATCAAGATCTGCACCTGCTATTTCATTAGTCATTGCTACATATTTTTCGATGAATGACCAAGGAAACCTGGAAAAAATTGTGCTGTGACAAAATGTTCCACACTCCCATGTCATGACCAGAATGTGGAAGTAATGTATTAAAAGAAACAACCTTGCCTATAATGCATTACTTATTGAAACATCAAGGGGATAAAGGTGGAACTCTGAAAAATAATTTAACTACTACTAAAGTCTTTAGATATGGGATGTCATAAGTAATATTTATAGATTATTTTAAAACATAGGAGAGTTGGCATTTTTGTATTTTTTTTTAAAAAAAACATTGTTCGCACTTTATCATTAGCAATTATATTTCCAGTTTACATATTCTGTACAGTCAACAAATATCAATATTTCCATTTTGGTGACTTAGAAAATGGAGCATAGGGTAATAAACATGAGCAGACTTTCTTTTTGGTGGCTGCCATTTTCCACTAGAATGCTGTCTGGACAACTCTGCATCATGACATAGCATACTTTTCAGGTGCTCTGGGGGAAACAGTGACTCGTGATCAGCAGAAAACAGGCTGCAAATAGTGACTAGTGATCAGCAGAAAACAGAATCTTGTGGGGAAGAAGTAGGGTGATTTTAACACTTTCACTTGTGAACTAGTCTTCCTCTTGGAAAATTAAGCACCGTGTTACCAGCAGATATGATGTGAAATTCATTGGGGATTTCTTATGCTCAGCTGCACCAAAGTATAGCACATTCTTATTGTGAGGGAAGTACAGCTCTGAGGTCACCTTTTTTGTTGTGTGCCTTCAAGACATTTTTGACTTATGGAGACCCTAAGGCAAACCGATCACAGGGGGTTCTTGGCATGATTTGTTCAGAGGGGGTTTGTCTTGCCTTCCACTGAGGCTGAGAGGGCGTGACTTGCCCAGACTCACCCAGTAAGTTTCCATGGCCAAACAGCAATTTGATCCCTGGTCTCAAGAGTCATAGTCCAAGACCCAAACCACTATACCTGCTGGGTCTTGGGTCATATTTAGATTCTGCATAATAGGCATTGGCTGCTGTATGATTTTTTTTCCTCCTGTGACCATCAAGAAAGGAAAAGTAAGCACAGGGGACTCTAACGTCCATGGGGTGGTTAATCTGCTCTGAGCTTTGGTTTCAACTTTAAAGGAACTTTCCAAAGGGTTGACTCTATTTTGAGTACAAGGTTCACCACCTTAGATATCTCCTTTATTCCTTTAAAGTATTTCTTTAGATCTTTAAAATTTGGTCTAAAACCTAGAGCAGATTCATGACCCTACTGCCATGGAGGTCACCAGCTGCCACCAGGTAAGCTTGAAATGGCAGCTAAGAATATCCTATTACTGACTACATAACCTTGGAAAATCCTGTGAATTTCATACAAAGTAAATCATGTACAAAAGGAACCAACCAGATTTGACAGAGGAACATCTGGGGTTGCTTTATCACTTCCAAAGTCCTTGGATTTTTGTCAGCCACCTTGCTGTCATGTGAAAATCTCACTGTATCTGGCATTAAAAAAAAAATTCCTTGATTGAGAAGAAAATGAAAATAACAACAAGGTTGCAGAAGCTGGGACAGGAACCATCCAGAAAACTTGACACTCATGCTAAAAACCTTTCAAAGATGAAAGATGAAGAAGGTAAGGACAATATTTCTAGAGAAAGCTGTCATGAAGCAGAAGATTTAAAATGAGAAAACATACACACAATATGTTCTCATGTGTTATAAGCAGCTTGCTTCATTCTCTCCCTCCTTCCTTCATTCTCCTTCCTTCTGTTTACAAAAGCCTAGAAAAAGTTCATAGAGTGTTTTCATATCTTTAGAATACTATAATAGTATACTATAATACTATAATAGGTAATGCGTATACTATAATATGTAATTTAAAGAAGCCAGTCTACATTAGAGAATTTATGTTTATTGAGATCACGATAAGTTACTTAAATAGAGGTTCTATCAAGAGGTGAGGGGAAGTTATAAGAGAAATGGATAGATTGTATGATAACATGGTAAATAAGCTTGTTTTTTTTTTTTAATTTGAAAATATGACAATACAAGTATGTAATGTGAATAACAGTTGTTTTAATAAAAATATTATAAAGAGAAAAAAAAGAATCCTATGGTTTTGTTTTAACAAAGTGTAAATGGTCATTAGGAAATCATTATTGAAGGTTTCAGTTTTTTCTGAGTTAATTGGACAGTTTTCAGGTCTTACAGAATCAAACTGAAATGAGTGGAAGTAAGTTCTAGTTACTTACAACATTTTAAGATTGTATCAAGTAGGAGTTTGCATACCTTACATCTGGTGTCAAAAAGGGTACAGAAATATTTCACATTGAAAAACTACAGTCAGAACATTCAACCTTCTGCAGTCTTGTTTCCATAGCTGATCTTATGTGTGGTGGCTACAACATAATTTTTAATGCAAATTACTATTGTTTCTTGGACTGTTACCCAGAATTAAATCTAAATCAGTTATTTATACTGTAATGAATTGAACAGGATATTGTCACAACAGAAGCTGTAGGTCATCATTCCTATCCTTATTAGGGATGAAATTAATAATGAAAAAGAGAAGACAGGCTCAAAAAATTGACATATTCGCATGAATGTAGCTGTATTTAGTATGGATTAATTTTTCACCCAGTCCCAGTCAGGGATATCCAGCTTTTTCTTAACAAGTCAGAAAAGACAACTTAGAAGAAATAGCATCCTGGTCATGCTGACTTGTGAATTCTGAGAGCTGTAATCCAGAAAAATTTTCTGACCTCTAAGAAAGACACACACACCCCAAAAAAATACTACTTATCTTTGCATGTGAAGGGGGGGAGTTGTCACCAGTAGCAGCAGCTCTAATGAGGGAAGTGCCCTGTTTCCACACCCTCCTGCCCAGCTCCTGGCATAGAAATGATGCTTCTGAGCAAACACCTAACAAAAGGATGGAGACAACATCATTACAGAAAACTATCCTACAAGCCTGACAGGAAATGATGTTTCTGGACATGTTCAGAAACATCATTTCTACTTCAGCAACCTGGAAAGGTGGTTGCTGTCAAGAAGTTTGGTTGATAAGATTCTGGCCATTTCCGCATGATTGAGGCTCTTGAGAATCACCCCATTGCAGGGCTGGCAGGGAAGGGAGCATGACTGGAAAGCTCCCCTATGCACAGGATTGGCTCCCTAAGGAAGGGAGAGTGATAGCCTTGCTCTTCCTTTTTGCCTTTTCTGGGCATTTCCCAGGCTGCACTGGGGAAGGAAGTGTCACCATTGTGCTTCCTGCCCTTCCACAGGACAGATAGGTATGAGAGCATCACATGATCACAGGCACTAAGATTACACCGTGAGTGCGATGCATGAGGATGGGATGGCAGCAGACCAGTGACAATGTCATGTGGAATCATGACCAGCTGACTGCTGCCATCCTGTCCCCATAGCAGGACAACCCTGTCATGCAGAAATTATCTCTCTCTCATTGCAAGTTTTCCTTTCTCCTTTTCCTTTCTCTTTTGCCTAAGTTGCAAGGGGGAGTAGCATGGGTGGGAGACTTCTCTCTCAAGGTTTCCTGAAGATTCTTAGTTCTCTGCAGTACCCTCATACTCTCCAACTATCTTGATTTTAAGTGCACCTTGGGTTTTATGGGTGCACACAAAGAATGCTGGCATATTCCTAGTGATGATTTGTGGCAAAGGGGATAAAATGTCCTCTTACCCCTGTACTTGTGGCCATGATTAATAAACAAAACTGAAAATTCTTTCTCAGTCATTAAACTCATCATATAACCTCGGATAAATCACTATCACTCAGTCTAATTTAGTTCACAGAATTGTTGTGAGGGGAAAATATGAGATTAAGCTGGGAGCTCTGTTAGAAAGGAATGGAATGCAAACAGACATTTGATTGATGCAGTATATCTCAGCAATACCCAGTTACTTAAGATGGACTTCAGCCAAGTGCACAAATGTACCCAGTCTTACAAGCTGCCACACAAACTCACACTTATTTTATTGACTTGAGCATTTAACTTTGTGCACTTCAGTTCTCTTAGTTTAAATGGAACTAGGACATGTCTAACCTTCTCTTGTTTACATCCCTGGGCTTTAAAGGCAAAAACAAAAACACTCCCCGGGCTTATTTTTCTCAGTTGGCATATGTTTGTGAGCATCAATATCCCTGTCTATTATCACTGTATTAAACAACAACAATAACAGCAGCAGCAACAACAACATCAACATAAAAAAACAACAACTTACCTGAGAAACTCTGAGAGTTAGTCATTTGTCATCACTTGTCATCTACAAAATGTTTGGCTGTCATTCCAAAAGGCGCCCCTTAATCAATGACATGATTCATCTTCATTATTATTTGACTGCAGGGGTAAGTGTGCCGGCTTGGGAAATAGTCCAGTAGCGAAGCATACAGTAGAAATTCTCCTTAGATGGTTCCTGGGAATGTGGGAGGGCAGAATTGTGGGTGGTGGGAGGAAATGGCCCAGTATTAAAGTGTGCAGTTTGGCTTGCATTTTGTTAATGACATACACATGTGTAAGTTGTGCTACATGTGTGGAGTAAATTATTTGCCATAGCACAACAGACATATTCTAGTGATAGTGGTAGAAAGTAGAGTTTTCCAGGGATAAGAAATGGACCCTTGTCACCTTCAACTAAGTAACATGATTTTAATATATAGATATGGGAGAGAATGGAAGGCTAAATTCCGTAACATTGACTTTGTATTATTTGTCTGTATCTATTTTGTAGTTTCATTTAGGACTTTATGGTTGCCTACAGTCAGTGTCAATCAGCAAGATTTCTGCAAGCAAGATCTTCCCCTGTGTTTTTGGGGTGCAAGGAATTTGGGGGGGTGTTATACATATTCTGGTTTTAAACTTAGCAGCAACATAGTCTACTATGTTGCATTCTTGCTATTAAGTTTAAAATTTGATGTACATTTTCAATCTTTTTAAACCATTCTGAATGTGTTTGCAGTGTTCATTTATATTTGGCATCACAGACACCAAGGAAAGGATATATTCATTTTTCACTTTTGGGAATATGAAGGCACAGATAATTCTGATATCTCTAATATAAGAATTTTATGACTCTTTCTTCACAGATACGGGGATATGGCCATCTGTGGAAGGCAGGTGGTGACAGAGGAAAGCGAGATGGCATCTCACTGCCAGTTTGCTACCAGGGCCCTGGTACCAATATATTTCCCCATGCTTGATCTGGATACAAGAGCTTACCATAGGCAGAGCATGGCATTTAGCTCTGTACCAAGCCTCTTCTATCAAATTCTGCATAGGTGATGCTGTCTGCAGTTTGTTGCATGATTTATTTGCTGCTTTGACCTTCCAAGCACAGTATCTGATCTATAGTAGAACAATATTCCTTAAAGCCTTTCCCTCCCTTCATCTAAATCTAATCAAATATTCATTTTGGGAGGAAATTGGTTCTGGCATAAAGTAATTTTCAGGACCAAGACAGAGACTTACTATGTATATTTTAGCTTTGTAGTTTGCACCAAAAAGTGGAGGCGGGGTGAGAATATAGATATGCACAAATAAGAGTTAGTTTCATGAGATGTTTTCCTTGGAGCAAAGCAGCTGAAGACAATAAATGCAAAAACCTCACAGATATGTAATTTCACTATAACAAAACAGAACATGAAGCTTTATTGGAAATAGATGGCAAAGCAACAAAGATCAACAGACTACAAAACAAGAAAACTACACACTCCTTTTAGAATTGCTGAAGAACGTTGTGGGAGTGGGGCCGTTTTCTTTAAGGCCCCAGTACTAAAGAACCTTTCTGGGAAGGGACGGTTTGTCCTTTTACCTGGGGTAACATGGAGCCATAGATTAATCTATTAATGGCCTCTTTTTAAAAGAAACACTTTCCAAATGGTCTCCCACTGAGAGAACAAAAAAAAAAAACCAAGGTAATTTGATAAGTCCCAGCAAAAGACACTGTTATCTAGTCGTAAGTGTGATTTACCTGCCTTGTGCGATAAAGCCCCCAGTGTGAATATATTACTTATCATTATAATATTAGATTTCCAGAAAGATAGTTCATAGTACAGTCAATCAAAAGGCAAAAGACAAAGGACATCTTTTCATCATCATTTTCGTAGAAAGAAAAAAAGTGGGAGGGTAGAAGTGAAAACCCTCTTGTACAAGTGAATTTTATCTCGACCTCCTTTGCTCCCCATTCCCATAATATTTAATGAATGAAGTAGGATGACTGAATGATAAAAATATCATTTGGAGGCATACATAGTATTCATAAAAATCATTTAAAAAAACACTGGAGTATTGCTTAAATTCATAAATATACCCAGAGAACTGTGTGATGTCACTTCTCTCTGTGACACCTATACTATTCCTTTGCTTTGGATACAGGATGGTCTTTTAGAAATGCTGAAGATATTTGGCTACAGACTACATGGTAGCCATATGACTGTGATCATATCTACCCATCAGTAACATTAATAAGATGAACAAAATGAGGTTTCAGATAATAATACAAATTATAAGATGGTTGGTACATGAATCAGAAAACTGGGGATTTCTGAAACGGAGTTGTCAGAAATCTATGGCATCCCTCAAGCATAAATGGTATGCTGAGTTGAATCTTCTTGAAAGATCTCGTAGCATACTGAAATCTTGCAACCAGGTAGAATTCCATGAGTTATGATAGGAAGAAGTTCTGTTTGCCAAGAAAATTAGAATAAATTTCACTACGACTGTTCTCAGGACCATCTCAAGTTTTTCTACATTGCCAACAAGTTGTCTCAATGTGAACCTCAAAACATATGTGGACTATGAAAAACAGCTGTAGAATTTTGGGGAAGCAAAAGATGTTTAGCTATGGCAGTATTTTATATCAAGTGTTAGATATGAGCTCAAAATTGGCCACTTATTTTCAGAATCTTTGAATGTCTCCAAGGAAGAAGATGTAGAGCAATGATTCCCAAAAGACTATTATTTTACCTAATGTAAGAGAAGGAAAAATGAGAACACTGTTTTGTTTTTGTCTCTTTGGAGACAAAAGCTCTTTTCTTTTTAAATTCCTTTAGGCTTTATGTAACTTTTGAGAAGACAATTAACCTTTAATTGAATCATTTGCAACTCGTTATGTGGGTTTCTTCAGAAGGATATGTCTTCTTCTTCTCTAGGGTAATGAGAGTTCTTTTTTGTCCAGAATGCGACTTTGGCTGCAGAAAAACAAAATAAATGTACAACTTATAGGGAAATAGCTCAGTATGCTTAATTATCACCCATAAGTTGGATGATAACTTCAGCTAAAACACTCTTATGTTTTACACTGATTTTGAATATAAAAATTGTCTTATATTCAAATGCTGGAGAATTTCATTTGGTCTTCATTTTTAAGCACACTCAGATAACCCATACTTCTTCAATTAATATGCAGAGTAGAGCCCAATTATCCTTAAATGTCACTTTTTTTTCCCAATTTCAAAATGCAGTGGTCACTCAAAAATTGCATACAAAAGTGTGTGTGTGTGTGTGTCAGAAAGACATATGCAAAACAGTTATATTAGGGAAACTTGCATAAGAAAATACAGGCAGATTTTGTGTATTTCTTTTAAAAAATGAACAATAGTCTAGACCTTGGATGGAAGGGACTTATGACTGATTACATACAAAACTGGTATAGGCTGCATATTGTCTGGTTTATATAGCCCTAGACCTGTACTACAGCAAGCTGTCACAGCCTTTCTATGAAGGAACCTGTTTATTTTACCTGCAGGCTGAGAAGGAACAAACACACTATGCCAACACTTGTGTATATCAAGTCACAATTCTCTTCCACAGAAACCTGCCCTTTACTATGTGAATTCTATGCCTTCAAGTCACTTCTGACTTATGCCTATCCTAAAGTGAAACTATCATGGGGTTTTCTTTACATGTTTAATTCAGAGGAGGTTTGGCATTGCCTTCCTGTGAGACTATGACAGTGTGACTTGCCTCATGTCACACAGTGGGTTTCCATGCCAAGCAGGGGTTTGAATCCTTGGCCATTTCCGCACTACAGTGTTAAAGTGCTGCTATTCCACTATCAACCTCCTATTGAATTCTGGGGTTTGTAGTTTAGGGAAGGGCACTTCAAATTCTCAGCCAAAGAGCTCTTTGGTCTCAGTAAACTACAAACCCCAGAATTCCACAGGGCATTGAAAGTGGAATAGCAGCACTTTAACACTGTAGTGCGGAAATGGTCCTTGTATCTCAGAGTCCTAATCCAAGACTCAAACCATACTGCCTCTCTCAGCTGTCTGCATGCCAAAACCTTGGCCATTTCCACACTACTGTGTTCACTTTAGTCCCCTTTAACATCCTGTGGAATTCTAGGACTTGTTGTTTACTGAGGTCCAAGAGCTCTCTGGTTGAGAATTCTAAATGCCCCTTCCTAAACTGCAAACCCAAGGATTCCATAGGAAGTTGAAAGTAGAATAATAGCAGTATAACAGTGTAGGGCAGAAATGGCCTTTATTTCACCCAGCAAATTTCTGTCTATTCTGATAGTAGCTCTCAAGATACCAGTCTTGTTACCTAAGATCCATTTAACTTCTGGTCCCAAAGGCTCAGGCTGAGAGCTTCTGTTTATAAACAAGATGCCTGAACACTTAGCTATGGACCTACCAATTCAATCAACTATTTGTTTCACTATGTGCAAGGATGATCAAGTATTAAAAGGGTGTGTATGCGAGAGAAAGAGAGAAATATCAGTTTTACTCACAGTGGTCCTCTACAGATTGGTCCCAGCCTGTAAGCTATCAGGTAACCAATCTGTGGTGAGTCTCCAGAAAAGAAAGTAAATATGATAATTATACGGCCAACAAATGGTGTTGGTTAATGTAGCATGTTGTAGGGTGGAGAGGGGAGTTGCTGGTCCATCATGTCAGATAAAATTGCAGTGTAGAAATCCTTTGACTAGCCAAATGTTACTCGACTCATCAGACTCAGCCAGTGTAGCAATACTGCAAATAGTGGGCACTGTAGTATCTAGCAATACTTGGAGAACCACAGGTTTTTCATGTCTGATTTAAAGGATTAACTATTCAGGGCATGTAGCATAACTGTACCTCTGATTTCTTAATGATGCATACAAAAGATGGGGGGAAGGTTATTTGCATGTATGCACTGATGGAATCTGAACAAAGCTATCAGAAATTGATTGCTGGACTAGAGCAACCTTTGGTCTGAGCCAGCAGCTTTTCTTATCAACTTTCTTCTTGGAATTTCTAAATCACAAATTTTGAAAAGAGATTTAAAAAATAAATATTTGGTTTGACATGTGAGGGCTCATTACATGTCAGTGGTGAGTGCAGGCTTCCATCAATTAACACACAGTTAACGAACCACTGGCACAAAAGGACACACCTTTGTTAGTTACATCTCTGGAAGCTTGGCCCTAGGATGTGTCCAGATCCAGACATCAGCCAACCTCAGTGCCAACTGATTGTGACAAAGACTCAACCCACTTCCTGAGAACTACTTGGGATGACAGCACTGGAATGCCACATGGGGAGAAGTCACTGCATGTTTGCCATGCCATCAGGGGGAGAGATTGAAGCTGCTGCTCTCAAGCTGGGCATGATTCCCTTTCTCCTCTCCACCCAGGACCCATGAAGATACCTACAACCAATTATAAGAGGAGACTTCTCCCCTATCCCCCTCCAACTAGAACTGGCCACATGCTAAAACCACCAAAATTGAGACAAATAACATTTAATACAACTTGCAAGTAACAACAAACAAGTAGTGTTATATAATTCAAGAATGGGCAAAGATGAAGTCCAATGACAGTCTGAGCCAGGAGTAATATGAGTTTACATATATACTGGGAGGCAGCTGAAGCCAGGTCTTGCCTGATTGGTTGGCTTTTCCTACCCTCTGAGAAGCCCAGACTTCTGCACAGGGCTTCCTGGGAAGATGCTGGCCAGAATAAGAAAATAGTACCCTCCAGAAGTGTACTCACCATGAGTTGCAGATGTTTACTCTCAGTAAGTCAGGAAAAGTACTCATGTTAAATCTCTTTCTATATTATCTGTCAGTCTATGCACCACAATAATATATTGCAGCTGGACTTGAGCTCAGCCATATTTACTTGGTTGTAAGTCAGTTAAGTAAAGCTTACTCCCTGCTAAGAATCTATAGGTTTGCAACCTTACTCATGGGTTTCTATTGATTACATTGAGTTGAGTCATAACTATTTTCTTTACTTTTCCTTTTTTATGTTTTATTGAAAACCTCTGGGTCCAAAGAACTTATAAGAATGCATAATTTCATCATTCAGGCAGAAAAAAAACCCTAGAAACATTTCAAAGGAGAAACATATCCCAGCAAATTCATACTGATATTTTTAATCTTCAGATCTATTCCAGAGTGGTAGTAATATAGCAAGTGGGATCTAATAATACTCTTTTGTCTTGTTCGCTTTTGTGAACATAATATACTTTTGTCTTGTTTCTTACTAAACTTCATCCATTTATTTTCCCTGAAGCCAGGGATTACAGCTTGTAGTTATAATTCTTGGTGGTTGATGTGGATTGGTGAAGTTCAGTGTTTATATGTTTAAGCAAAACTCTTTAATTTACCCAAACATTATTTTGACAGCCCAACTACTGGCAACAAGCGAAACTGGCCTCAATTACTGAATCACATAGTGATTCACACAGTGGCATCTTTCAGAAGCACTAAAATGTACTTCAGAGTTAACTTTCCAAGGAGTTGTTTGGCACTTAGTGAATATTTATGTGTCTTTGTGTTTGATTACATTTACACTAGTTAATTCTAATGTCTTATCAGATCAATATACAAAAATTACTGTATACACTATAGGCCACTGAAATGGGCCTCAGTGTGTTACATACAGAACTAATGTCAGCAAGAGACAACACTTGTCAGCAACACGGATCAGCTTGAAATAGACACTAGCCACAGCAGGCTCCTTGTAAGTACTGCTTAATTAAGATAACCTTCCTGATTTCTCCATGCAATACCATGCGTAGGAAGGATGGTGAAGACTATTCACATAGCTGAACCATTTAAAAATAATTGCCAAATAACCATTACAATTTGGAAATGCACTACATGTTTGCTTTAGAAAGAGAAAAAACATGTTTCTGCTTATTTTCCTTCTTCCTTGGCTTTGGATGTTGACTCAGCATACAGAATATAAGTAATAAGTTTATAATTAATAATAGTAAGAGATTAAATGGGAGTGAAAAATATTGAATTAAGAGTGAAAGTATAATAATAAAAATGAATATAATGAAAATAAGAATTGAAGATACGTAACAAAAATGTATAAGTTGCATGAATGGAACAAGCTGAACAAGTTTATGATTTTAGGGGAAGGGAAAAACAATAATATAAGTTTGCATTGTTTAAAAGAGGGAAAAAAATTTTTGTTTTGTTTTGTTTGTTTGTTTTTTAATTCACTATTATGTATAACACATGGTGTTTTATTTTTCGTTTGTTTTTTTGTTATAGTTTAATAAAATTTAAAAAAAAGAATATAAAATGCTGGGAGATAGTGGTTTCATATATTAGCGAGGTTTCATTTATGTGTTTTATTGCATTTATATCCTGGCTTCCATCCATCTGGTATATAAGACAGATCCCAATGGCATACATTTAATGTAAAAATTACATTAAAAGAAAGTTAAAGATGGGTAGACTGTCAGCTTAAAGAAAGAGGTGTCATTTCAAATTCAGCACCAAAGCATGGATGATTTAAAGCTGGTGTAATATCAGGTGCTGTAGGCTATATTGTAGAGGAAGGAACTGGCAAAACCAGCTCTGAAGATTCCTTGCCTAAGAAAACCCTATGAAATTCATGGGGTCACCATAAAGCAACAGAAGACTTAAAGGCACTTATATTTTTAGAGCAAAACACTGTAAGTCCTTTTCATGGATAGACAAATCTGAGTGATTTTTAAAAAAATTCTCCCATATTCAAATGTTTATGATCTCAAGTTATTTCACTTACATTTGTTAAGAAAATGTGAATTCTGAAAACAAAAACTCACCAAAAATGATCCAAGTCAAACATGTCTGACCCCATCCAGTCTATCACCAGTTTCAGATATACAGAGGTGAAGACCTGTCCATTACAACAAGTGGGCCATCACTGTTCTCACGCTATAGGGCTGCAGCCCTGGCATTTCTGAGCACAACATACGATTCACAGTGACATTTCATTCAAATCGTTTTCTGTGCTCTCTGTAATGACAAGTATGTCAGATTCATCTTTTACATTGCAGGCTCAGTGAAATAGCATTACAATTACACAATGGAGCAACTTTGACCCCATTTTCCTCCATCAGCTCAGCTTTAAAATGCCAAATTGCCATGATGAATGACACAGGTATGAAAGACAAGATGGCAAATGAAGGGAAAGCTGTAGTAAGAATGTCTCACCATGATCCCTGTTCAGTTAATCAGGTCTCATAAACAGACTTTAAAAGCTTGTGACATGCTTCTTTTCATTCTTTTCATGTTAATTAAGTCCTCTAACAGCAAGCAGAAAACATGATTCCAGAGCATGAAAAATGAAGAAAACTGGCAGAATACATTACACATGGACCAGCAAAATTACTCCAGAAGACTCCGAGTACCTGAAAAAGCTTATTGTTAGTCATAATAGCTGAATGAAACCTCAGTGGAAAGCTGTATGGAATTGTAGCTCTGATTAGCGGATGCTGAGGGCCAACAGGACACTCACTATCACCATTCTTTGCCTCTGATCTTTCAGAAGCATCTAATTGGCACTGTGAATGTCAAGGTACTTGAAAGACATAACTAGCAACTATAATTTTCTTATGCTAGGAATAAGTGCCACAAACCAAATCCAGATTGGGACCTTAGTGGAGCTTTAGACCTTTACCTTCTCATCATCATGGGCCTTGACCCTGAGGGCCCAATGTGTTTGTTATTCATTCATTCATTCATTCATTTATTTATTTATTATTTTGCAAAGAAGTGTTCTGGGAAACCAAATGGATCACTTTATAGCAGTAAAAAACATATAAAGGAATAAATGTTTGTTGGGAGCATGGAAGAGGTAAAAGCTAAACCTACCCCCTACCTCATTAGTATCCTAATATAAACTGAATTTACTTTTCTTACTGTAGAGCATCTGTGAACAATGTTGGGCAACGTACCGTCTACAGGCTGCCTATTGCCCCAACCATTTTGTGGCCTCCCACATTTCAGTGGCCATCCCTTTCCAAAAATGATATTGTTAAAAAAAAAGAACAAGGGGAATGTCACACTAGAAAGCTGCCATAGGGTTTCTTTGGCCAAAAGCCCCTACACCCAACTAGGCAGGTGCTTAATCATAGAATCATAGAATCATAGAAATGTAGAGTTGGAAGACCAAAACCAAAAGTGATCTTTTGTGCTCAGTTTTCATCACTTTTTGGGAAAGGAGGGGTAGAGAGGTGTAGGCCATGGTGAGAATAGGGGTGGAGAGGGAATTGCCTTCCAGACTTCGTCTTTAGAATGGTGGAAGAACACACACCTACTATCACATTATGCATTCCATGACCATTAAACAAATTCATTATTTCCCTTATGTCATGCTACAGTGATATTCTGTACAGGAATTGTATAGTGCCACCACAGGATAACTCTGCCTGAGGGTATTTATGATATGCTTGAAAGATGTGAGATCTCAGCCTGGAGTTGTAAGGAGTACTCAATAATTTCTTGTCAAGGATCAAATTCTGTGTTCCTGATGGGATAGGAACACTCTATGGGGAGATTAAACCGTCTCAGACTTTGCTTCAAAAGCCACGAGAATGAAACAACCCTCTTTTAAATAAACTTGGGAGGAAAGTATTTTAAAAAGATGGTAGGAAAACTGCAGATTGAGCAGCACATTCAAGTAGTAAGGAAGAATTAACATGTCTTGAGCATGGAGGGGAATTAATCTGCCAAGATGGTGTTTCATGCTTCTGGAAATGGAGACAGTTCCCTGGTTTACAGTTTCTTACTACTAAAGATACATGGAATGTAAGTGTATGTATCTTTATCATAAGTTTCTTTGGACTTGGGAGCTTGTTGCTCCACTCCAATGCAATAATATGTGACTGGTGAATTTGGCTGATGTGGCTAGACAGAATGTTTATGTTTAAGCTTATTTTCCACAATAAAGATATAGTTTTCTCAGAATAGCTACTGGAAAGTGGTGTGTGCTATTATTTCCTTCTGCTGTCATTCCAATCTAATCATGTGTTAATGGTGATTTTGATGCATTTTTAATTTGAGGTCTGAGACTTGGGAGGGCAATTGTGCAGAAACTAGACAATATTCTTAAGTGTCAAGATATAGCACTGAATACTAGAGTTAGGATTGTCCATGCCATCATATTTTAAATTTCTATGTATGGTTGTGAAATCTGATCAGCTAAGAAAGCTTATAGGAAGAAAATCAACTCATTCAAAATGTGGTTCTATCAATACCCTGGACTGCTAAAAAGACAAATGAATGGGTCCCAGAGGAATCAAGCCTGAACTTTCCCTAGAAGTCAAGATGACAAAACTAAGGCTGTTGTACTTTGGCTTGCAAGACCTGAGCAGAGTGGTTGATGACAGGGTGACTTATAGGTCATTCCTCCTTGTAGTCTACTAAACTAAATTTGCAAAGACTTATATTCCTAGGATATCAGTTACTGGTCATGTTTGCATGACATGTGGTCTGTTAGTAAGCTAAGGATTCTTTCTTCAAATGAGAGTTTCTGATTCATTTGTATCTCAGTTCAAACGTGAGGACAAATTTGCTTGACTGTATAAGGGAAGCTCTTTTCATCTGTTAGTGTTCTTATGAAGAGGAACAAGGTAACAGGCCTTTTCATGAGCTTTGCCGGAGTATTATCCCTCCAGAAAGCAGTTAAGGTGCATAATAGTGCAGGCAGGAGTCTTTGGGATCAGACACTATGTTGGAGACCCAGATGGGAAGCCCAGGGAAGAGGGCTGATTATGTCTCCATGAGTACATCTCTCTTTCTTTCCATTATAAATAAAAAAGTATTAATTGACTCTTCTCCAAATATAGAAAAAAGGAGAAGAAACAAAGGACTCAGCCTGCCCAGAAACACAGCGGTCTGACTTCTTTTTAAAAATAATATCCCCATTGTGAGAACATCCGGCTTAATGAAGACATTTGTTGTGTATTCATCCTAATTGCAGTGAGCCCAGGGAGAAGATGACACTATTATTTAAAATGCTGCTACAGTTACTGTGATGAAGTGTCTACATATTGCAATGGCAAAGTCACATTGTGCTTAAAAAAAAAACTTTTAAAGGATGCTAGTTAGGTATATTTTTGTGCTAAAAAGGGTTTACACACACACACACACACACACAATGTTCTTTCACTATGAAAGAATTTTCTAATGCTCTGACATTCTATGTGCTAGGGACAAGGGTAAGGAGCACCATCAATATACCCATTAAACAGTCACTGTTTCCTAGTTATTGGATATGTGTCAATAGGGTGGTGAATTTGTCCCAGGTCTAAACCTTAAAAGGAGCTATCCAGTGTGCTAAATTCCTTCTCTCCCAATAGGTTTGAACTTTTGATTAAAAGTTCAAATCTGGCTTAATTGCCCCACTAACATGAAATCTGGGGAACTTCATGAATTTCATGTGTGAATAGTTCAGTTACTGTATGGGCCAATCAGCGTTTTGGGCAATACATGTGACTAACCATCTCCCCATATGATCCTGTCCAACTGATGAGTCACCATAATCCATAATCCATAATCTATTTTCATAATGCCCCCTCCCCATTAAGAACCAGGCAGAATAGGTTGTGGAGCATGATGCAACCTATAATACCACTGCTGGCCATTTTTGCTTATTACCATATTTGACTATATAAAATGGCAACTTCTACCCCTACCCCATGGCAAGGATGATACATCAGTTATGTCCTTTGCTTTCATTTCCAAAGGATCTTCCATCTGACACTCAGAATTTGATTTGGCAAATGAATTTTGTACCTGTGAACATATTCTCATTACTTGTAAATCAGCCTCTGACTTAACACTACAATGCAAGTAAATGTTAAAGACTGAAATACAACAAGAAACTGAACACTAAAGAGTCCCATCCCTGCACACCTACTAAGACCAACCAAACAGGAGCTTCCGAAATAACCAGCTGGGTCAGCAAACAATCCCCTTTATTTTTATAGTAGTTAAATTGATTTCCCAAAGTTTCATGGCTTAATGAGGACTTTATGCTGGATCTCTTGAGTTTTAGACTAAGGCCATTTCCTCTCTACACTGTTATAGTGCTATTATTCAGCTTTCAACATCCTGTGGAATTCTGGGGTTTGTTGTTTACTGGGGCCAAAGAGCTCTTTGGCTGAGAATTCTAAATGCCCCTCCCTAAACTGCAAACCCCAGGTCTCCATAGGACGTTGAAAGTGGAACAATGGCGCTATAAGAGTATAGTATGGAAATGGCTTAAGACTTTAACCACTACACCACAATGGTTCTCCATATACAAAAGCAGGACATGTTATAAGCTGTTGCTGTTTGCTATTAAGTTTACTTCAATTATAGTAGCTCCATGAAAGAGAGACCTCTAAAACTTGCAGGTCTTCAGTCCTCCACTGCCTTGCCCAGGTCTTGCAAACACAGGCTGTGGCTTCCTTGATTTAATCCATCCAAATGTAATATGGGTCTCCCCCTTTCCCTATTGCCTTCCACTTTACCAAACATTACTACCTTTCCAATGAATTCTATCATCTTATTCATTTCCAAAGTCGAACAGTCTCAGTTTTGCCATTTTGGCATCTAGGAACAGTTCAAAGTTGATTTTCTCTAAGAGCACTTCATTTGGCTTTTCAGTAGTTCATGGTATCTGTAGATCTCTTCCCCAGCACCATCAGGTGTATTGACTTTCTTCTTATCATTTTTCTTCATGTTCTAGCTTTCACAATCTTACAGAGACACTGGAAATACTATAGTCCAGATGATTTTGATTTTAGTATTTAATTATATATCTTTACACTTGTAGATCTTCTCCACTTCTTTCACAGCTGCCCTTCCAAGTCTTAGTCTTCTTCTGGTTTCTTGACTGCAATCTAAGTAATGGCTAAGACAATCTTCTTCCTGCTGTGAAAAGTTTTTGAAAACCATATTCAAGATCTGTTGGAATTCAGGACTTATTCTTTTCTTTTTTTCCCCAGATTGTCTGTATTGATTTTCATTATAAATACAAAAGATAAACAAGCAACATAGCAATTTGAAAAAGAACAGAAAGAGGAACAGTTTGAAAGAACAATATGGGAGAGTACCAAATTACCAAATAAATACAGTAAATACATAAACATCTACAATTAAACATGAAGAGTTAACTTTCCCCTCTGATAGAACTATATTTGAGTATATTTGAAAATCCTTATAATATTATCCCTGTTCATTCTCAATTACTAATTCTTCACATTCTGCCCTTTTAGAATATACTCATATTAATTATTTATCAAATTAGTCATCTTTCTTACTATAGTCACTTAGATGTCCCCTTATTAACCATAGACTAATTATATGGTACAAAACATGGATGAAATATAAAAGGCCTTAGAAGAGATATGGAATGGATCACTTATAAAGAACTGATTTATTCATTGGGTGATGTGATCCAATTGAAAAACTGTCAGCAGCTACAGCAGGAAGGAATTACAATTTACCGGTTTCCATACCTTCAAATACAAGAGAGATTCAAGAAAGATTTGAAAGAAGGCGGAATTGAAATGAATGCAACGAAATTTGAAATAGAGTTAAAGAAAACAAACCGTTAACTATTATAGAGATTTGCTGCAGTTTGATTTGGAGGAAGAAGTAATTAAAGAATATATGATCAAATGGGTAACAGATTTAGGTCACAATATTAATTTACAACATTGGGAAAAAGCTTGAAATTCAGGACTTATTCTGAGCAAAATTCACAGAAGGTTGTTTTGCATAGAAAACAGCCTTTTTTTCTTCTTCTTTTCATTCTTTTGCACAAGAAACAGCATTTGATCCACAGAAAATAATGATCCTGAATAGAAATATTGTTTTCTGCACAGAAATTGATGTTTCCTGTGGAGAAAATGCCATCTTCTGTGCTATAAATAAATACATAAATAAATTAAATTAAATTGTGCAGAATAAATCCTGAACTGCAAATATTATCATCAGTCCACGATTCTTTTTGTCATTGTTTCTTGTATTTTCTTATGCTTTTCCAATCTCTTGAATATTTCTGAATATTGTTTCCATTTCTATTATGATAGCTTCCATATAAAGCTTGTTCTCTGCCATAAGTAATAGGGGCATTTTGATTCCCTCCCCTTCCCCCCCTCCATAAGGTTCCTTCTCCTGATTTGGAATGATTTGGATCTGACAGGTACACTGTTACCCTGTTCTCTGGGGGCCCAGGAGGGGCACCCAAATAACCAAACAAACACAAACACAAAGTTGGGGAAATTAACTGGAGCACTCTCTTAAGCTAGCGAGAGGCAGGGTAACTTAGCAGGGATCTTGTAACCCAATGTCTACGGGGTCAGGTCAGTCAAGCAGTCAGACAGTTTGAAAATAGCAGAAATGATGTTTTTATTAAAAGACAAACAGACAGTAAAGACACCACATTCACGCAGCTAATGTAAGAATTAGAAATGAGGATTTTCAGGGAAAATGGGTGATATGACACCTTTCTCATAGTCCTGAAGAAACTAGAAGATGGTGGGGAAGAAAGGTCAGTGCGGTTTGCTGAGGGGAGCTCGTCAGACAAAATGACAGCAAGGCGGGATGGAAGTCCGGAGCGATCCGAGGTGGTCTCGGAACCAGGGAGTTTTTATAGGGTGAATTGTGCCTACAGGCCATGCCATACTCGGTGAGAACAATGCGAGTTTGGAGCAGGACAAAGCTTTGGAAAAGGTCAAGTTTAACATGATCGGCTTAGCGCAGGTTTAACAATAGTATAGCCAGTATGCAAATAGCTTGGCATTGTCAGACTATCGGCACGAGTCCGGGAGTCTTTGTTTAGAGTCACGCTTAAGCAAGAGTTGTTTTCAGGGAGGTCCCTGAAGCAACGGAGTGGCTTTGTTCTGCCTGCCTAGGTGGAGAATGGAATGTCCAACACTTACCGGCCGCACCTGTGTACGTGCTCGTCCGGGGGCCTCGTAAAACACGTGGAGTGGGGTGGCAGAGAAAGGCCGAATGAATTTGATATCAAAAGAGATATCTAGTGCTATCACCGGGTAGGCCCGAACCGTAGCAACAACACTGATGCATGCAAATATCTCCATATACAACTTTGTCTAATGTTAATATTTCTTCCTGCCACAAGCTGATTGGAACTAAAAATGGTCATGCCATTCATTAACTTGTAGGAAATCTCATGTCTCAATGAACAGCTCACAATGGTCTGACTAATATATTAGTAATCACTCAACCAACTTTGGGTAAGTACATGAATATATACCTTCAAAGAAACATATCTGTACCATAATATCAGCCAGATATCACTCCTTGAGAAATCTCAGATTTTTACCCTTATCACAAGAAACTTCAAACCATATTTGAAAGCTACCACAACAACATATGGAAAGAGACAGGTTTGGGCTGCACAAGGAGGAGGGCAGCATCATTCAGGGAACATGAGTTATCAAACTTGAAAATAACTGCATGGTCATAAAAGCATCCTTTAATGAGGCACGCTCACATATTCTTCAAGACATCTTGTGCTTAAATTGACAAAAAGAAGACAGAAACAGCAGCTGCAGTCTAATTTATTTGTAGAATGAGGACAGTGGAAAGTGTTTTGACAATGGAGAAAATATAATAACCCTTTCTTGAGTATGGAGTTGACAGATAAGAAGAAATACTATGATTCTATGTCCAAGCCAAGCAGATGCCAGCTTTGCCCAGAATCTAGAGACAACATTCACCATTTCCATTTAATTTTTCCCCTTTTTTAAAAAATTAAATCAAAATGTTGTACCCCCACAGATAGATGTAGGTAATTTCCTTTTTTCTTCTTTCTGGTGGCACTGATGACTTCCAGATCAATAGGGTAGTCAATTCCAAATATGAGGCTGAATTCAAGTCTGAGCTCCAAGAACTTGAATCTGAGCTATCCAAGGTGCTAAGCCTATTTGGAGGAAGTTCATGCTAAAACCTGGGGTAGAGTCACTTTCTAATGATATACATACTATTGGCATCACTGTTTTCTTCTTGCCAGAAACAATCAATAACATTTCATCAAGCATGCAAAATACTCACTCACCCACTCCACCCTTAAAAAACAACCTAGCTTTTTTCCTGTTAAAGGACCACGGGCATGGTTTTCACAAACAGCAGTGACTAGATCTGATAGTTTTGTTTCCTAACATATTTTTTTCAAACTATCTCAGTTTTTCCCCATCCCGTTTATGAAGAAATGTGTGACCCTCTGATAGCTAAATGAAACACTCATCTAATTACAGTGGTCAAATTCAATAAGCATAGTTATTATCAGAGGACCATGTTATACCTTTCTGATATGTATCTGTTCAAGGTGAAGATATCACTACTCTCAAAAAGAGTTGGAAACCTAATTCAATATCACAGATGTAGTTTAATCTATGATATTAGGATGGTGACTATGCCTTTTAACTGAATAGATAAATCTGCCAAGTTTGCTTTCTCTTAGGCCCTTTTCTCACGGGGTAATTAAATCTTCCCAGGTCGACCTCGAACGGGGGCCTTTTTCACCTTAGAGAGAACCAGGTCGCATTTAATTTTTTTGATTCTCACCTCAATCCGCGCGGGGGAGCCACCATCCAGCATTCGCGTGCCCTTTTTAAAAACCAGAAGAAATGTGGTTTTTTTCCTCCAATCCGCGCTCATCCTTTCGTGAAAAAGCGATGGTGCGTACTGATTCGTGCGGGGGATGAAGAGAGGGAGGGATTTAGGTGTGGCCAGCAGAAGCGACAAGACCGCCCCCAGTGCTTTCGAGTGCTGCTATCAAGGCTGAAATTAGCACCCCAGCAATGTTCGTCAGTAGCTCGTGCTCCATACACAAAACAGCAGAAAGCAAGCAGAAAGACAGAGGGGGGAAAATGTCTCCATGGCGGCTCCAAAGAAAGGTGCGGGACGGGGGGGGGTTTGTTGGAGGATGTAAGGGGACACGCGTGCGTACTGACATCCATGATGACGCTCAGAGTGTTTCTTTTAAAAATTGAGCACAGCCAATCACTGCCAGACAGGACGGGGAAAGGACACCTATGGGAGTGGCCAGGATAATATTGTGTGAATGCATTGATGCTGCCTAGTCTTTTCTCTATGGAGCTGTGAGAATGCTCCTAAAATTTCAGTCCGTGTTAGTGGGGATTAAGGGAAAACCCGCCTGGATCGTAGCGGCACGATTTCTGCACCCCGTGAGAAAAGGGCCTTACATTCAGGATTTTAAAAAAAGTTGAAGAAATTTTGAAATTTGGGGAAATACTTATTTGGAGGAGGAGGAGGAGGAGGAGGAGGAGGCGGTGGCGGCGGCGGCAGCAGCAGCAGACAAAATAATCACTCATCCCTAACAGCCAAACTGTCATGGAAACTGAATTCCAGTTCTATCTCTAAGTAAATCCCATACAGTTTGGTAGGACTTGCCTCCAAGTAAACATGTTTAGAATTAAGGAACGCATTATAAAATATGTCCAAGTCCCACTACAATGATCTAAAGCAGTTCATTCAGTCCTAGCCCAAGTATCAACTTCAGACTGAGAGGCAATGCCTGTGGCTTGATACACTCTGATGCTGCAGTATTGCCTCCCATACTAATGTACTAACAGATTCCAGGCCCATCTTTTCTCTGTTTTTTTCCCCCTGTAGAGGTAGTTAGTTGTACTCCAGAGCTGCAGGAGAGGAGAGCAAATTATTGTTATTAACAGACCACATCAGAGCAGGAGAAACCACCACTGCTATTCTCCCATCAGATTTCTACAGAGAAGAACTGGCAATGCTATATGCTTTTCTACTAGACTTTTGCTAAGTGAACTTACACATCTGCAGGACAGCACATAACTATTGTCAGGACATTGCTGCAATACATTGTGACATACTATGCACCTAAGGCCAGATGACACTGGAACTGGAAATCTTGCTCTCTTCAACCTCATGCTTTTTGAACTGAAGAGGTAATCTATCATTGTATTCTCCATCTTTGGCCTTTCAGGGACTAGGTAGTACCACAAGCTTTGACTCTAAGTATCTCTTTAACAGAAAGAAAGGCCCTTCTGCTTCCACTGGCATTCAGTCCAGCAGAGGCTCCTGTGAACAGAATAGAAAGGAGTTTTTTTCCCTCCAGTTCCTTATTCCCCCCACAGCTTCCAAGGCTATCATTTCAGCTACTATTCCAAAGGGTCCTTCAGATCCCTGGAGCAGATTTTCAGGGGATGCAAGTGGCTGCAGATGAAAAGATTGCCTTTTCTTTCTCTGGAACACCGGTAACTTTAGCACTCCCCTCCACCCGACCACCACCCTACCTGTTTGGGCTTTTAAGGAGAACTTTACAAGCTTCTTGTTTAAAAAAGAAAAATCTGGCTAGGTTTAGGATGTTGTTAGGGCCTATCTTTCAACTGGGTTTTGTTTTGCTTTGTTAATGTGTTGCTGTTATATATCGTTGCATCCTTTCTATTCTGTTTTTATGGGAGTGTTAATCATTCTAATTAGCAGTATAAAACAATTTCTGAAGTTAAATATCTTGAACAGTGGATTATCAAAATATATTAATTTATTTTAAAAAAAAAATCCTCTCTGAGTCTGTTGCATTATGTGGATGCATAATGGACTCCTTGCTCCACAAATTTCTCACAGCTCTTGTGTGTGTGTGTGTGAGAACGCAAACTGTTACAAACTGGTTGTTATGGCTAGCCAGTTCCATGGGAAACTTTTCCTCAGCGTTATCAGCTTGTCCGGAACTGGCACACAGCTGCGCCATCATATGTGTTTTTGCTACATGACATGTTATGGCTATGAACTTGTTATTCACGCTTGTTGTCGTGAGGTGAAGGTGCCGAAAGCATGTTTACTGCATATCATATAAACCCCATGCCTTGTGTAAAAGTCGCTCTGTTCTTTTCTCTTTGCACTCTGTTGCTGAACCTGCCATGATGTTGGGCAGTTTGAATTTTTCTTCTGTAACTTAGGTAGTTTGAAATTCTCTTACCAATAAACATAGTTAATTTTGCCAGTTTGACTTCAGCAGTGTTTTGTTTTACTAGCTCCATAGAGCAGGCATGAAGCCTAAAGCAAGCAGGAGTTTTTATTATTCTTTATCAGCAGGAGTTTCTCGACTCCTGTTTTGCAACAGAGTCTCCCTGCCACCCCCTTCCCTGGTGAAAGTATTCTGTGGCTACAGTTATACTCATGTAAATGCAACATCCAAGCAATCATCTGCATCTTTTTGTGGCTATTGATATTTTGCTGCACTATGAAGAACCAAAGGTTTAAGATGCCTAAAGCTTTAAGATCACTAAGCAAACCTTTAACAAAATGAGAGCAAATGGGGAAAGTAAAATTATTTTACTTCCTCCTATGTCCATTTCCTTGTTACACTAAGCATGCACAGCCTAATCCTACCTGGTATTTCTCCTTAGGATCTTACAAAATGGATCATAAGTAGGAATCCAAACTCATCCTTCCTTCTCTTTCCCTCTCTAGCCCCCAGGAAACAATATCCAAGAAAACAGTAAAACAAATAATGACAGTGTCTGCCTAACTTTAAATCTCCCTGTGGTGTTTTCCATGTGTGTGTGTGTACTTTCCACCAAAAGTTTGCCTGATGAAAGGTAGAATGCCAGAAAGCCTGCATAAAAGTTTAATGATATCTCTATTACTTTGTATGATTTAAATTCAAGCATGATGTGGATTGGATTACACCACCAGCAGGGAAATCATCATTCCAAAACCCCATTCACTGTTGCCAATAGCATTTTAAGAAGTGGATGCCTTGTGCCTTTCTGATCTCCTTGCCGCAATTCCATAAATCACAGCTGGGAAGATCCATAATTCTAATATTTTGTGCAATATACTGTGAAGCGACATTCCCTTATAGCACTGCAAGGAGAGAATTTCCCATGGGGCAGCAGTAGTTCTGCCACTTATAAACTACATAGATATACAGTAGATTTGTAGCAAACACTTTGCTCCACTTACCAGCTGTATATAAGCCTGTTAGTGCCCTTACCATCTCCCTAGTTTCATTTGAGTCCATTAACATGGTAAATGCAAGATAGACAATGCAAGATGGGAAAAAGAGAACAAGAGCAAGGAAAGAAAAAGGAAAACAAAAAGTTATTGACATGAAGGCAAAAATTTTTAAAAGTTAAGAGTAAGAAAAAATGTTTCATGCAATAACATAGAAGGGGCTATGAAATGAAGAAAAATAAAGTAACAAGAAAATAAGCATGTTGTGTCCTTAAAAAAATTCCAAATATCACACTTAAAATACAGTTGCAAATGTATATATAATTACAACAGGTTAAGAATGAATATGTGTGCACATTATATAGGTCAGGACAGTAATTACCCTGCTTTAGCATACTGATAAAGTTCATGCTGAAGCCTATGTAAATACACACAGAGGAAATTGACCTCTTTATCTCTTTACTACCTCTGCTCCAGGAGTTAGAGAAACTGATTGAGAAACAGTGTACTGAGGACTTGAGCTCATTGGAAGAAGGTGGGATATATATCTAAATAATAGTTATTAGGGTCTCATAAGAATGTTACAGCATACTTCTGTACCTGCTTATGCAGAAGTCCTGCAGCATTTAGTGCACTAACTCCCCAGCTAGATACGTACTGTGTGATGTACAGGATAGCTCCAACTTCAAGAAATTGAGATTAGAGGCTTCAAAAACTTTATTCAGGAACATCGAAGAAACAAGAACATACCTTTGGATTGGCAAGACTAAAGAAACATTGGATTTGCAATACCTTATAAACAGTAACATCTCAAATTAATGCACACTAACATCTCATTTGATGGCTATCCATAACAACTCCTTTTGCAGACTATTCCACCCCCTTCTCATTTTCTCATCCACCTTGCCAACAATTCAAACTTGCAGTCTGTCCACCTGCATCTGTCCTTTCATCATAGTTCATTGCAATGACATCCCCATATTCGCAGCATACCACTTACTAGCTGATCCCATCATAGTACAGTAAAGCCTGCAAAAGCATCAAAACAAACACAGCTACCTAAAAAACATGGTAGGGAGAGCAAAGCCAACTTGACATACTGGAATGTAGCCTATGGTATACAGGGAGAAGGAGGGTATAGTCTTGGTGGATGGACTATCACTTTCTAATTCCTTTGGGATTTGTGGCAGGTAGACAGTAGTTAGTAGGATATTAGTCCTTTTTCCTTTTACTTACCTTATGACATGTTTAGAATTTTCCCTTGCCAGTGTTTCAGTGGAGATTGTAAATAATAATATCAGCTACAGAGAACTGATGTAGTTTTGTTTTTTGTTTTTTTAATTGTCTGGTTCGGGGCATCTTTATAGGACAAGTCAGCTTTGGATTTTGTTGTTCCAAGGACTTTTCCAATCTTGACACAATCATTACACATTCAATGTATTGATTAGGCTGATGTAGTCCTTCAGTTGCACATTATTCCTCCCTCCAATTCAGTTGAACATTCTATTGCACCTTCACATGTGCCACATTGTCCTTCAAGACAAGGAGATCTTGGCCACTGTATGCAAGCAATATATAGGATACAAACACTATTGGGCTGTGTATGGACAGCGGGGAAGAAGCATACAACATGAAGATCTGGGAGATGTTCATAGCTCAAGTCTGAATCATCCCATAATTCCTTAGCCACCCATTCAGTGAGTGTAGAATTGTTCCCTTAGTGATTCATATTGTGACAGACTGACATAGTTAACTGTTAGAGACTCTCACATTTGTTTTCAATTTTTTTCCTCCAAACATAAAGAAGAAGAACAAGGGGAAGAAGAAGAAGAAGAAGGGAGAGAAGAAAGCAGCAGCAGCTTTCTCTTGTATCCTCCTAAAAAGAGCTAATAACAAACTTATCTCCATTCTAAGCATTCTCTTAATTTGTTGAGTACAAAGATTACTACACACAAAACAAAATAACCTGAATTATTCCAGCTTTTTTGTTCTTTGACAGGTAACAAATATCCAATAGCTTGAGAACTGTTTTATGAATCCATTCATGTTGAACTGGATGCAACGAGGCAAGGAAATTTCATGGCCTATATATCAAAGATACTAGTTTGGCTATTGATATTATTTATGTTACCCCACATTGCATTCCTAACAGATGGATGCATGAGTTAGGATGGATATTATTTGCAATAAATTTTAAAAGGCTCTTACAGCTAAAATGAAATTCATAGACTCTATTGCCAACCCCTCTGTCTGTTAATATATTACTCATTCCATTGCATGGGAGATTACATTTTAAAACAGTTTTCAGTTTGATTTTTAAGAAGTAGACAGCATTCATTATTTTTCCCATTTAGGAATGCAGAAAGGATAAATATAGCATCTGGGAAAGCTGTCCAAATGCATAGTCATGGTAGGGTGGTCAAAGTCCTGATTTCTTCTTCAGTTACAGGTTCAGATCAGGTAGCTTTTGTCATGGATTGGATCATACAGGATGTCACTGGCAAGGGATGAACCAATGAAAAAAGAATGCTGTTGCCTGTGTTTCTTATCCAGTAGACAACACATTAGTATTTGGGGATAAAACCTGCAAGAAAGTCAAGCACAAAACAAGGAAATGAGTTTCAACCTTTCCATTCAGAATACTGTAGTTAACACAAAGAAAAGATTACTGTTTTCTTGCTCCTGTTGCTACTTGCATGAAAAAGTGGGCAGTTTTGAAATAAACAAAGGGATTAAATGCAACATGTCACTCTGTGGTTTGTTACATTACTGATTTTAAATTAGAGAACTAATTCACCTTGGGCCCAGTATAAATTCAATAAATACATTTGGGGTGGGGGGAAACAATTACTCCTTAATTCAAAAATGCTATGTAAGATATTTCAACTCTCTCTCTCTCTCTCCCTCTCTGGGATCCTTCATCATCTATCATCATAATTTTCCTTATTTTTTATTCCTTACAATAGTTAATTCTGACATAAATTAAAAGTAAATATCCAATCTTATCTTTATGCTAATGCAAATAACGTAAGACTAAACAAAAGTATGTTACAAATTATGCATTTGCACAACTCAGTGATGGAATCCATACCAGATCTATCAAGCAAGTGATACAATACTAGCTATCTCAAACCAAACTCTGACCTTATGATTTACAGCCAGATGTTCATAGGTTGTTTTGTAGTGATAGCAAGTGTGCATTGGTAGAACTAGCAGCAAATTTTGCTTATAAATGTTACTGTGGTGAGATTGCCAAAAGGCAACATAAAATGAGAGGACAGTACTGTTGAGGAACATGCGTATATCAACATATAATAAATATGATCAAAAGGTATGTCATCCCAAAGGTATAGCCTTCCATGATAAATGGTAGAAGTTAAGGTATGTATTGTTGTGGCATTGCTTCCTGGTTATGATGCATTCAGTCCCTGTTCTATCATGTGGACAACATAAGCACACAGAGCTCTTGTATGGAATTCACTGATGACTATAGTGGCAATATATAATGGTGAGCGTAGCAATATCCTCATTGTTTTCTTGAATGACACACACATGTGGCACCAGTGCAGTGCAGTGAAGAACTCCAAACTAGGATGGTAAATTTCATTTTTTCTAAATCTCAAAGGATGTTGAGAACAGTGAAATCATTTTTTGTCCCATACCTTCAGGCTACTCAGGGATTCTTTTGTCTTGCAATGACAGGAAACTGTGCAGCTTTTCCATAGAACTGCCACTTGCCAAGAAAACTGTGTTGTTTTCTGGAAACCATGATGCTTCTACTGAGAACTGCACGGCCTTCTCTGAAAATTGTATCTTTTAGCATAGAAAGGAAATTGCACAGTGTTCAAATTGTTGAGTTTGCACAAAAAATGTTGTTCCCAGGCAGCCAAGTGTTTGTTTTGTGCAACATTTCTCTCTGTGTGTGTATATATGCGCACGCACACACACACAACTGTCTACCAATCTATAATCTTTTATATTTTTATATTATATATTATATTTCATACTCTAATATATATTAATATTGCATAGCAAAAATATTGTGCAGAAAATAGCAAGCTTGCACAAAACTAGAAAGCTAACCCTAGCAGTATACATAAATCCCACTGGGAGAGATGTCCTCTGCCCTGGTCTTAGGAAGGGGAAAAGTATCAATATTACAGCCCATCTGGAGTGAAAAGAACAGCATAATATTTAGCACTGTAGACCCAGGAACAATCTGCACTTGAGGCTGTGGAAAAGTTTTGGCTGAAGGGATGCAAGAATAATTTCACTGTTTATATTTTGTTGTTGTTTCTGCATTATTTTCAATTTATCACAGTCTAGCTTATACTCTCAATGCCTTAGTTTTACTTCAGTGTGTCCATTGAACCTGAATTTAACAGGACCTGAGTATATGGATTAGGCCTTCAAGATCAATACATACTCCAGAAAGTGGCCATCTAACCTCTCTTTATAAACCTCCAAAGAAAAAGATTCCATCACCAATACAAACCATTTTCTTTACACACATCATTTCTTCAGCTCACATGGCCCAGAAATAATACACTGAAGGAGTAACTTGTATATGAATACATCGAAGAACACAAAACACAAAATGTTACTCTGTTTGTTTCAGACTGGCAACCGGTGTGCGAATCAGTCCCATTGTAAGATGAGACAGCCCTGGAGATTTCTGGTGACTATTGCCCTGTCATTCACAACCTATCATTCTGAGAAAGGATCCCTCAGAACAGGGAACTGAAGGGTTTACTGTTACCGTTCATGTGACAGGCAAAGCAAACTAAAAGAGGGAAGAGAGAGGGCATAATGGAAGGAACAAGGGCAGCACATGAGAGGCTGTAGCACAACTTGCCAAAAATGTATGCCTTAATCTGGCATTTTAATAACTTGTTCCAATACAAAAATCTAAAAAGTGGGAAATTGTTTTCATTTTTGCAAAATTCATAAGTTTTTTTAATTAAAAATATGGCAAAAATTGCTACACTTTCAATTTTAAAATGCTTAAAGTTCAATTTAAAATACCCTAAACTTAGGTTGAGTAGAAATTAACCTTTTCATAGAAGGGATAATATCCTAGTATAAATATCCATGGATCAGTTCAAAGACCACTGGGCATTGCCTCTCCCAATGAGGTAGCTTTATCACTATCATCTAACTGCATTTGTAGTAGCTCTAGTGAATCAGAGTTGTGGAGTTTTTTGAGGTCTGTTCCCCCACCCCAGCATTTAAAAAAAAAAAAAAATGCAAAGAAGAGAAAAACTGGAGTGAGTAGTTTGATCATTTGGGACTGCAGTACTGAATACATTAAGCCTTTGAATATCAGTCTATATTACACTTCAACTGCAGTTTTAATTAAATTTGCATTATCTTGATTTTTAAATGGCAGCTATATTTAAAAAAAATCTGAAGGAATGTTTTGAACCATCTGTGATGACCAGCTCTTTTCCTGAATACAGTTCTGTACTGAGAAAGCCAAAGCCAAAGCCAAGGGATGAAGGCATAGATAGTGTAATTCTATATTGCTCTTTCTGCACATTACCTGTTTCCAAAGCCATTGCATGGGGATTTAGGGGAAGTCTCTCCCAGGAAGGGAGCAATTCTATTGTGCTCCCCACTGCACTGGCTGCCTGCTAGATAGGAGAAAGCACGATGGCTCCCCTCCCTTCCACAAGGCAGCCCAGCAATTTCTCAGGCTCCACTGAGGGAGAAAGAACAGCCATTGCACTTCCTGATGTTCTGCACAACAGGTACATGTGGCAAGGAGATGGAAGGACTGCACAATTGCATGTCATAGATGGGAAAAACCCTTCAATTATTTAATTCACAATTGTGATGAGTGGTCATGCAATTGTGATGGGATCATGACAACGTCATGCAGAACTGTTGTCATGATCCTGTCACGATCCCATGGCCATTGTGGGTGGGGGGTGGTGTTCAGTGGGCATACTATAGCAGCCTTAAGCAGTAATCCTGTTGGTGTATGATTCTGGCATAACCACATAGGTGTGTGGGGTGAAGCTATGGGCACTGTGGCAATCAAAGATATCAAGCATTGGAAGAACAGATTGCTCAAAACCAGCAGATTTTATCTGCTTTCCTTGGCTGCCAGTGTTTGTTGTTTTTGTTGTCATGTGCATTAAAGTTTACTTTGAGTTATGGTGACCCTATCATAGGGTTTTCTTGGCAGTATTTATTTAGAAGAGGTTTCCAGTTCCCTCCTCTAAGGGTGAGAGAGTGTGCCTTGTGCAAGCTAGCCAGTGGGTTTTTATGACTAATCAAGTATTTGATCCCTGATCTTGCAAAATCCTAATCCAGCACTCACGCCACTGCCTGGTAAAAGCACAACCTTTAACTCTCTGGTCTTCAAGTGTTTAAAACATGAATATTTCCCTGTTTGTAGCAACACTATCACTGCAATTGCCATGGGTATGGGAAGACAAGGGCAGGTTCAACTGATTGCTGAGCATAAGAGCTCTTTATCTTTCACATTCTGTTGATTACTGTCAGTTTAGAAATAAGTGCAGTTTTAAGAAGAAAGAAAATGGAGCACATTGGTACTGTGTCTGAAAGCAAAACCATTTGTATTGAAAAGTTTCTTAACAATTAGCACTTGAAAACACAAAGCTTTCATTGGAAATTACACTATCCATTTGTAAGAATGAAGATTTGAATTGTTCAAAGTAGTCTGGATAAAGACAACTGCATTTTTTTTTATTTTACAATTTCCACCTGCTACAATTGCTGCTGATAGCACTACTACTACTACTACTACTACTACTACTATTATTATTATTATTATTATTGTCTAACACATGACACATGAATAACCTAGAGTTACATGTCCATAACCAATTCATATTCATAATCCCTACATATTCATGATCATGGCAACAGTGTGAGGAATACACAGGGACTATAAAAATCCCTAATTCTGCCTTATCAGGCAGCAGCCTCTGTGAGCAATAGAAGTCTGTTTTTTGTTGATCCTGTCGCATAATACTGATGCTTGTATCCTTTTCCCCCAACAGTCTCAGTGTGAGGAGAAATTGCAATAGAAATCTTCCTCCTGATTGTCACACCAAAGATCACTGGTGGGAGCAGGGTAGAAATGTCAGTTTGCTGCATGTCAATCAATATGAGAACAGACCTCTGTTGTTCACAGCAGCTGCTGCTCAGTAAGGAAGGATTGGAGGTGTCAAGCCAAGAGATGCCACTTAGTTAGGTATATGTAACTAAGTAGCTCGTCTAGAATCTCAGTTGTCATCATCATCATCATCAAATTTTTGTTCAGAGAATAAAATGGTCTGGAGAGGACTATAGTCTCAAAGAGGGGATAGAAATGGATCACCAAATGGAACCAATTTTTAAGCAGGTGGTTCTAGAGGATTTCTGGGTTGGATGTGCTAACAGTCGTTGGAAGGGCTGCAGCATGACTTTTTCCCTTCTTTTTATAAAATAAGTTTAAGTTCTTACATGATGAGTACCACCACTTCTTCTTCCAGAATATTGTCCTTTTGAGAAAGTCCTGGAAAAAATGGTGATCTCACTAGAAACATTCTTTTTTGTGGAAGCCACCTTTTCCCTCAAGAGTGCCCAGACTCACTGTGCATTTGGGGCACCCCAGTTTTTATTCAAAAGCAACAGCCAACAAGTAGTGGTCCCTGAAAATTACACTTTGTCATTTTTGTTTAAATTAAAAATAATGGAGGGGTGCTGTGGCTACCTCATCATAGTCATGTTAATAATGTTATATTGATTGTGTTCCTCATAAATTGCATCCTCCAAATCACCAAACAAGGCCCCACAACTTCACTATAGTCCTTCCTCAACATTCATGGGCTTGACCTTCACAAATTTGATTATTTGCAAGGCATGTGCTTGCCTCCTCCCCCCCCATTTTCCATCTCCTATCTCTTGCATTCCTCACCCCAAGCTTGCCGGGCTTGTGTTTAAAATGAACATTTTCCCCCTTTTTAGTAAGCAAAGCTCCCTCCCACTGCTGAAGGTGTGGCCTCTCTGCCATGTGGTTGCACATTCTGCTATATATTGGCTGCTGACTGGTCACATGCTCTGTTTGCTTCTATTTCTCCTTTCTCAAAATGTGTGCCAGAAGTAATTAGAACTCCAAAACACCCCTCTTCTTTGGTTGTCTTTTTTCTCCCCATATCCAACATTGAGGCCAGAAACCAAGGAATGGGAGAGGAGAAGCTCCAGAGGGGAATGAGAGGGGAATTATTTTTTTTTTGGGGGGGGTATTTACAGTTTTTCCACTGAGAGTTCTGTGCCCCTAGCCTTCGTGAATGTGGAGGGACTACTGTACTTGCAAATGGGGGCAGGTTTTAAGAAGGATTAAATTTTTATTCAGCACTAGTAAACATAGAACAAGCCCACCTCAATCATTTTTGACCAAGCAACACAAACACATTCTCCCTTCCCATGTATGTGAGTCCTTGAGGGGATTATTCAGCTCCATAGTTTTACTGCTTGCCAAAATAGAGGGCTGCCACACTTCTGGCCAATAAGAATACATGGAAAGTTTGCTGAATCCTTATATATACCAAAGTTTGCCAGAGTCTAGTATCATCTTTTACTATGAAGTAATTTTATGTAAGTTTAGCTAAGTAGCAGAGACAGTAAGAAACTCTGTGAATTGCAAATATGTGTATCAGGACAACAGGAAGAGCACACAGTATGCACTGGTGCCTGATGCATGTTAGTCCCATTGTGTGACAGTCACTTTTCTGGTTATGCAATGTAACAGCAGCACTCTACTGGATACAGATGTTGTCAACCACCCAGTTCTAATTCCTGCATATGTAAGTCCACTTACAAAGGCATAACTTCCATATAGGATCCCAGCCACTATTTGTAGAGGGCACCATACTGAGAGATTGTTCTAAATGATCCACAGTAAAGCAAAAATGACTATGAAGCCTTGTTCAGAATCACAAATGAAGTTGCAAGAGTAATTGAAAGAACTCTGCCAATGCTGATGGTCATTATTTTGGCCTCTACTCCAGTGGGACCAAACTCAAGTTTGGTTTCCACATGCATACTTCTGCTTGCTATGAGTTGTCTATGACATGCCCTCTTGGTGGAAGGGTGTCTCAAAAGGAAAGTACAGTGAGCCCTCAGAGCTCTACTCTCTCTGATTATCTGAGATGAGATTCACTTGCCTTGCTATTTTGCTACAAAAATATTTATTTATTTATTTAATTCATTTATATCCCATGTTTCTCCTCATATGGGATTCAGAGTGGTGATATGAAGAGGGATGTAGAGAGTAAAACTCTGATATAGAGCCCCTTTTGCAGTGGGGCCAGAGCTGACATTGGTGCAACTCAGACAGTCTATAGAAGGGAAAATTCATCCCCGATCACTCAGTTAACAGGTAGCAATTAAACTTGTAATTAATGGTACAGAAACCTTAAAAATTCTTAATCTGTTGGAATCAACTGTGTCTTAGCTGGCAACTTTAGCCTATTGGCAAAATATACTCTTCTTATGTCCAAAACAGTCATTCGCTAGCTTCATATGGGCAGTTCACCTGCTTGGTGAGAGAGAACTCCATAAGGACCATGGTGACAATGAGGAGGATATATATTTATTTATAGAATATATCCATTTCCTTTTCAAATGCATAAAGATCTATCTTGTCATAGTGCTGGCACACAACTGCACAGTGGAAAGTAAAAGGAAGGACAGTCAGTAGATGATTGATGGCTGTGGTGACGGACATATGGAGAAATGTAAAACAAGTGCTTTATCACCCACCTGTCACTTGCTAAATAGCAGCTCATACAAGCAACATTTCCCAAAGTTTTTTTTTTTTGAGCGAAGCCAGTAAGTAAGTCAGATAACATGTTCTTTTTTCCATATAAGACATACATGCACGCACATTCCAGCTGCATAAGAAGATTTTGCCAATCCCACAAGAGTTACAAAAATTTAATTGGATTAATCAATGGAATCATCAACTATGCCTTTTACTATCCATGGAGCTACCTTAAGGTCACACTCACTAAATTTTAAAATGAGCTTTTGGTTGTGTCATATTCCTCATTTTAAAAGAAGAAAAATATTGACTGTAGTTTTTTTCTTCTAGTGCTAAATGGTACAATTTCTTTGTTAAACTGTAAATAATCTTTCCTCAGTATCCCCACAAAGACCATAGTATTGTTCATGCAATATAGAAGGTTTGAAAAAACAAAAAACAACAGTATTTTCTAATTAACTGGTTAAAAGATAGCCAATTAAAAAAAAAAAAACACCTCTGAGATATAAGTCTAAACTTAAACTGAATCTGTCCATACACAGTTTATCTCAAGGTGGGGAAAGTGTAGCCTTTTGATTGCACATGGCCTCAAGGTTGTTTTGTGGTTCCAAGATATTTCACAATTTTTTTTAACTCTATTTTTGAAAGAATCCCCCCCCACACCATGCCTCTCAATATACCCTGGAGGATGTGGGGAACAATATTATCACATTCCTCCGGACTGCTTTAGGCCCAGGAGAGGGGCTTCAGAGAAGGTTGAAAATGTGGCACAATAAGCCTCATGATCCTCCTTTGCAGCCCTCATTGGGGGAATTGGGAGCAACAACAATTGGAGGGGAGGCATAAGTCATTCTCCAAAGCATGCCTTATGCGGTCTCCTTGACAATCCAGTATGACCTGTTAACTCTTAACAGCCCTTTCCTGACTGGTACTGGTACTGACTCTGCAATTGTCTGTGAAACTGAGATTGTCCTGAGCTTGGCTACCAGAGATTCATTTTTTGAAGCAGAAACCTGTGAAGGAATGGGTCACCGTGGACATGTGAACTGTATGCTGTGCTGCTGTGCTTATGATCCTTTGGGTCTCTTTTTGATATGTAGTCCTAAATATCACAAACAATGTTATAGGGAAAAATAATGGATCTTTTATGTTATTTCCCACATTATGTTGTTACAAGGAGGAGGAAGAGATGATGACTTCCTCTTACATAATAAACACCCCTCCCATATTTACCCAGATTTTTCACTAAAAGTAGCAGGGATAAAGAGCTAATAGCATAAAAATAGCTCCCTGATAGGCACACATTTGTGGCAATGTTCTTGACACTGCTCAAGATAAAGTCAGAAAGAAGCCATGAATCTGAGTTTCAGGATCTCAGCAAGTTTGTTGATGACTCATGCTCACAGAAGACTGTAAATAACTACAAAAACAAAAGTAGTCTTTTCAAAAATTATATCTTGACAGAGTGATAGCTGACAGCAGAGTGATAGCTACAAATTAGGGCTGGGAAGCCACAGTGTGCATCAGAGAGTTTTAGAATTGCGGAGGGTACTTCATACTCTCCTCACTTGCCAATTTATTCTGGTAACCACCACTGTATGACATGTGATGGCTAAGCTAGTAAGACAAATCATGTTGGCAGAGAGTGGAAATCAGTGGTTAAATCTTTGCCCCAAACTTGTAAATTGTAAATAACATCCTCCAAGATCCAAAATGCATAGGGGAAACGTCTGGTGTCATTTAAAGATATAAAGTGGAGGTGAAATGTGCATTCCCACCTTTTGTAGCTTCCTAAACCAATGCTGCTGATTGAGAAGACATCTATGTGTCACAGTAAGTACTTTGTTGCCCTTATATCTGTTTCAAAAGAATAAGAGATGAAGATACAACAGCTGCCCTTTGATTCAAACTAGATCTGTTAATTATGCCAAATCTCACTAGCCTGATCAACTGATGTATGGCTGAGTAAATCATCTTTAGCTTGTGCTACCGTGTGTGTGAACATTCAGGATGTGACAGGGAGCCTAAATAATATGCATTCCATGAAGATTTTATCATCACTTTACAGTGCCTTTAACAACATCCAGTTGATAGGAGAGCTTTGGAGAAATGCAATATGACACACGCATTCATAAAAGACCGCAAGTTAATATTCCAGAAAAAGCTTTTAATGTTGCACACAGAACTCTGTACCAACCTTGTCTATCTCCAGATAGCAGCAGACTAAGCAGATTGAACCCCCGCCTGCTTAAGCCATTTAGATTCAAATTACATATCTTTTAAACCAGAATTCATCTTATTACTTTTAAAAATGGATTGGCTGGGATGGATTGGGTTCCCAGTGATTATTTTTTATTCATGTGAGCCCCACACCAAGATCAGCCTGATCTCACTGAGTCTATTCACAGTGCCTTCTAGACTCAAGCTGTGAATATGCATCAGATATTATACTGCTTTGAATTAGGCAGCTGGTCCCTGTAAGGAACCTATTCCAAAAGTAAAAGATAGAAGGAAAAGACTGGTGAAGAGTTCACTGCTTTCCATGGTACGATGAGGGCTTATCACTCAGCAGTTGAGCACACGCTTTGCCCATGTGAAGTGCCAGGTTTAATCTCTATCTCTAATTAAAGGATCTTGACAAATTTCTCTTACTGGGAAGCCAAGGTAGACTCAGTGCTTGATTCCTCTATGCTTTATTACTGTGTGCTTGATGACCAGATGTGTGAACAGACTCTGTTAACAAGCAGTGCATTTGAGGTGATATGAAGCATTATGGGAGGTATATCTGCAGAATCAAATCCCCACTAGCCCATTTAAACATGTAGCTCATCACACAATGTTGCAGTACAAACATGAATACGTGAACCAATCCTTGGAGAAGATATCATTCTGCACACTCGTAGAGACAAGAACTCTATTGATGCCTTACACATGTGCAAGTTCTTCTACTGAACATTTTTTTTCCAGTGCAAAATGTCTGCATTCAATATAAGATTGCAGAATCAGAGTTACAGAGTAGGGCCACTGCACATCAATGTGCATTGTTCCTGTTTGTGCATTGAGCATAGCACATGGATGAGCCTGCATATTTCATTGTGCTTTTGGTTGAACACATGCTGTCTTGGTTCATTGTGCAGTACTGCCATTCAATACAAGGGTTGTGTAGCACAATAAATGTGTAACTCCACAGATAGATTTATGATACATAATCTTAATATGGGATCTTAGTCAAGAGAACTTTGTAGCTATTTTGGCAGCAGTTTAGTCAGTAAAATGTTGAGGACCACTGAGGACCATTACAGTATGTTAACTACTAATTCTTGCCATTGACCATTAAGGAATATCAACCACTCATTCTGATCTCTGTCTGACTTAAAACAAAAAGAGAGATTTTTCCTTCCCTCAGTAAAGTTGTTATTCCTCTGCTCTCAGAACACTGCATTTATTTAGACTCTTTGTTTTCATCAGGAGATATTGTCAGTTTAAGGAATTCTAGTGAGGCATCATAGCCTTACTACTGACAGGGAAGCAAAGGTAATATTGCAGGATATTCATCAAGAAAATGGATAGAGTTATCCACAGCCTAATCACTTGATAAGGAAAACAAAAAGAGAAGATTAAATTACAAGCTGTTCAAATGTTTTCAGCATACAATTAATACATGTCAGCATGTTTCAGAAGCCTATTGTGCAGTGTTAAGGCTTTGATTATCAGGGAACTTTAAAAAAGAAAAAGGGATGAAGACAAATACACAGAATGCAGAGATGCTTAAATTGTTGGTCATTTCTATATGAAAATGTACATCTTCTAGATTAAACTGCTTTTCATGTGGACCATTTTGTATCTTTGCTGACTTAAAAGAATATTTTTTTTGGTAGGGTAGGGGGGAAATTCTTATCCCCCACCCCCTCCAAAGGAAATGAAGTTTTAAGCAGGCAGATTCTGGTCCAACAGACATCTGATGGTGCATGAAAACAGAAAGCAACCCATGCATATTTGTGCTTAGATCAAGGTTAACTGCAACTGTAGCTTAATCAGCAGGTTGTAAGCCTCATGAGGGAAATCTGAAATCACCACCTGTTGTTTTCTTTGGAGGCTACAGTGATGCACTCCATTTGGTTTTGATGGAATTTAGAACAACCGTTTAGCCTAGTGGGTACATTTGTGGTTTTGCTGTGCACAATTCATATCAATTAAGCAACTAAATTACCAGAATTGTGGGAATGTGATATTATACTTATGATTAACTTGTGCCTTTCTGGAGGCCTTCCCAAAGATCTCCTGGAGGTATTTGCAATGACATCCTCTTTGTGTGCCCCACTAGAGAAACAGATCTACATGTCTCAGCACCCCTGACTTCTCCCACCACTAAATAATTGTGGGGTGAGCTCTGGCAGCTATACTGTACACACTTGATTGATTGATTGCATTTCTATGCTGTCTTTATCCTAGGAGCTCAGAAACAATAAAACAAAATTAGCTAAAAACTTAACAATAAAATTAAAACACAATTTAAAAATATCATATTAAAATCATAAATTGAATAATTCAACATCATTAAAAAGCATACAAAAGCTAAAATTAGAGACTTCATTCACCCCCATAAGAAGCCTCCCTGCAAGCAATTACTTATTAGAAATCTGCCTGAACAAGAAAGTTTTTGCATACCAGCAAAAAGAGAGCAAAGGTGGGAGCAACCACTGAGAAGGCTCTTTCCAGTGGCCTCACTAAAGCACTAGCCTGTTATAGCATGATGATTCCACTTTCAACCTCCTCTGGAATCCTGGGGTTTGCAGTTTCAGGAGGGGCTGAAACTGCAAACCCTGAAACTGCAAACCCCAGTATTCCAGAGGAGGTTGAAAGTGGAATCATCGCGCTATAACAAGCTAGTGCGGAAAGGGCCTAAGTGAAGGTATGATGGGGAGGGGATTGAGAAAAAGGCATCCCCTGAAGATCTAAAACTCTGGCAGGTTTGTCTAGAGGGGGATACAGACTTTCAAACAGTGTGAATCTAAGCCCTATAAAGACTTTGTCAGTCATGACCAGCACTTTGAACTGTTTCCAAAAAGAACTAGTGGCCACTGGAGTTATATGCTTCCTATGACTGGCATTATTTTGGACCTGCTGAAACATCTGAACAACTTCCAATGACATTCTGATACACAGTGCATTACAACTGTACAAATAATCAAGGTGTGTATTATAATAGCTACATGTGACATCTCAAGGAAAAGGCAGAATTGGTGCACTATCCTTAACTGTGTATACTCTTGGCATCCTGTGAAACCTGAGCATCTAGGCTCAAAGCTGAGTCCAAGACATGAGATTTCAGGAGAAGTGCAAGCTCACCCATCACAGACTGAATCTCTGTTCTCTGATCTGCCACCTGACTGACCAGGGGTATTTCTATCTTCTCTGGACTGAGTTTCAATTCGTTTCCTCTCAACTAGTCCATTATTCACAACAGACAATGGTCAAGGTGTCAAAGAGGAATCCTCTAGCACCACCTTCTGACTTCTCCCCTCCCAAGGACCAAAGCCATGGTAAAATAGTACTCTACGTCCCATTCCATGGTCAATGGTACTGAAAACCACTCAGAGGTCCAGCAGAATCAACGGAGACATAGTCTCTCTGTCCAGTTCCCCAAGCAGGTCATCCACCAAGGCAACCAAAGATGTCTCTGTCTCATAGCCAGGCCTGGAACCAGACTAAAATGGATCTAGATAATCCATTCCATCAGGAATCCCTGGACCTGGGAAGCCATGACACACTATGGAATCTTAGTCAGGAAACGAATATTGGAGATAGCCCTGCAATTATCTAATAGGGAAGGTTTTTCAGTGAAGGCCTCAGCACAGCCTCTTTTAGGCAGGACGGAAAGCTACCTTGCTATAGTAAAACATTTGAGACTCTCCTTATTGACCCAGACGTCCCTCTCTGGCTGCTTTCAAAAGCCAGGAAGGAGAAGGGTCCAGTACAAATGTGGTAACTCTCACCTCTCCAAGGATCCTGTCCACATCCTCACACAGCACAAATAATACGAGGATAAGCAGGTGCCACTGAACCTGAATCAACTACTGTATCCAAAACAGAGTGGATCTGAGAAAGGTGTCTGCAAAGTGTCTTGCAAATGCTTCACAGCAGGCTGTTAAATGGTCTGAATTTTCTTCTTGAAGGGCAGAGTTTAGAAGGCCCCCAACCACTTGAGACATCTGCACTGGATAACAGCATGCAGACATAATGTTAGCCAAAGGGCACAGTTTTTCTGAAGGAGATACCAGATACTTCCATCCACAATAATCTTAAAATGATGTACACAGGCCTGCCAGACCTGTAGATAAATAAATTAAAAGAATCCTTTAGGTAGTGCACTACCCCTGATAAACCTGACCTGAACTTCAAAGCCAACGCTAAAAAGGTACTAAACTTTTCAAAGGCAGAGCAAGACCCATAGGCAGGGCCTGGTCCATATAATACTGCCCCTCAAAATAAAAACACAGCAACTAAAAATCCTGGGGGTGAACAGAAAGAAGGTAGAAGGTGGAGGTAATGTCACACTTCATAAGCTCAGCCTCTAAACCTTTTCTGTGCACAACAGCAATGGCTGCATCAAAACACATATACTTAACAGAACATAAGGACGCCAGGATAGCATCATTCAAAGAGTTCCCCCCCAGAGAAGACAAGTGGTGAATAAGTCTATATTCATCAGGTGTTTATATTCACCCCCAAGGGAGACATCCGGAAGTTTGGAACAGGTGGGGACAGGAAAGGGCCTACCACCCTGTCTTCAGCTACTTCATTAGTGATCTTGTCCTTAACTACCTGCTCCAGACCAAAGGGGGTGGGGAAAAGACTTCAAATTCTTAGAAAAATAAGGCTTTTGGATTCTTTGAAATGGAATCTGGAACCCTTCTCTGAACCCAGCTCTCAAATAAGATGCCGCTTCATGGTTGGGATACAAGTATAGGAAAAAAATCCAACCTGTCCACATCAATTGGACTGGGATCCCTTTGGAGGAACTGAGGGACCCCTGGTCCATGTTTAGTCTTTGCTACTCCTTGGATCCTACTGGGCCCTTGCCCTTGGGGCAATTCCAAGAGGAAGGATAGCATTTTTAAAATTACATGGATACTTCTTGAAGAAGCCCTGCACTCCAAATTCCCAACAGAACCTATTCTGCCCAAAAGTAGCCTTCGGGTTTCTGACAGCCATAGAAGTCTGAGGCTTCTGGACTAGATTGCCACTGTGTGACTGCTCAGCCTGTTTAGGGCAAGCAGGTGTCATCAGATGCACCCAAACCTGTGAATGCACCCAGTCTCACTTCAAGGCTGGGTTCATACCCAAACCAGGCTGAACCAGGAAAATCTAAGTGCAGTGGCCCTTCAAATTTCATGAGGGTTCAGGGCACACAACCGTTGCAAAAGTAAAAAACAAAACATGAATAACCCCCACCCAGCTGAGTGAGCAATCCTCCTCTCACCCCCAATTCATTCATGTTTTGTCCAGGTACACTGTTTTCCTTCCAGGTGCCCAGGCAAAAGACAAGCAAATGGGAGGGGCAGTCCTATGCCTGGAGAAATTGTATGTGTGTGTGTCTCCCCCCATCATTTGCTTGCAATTTGTCTGGGTGCACTGCCAGAAGCCTGTGCAAAAGGCAAGTGATTGGGAGAAGTATCCATCTGCCTGGAAAAGGCACATGTGTGTTTTCTAGGAGCACAGGGCTGCCCCTGCCCGTTTGCTTGCCTTTTGCCTGGGTGTGTAGAAGGAAGTCACACATGCCTGGGCAAAAGGCAGGTGAATAGGAGGGAGAGAATGGGGGAAGACAAGTAGGCATTTCACGAATAATCAGATTCATAAAAGTCAAACCTGTGAATGTGGAGAGAGTACTGTACACCCTGTGAATGATGCCCATATATCTTATTAGGGAATAAGCCCTCCATGGTTGGACCCTAGCAATAATGCCTGGGTAAATGAAAAAAACAGACAGACAACTAATTACACCAGCCCCTTTCACCTTTTCACTTCCTAATCTTCCCCTTCTCATCTACTATTTCCCAATCTTTCTTTTCAACCTGCCTGCAGAGGAGTGAGAAGACATCCACATACTAATCACACAAAATCTTATCACCCATAGATTGGGATGAGTAGTCCCCCAAGTACATATTGATGTCAACAAAAGGAACAGTCCAATAAATTAACTATCCCTGAAAATTAGTTGCAGGCATCTGTAAAACTACAGGGGCAAAATCTGGCTACTTGAGACCGAAGCCCCAATACAAAATAAGAGAAACAAATGTTAGCTGTGGAAAGCTACTAGAAGAAAGTCCCATCTCTCTCCTCTACAGAAGAGTGCAGAACTGAACAGGTCTAACCCAAGTCATACCTTCCAAGGGAGCCCCTAACGCTGCTAAAGGCTTAGGGGTAACATTCAAATGCACTAAAAAAAAAAAAAAAAAAGCAAATGGACAGATTTGCTTTTCTCTAAGAATGGGTAAGAATTTTGTTTCAATTCTGTTTTGATCAGAATTTATGATTCATAAAATTAAAATGTAGAACAAAGTGAAATTAACAGCTTTGCCAATAGTCATCTTCAGATTTTTACTTTTTTGGCACAGATGCTACTAGTCCCTGTGGCCACTATCCAGAAGAATCAATGTGATACACATAGGCAAAATATTGTACTCATACTAATTCTTTATTTGTCTCCCTAGATCCCCATGCTGAGCTGCAAAGCACCTTGGGGTAATTCACAAATCACTTGTAATCAAGATTAGAAGCTGATTTTACAAAGAACTACTGAAAGATAAGAGAAGGGGGTGAGATACAGGGCTTGGATCCAAATTACATGAGCCAAAGAATCATTATATGCAAGCTTGCTTGACAGAGTACCACTTGATACTGCAGGAGATAGACTGAAATATTTGAATTCTCCCTTGTATATAGTTCCCATTTCTCATACCTATTAAAACAGAAAACAGGTGTGAAGTGCTAACACGACTGTCAATAAAACATGGCCACTAGAAAAACAAGAAGTTATCAGAATGTTTGGGGCACCTCCAAGATTTGTATGAGCACGAGGGGAAGGGAAAGAGAAACCTAGGGAGACAACATAATCTCTTCTCCAAAATTAAAAACCTTCAATAAGGAATGAGCACACTCAGCTGACACAAATGGTAGAGTAGCATTTGGAAATCAGGGGGAGAAAACACTGGAGGTTGGGAAAGTGAAACATAGTAAGCTGCTTTATCTCAAGTCAGATCATTTCCCTATTAGTGGTACATGAAAAAGTGCAGCCTGCATGCAAGACTCTGGGCCCCTAGTTTGCAGTTCTCAAAGCCCCTCTTCCCCTCAAATCCAAAGACCCCGCCATAATCAAAAACTCTTCAAAATGAGTCAAAAGTGCCATAAAACACAGTGGTTTTGTCTTCCAATCTCCACATATCCAAAAATGTGAAAATAGGCTGAAAATTGGTCAAAACTGAAACTGGAAGTGATGTGATATCACTTAGAGCCCTATCACACTACACTGTAATAATGTTATTATTCCATTATAACTGAAATGGAAACATCCAATGGGATTCTGGGGTTTGCAGTTTAATGAGGCCAAAGAGCTCTCTGGTTGAGAATTCTAAATGCCTCTCCCTAAATTGCAAACCCCAGGATTCCATAGGATGTCACAGCAGTTAAAGTGGAATAAAAGCACCAGTGATGTATTAAGTCTTTTACTTAAGTCTCGAGTCAAGTCTCAAATCCCTTCAAGACTTAAATTGAGTCTCAAGTCATTGCAAGATAATTCAAGTTGAGTCTCAAGTCGACTCTCAAGTCTGAGAGCCAACTTTAACTGAAAAAAAACAGGTGAGGCTAAGGTTGGGTGGAGATTAAGTTTTGAAAACTAGAAAATCAAAGCCCTGTCCTGTTACTCCTTTTCTCACCATGGCTGAGCTATGCTTCAGCGAGTCTTTCAACCCCTTCCCATGGATTTCAATCTTCAATCCTCCTCTTTCTCTGCTGCCTGCCAAAAGTCCTATCCTGTCACTCCTTTTTCCACTTTGCCTCAGCGATGCCAGAATTTAAACCAGCCTTTAAGGGTTTAAACTTTAAGAGAGCACAGCTTACCTATTCTGGTAGCTTCCTCACAAGTAAGCAGGATTTGATCCAACTCCTAAGCCATGGAAGGGAGGGGAGCACCTCCAAAAGGAAGCTACACCCCATTCTCTTGTGGCTGGAAGAGGCAGAGTAACTATCCTGGTGGCTTCTTCCTTCCTTCCATCACCCCTCTTGCCAGCAGCCCATCCTGCCGCTCTCTTTTCCCCACCTTGCCTGAGCTAGACTTTAAACCTGTCTTTATGGTTTTAAACTTTAAGGGCATGACAGAATGGGCTGTTGGCAGGCAGGAGAGAGAAGGATTGAAGATTGATGTTCATGCGGAAAGTGGTTTACTTCAGGAGATAGAGGAGGAGAAGGAGATGAGAACTAAAGTAGCAGCTACAAACTTCCTCTGAAAGAGAAACACCTGAATATGGAGGATGGATTGTACAGCTTGGTCTCAAAGCCACTGGGATACTTATTCTGCCTCTGCTAGCCATGAGACAGTGAGGTGTAGCTTCCTTTTACAAGCTGCTCCCTGTTCTTCCATGGTTTAGGGGTGGATCAAATCCTGTTTACTCATGAGAAAGCAAGTGGGGGTAGTTATACTCCCTGTGCCAGCCATGAGTAAGTGGGGTGTCCACTCTTGCAAGTGGATCATCCCCAACCTCCCCTCACTCCCATCCATGCCAAGACCACTCCATGCCCACACTCACAGAAAAAAATCTGCAAATCCCTGTTTTCCCCATGTTCAATTCTTCCCTGGGAATGGCTTCTCAAAAGCAGGAAACAAGGGAGAGGCAGGGAAAAGGAACATGTACAGCTCTCATTGGCTCATCAACATAGCATTCCCTCACTGCTGATTGGGAAAAGGCTGGAAGAGGAGGTGGGCAGCACCAAGGGCAGCAAATCAGTCACTGAAAACATACAAGTCACAAGTTGAGTCTGTCCATCATTTATTGCCAAGTCAAGTCGGAGTCAATTCTTTGGAGTGACTTGTTTTCCACTCAAGTCCAAGACAATCAACTCGAGTCTACATCACTGAATATTGCTATATTAGTGTAGTGTGATAGAACACTTAGAGCACATGGAATCATATTACCTTTCCGCACTACAGTGTTAAAGTGCTGCTATTCCACTATCAACCTCCTATGGCATTCTGGGGTTTGTAGTTTAGGGAAGGGCACTTCCAATTCTCAGTCAAAGAGCTTTTTGGTCTCAGTAAACTACAAACCCCAGAATTCCACAGGGCGTTGAAAGTGGAATAGCAGCAGTTTAACACTGTAGTGCGGAAATGGCCATAGAGTTAGAGGGGGCCTCATGGGCTATTGAGTTCAACCCCTGCTCAATGCAGGATTTCCTGTTAAAGTATCACCAGCAGGTAGCTGTCCAGCTTCTTTTTGAAGACATCTGAAGAAGGAAACCTTACCACCTTTCTGGGCAGTTGGTTCCATTACTGAACAGCTCTTGCTGTTGAGGAGTTCCTTCTAATGTTTAGCCAAAATCTCCTCCTATAACTTCAGGTCATTGTACCTGTTCCTGCCCTATGGGGTAGCAGAGAACAGGTCTTCCCCTTCCTCTCTCTGACAGGCCTTGAGGCAGTTAAATGCAATCATATCACCCTTCACTCTTCTCCTCACTAAGGTGAACATGCCAAGCTCCTTCAAACTTTCCTCATATGTTTTGTTCTCCATACCTCTTATCATCCTCATTGTCCTTCTAGTTGTGTTGGGTGTATTACTGCTGGGGCAGTATAAGGGGGAAAATGGTCCTGCATCCCTCCACAGTTGTCCACTCTGGTCTCCTCTATCCAGCTTAGCACTGTCTGTGTCAATTGGCCATGGTCCAACATGAAGAAGCCAGGAATTAAATCTGAGACTTTGTGCATAAAGCATTGTCAAAACCAAGCTGGTGTACTACAGTGTATTAGAGCACTTTTTCCAGGATTATTTAATGGTGGTAGAGAAAGGCAGACAAAAATTGTCATTTTATTTTACCAATGTTTCACTTCCTTTGGTGCTGTTGTACTCTGACAACTCTACTTTCCTCTACCCTGCAACTATCCTAGCGTAATTATGTTAGCATAGTTCACCAACAGAATTCCATACCCTCCATCTGCCCCAGTTTGGTAGGGACAGTCCTGATGAATGTCATCCTACCATTCAGCGGCTTTTAAAATGTTCTCTTGTCTCCCACTTTCCTTCTTGGTGCTCAGCTTACCTGAATTGCTGCGAACTGAGTTCATGGGACATAAGTAGTTTGCACTCAATTCAGTTACCAAGCTGAAAATTTATTTATTTATTTATTTAGCTTGTATCTCATGCTTTCATCACATGATACAAATGTAAACAGTATTGTTTTTCAATAAAATAAAATATACCAATAGATAAAAAAAAAACCCAATGGCCAACTAGATAAAAGGCCTTTCCAGAGCAAAGGGAACAGCTGCAAGATCTATCTATGATACATAACGTTGTAAATCAACAAAACATACAAAATTTAAAATAAATGTTTCTATTTAATGAGAATTTAAGTCTTCCCTCTACCTTTGTGGGTTTGACCTTCATGGATTTGATTATTTGTAAGGCACCCACTTGCCTCACCCACATTCTCCCTCTCCCATTCCCTCGCTTTTTTCCTGGGTGTGCCATACCTTCCTTCTTCATGTCTGGGCAAAAGGCACGCAAATGGGAGAGGGAAGCCCCAAGCATTGAGAAGGAAGGTATGTGCACACCCCCACATTCTCCCCCTTCCATTTGCTTGCCTTTTGCCCAGGAGCTTGGAAGGAAACATACACACCTGGACAAAAGGCAGGAGAATGGGAGGTAGAGAGTTTGGGGAAGCACAACTACACCTTCTCTGTATATAGTGCTGCCCTCTCCCATTCCCTTGCCTTTTGCTCAGGCATGTGGAAGGAAAGCCCTTATGCCCGGGGAAAGGGAGAAAATAGAGGGGGAGGCACACGCAGGCTTTCTCCATGTCCAGAGCTGTTCTCTTTTGCTGAGGCACAGAGAAGGTAGGAAGAACACTCAGAAAAAACCAAAGGAGTGGGAAGAGGAGAATGAGGGGGGAGACATGCACACACCGTCTCCACATGCAGAGCTGTCCCCTCCATTCCTTTGCTTTTTGCCCAGGTGTCTGGAAGGCAAGCATAGATACTCAGGAAAAAGGTAGTGGAATGGGAGGGGCATTCCCTGGAAGAGAATGGGAGGGGGAGTGCTCATTTGGGTGGGTGGGGGTTATTTTTGTGGGGTTTTTTTGTTTGTTTGTTTGTTTTTGTATTAAGCTTTCATAAGGGTTCTACACCCCAAACACTCACAAAAGTCGAGGGGCCACTGTATTCTGCATGGAGGAATGGAGCATTTCTGTTCCATAAGTGACGGAAGAAAGAGGACATAAGTTTCCCCTTGATGCACAGTGATTTAATAAAAGGAATCTATACAGTCATATCCACACACTAAGTAAACTAACTAAATAAATAAATAAATAACCATGCACTTGTCATAAGCCTAACATGTAACAGTCCTTATAGAAATGCACTGATTGCATCTGGCAAGGGTACTGTCATTCCTGGGTTCATCTGTGGCATAGAGAAGAGGAACTTTATCTCACCCTTACTCAGCCCTAGTTAAAATTAAGGCCCCTTCTTTCTACAATGAAAGAGGAAGAGAAAGCAGGGTAGCATGAACAGTCATTTCAATTTACTACACAATCCCATTCAGCTGTGGGCAGGTGACAGAAGAAACCAGCAAAGCACAGAAGGTCTTTTTTAATCATGTCAAAAGTGTTTTGCAAATAATGCAAGGTTGCTGACATCATTTGCATTGCCAGGCCACCAAAATATCAGTGTATGGTAATCAAAATATACCACCTCTTGATGGTCAGAAAGAACAATCAGGACTGAAGAGATTACTAACCAATATACATTAAGAATGAATATATATATATATATATATATATATATATATATTTGCCTTGAAGCAGAGAACATACATGTAGTTGTTTATAAGCTTTATCCTAGACCCAAAGCAATCAAGTATATCTAACTGCTTTAATCTAGCGGTGAATAAAGATTGATTGTGGCAAAGCAAGGTCTTTGTCAGGTTGTACGTCGTGGAATTTTCAGTATGTATGATTAATGTGCATAAGGTCTATGGGAGCCAACAGTGCAGCTAATCTCTAGCTGTTACTGCCATCTACTGATTGAGGCCACATAGCCATTTTGAGAAGACGGTCTCATTCACTGCTTTCATTAGTTCTTAGGAAGTTGATTTTGTTCAAACACCAATGAGATTTAAAGATTTAGTTTATATGCCCAGAATACTCTCATGTAACTGCCCAACATACCCTGCAGTCTGCAAGGAGAAGCAAATAGTGCAGCCCTCATTCAAGGAGCATAGACTCCAAAGTCAGCTGAGTTATTTTAGCACATGAGGAGAAAACCCCTCAAGCTCCTTTCCCCATCTGTGGCAGTAAATATGCAGTAACAAATAAAACAATTGCTAACAAGTTACTATCCTTTCATGCCATCTAAAATCAGTAGTCTGAACTAGTAGCTTCATTTTGTCAAAAGGGTGAGAGCTTTTTTGGCATTCCAGATGCTTTGGGCTACAACTCCTATAATCCCCTATGAATGGTGGTTATGTTGGCTTCAGGAAATTGAAATCCAAAACAGCTAGAGGAACCATAGTGACTCCACACCTTTTTTAACTGGTAGAAAGGCTGGTATCTTCCAGGGGGGAAAACAACAACAGTGGAATAAAGGAAGTTACAAAGCAAGTAAATCAAAGCACTCCAAAAGACAGTTGAACATAAACATTAAGTGAGGCACAATGAAGTGCAAGATAGAGGTACTAAATTTTGTTAGAAGTCACCTGCCAGATACTGCTACTGTGTGTCAGCTACAGTAAAAAGAAAGAACAAGAAAAGGGACAGAGGTTCATTTTTATCCCTTGATACTACCACATATTGACATCTGCCACACACTACCCGTTAAGTGCTGTCAAATGATGCCTGTGAAAGATAAAAAAAGGGGGATGTCAAATATGGATTCTCAGTATCAAATATTTGCCAAATATTTGCTGAACATGCCCAGAGATCACACAGGATGTTCAGAGAAGAGAATGTTCAGAATTGCCTGAGCAAATTTGCTTCAGCTCTAGCAAAACAAAAAGAAGGAAGAACAGGATGGGAAGATCTTTTCCCCTTTTTCCAACCTTGTATTTTTTTTAACAATCTTAATAAATTCAAACAAACAGAAGAGAAAATCTGCTGTAAAATCTCCTTTAAATGTGGTGTAAGACAAAAAAAGTCAATAATATTTTTTCCTTTGTAATATATTCTTACACAAGTGGAGAGGTTCTTCTGTTTGTCAGCCTCAGGGATGGCTAGAACCTGGAACACTGGTATAAAAGGCCTAATTCATTAAGAGTTTAATTAGAGAATCCCAAAACCATAATTCAGTTTGCTTAAATATTAGTGTGGATTTTTTTTTACTTCTTTAAAATGAAGTGAGTATTGCAGTTAAAGATTCATACCCTAGAGTTACAAATCTGTAACTGCTCGGTATTCAGTAAGACTATGTAGTCATTCAGTAAAACTCTGTAAATGTCATTCCAGATCACCTTAAGAGCCAGCAGCCAAATCAGCCAGAGAAAGTCCATTCAACTTCCAAGAAAAGATGGAGATATTTCCACCTTCTTCCCACCAGCAAGTGAGGCTTCAACAATCAAAAGTGGGAACCCTGTTGCAAGTCCTTGTTATTTGTGAGGGAGTAGTATCTGATGTAGAATAATTGGTACCTGTTGTTAGTATGGAAGGAAACCTTAGGAGGAAATGGTTTGTTTTACTCTGGTTGATACCATTCCCTCTAGAGTTACATTTTCTGAAGTTTTAAGTTATCTTAAAACCTGACACTTTCCAGATGCCTTGACCTACAAGTCCCACAATTCAGCTGCTGTCTAGAATACATGGGATTTGTAGTTTAACAAATCTGGAAAGTGTCAGGTTGGGGAATGCTTTCCTAAATTATGGTTCTAAAAACCTGTCTAGTTATCTCAATGATTTTCATCTTTCTTCCCTCCATTTATGCTATTCACTCAGTCTTCAAACACCATGGACTGTTTCTCTGGACTGAAAAAGTTTAATAAGATAAATTAATAAAGGTTAATAATGATGTCCTTGTTCCAGTTGGACAAAAATTAATCTAGTACAATACTGAAGTGGGCTGGCAAGTGGCTACAAAAATAAATGGTGAATCAGTTCCAGTGCTTCTTAAGGTAGGCAGAATATTTTCTGCAGTACTGGATAAATAGACCCCTGCTTCCACAAAGGCTGAGGACAAAGGTCCCAAATTTCATCCCTATCATTTCCATTTCAAAGTGCAGGTGGATCTCTCATGAGTAAAAAGCTATACCTGTTAAGTTACTGTTTATCTTGCAGTAAAGAAATTTCTTTCTTTGAAATTTGTAATCTTAACAATATGATTTGCCCCACCTGCCAAAATTAACATTTTTTTTAAAAAAGTCTTACTGACTACATTATTTGCCCAGAATAAATATACAAAAGCCCTTCTTTCCTTTAGTGTGCTTTGCATCTGGTTACCTTGCCTGAGTATCCACTTTTGCAAGGAAAAGGATTACCAACACTTACCCCACTTACCCATTTAAAAAAAAAGAAAGAAAGTAAAGAAGCCCCTGTGAGTCTGAGGATCATTTGATGGCTCTTAAGCTGAGGTAGCTTCCACCTGGAGCTAGAATTATTGCTCAGTCCAGCAAAGCTAAAGCAGACTGCTTCTCTTCTATTTACCCTCCCCTTCCACTCCTCCTCCCTTATGGAAATGAACACTCCTTTATCGAGCCTTTTTTCCTCCCACGAAAATCATTGTAGTCATCCTAAAGCAAAATCCTGCAGGTGTTGCAACATGGTTTTGAGAATCCTCCACCTCTTCTTTCCATGATCCCTCTCCTTGCTGTCACTTTGCTATTAATCAGCCCTCCCTCATCATCCTTGGGCTTATTTTAGATCCTACACTTTTCATCTTCTGCATGCTGCCTGAGAGTGCTTCCAGTATCTACCAGACAGCTGCAAATTAGTATTTCTTCTCTTTATCCCTCCCTCTCCAGAGCCCACTCAGACACAGCAACCATTTGTTCAGAAAACATTACTCCCTCCTTTTCCAGAAGCAGATTTGATTCCTCTTCTTCCCTTCTCCCACTCCACCAGAAAAGTCAAAATGGAAGCAGCAGCCTTTTGTGTGATGATCACTTTCCCTTAGCAACCAGCCCAGGAAAAACAAGCAGCAGTACAAACTGATCATTTGTAAGTTTATTGCACATATTATATGAACATGATAATGAAATTTCTTGGGGGAAAATCTTTACTAAAATTATTCTAATCAGTTTTGGAACACCCTATTTGTTCTAAGCTCAGGAAAGAGCCATAGGGAAAGGGCCCAACTTAGCCTGAGAGTTGGTGCTCCAGATCACCCCAATCTACAACAGTGGCACAAAAGGACACTGCAGCCAGACCTCCTCCAGCAGGGTCAAATGTTTGGGTGGTAGTGGTATTCATTGTAGTTCTCAAGGTTTTGTTTGTGTGTTTGTTTTTTTAATGTTTCTGCTGTGTCAGACTATTTTCTGGTAATTCTTGGCAACATTTTATTCCTCTTGAGACACACAAGAACCAAAGAAAACAAAAAAAGTATGCTTCACTCTTTTCCATTACAGTGAGCCCTCCACTTTTGCAGGGGTTAGGGGATCAAGACCCCTGCAAAAGTGGGGAAAGAGTGAATAAAAATAAAGTCAAAAATACTATTTATTGTAACCTGAGAAAACTTCTTTAGGCATTGTTAGGTCCTCCAATGCAATTCTATGGTCAACTTCTGTTGGAAGTGGGCCACAGAGTCACACTGGAGGACCTAGCAATGTCTAGAGAAGGGTTGTCTCTAGGAGTCTCTAGGTCCTCCAGTACAGCTCTATGGTCCACTTGCAGCAGAAGTGGACCATAGGATCACACTGGAGGACCTAGAGATTTCTAGAGAAAATATATTTATCTGTAGTAAGGGCAAATTGAGTAAGATTTATTAAAATAAATAATCTGCAAATAAGCAAATCCATGAATACTGAACTTGCAAAGGTAGAGGGCTCACTGCATTTCATTTTATTTTTTGACTTATTGTGCTATGGTGCATCAGTGAAATAGCATTTTTGCATTGTAGGTAGTGCTATTATTTCGCTTTCAACATGCTGTGGAATTCTGGGGTTTGTAGTTTATTGAGGCCAAAGAACTCTGACTGAGAATTTTAAATATCCCTCCCTAAACTACAAACCCCAGGAATCCACAGGATGCCACTGTTATAGCACTATAAGAATGTAGTGAGGAAGGTCCTCTTGTCATGCCTTGCCTCACCTGGTCTTAGATCAACTTCATAGCATTGAGTTAACCAACTGTCTCCTGCTGTAGAAGAGAGGGATAACCAAAGCTATTTCAGGGAAGTGGGCAGCGAAAGCTCTAATTGTCTCAACTCCTGACTATGGGCCTTTCCAATGGGATACTGTTTATGTTGCTCCCAACATTTTTATCCATCCAATAATCTAGCCTCTACAGCAAGGGTGGGTAATGCATGGTCTGTAAGCTGTATGTGATCCCCCACAGCTGTTATTGTGGCCCCAGGGCCTTCTAGCTCACATCTTTTTTGCCAAAAAGAATGTCTCAAAAAAACAACACTTTAAAACACTTTCTTTTCTTTTCTTTTCTTATCCCACCTTTTTCCCAGCATGGGATTCAAGGCTGTTTGCAACCACTTAAAAACACAGTATAACCAACTATTAAAGCAACCAAGTTAAATCACAGTTAACCAGACTTCTATTTGGAAAAAAAAGTGAAAAACACAAGTTAAAAACAATGTTAAGAAAAGAAATATATTTAACATGTAATAAAATGAAACACAACACACCCCATTAAAAGTTCCGTGTGCTGCAACATACTAAAAACCAAATGCCTCTCTAAATAAAAATGTGTTTATCAACCAACAGAAAAACATTAGGAAGGGGGCCAACTGAAGTTTCTGAGGAAGGGAGTTCCACAAGTTGGAAGCAGCCACTGAGAAGGGTGTCTCCTGTGTCATCAACTCTAGAGAGTGAGGAGGCATTTTCATCACATTTTTGAAGCAAATAAGAACTGGCTTTGACTCACTTTCTATTTGTTTCAAATGGCCTTAGCAGAGGCCCTAAAAACATTCCCTAAAGAACATTTGGGATTTTTTTGTGGCAGTGTGGTCCCCCACATTCTTCTGGAAGGCTAATGTGGACCCCCTACTGTTGTTTTGTCCTACCCTCCAAGAAGTGTAGATGACTCCTAGCCACAAGTTGACAAGCCTGAATTATGTAAGGTGCATTTCAGCACTGAAAGCACCAGCCAGGGTCCCACATTGCCCTGCGAAGATAGTACCCTTAACAGGTTAAAACAACACAAATCCCCCTACTCTGGTTTCTTGTTCAACAACAAGGCAAGCAGTAATGAATAATAAGGCCTAATTATTACAGTAGGAGGTTAATGACCTTGGTGGTTGTTCTATGAGCCTCCAGAAATAATACTGCTTTCCCTCATTACTTCCAAAAATAATGAGTTATGGATAATGGTGTTGCCTTTGCCTCTTCTTCAAGCTCTGATAAGATAACTGCAAAACAACTTCCTAGAGTTTTTTTCCCCTCCCCCCTTCACCTTTGGCAATTAGATCAATGTTTTATGTATTAAACCCTATGCAAAATGCTTTTTAAAAAGTCAAGACTCAGACTGATTAATCTCTATTGCAGAGAACTTGTACAATCATTTACATCCCTTCAAAAGCCATTCAAAACCTAACTCTTGGTTATTACATCTTATTGACTACGGAGGCACTGTCAATTACTTTTTAATATTCTTTGCAAGAAAAAAATCTGATTGAAATACAATTTGAATGAAGTCAGGCAATTGCTTCTTTCCCTACTGATTTAGTGAAATTTCTATTTAACACCCATTGATTTCCTTCCAGTCTTTTTACTAAAGCTTAACACCAGCATGCTTTTTAGTAGATATTACTATGTATAAAGTTTGCTATGCAGGCTTTTGGTTGCTGTGACTACTCTAAGAGAAAGAAGCTGCTACAAAGACACTTGTACATTGGTATGTTGGTATTCTCCTTGAAGTCCCACAAATCATTATTACAAGGGTTTTTTCCCCTTTCATTTCCATTGAATGTACCCAAGGGAAGAATCAAAACAGCACTTGTTTGTTCAGCATGAAAAGGCAAAGGACCTATTCAGATTTGAATTTCTAAAGAGAAAGCTCAACCTGATAAGAGACTTGGATACACTAATTTCCCCTTTTCACCGATCATGGTTATACTATGTTTATTAGGACACAGATTGAAAGAGAAGATAGTGTTGTAGTCAAGGTGGTCCTGGATTTAAACACCACAATTGCTTGCTATTGTGTCTGTTATAATTGTCACTATCATCATAGTAATATTTGTATATTTATCCTATTATTTGTCCTAGTTCTAGATCACATCACTTTAGTAGGTATTCATTACAAGGTCAATTTCATCCAGTGCTCTATTAGTATACAATTTTAAAAACACACAGACAAGTCTGACTTTAAGAAATAGTGCCTGCATTATTTTGATTTATAAGGAGGTCCAAAGGCTGTGTTTAAGGAAATAAAAATCTTTCCCCGCCCCCAAGTAATATATACTTCAATTTAAGGATGGAAAAAAATCTATGAAAACATTTTTATGGTAAAAAGGTAAAAAATAATGGTTCTAGAGTGTTGGGAAAGCCTGATGAGGAGAATCCCGAACTGATCAGAATCTTCAGGACTTATTCTTCACAAATTCACACATGGATTCTTTGCACAGAAAACAGCATTTTCTGTAAAGAAAATGACTTTGCATGGAAAATCATTTTTTTTTTGGTCAGAAAAAGCTATTTTTTTCACAAAAAAAGATAGTTGGTGTACAAAAAACACATGCAAATTTTGTGCACAATAATTCCTGAACTAGAAATAGTCTTTGAAAATTGTTATTCGCCTCCACACACCACCAGGTTTGATACACTATAATTGGCAAAATATGATTTAATTGGCACTAATTTGGGAATTGGCTGCTATCAGATTTGCCCTGCTATGATACAGTAGCAAGGCTGATCAAAATGGCAACAAAAGGTCGGGCATGTAGCAGAGGATTAGGCCAATGAACTTCTCCTAGGTGCAGTGAGATCACAAGCAGAAAATCACAGGGAAACTCCAAAACACAAAGAATTGTTGCCAGCTTTGACAGAGATGACTCAAAAAGCAGGAAGACTCTCACCGAATCAGTGGTTGTCTCAAGCACCTTGTTTGTCTCACCTGTATCTGTCCCATTATCCTCTATCCTGTCCTCTGACACAGAGCTGGCATACAGTCATCAAAGCCTTTGTCACCTACATGCTAAAACCATCAGCATATTTTCCTCACATGATTAAGACCATCAGTGCATTTTAGCCACCTTTTGCCACTCTACAGCCTCCATTGTTTGCTCAGGCAGAGAGCCATTTACACCCCTTGCCCTCAGGGCAGATTTTGGGTATAAGTATTTCTGATTTTGGACAATTTGACATAGTATCTTGAATTGCTGAGTGCCATGCTGTCACTCATTTTCTTGATCAAGTACTGTCCTTGGGTGCAAGCCCAAGCCATACCACTTTTCTCCCTCTCCTCTTTGGAATGGTAAATAATGCCCATTTTACGCTGAAAATCTCTGCTATCCACCTTTCCTCCCTGTCTCTTTGGTTAGCCTTGTATGAGTGTGTGAGCAAGTTTTGATCTTAAGTACCTGTCTGATTTATCCATTAAACACAATTTAGTATATTTTTGCATCTCTGAATGTTTTCTTTCCTCAGTGATCCTGTAAACAGTGATTAAAAGATCTTGCTAGTTACCCCACCTCTTGCAGCACTCTTAATTAGAACCAATTATTTCCCCATTTTTATACTGATTTGCAGGTACTACTAGAGAACCTAACTGGGTTCTTAGCATTTGGGGTAACAAATTTTCACACAGCAGTGGGAAGAAATTGCTAAAATTACTTGCTACTTCCTTCAAGAATGAAATTAACTAAATAAATAAATATACATACATCCCAATTCCAATAGGCTAGAGCCAAAGTTCTGAAACTTTCTTGGTTCATGGCTCTCCTAGCATCTTGGTAATTTTTCACTGCTCCCCAGGCCAAAAGAAATACCTAACTGTTCCATTTATTAAGTAATTTGGTCCAAACAACTTAATAATTATTTACATGCTCACAATAGCTGTTTGAAAATATAATATGTATAAATTGAAAGAAAAAGATATAGTTTTCTTTCATTTTTAAATAACCACATTTAGGATGTCTCTGCCAGTTTAAGCACTGCACAACTTCACAGACCTTGGAATCAGACTAAATACCACCACCCACATTTCCTGTTCCATGTTGATTTTTGTGGAGTACTTGCTTTTTATCACTGCAACCACCAAAAACCCAGATTCACAAAGCTATGATTCCACAAATGGAATTAGGATTCACTGAGATTTCGTACTCAGTAGTGGATATTTATATTTTATTAATATCCAAAACTCAGTTCTATGACAAAGCAGCATTTCCCAAAGTGAGCACTCCAACCTGACGAGTTATGAAAATATTTCTGAGATACTAAAGAAGGAAGTTTGGGAACTTCTCCTTAAGGTCAGTTTTGGAACTTTGTCTTGGGAACACATTTTAGTTCAGATGTACTGTAGACTCTCACTTCAGTTTATTTTCCAAAACTTCAGTTGTCTCCTCACTGATTATAACAAGGGAATAAACAAAAGGATATAACTTGTTGTGTCATGTCAGAATTTGAAGAAGTGTGTAGTTACTGTAGCCTCTTCTGAGGGCATAAATCATTCTAGCTTTCAAGCAAATAGATGCTACATCTTTTGTGAAGGGGAAACTACTGCTGCTCACCTGTTCTCCTCAAGAGTCTCTAGTTCCTTCCTGATCCTCTTGTCCATTATAATCTGATAATCACACATGTCTTCCTCCCTATCAGTTACTCTTTAAGACTTTCTACTGCTTTCTGACCTCCTGAGCCCATACACTTCAACTCTACCAACACAGGCAGAACATGGCATGGAACACAATGCCATTCAGCACCCATAAGGCTCTTCCTCCATCAACACCATTTAGAGGAGCTATACCCCTCCCCCACAGACAAAAAAAAATGAAGAATAAAAACTCATTAGCACTGTGCAACAATTTTTATCAAATAACTCTTTATGTTAAAGCCTTAGTGTAATGGCATCATGCCCTCATTAGAAATAAATGAAACAAAACAAACAGCATATTATCAAATAATTCATTATTCTAACATGTCATTGGTAAGCTCACTTGATAGGACAGACTTTTCTCCTGTGAATTTGCTTAGTTATAATGGGATTGCTTCAGCATGTCTTCCGTTCACAAGCTGTCAGTGTTATTTTACAGGCTGCTTTTTTTCTGAAATAACCAAAGGAATGCCAAATATATTCTGATCTGTCTTCCTGATAGAGACATTATGCATACATCTTGGCTGTTTAATGATGATTTTGCTTTACATTTGCCTCTTCATTTTCCACCTTGCTTGAGGCTATGAACAATGATTTTACTCTTCTCTGACCTGTAGCCTTAAGGGGACAGATGTTTTGATGCAAGGCTCATACTTGCATTTTCTGAGTTTTCTTAATATTATGGTAACAGCTTCTTAGATTGTTAATAAATGGCTTGGATGTCTCATTGAAACTAATAGGTCCAATATAATCCATTCTTAATAAATGGAAATAAAGTTTATATAAAAAATCCCAATAAAGATAATACTTCTAAAGGAAAGGATTTACAGCCCCTTCAGTTCAATGGGAGAATTAACCAATGTAATTCTCTGCAAGTTTATACAGTCCCACTGTATTCAAGTGTGTTCTGAAGTATGGCCTTAAAAAAGAGATGAGGAAAGTTATTACTTTTGTTGACTCATGTCTACAACTACTTCTTCCCCAATACTTCTTCCCATTGGCTTAGAATAGCATAAAATGTCACCACATGCTACATATTTTGAGTGGTATCCAATGCTGATTATATACTAGTGGGAGAAACAAATGCTGCATAGGACAGAGTTATCTCACCTCACTAAGGCTAATATTCAGTGTGACTCCGCATCTAGTGTCATCAAATTATAGGCCATTTCCACATGGCGATGTCCACCTGCCACAGCAACGGGTGATTCTGTTTCCAGGAATCATGCATTTGCACGACATTGTGGGCAACCTGTCATGATCCTGCAGCCAACTACCCCTAACCTGCCTGTATTATGCCCTATGTCAATAATGGAAAAAATCCATTACTGATCCCCAAAAGCACAACTGTCCCATTACCATTATCAGTAATGGTTCCTCCATCACACCAGCTCCCATTGTCAATCCATGAGCCCTGACGCATTGACACACAGATGCATCTTATACCACCCAGTTTGAAAAAAAGACCCCAGAAAAAGGCAAATAATCAGGTGCCATGGGGCAGAGAAGGGAGGGAGAAGAATCACTATGGACACCGTAATGCATAAGGCAGTGGTGTTAATGCTGCTACTCCTCCACAGCCGAGGAACACATGTGGAAGGGAGTGGTGGAAAATCACTCCTGTCCTGGGACTGGTGATGCTCAGATTTCCATGGATTATCCCTGCACTGAGTTGAGGTGTGGAAATGGCCATAGTATTGTTCAGCAATGGACTCCAGTATCAAACCACCTTGTTGATATGAAAAATCCACATCTAAAGAATCTCTAATGAATTCCCCTTCAATCTCTGTTTATTTATTTTTTCAATAAAAATTGCTTACCATCCACTGAAGCAGCCCATTCCACTGTCAAATAATCCTTGCCATCAGGAAGTTCAAGTGCGTAGTTAAAATCTTATGTTTGCAGCCTGAATCTATGTCTTACTGTGTGAAGAAGCAGAAAACAAGTTCACACCATGATCTATATGATAACCCTTCAGATCTTTAAAGACAGGTAACACATTGCCTTTCAAGTCTTCTGTTCTCCAGTTAATCATAAGTATCTCCCCTACAGGACTCAGTTTAACGATTTTTTTTACCATCTTGGTTGTCTTCCTCTGGATACATTCCATATCACCAATATCCTTCTTTAATTATGGCACCCAGAATAGCACAGGAGGTGGTACTCAGATGAAATCTGACCAAAGTAGAACACAGCAGTGGGATTAGCAGCTTTAACATGGATACCATACTTCTTGTAACAAAGCCTCAAGCTGCATTCCTTTTTTAATGCCACATCACACTGTTGACCCATATTAAACTGGCAGTCCACTAAGACTGCCAGATCCTTTTCATATATGTTGCTGTTCAGCCAAGTGTCATCCATCTTGTAATTTTTTTTATCTTATCTTAACCCTGCCTAAATCCAAAACTTTAAATTTGTCCCTGTTCAACTTTTATTTTCATAGTTTTGGACCAATTCTCACATCTTTTAAAGTCATGTTAAACCCTGATTCTGTCTTCTGAAGTATTAGCTACCCATCTTGGTTTGGTATCATCTGCAAAACCAGGCAAGTATCCCCTCTACTCCTTTATCCAGGTCATTTATAATCATATTGCACACTTGTTTCTTCTCTCTAAGATTGCAAAGTCAAAGTTTCCACCCCAGTGCTGAGATTTCTGTTTCTGTTTTTATTTTTCAGGACAAGGGGACCCTATTGAATGTGATCCCCATCTGACATGGTACCACTCATTCCGTAATACTCATATGTGTCCTGTAGGCTGCAGGGTTTTTTGGCATTCCATGAGTAAAGAATCTGAGCTGTAGCAGAATAGCTGTTGCAAACAGTAACAGCTCACATCCATATTTTTTTTAGCCACAACAAAAATGACATGAAATTACAGTACAGTAAAAACAGCTAGTAAGTAATATAAAGTTTTGGGTCAAGCACTTTCATATCCACCGCAGTTTTTGTTTTGTTTTTTAAATTGGTAGCAAAACAGATGAAGTTGTTAACAGCATAACTTGCTCGGCATTACAGTATGAAAGTTAGTATGTGTTATTCTTATTGGGTGTTTTTTTTAAAAAATGCAAAGTTAGCATTCCTTAAGTTCTCTCCATAGAAGTGTGTATGTCTGCCTTTGAAGGGATGTTTTTTTAAAAAATTGTTTGTCAAGCATTTAGTGCTATGTTATGTGGTTATTTCTACTGCCACTGGACTTCTTATTGTTTTAATATAAAATTATGTTCTTAATTTTAATTTTTATTTTTTCTACTTTGTTGTTGTTGTTGTTGTTGTTGTTGTTATGTCACCCTGGAAGAGTAGTTGTTGTTTTGTCCTCAAATATCATAAATCTATGATATGAACAGGTTGCTTACCTGTAACTGTGGTTCTTCGAGTGGTCATCTGTGTGCTCACACATTAGGAGGAGCTTTCGCGCCTGCGCGATAGCGTTCGGAAACTTCTAGAGCTTGTTCGCTTGGTGGGAACCCCTCCCCTACGCCGGTACTGTGCATGCTCCTCCAGCCAAGCAACAGTCTCTCCTCAGTTCTGTCGTCCGCCGTAGAACCTACAGGAACCTGAGAAAGAGGGGATGGAAGGGCGGGTATGTGTGAGGGCACAGATGACCACTCGAAGAACCACAGTTACAGGTAAGCAACCTGTTCTTCTTCGTGGTCTCTGTGCCTCACACATTAGGAGACTGTGTAGCTTACCGGTTGGATGGCGGGTCAGGTCCTAGAGCACGGAAGCCAGAACCTCACGTCCAAACCGAGCATCTCTGCGAGACCGACAGTCGAGCCTGTAGTGGCGGTCGAAGGTCGATGGCTGGGACCAGGTCGCCACACGGCAGAGTTCGTGCAGGTCTACTCCTCGCAGGAGGGCCGCAGAAGTTGCCACAGCTCTGGTGGAGTGGGCTTCCTCACGAGCTCGTACGCCAGCTGTATAGTCTGTACCACCCACTTGGAGAAGCGCTGGGTGGACACTTTGTGGCCCCTCCAACGTCGTCCGTAACACACGAAGAGATGCGGTGTCTGTCAGAAGGGAGCAGTCCTATCCTTGTAAAAGGCAAGGGCCCGACGCATGTCCAGGGAGTGAAAGGACCGCTACAGCGGTGTCGTCGGGTCCGGGAAGAAGGCAGGCAGGATGATGTCCTGGTTGAGATGGAAACTGGACACCACCTTCGGCAGGAACGAGATGTCAGGTCTGAGGACTACCTTGTCCCTGTGAAAAACAACTACCTACCAATTTCCGTGGACCGGAGAACTTCTGTATGCATCCCCGCTGTTCCCGCTGCTCGATCGGACGATATCGAAGATCCTTGCCGACCGAGCCGACGCAATCCTTGTGGCCCCGTATTGGCCGAGACAGCATTGGTTCATACCCCTGCTCTGAGCCGCGCGAGGCGATCTGCTCTGGCTACCACCGACGCCGGGCTTGCTCTCCCACTCCAACGGCCGCGTCTTCCGTCCAGACTTGCCGCGCCTGGCCCTCCATGCCTGGAGGATATTGCACTAGACGATCCCGTGCTCGGTAACGTCCTGATCGCGGCCAGGAAAGAATCCACCCATCGCAACTACCAATACAAGTGGCAACGTTTTCTGACCTTCGCTGACGAGAGAAGTGGACCAGTATCGCCCGCCAGGCTCTCCACCATCCTCCACTTCCTCCTTCACCTCCGACAGCAAGGACTGGCCTTTCCATCCTTGAAGGTGTATCTCTCCACGATCGTGGCATACCAACTGCCACGATCCTCAGCAGCAGCTTTCTTCAGGAATGATACCGTCAAAAGGGGAACCAAAAGCCCAGCATTTGCGTTTTGTTGGCTATGAGCCCAATTGCAAAGGGTATCATTTTCATGCTGGTGGTAATTCCTGTGTCGTGTCCAGAAATGCTTCTTTTGAGGAACACGCAAAATGGTCGCGTGTTCAAGCAGCTTCTGAAGTTCTCCTCCCTGTGGCTGGTCAGCCTCCATCACAGCCAGCTCAACCCTCAGTCTCCGCTCCCAGTTCCTTGAGGGTTAAAAGAGGGGAGGGAGACTTGCGAAGGGGGAGAGCTATGAGCGATGTAGCTGAGCCTCACACAGAGGAGGAAGAATGAAAGTATTCAGTTAAACGGTCACGCAGTGCTGAGGAAGGGGATGACTCCTCACAGGGTCAATCCATCCCCAGACGGTCAAAAAGAAAAACAAAAGGCATCCCACCTAAACGTTTTTCCCCAGTTCTTCAACGGTCCGCTTGTGTGCTGTGAATTGCGAGCCTGAGAGTTTTGCTGTTGTTGAAAAAATGCCTGATCGGGAGGCAGAGCCCTGGTGGAATGCCATGGAAAGTGAAATGGATTCCATTGCTCAGCACAATGTGTATTCCCTGTGTAAATTGTCCAAAGGTGTGAAACCAATTGACAGCAAATGGGTTTACAAGCTAAAGACCTCTGCTGATGGGCAGGTGAAACATAAAGTGCGTTTGATCGCGCGTGGATGTTTTCAAAACAGTTGTGATTTTGACCAAATTTATGCACCGACTGTAAAAGCACAATCTATTAGATTGTTTTTTTCCCTGGCAGCTCAAATGAATGCTGTGCTTACACATTTTGATATCACTACTGCCTATCTCAATGCTGATTTGGAGGAAGATGTTTATATGCTCCAGCCTGATGGGTTTGTAGTAGAGGGAAGAGAGTCTGAAGTCTGGCATTTAAAAAGGGCTCTATATGGTTTGAAACAATCAGCCAGGTGTTGGAATTTTTGTTTACACAATGCTCTGCAGGTGTGTGGTTTCAAACAAAGTGTTGCTGATCCCTGTGTATATGTCCAAGGGAAAGGGGAGAGTTTGGAAATTCTCCTTGCCTATGTGGATGATTTGTGTTTGGTTACTGCTACACAAGAACAAGCACAAGTGTTTGAGAATGAACTGGGCAAAAAGTTTCAGGTCAAAAATCTAGGGCCAGTTCAAAACTTTCTGGGAATTGAAGTACAGAAAGTCAAAAATGGTTTTCTGCTGTGTCAGAAACAAAAGGTTATGAAGTTGTTGGAAAAATGCAACATGTCTGACTGCAAGGCTGTAAAAATGCCTATGGTACTTGGGTTTATGAAAAACATTGGTGGTGAATTGTTTCCTGACATACACCTGTATCAATCTGTCATTGGGAGTCTCTTGTACTTAGCCGGTACCTGCCGGCCTGATATTGCTCTGAGTGTAAACATTGTGGGCAGAGCATGTGCGAAACCCACCCAGTATCATTGGCAGGGTGTGAAAAGAGTGCTAAGAAACCTGAAAGGTTCTATGGAGTACTGTTTGTATATTTTTCCCAAAGAAATGCCTACATTGGTGTGTTACTCTGACAGCGATTCTGCAGAGGATGCGTCAGATCACAAAAGCACATCTGGTTATGTTATCAAATACAGTGGAGTGGTTATTGATTGGAAAACCCGGAAACAGTCGTGCTTAGCTTTGTCTTCAACGGAGGCAGAATATGTGAGTTTGTCTGCACTCTGTACCGAACTAGTGTGGTTCATACAATTGTAAGGTTTGTGCTCGGGTCTCTGGCAGGTATGCCTTGGCGGACATGGAGTCCAGAGTGGCACCGATGAAGTCCAACGTCCTCACAGGCTCGAGGTGAGACTTCTTCGGGTTGACCTGTAGCCCGAGACGAGTAAGGAGCGTCAAAGTCATGTGAACGTCGTTGTAAAGTCTTTGTTTGCAGGACGCCACCAACAACCAGTCGTCCAGGTAAGGGTAAACGGAGGCGCCCTTCGTCCGCAGGAATGATACCACCGGGGCCATGCATTTGGTGAAGACCCTGGGGGCGGTTGAGAGCCCAAACGGCAGAACCTTGTACTGATAGCAGGTGTCGTCGACTGCGAAGCGGAGGTATCGTCTGTGCTCCGGGCAAATGGTGATGTGGAAGTAGGCGTCTCGGAGATCTATGGAGGCGAACCAGTCCCCTCGACGGAGAAAGGGCAAGATCGACGGTAGCGTGACCATCTTGAACTTCTTGGGTCGGATGTACTTGTTCACCCCTCTGAGGTCGAGAATTGGTCGAAGAGAACCGTCTGGTTTCGGTACCATGAAGTACCGGGAGAAGAAGCCAGTAGTGCTGGCTGCCGACGGGAGCTGTTCGGTTGCTCCTTTCTGGAGCAGGGACTGGATCTCCTCCAAGAGGACCGAGCTGGCCGGAGTGGAGTAGTAAACGCCTCGAGGCGGAATATCTTGAAACTCGATGGCGTAGCCTAGATGGACGATGGAAAGTACCCAAGAGTCCATAGTGACGTGTTGCCACTCCGACAGGTGTCGAGCTAAGGTCAGACAGTCTCTGAGGACTGTAGGAAGGCTGAAGAGATGTTGTTGCGGCGGCCTGCGAAACAGGTCAAAACCTCGATTTTGTGTCCAAAGAGGACTTCTTTGAGGAGGATGGGCGCCGTCTAAAGGGACGTTTCGCTGACGACCCCGAGGAAGATCTTAAATGGCCAGACTGGGCAGACCTCTGGAAAGAGGAGGTCGATGACCTTCTCCAGGACTGGCGATAGCTAGGAGGCCTGCGGCTCTGCGTGGTCTGGTGTAGGCTGATTTTCTTTGCCGTCAGTCTCGCTTTCATCAGATTAGCCAAGGTCTCATCGGTGGAAGCGTTGAACAGACCTTCCCCATCGAAGGGAAGGTCTTCGATCCTCCTTTGACTGTCCTCTTGTATGTCGCATGGCCATAGCCATGCATGGCGGCGCAAGCCGACAGATCCAGCCATGACCCTGAACGCGATCTCCACAGCGTGCCGGGAGGACACAATCTGTTGTCTGGAAATAGCCACTGCCTCATTGAAAATGAGAGTAGTGGCCTGGTGGATATCCTCCGGTACCGATTCAATGGCTGGGGCTAAACGCTCGAGGACCTTACGCAGGTATGCCGCGAGGCATGCCTGCATGTTGGACAGCTGTATGTGTAAAGAGGCGGCGGAGTAGAACCTCCTGGCATAGGCATCCAGTTTTCGGCCTTCCTTGTCCGGTGGGGTGGTATGTGGTCTGCCGCTCCCTTTTGTTTGGGCAGACTCCACAACAACAGAGTTTGGTACCGGGTGGTTGAAAAGATACCCGGCATTATCTTTTTGTACCCGGTAGAGATGTTCCAATCTCTGTGGTATCGGTTGCGCCGATGCTGGTTTGTCCCATGCCGACCTCACGACCTTCGAGATTCGAGGAGGAGGGGGCAACGGGGCGGTAGCGGGTTGTCTTCCCTCTACCATGGAAAAGACTGGGTCATCATCCTCCGGCTCTGCATCAGCAATCTTAAGGCCCAGGGTTGTGGCCATTCGCAGCAGCATTGCGGAGAATTGTTGTACATCCTCCGGTGCTGAGTCAGGAACCGGTTCTCCGAATCCAAGTGGGGGTGACTCCTGAGAAGCCGCAACCGAAGCCTCCGATTCGGCGCTTGAGTCATAGGATTCAGAGGACGGCGACTTGTCTCGCTGTTCCCGCTCCGGCTGCTTCCGCGAGATCGCAGGCTGAGGTGTTTTCGCCGTGTCCACGGTAGTAGAGGCTGTGGCGGGGGTGTCACGCTTCGGCGGCGTGACCACCGATTTCACCTTTTTTGTGGTGACAGGTGTGGTCTGGCAGGCTGTTGTAATCATTGCCTGCTTGGTCGCCACAGATTCTACAGGGCGCATTGCGGTGGACGTGACCCTGGGCGGAGACGATACCGCACGGTACCATGGTGAAGGTTCCCTCGCTCTGCGGTAACGTGGAGAGGGGGAGCGGCTGAAGGACCGATCAGCTCGGCGACGATCAGTGGGTGAGTGGCTCCGGTACCTGCGGTATCGACGTTCTTCTCTCTCCGGTGAGCGAGACCGACGGTATTCTCGATCAGGTGACCGGGACCTCCAGAAGGTCTCCCAGCACCTCGGATCACGGTGATACCGATCCCAGTACGATGGAGAGTGTGATCTGTAGGACGCTGGGCACTCTCTCCACTCCAATTCTCTGGCGTACCTTGCAACGTACAACGCAGAGGTATACCATGAGGCAGAAGAGCGGGGTTGTTCTTCCCGTGTCTCCTGTGGAGGTGGCGATCTCTGTGGTAGCTCCGAGGAGCGAGACCGAGATCTAGCCAAGAGGGAGCACCGTCCAGGGGATGCTGAGGCACGTTTGGATGCCTTCTGCGGCAGGTCAGCCGACCTGTGACGGCTCGAAGGGCGGTGGTGGTGTTCCTCCACCAGGGTTGGAGGTTCTTCAACCGGTGAGTTCTAGCATTCTTGGGGAACGTCCTCGATCTTGTCATCCGAGAGATCGATGGTCTCGCCTCGCCCTTTCGATGGCTCCTCAAGAGTTGGAGGTGGAGTAGGAAGGTGAGCTTCCCCAAACGAGGTCAGGGAGAGGAGAGAGAAAGGGGGTGGGTTGGCATGGTGACCGTCTACTACCTCTCTTACCCATCTGCTTCCTTGGGTGTGTGTGGAGCATCAGGAGAAGGTTTGTGGTGCTGAGAAACTGTACTGTGAGTCAACCTGACCTAGTCAGGCAATGACAGGTAGAAGAGGAAGAAGACCAGAGGCAGGTTTTTAAAAGGCTGTGTGGCCTTATCAGAGCCACCAAAAGGGGAGGTTTCTCCAGAAAAGAAGCACTTGAGAGGGGCAGAGGATGGGGAAACATGCAAATGATCAAATTCATGAAAATGAAACGCACAAATGTGGAGGGCCAACTGTATTAATGTCTTTTGGTCTTTAATATATTTTAGCATTAAAATTATTTTTATTCTTTGTTATCGTCTTAAATCAATTTTATTGTACACCACCCTGAGATCCTTGGATGTAGGGTGGGAGATAAGTGTTTTCATATATAAATAATCAACATCCAACTGCATCTATTTTTTTTTATTAATTAACTATAGGCAGAAGGGAGCAATTCTTATCAGGATTGCACTGCTTGAAGAAGAGTTTTATCAATTTCTTCTCACACAACATCTACCCACGTTCTTCCCTGAGTGTACCTAGAAGGGCTTCCCGCTGATACCAATAGAAAACACTTTCTCTAAGTCACACTGGAAGAGTGGGTTTTTTATCTAGTTTGCATCTGATTTCTCTATATACCAGTGGGTGTTTTTTCTTGCAAAACACTTTTTTTTTTTCGAGAGAGAGTGTTTGTGTACTACTTTCAGTTGAGGGGGACAGGACCTGTCTGAAGCCATCACTTGCTCCACAGGTTCCAAAACCCTGCCAGCCAATATAACTGCCTCTGGTTGGCTGACCTTCTCACTCTATATCATAGTCCAGGAAAACCATGTGAGCTTCTGAGAAAGGGAATCACCCGTGGTGCCTAGAACATGGTGCTTATCTTTGCTTTGCCCTCCACAAATAGGCAATCTTGGTACACCCATCCACCCCATGCAAAAAAAGACTTGGAAGAGGGAAAATTAGAAAAGGCATTAAAAAAAAAAAAGTTAAATAAAATAAACAAAGACTTATATCTCTGTTTCATGGTAAGCATACCTGGTATTACATTGCATGGGACTCCCATGGAGTACTTTTTTTAAAAAAAGTTCTTATTTAGTGTATGTCTGTATAAAGAATTAAATTGATTTAATCCTAAATCCATTTTCTCAGTGTACCTTGGGAATTCTAGTTCAGAAGAACATACTAGATGGTGCTTCTCAGGCTATCTGATGTGGTGGATGGACAGTTATTGTTTTCCAGTGTGCCAAGGACTAGTACTTTATTTGTGCCCATTGGGTACATATTTTTCTTTCTTTCCTGGAAACTTACCAGGGACTGGCAGCCATCCAGAAGCCACCACTTTGAGCAACACTGTGCTAGAGCTATCTACTAGAAAATTCTAAGCACTTCACTAAATTTTAAATCCCAGAATTACTTAGGCGAGAGCTACAGCAGTAGCACGAAATGTGTATAGCTATGTAGAACAGATGTATTTATGGCTTTAACATCTCCATTGATTAATTCTGTTTAGTGTTACATTCAAATGGAAGGTCACATGAAAAACCTGGAGTCAGAGGAAAGAAAGGGGATATAACAACAATGCTTAACTCTAATTGTTCACTATTGTCTTTTAATATGGTCTGACTATTCCTTTGTAAGGTAGATTGCTAGTGCTAGTTGTTACCTCAAAATGCCCAGCTAATAAAGGCAACTGAGACTTTGACCATTTCCACACTATGCTGTTATAGTGTTATTATTCCACTTTCAACGTCCTGTGGAATTCTGGGGTTTGTAGTTTATTGAGGCCCAAGAGCTCTGTGACTGAGAATTCTAAATGCCCCTCCCTAAATTGCAAACCCCAGGATTCCATGAGAGGTTGAAAGGGGAATAATATCACTATAACAGTGTAGTGCAGAAATGGCCTTTGTGTGTATGTTTTGAATGAGATACCCATGAGCATCTGGAGAAGAGGAATCTGATAAATGTGTAAGAAAGCAGTAGTTATGGTAACAGAGAGAAAAGAGTATTTTTCTGTCTGGAGATAGCTAAAGGGGGGCAAGTATACTGGGAATCTTTGACATTTTCAGAATACCTCTGTGCTTCCACTTCCTCACTGCTTGCTTTCCTCTGCATTTTAGTTGGTAAATATTTCCAACAAATATTACAAAAATGCTGTAAATCTCTGGTGCTCTCTAATCCTAGGTATTGTTGTTCCTGAAAATTTCTCATTCTCCCTAGTGATGGCATTGAATCCACTGAAACAGTTTCAATAACAATTTAAAGAGAGAAAAAAGATACAATAGAACAGCATCTAGAGACAAAGAGGTATTAAAGTACCATGCACATGCATAACTGATGGGCAAAAGCAGAATCTTAGTCCACAGGAATTATCTCTTTCTGTCCAACACAGTAGGTTTCATCAACTTGGAAAAAATACAAGTGATTGCATTTGTTCCCTAAGGTGGACATGACTGAAGTTGGATTTTGTATGGATTTTGATCTGATCTGTTGGAGATTTGTAGCTAGTGTTCCAAATGTTGACCTTAATAATAGTGAAACCATAGCACTCTAAATATGCCTGCAGTCTATAAAAAGTCTGTTGTCTCACTGATAATGTCACCTGTGGTTTTTTAAAAGGAAAGATTCCTTCAATTCTGGCAAATGTTTTCCGTTTAACAAAGTCAACAGGATCCACATTTTTCTATCAGCATGTCTCAGACACTGCTGTTAAAAGATGGTGTCAGTATTTCCATTATAAATAATGGTAAAAGTTCTAGAGAAGGGGGAGAGCATTAAGCTTAACACATATAAAATAACTCTTTGTTTCCTGCCCTTTTCTTGGCTAAAAGCAGTACAGGAGTTTGTACATTTTGATCCAAGTACCGAAAGTAGTGTGAAAACAGGGTCAAAATATTCTCTCCATACTCTTTTTCAATTTTAGTTTCCTGTACCTCCCAGTTTCTCCTCTTTTGAATGGGAAGCTTGGTTTTCTTTGCAAAGGAGGAAGTTTTGAGTATCCAAATTAATATTTATTCCTGCACTAGCAAAATTGCCCAGCCTGGGTTGAAAACATACCCAGGGTTATTTCTCCTCACCCTTTCGCCCTCTCCCACACCAGTCTTTTCCTTCTTGATGGTCTTCTCCTTACCTGCCCTATTATACATTTAGTCTGTACTAGCTCTGCCAGGGGTAATAAATGTCTGAGTGCCTGTCTCCTGATATCTTTTTTATTTACCACTCTCTTCTCCCCTCCTCTTCATTTTTTTTCTGTCTTGTTGAGTTTTCTTTACCACAGGACTTTACGATGTTAAAGTAAGTTAAAATACACACAAATATATTGAAAGAAAATACCAAATGAATACTCAAGCATCCTGAAAATGTGGCAGAAAATCTGAAGCTTCCTAGTTATCAAATTCATGATCAAACTCAGCTGATTATTAGTGTAGTGGGTATATTGAGAACAATGCAAGGACAGACAGAGCCAGTGGAGTGGCTCTGTTTCCCATTTCTCCCTCTGCTACAGCCTTACGGAATGGTTCCTGCCAGGTGAGGGATGATGGTTAGAAGAACTGGCTTTCCAATAAAGCTGATGGCCTGCTTGTCTTTTCTTTCTGTACTGTAGCCTGATAGAATGGCTATTATTAGGTGACACTGCTTCTGAGAACAAGAACAAAATGTAAATCTTGATGTGCATCCCAGTGAAAACAATGAGCATGCCCTTCACTGGAATGCCCACTAGTGTGTCTATCCAGTTCTTACCCATAATTCCTAAAAGTAAAGTGATCATTTCATTCCACCCGTGCTTCTTGTGAAACACATTATTCAGTTTCCAAGGAAATGTGCACACTATAATATACTCTCTCTCTCTTTCAGATTTTGATATAGTTTTCCTTGTAAATATAGTTTGCGAATAGAGGTAGAAGGAATTTTATTACAGTGGTAGATGCGGTGTCAATCTTTGTTGGCAGCACTCACTATTCTACTCTTGTGGGGAATATCAATCATTAAAAATGCTGAGTTTGATTTCCTTAACAATGATCCTCTGGCATGTCTTATAACAATATTGAAGCAAAATGTAAAATCCAAACATTTATTACAGGCTACGTACTAAACCAGAAGATAATGTGTCTTGTTTTATACACCACCACACAACTATATCCATAAACTGTACAATAAAGTAAATTCACAAGAGTGCTGTTGCTCATTATAATTCTTTCTTCTATGCTTTATAGTTCTCTAGCAAAAACTATGGTTAGTGTGCACATTGTGGCTTAGTCAGTAATTTGTACAACTATATACTTTTGAGAACCTGCAGAGTTAAGGTTAAGTTGAAAATTAGAACTTGCTATTATCATTTCATGTAAAATGACCATTATTGTTAAGAAATTCAGTATGTCAGTTTTAAGAGTTGGTTCACATACTATAGGGTGTGTATGTATGTGCGTGTGTATACAGAATGCACCCATAGGGGAATTAATCCTCTGTGCCAATGTAGGGCTGCTGGTGCTCCTACATGAACATACACATTTGCTACATGAACATACACATTTGCTGGGAAAGTGAATCTGAATCTTTCCTATGTATTTTAGAAGTGGATGAGAATTTCATTTTTTTAAAACCAGAACTTACCAAACCTTTGAAAAATTTGACAGAGACAACTTGTGACTTTGAAGAAAAGATGAAAGTGAAAAAGTGAAAGTAACAGAATTGTCTATCCATAGTGATTTATAAATCACCATGACAACATAAGCAACTAGAACTTCAAAATATATGTTGATCCATGGATTTACATACACATGAAATCATCAAATGTGACAAACTACATCTGGACATAAGTTATTAGGGCCTTTTCTGATCTAATAACTGTGTAGCATGTGAAGTGAGGAGGTTATCAGACTTTGAGCATGGTTACCAAGGAGATGTTTAGTTGATTCTGAGTTCTTTGGCTTCCCTTAAACTGAAGAGCACTGTACTGCCCATGAGACCATTGTCCTTGTATTGATGGAAGACTTTAGAACAATGATGAACATTTGTTAACTTACTTCTGCTGTTTCTGTTTTTCTTCTGCATCCATTTTACACCAAGCAGTCAATAAGTTTTCTGTTATTATTTGATCTAAGTGATTTTGTTCCTTACTGATTGCCCTTCATATCTGTTTTGATGAAGTCTTGGATCAATTAGATCTCACAATTAAGTCAGTGTCCCTGCATCATGATGATGATGAACTACAGATTTGTCTACCCCGGTGCCCAAGTTGAAAAAAAAAGGAAAGTGGAATGGTTGAGTTTTGTGCAGCTGAAAAAAAAAATTGAATGTGTCTCTCTCTGTCTAAACAAACATCTTTCTCCCCATTGCCCAAGTCTTCAGATCTTTGTATAAGTCTAGATTAGTGCAGAGAAACACCCGAGTTTCCCCAAAAGCAGTGCATGATTGTTGCAATTCCTTACCTGAACAGTTTTCACTGGTCAACTCTGTTTCCAACTTCTGCAAATTAGTAAAGTTTTTTTTTTTATTCTTATTATTTTAATAAACATTTAGAAAGTGATCTGTATTTTCTGGTCTTCAGTAAAACAATAGGATGTTTTAGCTGTTGCTGCTTCTTAAAAAGGTTTGTTTAAAGATTTTGAAATCGGATTAAGAATAATGCAATTGTAGGAATAGATGATTTATTGTGTGACAGTTTGGTTTATTCTATTCTGAGCTTCCTGGAGAGTTCATTGCCACATATTGTCAAAATCCAAACTGACAGAGGGAATGCCAAAAATTCACTGCCCTCATTTTCTCACTTAGGAAAAAAAATACAGAATGAAATTTGCTGGAATCCTAGATGTGATACTTAGGCCAGTTCCACACTGTACCTTCTTCCATTGTCCTCCTGTCATGGTCCTGGCAGTGCCATTGCCAGGAAGGGAACATAACGTGAATGCTCTCCTCCACACGCGGCTGGCTCCCAGTGGAAGAGAACACGCAAGCCACACTCACTTTCTTTCCACAACAAAGGCAGCCTCTTTCCCATCCTTCACTGGGGAAGGAAGCATACGATCATGCTTCCGGCCCTTCCACATTGTCGGTGGTGATGGGAGTGTCACATGATCACGGGTGCTTAATGGATTTTTTTCATTAAACGAATATCCCACAATTGTGATGGGTGGGGATGTTCTCGCTGTGACACCACAATGATGCCGTGGGAAAGCATAACCCACAGACCACTGCCAGTGCATCCCATTGGGCAACAGCAATGCTGCGTGGAAATGGCCTTAGTTACAGAAACATAACATCTCCTGGCTTAACACACACCCCACCTAGTTTATGTGCCAGCAGCTGGATCAACAAAAGGGCATCAATTGGTTGATCAACTTTGAACTGGTGTACAAGGAAGATATTTCCAATCCCCTCCTGCCAGTCAGCAAAGCTGCAACACAGACCATTTCCACACGGGGCGAGGGAATCACCCCACACTGCTACTTACTGGATCTTCTGGCTGTCCGGTCCGGTCCGGGGTGAGGAGAAGCAGTGCGTGGTTGTCGCTCCACACTGCCCCGGCATCCAAAATGGTGGCTTCTGGTTGGTCGTGGGTCTCAACCAACCAGTGAAGCTTGCCAGCCTAAAGCCCGCCCTCGGCAGATCGCAGGCTCGGATTGGTGTGAGCCTGCGAATCTGCACAAGGGAGCAGGCTCGCATTGGCATGCTCTGTGCTTTTGAAAGACCAGAAAAACCAGGTCTTTCAAAAGCACGCTGGAGAACCACTTGGGGTCGTTCTGGAGCAGACTGAGGTGCAGATCTATGGAAAGTAGTCCAAACCCAGTCCGCTCCAAGGTGCAGACGTCCTCCATGGAGGACGCACTGCACTGTTTTAAATACCCCGTGTGGAAATGGCCAAGGACTTGCAAAAGGGATCTTCCTTCTGATGGCCACAGCCTGACTTGCTAGAGGGAGAAGGTCGGAATGTCATCCTCCTTGCATGCTGATCAGAAGCTGAATGGACTTCCTTCTCCTGATCTGGATGCTCACTCTTAAGGTGGGTAGGGTGGCATTTATGTAGATGTCTAGTACAACTAAGCAGGCTCTGTGAATACAGACCAGTTTGGGATGTAACTATGTTATGTTTGTGTAACTGCAAATACTGAATGCCAGCCATGGTGTACAGCCACTGCTATCCCTCTGGTTGCCTTTTAGGAAAGCTGCTTCCAATGATTTATTTCTTTAATATATTCCCAAAATATTAATTCTTAAACATCTCCTTGAGCAAAGAAGTTCCAAAACAAAATAATATAATTAATATATTTTGTTTTACATCTCAGCCTCTACATGTGTAACTTGCTACTTATTTATACAGCTTAATTCTCTTCTGCTTCATGAGTTTATGAGCCACAGTGGTTTATGTGGAAGAGGGGGTTCTCTAAATTGAGGAACAGAGTGATTCACTTCTCTCCCTCCTTCTCCTCCTTAAACAACAATTTAAGTTTCTTTTCTTCTTTTTCTTCTTCTTTAATCCTATGGTCAATGAATCCCTAGAATATGTGTGTTGCATGTCATGTTTTTTGCCATGTGTGCATCTGCCTTTTATCTGTCTAGGGGAGGAGGTGAATGGTAGAGTGTGACATGAGAGGGAAACACTGTGGTATGGTACTGGTCATTGCAGAGAGAAAAATGTGTGGGATGGTAGTAACTGTAAGATCAGAACCATCAAATCATCTTTCCTCCTCCACCACTCATCATCACCCCACACTTTTTCTCTCTTGATCTTAAGCTAAAAAGATTTTTCAGGAAAGAAAAAGAGAGAAGCAATGTGTGCATCAGGAAGGGATGGTCTTGGTTCACCCACAAACATTACATGTGTTCTCACTGATCATTTAGAAGAAATACAGGTCTGAAGAAAGGTTGTCCACTCATTATCTATCAGTGATATTGTCATAAAATAGATGAAAAAGTAGGAAGCCCCAAGGTTGTTGAGAAGATGGTAGATGAATGAGTCTTCCTATTGCAGCATTTAGTATCCAGAGTAGTTCTTATTCCCACTTAAGCCAATGTAAGCTACTGCTTTAACTGAACACCAACTTACCAGGACGCCTGAGTGTGTGTGTGTGTATACACACACACACTTTTCTTCAAGTTGTTTTTGAAGGAAATAGATAAAACAGTTGCGGGGGTACTGAACAGCTCAAAATTCAGTTTTGTAATTGTCTTGAAATCATACGTTGATTAGGCAAGAAACTGCAGCTATCTTACCACTATTTCTTAAACTTCAAAAGTGCTTTTTCTGCAGGGGATCCTTTTGTTGCTGTTGTTTCAGTTCTCTCTCTGTCTCTCTCTTTCTCTTTCTCTCTCAGACACACACACACACACACTGTGCGTTAAAAATACCACATTGGAAGCAAAGAATAAGTACACTTGAAATGCTAATTTTTGGTTGGCATTTTAGTCATGTCTTGACAGAAAGTAGGGATCCAGACAGGGCTGAGAAAACAATTCTAGCATTTCCTAAACAATCACTTGTATTATCTTGCTTTGCATGAGAAATGGAAATTTATGGAAATTTTAACACAGATAATGAAGCAAAGCATTATGCCTTATCAAGGGGAACATGAAGTTTGTCTGAAAATAAGAAACAGAAATGCTGTAATTTGGTGGAACTTTTTAAAGTCCTCTAGCTTTCCTATTTAACACTTGACACTTTCATTTAAAATCTTTGCAGATATATGAAAACCATGTGTTATCTATTTATGTGTGTGTGTAACCCAGAAAAAACAAGTCATTTTACAACTACTGGGGCTGTAGTCATATACTGGATTCTGTATTGCTATAACTTCCCTATTTTTATCTAGTGAACTCTTATCATTCCCTTTTTTTCTATTAGAATGACTTTTCCAGTTCACTAATAAGTCATGTGTGTATATATTTTACCGAATATCATGTCTGAAAGCCTCATGGTGCACATAACTACATTAGTATAGTCAGTCACAACAGGAGACAGAAATGGGGGAAGGACTTCTGGGAGGAATGGCGCCTTGACAGTTGTCTCTGTGAGAACACTGCTGCAGAGGAGACACACCATACAGAGATCACTGCTTTCTGGGACAGGCACAAATTGCCCCCTGGATTAAAGGGGGCTCAGAGGATTGCTTCCAAGAGTCCAAGAATCTCCTTCTGGTGATCAAATTGCCACATTAGTGGCAAATGATCATGGGTGAGGGAAGAGGGACTGAAGCTACCAGTATGTCCTGTTGTGTGAAAAGCCTACCTGTAAAGGACAAAAAGAAACATGAAACCTCTTTCTTAAATAAAGGGAAATAAATTATTTGGAGTCAACTTAATAGAGGCTTTCTGACTACGATGATGAGATTTATACTTTGACTATGACAGTGATGTGTATAGATGATGAACATTTGATTAGTAAGATTTATAAACTTTTGTTAAATATAGAGATGGAAGAGGAACAGATTAATGATTGTTATGATGAAGTGAGCACAAAATTTTGGATATAATATACAGTTGGAACAATGAGAGAAAATGAGGTTGAAGGGAATGAAATTGACATGAAGTTATGATTTTGAGAACTTTTATAAAATGATGTATCACTGGTATTTGACACCAGAAAAATTGACCAAACTGCATAAATATGTTTCTAATGTATGTTGGAAATGTGAGCAACTGGTGGGATTTTTTTTTTTTTTTAATCTTATGTCGTGGACTTGTGGGATGGCCAAAAAAATTCTGGAATCAAATACATAGTATGAAAACAAAAGAAAAGAAAAGAAAAGAAAAGAAGGTTAATGTTCAATTGAAACCTGACCTGTAACTGCTAGGACTGATGGATGATCATTTGGAGAAGAAGTGTGGAGAATTACTATAGTGTTATCACCACTGCAGCAAAATTATTGTATGTACAGAAGTGGAAAAATACAGGAATACCAATGAGTGATGACTGGTTGATGAAACTGATAGACCAGCATACCAAGAGGAAACAGAATTTCCACCCTGCTATCATCCCCCTGGGAGAGCTGCTGCCTTCCAGTTGGAGAAAGGCAATCACTCTTCAGAAGGATCAGGCCCAAGTTTCCAGGTATAGGGCTAACTAGAATAGCCTTCACCTGTTCCCCTGTCTGACAGGGATATAAGAGGTTGCCTGGGTGGCAGACCCACCACCAAAGGTGTGACACCCAAGGGAGTCACCCTTTGGGGGAACCACTTCAGGGGTGCTGCAAGGGCCAGGGCCAGGGCCAGGGCCAGGGCCAGGGCCAGGGCCAGGGCCAGGGCCAGCTGCTCTGCTTGAAAATGGACAGAAAACACTCCTTTCTTCTGTGTGAAATGAACTCTCATGGGACTGATGAGCCAGGAAGTAGTGAGAGCACCTTCTGAAATATTGGGTGTTGGTGGGAATACAATCCAGAACCATCTAGTTGGCTACAAGGCATCACCCTAGGGAGAAGAGGGTTCTGCTGGACTAGCCAACTATCCAGCCACACTGACTGGGAACCATTCTCACTTTTTGGTAGTGCTGTTTTATGTGCTGGTGTTTAAAAAAAAATTAAGGAGCATGAATAAGGAAACTGGTGAGATGGCAATATAAGTTGAAAAGGGCAGAGGAAGGTATGGCAATGACAGGGTCATGTGCTCTCATAATGGAAGGAGACAAAGAGAGATGCTTAATACTTATCTCACCTTCCAGTTACCCTGCCAGCCTCAGGAACTTGGAGAGTGAGCCAGCCCACCGATAAAACCTCACCTTATTCTTATATAATGTCAACTCAGTTAAAAATAAGAGACATACAAGACACACATAACTTCACAGAAACTTGGCTGTGGGATGATAGTGGCCCAACATGGGCTCAGGCCCTCCCAGCTGGGTACTGTGTTAGCAGGTAAGGAAAGGGGGGCAGAGGGTAGCTGTGGTCTATAAAGACCATCTTAATCTGACCAGAATACCCATTAAGGACCTAAGCCATACTGAGTGTGCCTACCTCAGTCTGAAAATGAGGGATAGACTAGGGAGTGTACTACCTTCTGTTGGGGAAATTGAGAGACTTTGGTAATCAGACTCTCAATCAGCAGAGTATTTTAGTAATTGCACAAAAACGGAAGTTGAACAGATCACCAGTCCCACTTCTTTAACTCCACCCCAAACACACCTAATCTAGCTCAAAATAAACATAAAAACAGTTTGGTTAAAAGTATAAAAGAGTTTACTCACAAAATCTTGTACATAGTCTATACAGGTTCAATTCTTGAGGAAGGTAGGAAGAAAAATAAGCACTCACATGCTTGCTGCCAATGATCCCTGTTGGGAGATCTCAGAGCATGCTTTCAGGTCAAAAGGTGAAGATAAAAGGAAGGAGTGAATGGCAAGAGAACCTTTTAAAAGAACATGCTGGAGGAAGAGGTGTTAACCAACAAACAGGAAGTTTTCTCTCTAGGCTATCTCTCTATGCTTACAATAGACATGCAAACAAACTAGCCAGTTAATTAGGCATGCAAAGGTTGCCACTCCCAACACCCCTTCTCAACCGTGCATGCACCCCTGAAGTCCCATCTTGACTCGCAGGTTCTCAAAGCTGTCTCTTGGTAGAGGTTTGGTCAGGATATCAGCTACCATCCCAGTTGTTGGACAGTAGAACATCTTGATTATTCCATTCTCTGTGAGCTCACGTACTTTGTGGTATCTTGTTTCTATGTGCTTGCTGCGTGGTGTCATCTTCTCTGTTTGAGAAAGTTTAATACAGCTCTGGTTGTCTTCCATAACTTGAATTGGTTTTTCTTCATTTATTCCAAAATCAGACAACAATTGATCAAGCCACAGTAATTCTCTACATGCTTCTGATGCTGAAATATACTCTGCTTCTGTAGAGGATAGAGCCACCACACTCTGCTTGTGGCTGCCTCATGAAATAGGTCCATCTCCATACAAAAATAGGAAACCACTGACTGAGTGATAATCTGCAGTATCACCAGCCCAATCTGCATCAGTGTAGCATACTAACTTTGGATTGCTACTAGCTGGTAGCTTCAATTTAAAGTTGATAGTCCCTTTTAAGTATCTAGCCACCCTTTTTACTCCAGTCCAATCTTTCTTTGTGGGTGAGCTAACTTTCCTGCTCAGAATCCCTACAGCAGATGCAATATCAGGTCTTGTGTTGGTAGACAGGTACAGGAGTTTTCCTATTGCTGTTCTGTAGAGACTATTATCTGGTAAAGCATCACTTTCTTCAGTATTTTTAAGAAAATCTGTGGTCATGGGTGTTGCTACAGTATAGGCATCTTGGAGTCCTAAGCTTTCTAAAAATTCAGTAATCTTTTGTTTTTGATTTAGTAGAAAAGATCCATCTTGTTCTCTTTGAATCTCCATGCCCAAATAGTATCTTGCATCTCCTAACTCTTTCAATTCCACTTCTTTGTTCAAGTGATGTACAACTTCTGAGTAGTCTTTATTTCTGTTGGTGGCTATAATCAAATCATCAACATAGGTCAGGATAAAGGTTGAATAACCTTCTTTGGTTCTGGTGTATAGACACTGATCTGCTTCTCCTTGCTTAAAGACTAATTGTTTCAACCTTGTGTCTAGTTTCTCATTCCAAGCTCTAGCAGCCTGTTTAAGTCCATACAAACCCTTGTTCAGCTTGCAAACCAGATGTGGTTGCTTCTGGTCTACAAAGCCTGTAGGTTGTTGCATGTACAGTTCCTCTGTTATTTCTCCATGTAAGAAAGCAGTTTTCACATCAAGGTGTCTGACATCTATTTGTTTGGAAGCAGCTAGACTGAGAAGCAGTCTTATGGTACTGTGTTTGACAACAGGCACAAATGTCTCATCAAAGTATTTTCCAAATTTCTGCGAGAAGCCTCGTGCAACTAACCTTGCTTTGTAGTGTTCCACCTTTCCTTGTGCATCCAGTTTGAGCTTGAAGACCCACCTGGATCCTATGGCTTTCTTTCCTGGTGGAAGTTCAGTAAGTGTCCACGTTCTATTCTTATGCAGTGCGTCTATTTCTTCTTGTGCTGCTTTTCTCCACTGAGCTGCCTCAGTTGCAGGCATCTGTTCAGTTTCTTCAAAGCTTGATGGTTCATTTGGTAACACTAATGTTGCGAGGTAGGACAAGTGTGGAGCTGGTACACCTTTGTTGGGTCGCGTTAAGCACCTGGGAACCTGTTCTGGAGCCTGGTCTGTCTCTGCAGCATCCTCCGGTCCAGTGCTCAGGTCAGAGCCATCTGCATCACCTTCTCTTAATGTACTGCTCTCTGCCTTTAGTTTGCTTTCTGCAGCATATATCTCAATCCTTTGTTCAGAATCAGGTTGTGTAGCTGCTTGTGGTATTTCAGATGAAGGCAACATTTGCACTTCTAAGAGAGGTTCAACATTTTGCTCTTCTTCTTCCAGTGATTCTAAGATAGTCTCTCGTTCATCTGGAAAGTCTATGACAGTTCCTCTCTTATCAGCTCTGCTTTGTTCATCAAAGTAAACTACATGCCTAGTAGCAACTTCACCAGTCTTTAAGTTCATTACTCTATAGCTTTTGCTTCCAGGAGCATAGCCAATTAGAATAGTCTGCTCTGCTCTTGCACCTAGTTTGTGTCGCTTCTGTTGTGGTATGTATGAATATGCAATACTTCCAAAGGTTCTAATGTGTTTCATGTCTGGTACTCTGCCATGCCATAGTTGAAATGGTGTTCGTGTGGTGCCTTTTGTTGGAAGTCTATTCTAGAGATACGTTGCAGTCATAAAGGCATCACCCCAAAATTTACTGGGAAAATGAGCATCTGCCAGCATGCACTTTGTCATCTCCAGGGGAGATCTCAGTTTCCTTTCAGCAATCCCATTCTGCTCAGGAGTGTAAGGAACGCTCCTCCTGTGCAAAATGCCATGCTCTTCCAGAAAAGCTTGTGTGCGATGTCAAATGTACTCACCAGCACCATCTGTCTGGAGGGCTTTAGGTATCATCTCAAACTTGGTTCTCACCATGGCAACATACTTCTGTAGCATGTCTTGCGCTTGATTTTTCTCTTTCAGAAGATAAGTAACACAATACCTTGAAAAATCATCCACAAAAATTAAAGCATATCTGTTTCCACCAAGTGAAGGAACATTAAATGGACCGCACAAATCACTGTGAATGAGATCCAGTACCTTAGTGGTTCTCTTTTCAGTCCTTGGATGAAATGAGGGTCTGATTGACTTTTGTTCAACACAAGTTACGCACCTGGTAGTTCTTTCATTGTATTGTTGATTCACCTTGATTCCTGTAGTCAAGCTCTGGTTCTGTAGTTCAAGAACTGCCTTTGGATCATGATGTCCAAGACATCTGTGCCATAGGTCAAGGCTGTCCTCATTCATCTGTGCTCTAGCAACATTAGCTTGTTGAGCTAAAAGATGTAACTCATAGACACCATTATTCTGAAATGCTTCTGCAAAAAGGACATTATCTTTGGTAACTGTGCATTTCCCTTGTTTGAAAAGTATTTCAAATCCTTTCTTATCTAAAGCAGACACACTTAGCATGTTGCAGTGTAATTCAGGAACAAACAAGACATCACTTGCTACATTGTGGGTAACTCTGCCATTAGGCAATAGACAGTTTAAAGTGCAGCTTCCTGATCCCAGGATCTGCATGGATTCACCATTTGCAGCTGGAATTTTTCCTGTTGCATCTGGATCCATTTTATCAAAATAAGCATCAGAAAATGTGCTGTGATTGGTACAACCAGAATCTATAATCCAACAATTATTTTTCTGCTTGTAGTCATTAACTGCCAGAGTCTGTCCCATTAAAAGAAGATTACTTCCTCTGTAAGACTGTTTGCTTGATTCACCTACATGCTGCCTTTGTGTTGTAAATTTCTTAGTTGGAGAGCTACCATTGGCTGAGAGCTTTTTGGGGAGGGTACAATTTCTTGCAATGTGACCCTTTTTGCCGCAATTATAACAACTGAGCTCTGATTGGTCCCTAGGCAGAGGTTTGGGTCTGCCCTTCTCAGTGGCCGGGTAATTTGATCCACTTGGTCTCTGTGTATGATCAAAAGGGGAGGCCCCTTGGTCAATGCATTCTTCTCGTAGTTTAGACAAAGCTTCATTAAAGGTTAGCCCTTTTAAGTTTTGTAAGAGAGAGATGAAAGGATTGATCCCAGAGTTCCAGTCAGGAAACAAACCTTTTGTCTGTCAGAAAACTGGAATCCACAGGAATTAAACTTATCAAAAATTATAATCAGTTTGCTGATATAAGCTTCACAGCCTGCTTTAGTATGAAGGCGAAGGTGTACAAGTTCCCTCATCCAAATTGACTGAGACTTTTCATATGAAAGACCACAAATTCCTTTAAGTTTATCTAGCATTTCCTTTGCATTTTTACAATCTCTTACATAGAGTAGCTGATTAGCCTCCAATGCATTACCAATTAGGTACTGTGCTGTGGCATCTTTTCTCAACCATTGTGCTGCAGCTTCACCACTTGGTTTTTCTTTTTCAATTGCATCAAGAACATTATGGTAATTAAAGGCTAAATTTAACTTTTGTCTCCATTCTGTATAACTCTCATTGGGGAGTCGCACAAGTCTGGGTTTGGAAGCTAGGTCTAAATTTCCTAAATCTGCATGCAGCATTTTTGCTTTAGTTAGCAATTCCAACAAAAAGGAGAAAACAGCTCCCAAAAGGTAAAAGGTAAGAATTCTCTAGCTAGATGTGTGTTTCCAAAAAGGGAGGGGAGGGGAAAAAACAGCCACTTTCACAAGAAAGACACAAAGCAAAAAAATAACTAAAACCCGAAAAATCTGGTAACTGTTCTGTTCTGGGACCCCATAACCTGTTGGAGCAATTGAGAGACTTTGTTAATGAGACTCTCAATCAGCAGAGTATTTTAGTAATTGCACAAAAATGGAAGTTGAACAGATCACCAGTCCCATTTCTTTAACTCCACCCCAAACACACTTAATCTAGCTCAAAATAAACATAAAAACAGTTTGGTTAAAAATATAAAAAGAGTTTACTCACAAAATCTTGTACATAGTCTATACAGGTTCAATTCTTGAGGAAGGTAGGAAGAAAAATAAGCACTCACATGCTTGCTGCCAATGATCCCTGTTGGGAGATCTCAGAGCATGCTTTCAGGTCAAAAGGCGAAGACAAAAGGAAGGAGTGAATGACAAGAGAACCTTTTAAAAGAACAAAGAATGTGTACGTGCTGGAGGAAGAGGTGTTAACCAACAAACAGGATGTTTTCTCTCTAGGCTATCTCTCTATGCTTACAATAGACATGCAAACAAACTAGCCAGTTAATTAGGCATGCAAAGGTTGCCACTCCCAACACCTTCCACCAGCTGCTTAGCAATAAGAATTGAGAAGAAAGGAACCCTGGTGGTGCAGTGGTTAAATGCCAGTATTGCATCCACAAAGTTGTGAGTTCAATCCTTCCGGGCTTCGTACCCAGCTTGTTGGGGGAAATTAGCTAACACACTGTAAACCGCTCAGAGAGCACTTAGCTGATAAGCTACATTCTAAGAAAAAGGTTTATTTTGTAAAAATTTTGCCTATAAGTATACATGCCCTCACCATTCTGTAGATACTTTTCCCTTGTTTGGTCCTTGCTGTGGCTTTTAAAGTATCTTTATTTTACAAGCCTCACACAACTGTTTTGTCAGCCTGTGGTAGTTTCTTCCTAATACCAAGAAAAATGGCATGCATACCATGTTCTAACTTTTCCTAGTTTGACTTTGATGGCTTGAATCCTGCTGTGTACTTAGGATGGGATAATTCTCATTGCACCACTTTGTACTTTTTTGGTCCTGGTGAAAGGACAATATCCAGCACAGGTTTGTCCTGTGTGCAAGAGTTTGCAAGTAGTTATGCTCTTGGTAAGTGTGTGTATGAAAACTTAACCTGCAGCTTCTTCTAACTGTAAGTGTAAGAGTAATATCTTGGTAAGCTAGAAGTTCACAATTCATCCTAAGACACTACTGGTGAGTAAAGGAATGACAGTCTGCTTCTCAAACTTGAAAAATTCATCAGCATCATCTTCGTATGACTGAAGATTCAAATAGAGAGTGCTAAAAGATAGTTTGTCCATATGTTTTCATTTTTACAGTATTCATTAAGCTGCCTTTACAAGTTATCTAATTTATAAAATGTCTTCTTTCACATCATTCAAAAATCCTTTACAAATAATTCAGCAATACTTTGTTGTTTGCTAAGGAACAGGTATGTGTAATAAATGACTAAAAAGCATACAGATCTATACCTCTGCATTAAACTGGTTAGATGTGAGGTTGTATAATCTAATGGCACCAGCTACTGCCTCCATGAGCTTCTCACATTTTTTTTGTGTTTTCAAATCTTTTTATTAGACCTTTTCATCTCGATATACAACCAAACCATATCATTCACATTCACATATACAAATCAAGAAATAATAAAATAAATATAACCCCCCCACACACCTCTTCCCTTATTTTCCTTTCCTTATGCGAGTTGGTTTTTACTTAGCTTTTCCTGTCTCACTTTTCTCCTATAATCCTTTTACTGATACTCCACTTAATTACCTTATTATACTTACGCTAATATTCCCTTTACCCTTTCTCTAGGATTTTCTTAACTATATATAAGCCTCAACACCCTTAATACCTAGCTTAACTCCCCTTTAACCCTTTGGTAGCCATATTCCCCCATTTCGACTCTAAAATAGGAAAAATTAATGGTAGAAAAATTTAAAGTAGAGCTTCTCACATTTTAGTAAACACAACCAGCATTCTTGTGACAGAATTTCCATCACAGTTCATGTCAGTCATATTGTTAAACCCAGGAGGTTAAGTGCCATTTGTGACAACAATCTTGCAATTGTCTGCTGAGTTGGCTCAGGTCGATTGTTTTGATTTCCAGTCCTTTTAACACTTGGATGCATCTTGGAAAACGGGGTAACAAGCTGAGAGTGGAACATGTTCTACACATTACAAAGGTCCTTCTGGGACCTTTACTTCAGAAAACTATTACCCTTAAAGGCTTAAAACATTCTTTTTCTAAAAATCAGCATTTTTATTCTTTTGCCTCTGAGCTGCAGCTGGAACCCCAGAGTATTTGGACATGCATAAAAGCCCAAAGCAGAATGTGTCATCTCTTATTAATCTGTACACCACCCAGAGATTTTCCACATGGTATTTCAATATCACCCAAAGTGCTAGTAGTCAGATTGATCCAATGGAAGAAGTTCAGGCTGCATAAAAATCATTACACACCACAAAATATATAAATATCTGTTGAGCTTTTATGGTTGTAAGCTATACAGTACAAATGGCCTAGGAAGCAACCACTATAAGCAGAATGGGTTGGATTCAGGTACAGCTATAAATTGAAGGCATTGCTTGTTCCTCAGTAAGAATTCTGCTCCCACTAAATGAATTTTGACTTCAGTATCCAAATTTTGAGCTCTGCTGTAACTTAAAACTTCATTTGACCATTTAGAAATACCATTTAGACATCCAAAAAAAGGGGGATCAGCAAAGTAACCAAGGGAGCAAAGCAAACTTGGCAGCACAGCAAGTAGAAGGTATAAATTATTTTTCAATATCTCGCTCTCTGGAATGCTAGAAATTTGAGGTCAGAAGGAAATTTCATCTGCAGAGGCATAATTCTTGTTTTCAGGATAAATGAGCTTATTCTCCCCCCCCCATAACTGTGGTCAGGATGAAGGTTTGCAGCAAGTTGGGTTTATAATAATCATTTCTCTCTCTCTCTCTCTCTCTCCACACACACACACACACACAAAGAGGTATCTCAGAGATCTGTAAAAACACATGGGCTCCATGGGTGTGTGTGCATGCCTGCGTACATTTTGTACTGTATAGATATATTGACCCCCATCCTCTTCTTCATTGCCCTTGTGTTATCACGGTTATGATATGTCTGGTGAGAGCACTAGATATCATTTTGATATCAAACAATTCGGCCTCTACTTGACCGTTCTCTGCCACCCTGCTCCACGTGTTTGCAAGGGTCCTCCGGACAAGCACGTATTTGGCGTGGCCGTTAATGGTTTTACATTCCAGACTCCACTGAGGCAGGCAACTCAAGCCTCTTCGTTGCTTCAGGGAACACCTCATTGCAAACAGGCATTGCTCAGCACGATCCTTGTACAATAGACGCACGGCTCTCAGCCGAACAACTCCTTTCAGTCAAGCCATTTACATGCTGGCCATACCATTGTCATCCAGCGTTAAGCCCATCATGCAAAATTGACCTTTTCCAACTCCTTTGTCCCGCTCCAAAATCCCCTTTGTTCTCACCAAGCATAGCATAGCCTGTAGGTACAATTCACCCTATAAAAAGTCCCCACTTTTGGGACTTCCTCGGAGTGCTTTGGATCACCCTGGACTTCCACCTAGCCTTGCTGCTGGTTTGTCTAAGGAGCTCCCCTCAGCCAGCCACACTGAGCTTCCTCTCCTGGAACCCCGTCTTTCTCTCCGGGACTACGAGACCAGGTGTCGTATTACCCATTCCCTAAAAGCTCTCCATTTCTATTTCCAGTTAGCTAGTGCATGTGTTGTCTTATTTGTTGCTTACCTTTCAATAAAACTGTTTTTGTTACTTTTAAACTTGTCTGCTTGCTCTCTGACCTGAAGCTGTAGACATAGGGTAAAAGATCCTAGCTAAAGTTACCCTGCCTCTTGTTTAGCTAAGAGAGTGCTCGAGCTTAGTTTCCCCCAGTTTGTTTTTTATTTGGTAATTTGGGTGCCCCTCCCGGGACCCCCAACATACAGGGTAACACCTGCATGTTTACTACTTTTCTTCTCTTTTTACAACATCTCTGTGTATATTTGTTTGTTAGGGCCAGACATGCACGTTAGGGAGTCCAGAAGGGCAAACTAAGTAGGTTGATTGCCTAAATAATACCTGATTTCTTAGTCATTTATACAAACCAAGTTTTGAGTCAAAATGATGTTTCTCACATTTTTAGCCCAGAGTTTGTCTTCACTGGGTTTCCTTAATTAGATGATTGCATCAACCTTCTTGAGTAGATCTGGCTGAAAGAAGGTAACTCATCTTCATCACTGAGTAAGGGTATTTATATAAATAAAATGCTATACATACAAGGATGTGAAAATCCATCACACCAAGATTATTGTTCTGTCCAAGTTCTCTCACATTGCAGTCACCTCCCCTCCCAGTCCAAAAAACAAAGAAATATGTACATAACTTGTCATATGCTTTCTGATATCCTGGAGTACCACATAACCTCATAATCCTTAGTGTTCACAATATCCACTAAGACAGAAAGGACTATTCAAAATAATTAGTCATAATGATGCAAGATGGTGGTGCTGGTGCTAGTGACACCTCAGCATAAAATTTAAATCATTGTGCCTTTGTATGAGACAATATATTAGGTTACTGGTGAGGTCTGAAGCTAAAAGAATCCATCTTTCCTACAAATACTTAATGTGTAGATAATTTTAAAAAATCATTTGATTTGCCATTTTGTACAGTTCTTATTAAAAACTATATAAACAGCGGAGGAAGATGTTGAGGCCTGTTCCTGTGTTCATGTTCTGTGTGTTTAACCTGATTGTGTGATATTGTACCACTGTCTTGTTGTAAAACATTTCATATTATACTCTAGGCACAGACCACTTTTTGATCTAATTTTTATTTTTTATTTATTTACTATATTTGTATGCTGTCTTTCTCCTGACATGGGAAAAAAGAACATATTTGAGTGTTGGACTAGGAACCCAGAGACCAAGATTTGAATACCTGCTTAGCCATGGAAAGCCACTGGATGACCTTGGGCAAGTTGCACTCTCCCAGCCTCAGTGGAAGGCTATGGCAAACCTCCTTTGAACAAACCTTTTCAAGAAAACCCCACGATAGGGTCACCCTAGGGTTGTCATAAGTTGGAAAGTTGAAGGCAAACTATAAAAGAGGGGGGAAAGGGAAAGTTGCTTCATAAATATGACAGGAACAATAATGTTAAACCAGAGCTTAGTGTTGCAGAAAAATAGAGATCGAGACCCACGGAAAGGAAATTCAAAGTTTATTCAGCCGGCTGGGCTCGGTGGAATAGCTTCCAAAGACCGAGACCCCCCTTCATCAATTCACAATGCTTTATACATTTCTTTGCACAGTGTTATCTTTGGTACAGTGTCATCATGTTCGTACATGGCACCAGTTCAAGTTACATACTACAATAGACCATTCTGTGGCTGTGCATTCTTTAATGTTGCAAGTAGAACTTCTACCCTATTCCTCCTCACTTAGCACTTTGAAGTCTTCTTGATTTCAAAAGCGAAGAAATTTAATGTATGTACCATTCTTTCATAACTGCCAATGAAGGTGAAAAAATGTAGAGATTTGGATGTGTTGTGCCCTGAGCAGTAGATATATTATTCTACTTTCTTCTTCAATTCCCTAAATAATAGCAAAAAAGTATATACTATGGTAGTCAATAGCTTTGATTAGCCCAAAACATCACTGGCAGGACTAACTTGTTTTTCAAATTCTAGTGCAAGCTTTTTATATATATATATATTTAATGCCTTGATTGATAATTTTCAAAAAGCACAAAAATTCTACAAATACATGTAAAAAGGGGAAAGCATAAAGTATGAGAATTGGAAATTAAAGAAGAAAGAAAAAGAAGAAAGGAATAAGAAAAAAATAAGACATGACTTCCATTCTTCCTTTAAACCTAGCATAACACTCAAATTGTTTCAAGCCACTCACAGATAATATCCAGCAATTTTCCCCCTCCCTTCCCCCTCTTATTTAACAACCAAAAAAAGAAAAAAAGAAAAAAGGGATATTATTCTACCAAAAGTTAACATATCTTGCATGATATATCAACGTTACATATTATATGTTGCATTTGCGTGATAAGTAATATTGTGTTTTCTAATCTTAATACTAAAAGCAACTTGCTGACTTAATTACATGGTATTAATCATTGCTACTTAAAACTGTAAGTCTTTATATGTTATATGATATCACTACATCCAAATGTTTCTATGCTATTTCGTGTTGTAGGATCCTTTGCACAGTTTATTATCAAATCCAGTTTTCATTGTCTTATCTCTGTAACCATCTCATAACCAATTTCATCCAACTGCTCTTTTCCCCATTTCATTTTAAATTTGACTCTCCTCTTCTTTTGCGTCCATGCTAACCAAGAATCCCCCCCCCAAAAAAAACCCTTCTTCTTTCCTTACCTTTTATGAATATTTCCAGGTTCTTCCCACTTGCTGTTTCTTTTTATATATACATATATTGTTTTAAGTAAAATAATATTACAAATTAACACAATTACAAACTAACACAAAAAATCAAATAAAAAAATAGACATCGACATGTTACTGTAGTATCTAGTCCGGGCCTGTCATTTGATATCATTTAATATCAAGAATTTGGTCATCCCAAACTGTTCCTCTCCATGTGCTTGCGAGGCCCCTGGACAAGCACGCACACAGACACGGCCGAAAATAGCAATAGCAATAGCATTTATTTCTATACCGCTTATCAACTGAGTGTTATCTAAGCGGTTTACAATGTATTTTAGCTAATTGCCCCCAACAAGCTGGGTACTCATTTTACTGACCTACGGAAGGATGGAAGGCTGAGTCAACCAAATAGCTGCAAGATGAAATCCAGGCAGGCCAATAATTGCCGGAATGCCACTTCAGGAGACCTCCAGGCAAGTACACTTTAAAACCACATTATGTATGCACGCAGTGTACAAAAGATTCCCTGCCCCGAGCAGGCAGCTTGACACGCCGAATATCCAACTGTCCAGTACTCCTTGTTTGCATACTGTCTGCGCTATTGACAACTCTGTCATAATTCAATCATGCTAAATACTGACCTTTCGGAGGCTTTGTCTCCAGCTCAAAACCCATTGTTTTTCCCGGGAATGGACTAGCCTACAGGCACATTTTCCCCTATAAGACCCCCTGATTTTGAGCACTTCTTCAGATCGCTCCTGGCTTCCATCCCATCTTGCTGCCGCTCCTTCGCCGAGCCTCTCCCTCAGCCTCCACGTGCTGAGAATCTCTGCTCCAACTGACTTTTCTTCTGATTACCCGGGCTACAGGATCAGGTGTAGTATTTCCCCTGAAAAATCCCTCTTAAAATCCCCTATCAAACTCCTACCCTTCTTTCACTAGGTCTGTGTGAATGATTGCATACATACGTATTGACTGTATTTCAAAATAAAGAAAACAATTATTATTTACTTCTGCTTATCGACTCGGCCTGACCCCATAAACATTGGGTCCAAGATCTCGCTAGGTTTCCCTGCCTCTCGCATTGCTATAGCTTGTGCTCTTGCTAATTCCCATTCCCCAATAATTGGAGCACATTAAGGTGTCCCTCACGGGACCCCAGAAATCAGGGTAACAGACACCCAGTACCAAACACAAAACAATACGCATTAATACCACCCAACACTAATCTAAGATTAATCAAACACAAACAAACACAAAAAATGCACATAATTAAAAATCAGTTCCTGCACTTATTGCAAACAGCTTTTCAAATATTGATTATACTTAGCCTTCCTTTAAAAATTTGCATTTTATCCAAGTAGTACATTGTTACTCTTATATCTTCAACACTTTAATAATGTTATGTATTTTCTACAAATCTCATCTCTTAACTACTAAAATATAATTAAATCTATATTATCAAATCCTTGCCTAAGTAGTTCTTACTTAACAATATTCCCATTTGCTGTTTCAATATATTTGTCCAGACAAAGAGCACTTTTCTTTTTTCATCTTTGCCTCACCTCCTTCAGTCATGCCAACTAATCTTTTCATTAAATCAACTTAGTTTTGTGCAACCACCAAATGTAACTTAATGACAGCTCAGTTTCAGATTAGCTTCCCCCTTCTCTCCCATGCTCCCAACTTGGGCTGTATTCTCCATTTCACAAACCAGAACTTCTTGGCCCTCCATCTTCCTCAGTTCAGTAGTTTAACCCTCCATTAACTCAACCTGAATTTCATTTTCTGCCTCCTCCCCTTCCATATTAGCTTCAAAATCTGCACCCCTTGTATTACATATCCCCAGAGTTATCCCTCTCTTCAAGTGTAGAAATCTCTCTTCTCACAAGAAATGTGGCTCCTCCAGCATCCATTGTAGTAGTAATAATAATAGTAATATTAAGAATAAGAATGGTAATAATAATACCCTCCTGATGGAGATGGAAAGATTCCATCTTTCATTCAATCCAGCAGTTACAGAGTTAACAGTTCAGTTCTTTTCTCACCTTAACAATTCTTAATTATTCTCTTTTAAACATCTCAACTTTCAGTCTTCTTATATGTCTTGATCTAATGGGGTAAATATACTTACTTGTCTCTTGTTTACAGAAAGAAGGTAACTAAAGAGGCTTCCATTGCTGTTTTGCTTTAATTGGAAGAATTCTTCACTTTTGTAACTCCAACATTTTGCTTAAGAGTTCTTTTTTTTCAAAAAGCAAGTTGCTGGCATGAGGCCATCAGATTTTCAGATCAAAGCAACTGCATTTCATGGCAAGGGCAAAGGATATAACTTCCTTGGTCCTTCCCATTCATGATGTGTTTACAAACAAATAATGGGAATTCCAAACCTTTGTGGGTGACCTCTACTTCCTGTTTGATCTGGGGTGAGTTCCTCCAGCCAGAAATCTCTCTGACTGCAACTTTTACTGTGAAAGGTTGTCTTCACTGCACTGCTGCAGCAAGGAGCATTTGCCTGCTATCTTGAAGTGGGTGGAAGATTTTGAGCTATGAGAGCTCTGTGCCAGGCAAGATACCGGTATTTAGGGAAGGGAAATGTCTTGATTAAATTAAATGAGACTGTGGCTTGTATACAAATCACTCTCTATCTAAGCTCATCTAAACTTTTCAGCTTTAATAGTGATGGAAAAGTTAACTTTGCTGTTTCACTCCATGTTAATTGAATCATTTGAACAATGCTTCAAGCCTACAACTTCTCTCTTAACAGTGTTTGATTACTGTATCTTTTTTTGAATAGTTCTAGATATCTAAATTCCAATGTCTTAAATTTTACACAGCAATTGAAGTATATTTCACTGAAAAGCACCCTTTGCTTATGTCTTTTCACTTGATAAACATTATCTGAGTTATGGCTAAATTTGGATGTATGGCAGGACTGATCTATAAAGCAGATATTATTTTTCTCAAGGGGGTATGAAAGATGTGGACTATTATCCTTACAGGATGTTTAGAGAATTAGATTACTTCTTTTAGCATTCAAACAGACAACAATTTGAGAAGGTTGCATGGTCTCGATCATTATTTTGTCAAGTAGCTTCAGTTCACTAATTTCTTTAGGGAGTCCATCATCTGATACTTCTCCAGTGGACAGTTTACTTAACTGCAAATATATCTATCTGCTGTCAGCCCGCATGCTCTCTCTATCAATTCTGAAAGCAATTGTACAAGAATAATAAAAAAAAAATCATTTTCAGAATGCATTCCACTCATTTATGAGACTGTTATGAAAATAAAAGAATGTATTGAGCCTCGCATGTTCACAGTGGCATCACATAAAAATGAGTACTGACCTATCCAGTAATACCACTAGCTAGCTGTCTTCATAAACTCTCTGTAAAGTCACACTCTCTCAGCCTCAGAGGAAGGCAAGGGCAAACCCCCTCTGAACAAATTCTGCCAAGAAAATCCCATGGTAGATCTTAGGGTTACCATACATCAGAAATGACTTGAAGTCACAAAACAATATCAATAACAACAACAACAACAACAACAACAGGGTAGTTGCATAGCTAAGCTGCCAAAACTGTAATCAGCAATCCTGTTGCAGTCACTGATGTTTGTTTCTTGAGATAAGCCTGTCGAACTATACAGTACTTCACTCAGTACCAAACAATCAATTGTTCAGTTAATAAACTGAGAATCTGCTGTTTGTTTAAGCCTCAATAGAAGCAAATGAGAGTCAGAAAGAACAATAAGGTTGTATGCACCTTATCCCTGTCTAATCTTGCATTATGCTAACAGAAGGCACCATTTTGAACAGTACATAGAGATGGTAAGGAGAATTTAAGTAAGCCATCTCTGAGAAATTGCCTCCCAGCTACTGAGCAGCTCAACAGCCAGGGGAGCAGTTTCCCCTCCTAATTGAGGAGACTTTTATTTCAGCCTCTTCTCCATCAACACAGCACTTATGGGGATTTTATCCCTCTCACTGAATTGCTGCTTCTGCTACCTACATTGGAATAGTTGTGTCAGCCAACAGAATCACTGCTGGATTAGAAGTAGGTTCCTGGGGTGTCAGCCCCTTTTCTGAGAAAGATGAAGCCTGGTTCAATTCAGCCTCCTTTAGCGGATTTCACAAGTTGGAAGCACTGAATCTCTTGGGTCTCTCTAAGGCCATTTCACACTAGACTGTTATAGCACTATTATCCCACTTTCAACATCCTATGGAATCCTGGGGGTTTGCAGTTATGGGAAGGGCCAGAGGCATCTCCCAAAACTGCAAACCCCCGGATTCCATCGGATGTTGAAAGTGGGATAATAGTGCTATGATAGTCTAGTGCAGAAATGGCCCAAGACTTGTTTTAGCAAAATAAGGCAAACAAACAGTATGCAAGTTTCATAGCTTAAAAATATATATACTGATTTACACTTAAAGTTAAATTCAAACATATATACATGCAGTACCTAAGACTTGGCAAACTATGGGAAAGTGTCAAGAAGAGAGGCAGCTCAGCATTCATCATCTGGAGGGAAGAGGAAGAGAGAGAAAGATTGGAAAAGGGGAAGGAGTCTTTTATATGGTTGCAAACACATCTGAGTTACATTATATGGTTGCGTAGATGCATTCCCACAATCAGCCACAAGCTAATAGGGAAAGGTTTAGAGACAGCATGTACAGGGTAGAGGTATGCTGGAAGGCCTTACTGACTAAAGCTCCATTGTTCTAATACCAAAGGAAGTGGGTTAATGAGAATGCCTGTTTGGGAAGCATTTTCCAGCAATCACAACCAAAGAATGCAACATATCTAACAGAAGGATCTTAGCAGTTGCAGGTGTTACGATCATTTAAAACTGTTTATCAAGCAATTGTAGATTTTCAACATTAAACCAGCATGGTGTAGTGATTTCAGTGCTGGACTTTGAATTTGGGGTCTCAGCCATGGAAACCTGCTGAGTGACCTTCAGGCAAGCTATTCTCCGTGTAAAAAAAAGGCAATGGTAAACCTCCTCTGACTAGCTCTTGCCAAAAAGAGATGTAATGAAATTGTTTTCAAACTTAGCTATTTGGAAGGCCGGTGCAACTTGATGGCAGATTGTTAGGCAACAGGAACAGCTCCTCCAGAATAAAACCCAGTACAATGGTATACATGGAAGAGGCTTATGGATGAGAGGAATTCTATAAAAGAGAAAATTTCTTTGTGTGTCTTGTGCCTTCACTGGCAGCTAGCCAGAAAGGGTGGCTTGGGAGTAATTAAGACACCGAGAACTGGTGTCTAAAGCAGGGCCTGATTGTCTTAGTCTGCCAGAAGATTAAATTGTTAATGTATCAACATTGTACTGCAACTGAACTTTAACAAGATACTTTATTTCCACCTTTACTATATAAATGTTTCAATTTGTTTTATAACTACTGAGTTCACATGAGTGATCTAAAGTTACTGGTAATCAACAGAACATACTACCTCAATTCAAGTATTTGATTCTCAGTGAACACTTAAGACTCTAACTCTGTTACACAAAGCTTGTGATAAAAAGATAGACTCAGGCTAAGGAAATATTGACAGCGTGCTTTATTGGCCTGGAACTGCCAAACCAATCTGAGAGAGAATAAGGGCTTCTCACAAGACCCTACAAAAAGATTGCTATATGTTGGAGTTGACTTAAAGGCACATAAAAACAACAAATATTTGCAATGCACTTCTAAGTGTATGAAAATAAATAGCCCTGCACTCTTCATATGTTTTGGATGACAATTCCTTTATTCAATTTCAGTCACTGGGAATACAAAACAGAAATATGGAATCTCACATCATTATAACTATCCATACAGTAAATTGGTCTGCATGAGAAGATCAAACGGGAAGCCATTTTCTGAGGCATTTCCATAGCAAATACACTATGGCCCTAGACTCACTTTTCGCAATTCTTCTATAGGGGAAACATTTTTTTTTTTTTTGGTAGCTCCTTGTTCTTCCATAAAATCTGTAAAGTAATCTGGTTGTCTCTTCATCTGTCTTTCTATTCTTGTTTCTATAATTTTGCTTTTGTAATGTGGGAGGACATCACTATTCCATGTTTTTTCAATCATTTTGGGAACACAGTTTGCTCAACAGGCATAGTGTACTGGATCTCCACATAAGTCTTACCAGCAATTTGGTGGATGCAGGTGAACCAAAACAATCTGTTTTATGTTTTTTTTTAATTATTTTTATTGTGAACAAAAAATAAAACCATAATAGCAGTTATAATGATACTCAATATAAGCGGGATAAGGGGTAAATAAAATTAACAAGTATTATAACACACTGTAAATTCATTATTTTTTCTGCTAAATATTGTATATATTGTATTCTTACTATTCTGATACATTTTCTTTTGTGTTTGCACTCTCTATATCTTTATAATGATCCTTCTTAATTTCCTTGATACCACTTCAATTAATTTTCCAAAATATAAATAAAATAAAATACAATATCAATTACATTAACTTAACATTAATTACATTAACTTCCTTCTGGTGATGCAGTGGTTAAGTACCAGTACTGCAGCCACTAGGTTGTGAGTTCAATCCCACCACGCTCCAGGTTGACTCAGCCTTCCATCCTTCTGCAGGTTGGTAAAATGAGTACCCAGCTTGTTGGGGGCAATTAGCTTAACACCTTGTAAACCACTTAGATAGCACTTAGCTGATAAGCAGTATAGAAATGCTATTACTATGCTACGCAACCTTTGAAAAGAAAACATTAATCTATTTGTATCATACACTTCCCTTTCATATATGACTTCTTTTTCTGTTCTGCACACATCACTCCTATTCGTCCTATTTACTCCTTTAAATGAAACAATGATTCACTGTACTTAGATATGATTAAATATAAAAACTAAAGGAAAAATTCTGACAGCTCCAACTGAAACTGATAATAGTCTATTAAATAATTAGTCTATCCCATTTTTGTCTGAGGAATACTGTAATTGAAGACCATTTGTTCATTGTTATGTCTGACTTCCCTTTAATCCTGCAGGTTAGGAGATCTTTTTCTTTCATTTCAATGGTTTTTATCAACCATTGTTCAATTGTAGGGATATCTTTATCCTTCCATAGCCTAGCTACAAGTAATCTAGCTGCAGTGTCAAGTAAAGTAAGATTCTTCAATATTTTCTTGTGAATGGTAGTTCTAAATCTTGGAGCATATTCAGTAAAAATATTTCCATGAGAATGGAATCTGCATTTTAAAAATCTCTATTAATGTTCCATGTATATGTTCCCAATTTTTTTTAACTTTTGGCCAGCTCTACAACATATGGTGAAATGTTCCTATATTCTCATGACATTTCCAGCATCTGTTGTGGTACATTTTATCTAATTTTGCAGGGGTCAGATACCATTTATAAAGCATCTTCAAGTAATTTTCTTTAAGAACTTGGGCAAATGTAAATTTATTGGTCATTCTCCAAGATGTTTCCCAGTGATCCAATTGTATTTTGTGGCCTATATTCCCGGCCCATGTTATCATAGTATCTTTGCTTGTTTCATTTTCCAGATTGTAATCCAGAAGAAAATTTTAAAGTGTTGAAGTATGATGATTACTGAAGAGGAAGACTGAAGATGATCTTTTCTAATTCATTCATTTTATTCAATCAGGATCCTTCTTGTCTTAGATATTTTATATTTCTCAAGAAACTGTCAATATGGGAACTATGGGAGATTGAATTCCAATTGATTGAAATTTTCTCTTGATCTTAACTGGATGTTCCGCAGTTCATCCTATTCCAATAAGTCTTTATACGTTAGCCATTTCTCTTTAACATTTGCCCATCTTCCATAGAAAGCTTCTTGGGATGATATCAAAGATGGGATCTTACTGTATACTTTATTCTTTATAAAGCTACCAGGTTTTGATGAGTTGCTTGAAATTTATGAAGAGACTCATTCTACTTTGGCAGTTCTACAGGATGTAATATTTTGAATGATGTGAATGATTTGGTTACTGGGTGTATCCAGAAATGAAATGAGGTAATATTGCTAACAAGTTGACGATAAAGAATTTTCTTAAATATTGTTGCCTCAGATAAATTATCCCAAAGCTAATGTATACTAATGGTCAACAAATCATGTATTTGCAGTATAACACTACCTTTCTATCCATACTGAAAACTTAAATTGAAAATAATGTACAATATGTTTCTCAGCTTAAAAGAACTGGTCACCTTTCTGTGCCATACCAATATATCAGGCTGTGCACAAGCCACTTACCTAAAAATTTCCACTCTTCTTAGTTAATATGGATAAATGCCTTTCTTGCAGTGATTTCAAACTTACTTCTCCCTTATTTCCCCATTACTGATAATTTCCTGTTGTGATTGCCATTATATCATTATTGCATATACCCACTATCCCTCTGTTTAGACATATGCCAAAATTAAAGGAATCAGGATGAGGAGTGATGAACCGTTAAAGCCAGCTGCCTGTCTTTGAATGTATTAGAGGCAATATTCTCCTTTGAATGGATGTAAATGGACTTCCTCTTAAAGTGCTAAATAAAGTTGCAAGGGGGAAAAATTCAAATTACAATGCCTGGTGAAAAGAATAGAAAATTGCTTCTAAATTGTACTAGGAAGCAAGCAGTTATATTGGTAGATTATAATGAAAAGCACACAGTAGATTACAGAAAGGACAGCTTTGTCAATGACATGTCAGACTCTGTTGAATGCCAGTAATGAAAGCAATTGATACTTCTGTTTTTGAAATGCAACAGAATAAAGGAATATTTGTCTCTCTTTTTTTTTGAAAAAAGATAATGTTTCTGAAGAGACAGCAGAATGTAGTGGTTTGAGCATTGAGCCACAGCCCTGGAGACCAGTGTTCAATTCTCTCCTCAGCCATGGAAACCTACTGGGTGACCTTGGATGCGTCACATATTCCCAGCTCCCAGAAAACTCCATGATAGGTTCACCTTAGGGTCACCATAAGTCAGAAATGATCTGAAAGCACACAACAACAACAACAACAACACCATGTAGACTAAAGATACTAAATAAATAAATGCTACAACTCCCAATTTTATCCAAAACCCCTACCTTAGAAACTTAGCAGCCCTATCAATATAGGGATTTCCAAGGTACTAGGGAGGAGGACAGTTAGAAAAGATGCATCCAGCCCTTTCCTTGGCAGTGAGGTGTTTTGCGGCAGACGTGTAACAGGAACTCACAAGGGTCCCTGCAGCAACCTGTCACAAAGTGCCTCACTGCTAGGAGAGACCTGGATGTGTCTTTACTCAGAATTACATTCCACAATATCGCAGAAATCCCAACACTGATGGGACTGCTTATCCATTTGGGAGCCCTTTTGGCCATTACAATGGAATATTGACTGTAAACATGGATTCCAAAATTTACAATGTCATAAGTCTAGCTTATGACATTGTGAATATTCAGCAGCCATAGATATTTCTAATATCTTGGTTTCTTGGAACCAATGAGGTTTCTGAAAATATGTAACTTTTTTTTTAACTCTTTCCCTACAACTTCACAGACCTATGCCTATCAAGTGTGCTTTTATCACAGCCCCTAAATAATTGCTAACCATGAATGGAACTGTATATTACACTTGGAAGGGCACTGCTGTCAGCACCCCCTTCTTGCCAGCAAGTGAGGCTGTGACAATCAGATACAGGATGCTTTTTGCACATCCTCATTGCATCCTTGCTCACTGGTGGACAGGGGTAGAAACATTATCCTTCTTGCACTCGGATTAGAAGCTGAGCAGACCTCCTTCATCTGATCTAACTGCTGGCTCTTAAAGTTGGTAGGGGAGGAGACATTACTTAGTTATAACTAGGTAATTGTTATAGGATATTGGAGATTGCTTTCACTCCTTGGGCCTTTCTGTACTACACTGTTATGGTGCTATTATTCCACTTTCAATATCCTGTGGAATTCTGGGGTTTGTAGTTTCTTGAGGCCAAAGAGCTCTCTGGGTGAGAACTCTAAAGGCCTCTCCCGAAACTGCAAACCCCAGGATTCCATAGGAGGTTGAAAGTGGAATAATAGCACTATAACAATGTAGTGCGGAAAGACTCCTAGTGTTGAATTCTCTCTATAATGAATGGCATCAGTTAGTCAATGTCCTGGATTCATGCATTTTGCTTTTCCTAGTTGTATCGCCAGCAAACATATGCAGTATGAAGATATGAGGACAAGAATTAATCCCATACCCTATGGGTATCTTGGATAAGTTGTACAAAATTGATAGACTGAATCCAAGAATTGTGGTGAAGTTCATTTCTAGAGGTAGGAAGTCAAGCCAGGTGCCAAAACCAGAAAGATAATTATTGTTTAGGAAAAAGTTCAAGCAGGAACCCTTTTAAAGCATTTTCTGTGGAGATAGCTCAAAGATTAACTTGGGTATGCAGAACCAGTCCAGAGTCTGAAAACACTTTACTGCTATAAAGAAACTCTAGATTATTGACTTATTCCTGCACTGGCTGTGCACATGCAGCAGAGACCTCTGACTTCTGGTGGCTTCTAACATTTGGTTTAGAGGGACGGCAATATCTTCGTGTTGCTGACTATGCTCTGGAGTTTCTTCCTCAGAGGCAAGACATCTAACCAGCAACATCATGAATATATTGTAATGTCTGCTACTGGACTTGTCTGTTAGAGAGTCAAACATCTCCTCTCTCAACTAAGAAGCTTCCTAGAAATCATAATCTAGCAAGCCAGGGAGAAAACTAAGGTTAAGCATACTGGGTTTGGAATGTAGAGGAAAATGTAAAAATTGAGGAAAATGCACATTTCCAAAAACCAACAGTAATATGGCACAGTCCAGAAATAGATAGAGCACATAAGGCTACCAGCCATGTGTTCTTGTTTCAATGATGCCAGGGGGTGTTCTTTAGTGAAAATGAGTGATATAGTGCTAGATTTTATTGACTTTGTCTTTGACTGATTATCTTTGATATTCTACCTTTTGATGGAAAGTATAGATATACATTATTGTTGTCATCATCATCATCATCATCATTACATTTGAAGAGCAGGAGCTCTTAACAACCATTATCTCCGGGGAGAATCCAAAAATGCAGGTAGCTGTGCTAATCCTTGTCAATAAACCACCATGCTTACAGCTAGTATGTCTAGTGGTCTGAGCACTGGGCTCTGCCCAGGACACCAGGGCCCTTTCCGCACTGAGGCTTCTAGCGCAAGCAGGGGAGGCCGGCAAGCGCAAGAAGGCTCGTCCGGGAGGCTGCCGCTTCCCCCTCCTTCCTTCCGCAGGCGAAGGAACCAGCGGGGAAGCGGCACCGAAGGAGGCTTGTCGCGCAAGCCGCCCTCCCCCCCGTGCGAAGCGGGAGACCTCGCGCCGGATTCCCACCCCGCGCGCGCGTGCGAAGCGGGCGGAGTCGCGCCGGATTCCTCCCCCCGCGCGTGCCGGATTCCTCCCCCCCGCGCACCGGATTCCTCCCCCCCGCGCGCGCCGGATTCCTCCCCCCGCGCGCGCCGGATTCCTCCCCCCGCGCGCGCCGGATTCCTCCCCCCCGCGCGCGCCGGATTCCTCCCCCCCGCGCGCGCGAAGCGGGCGGCGTCGCGTCCCCCCACACGCGCGTGCGCGCGCGAAGCAGGCGGTGCGTCCGTCGCGCTACCTCCCCACCCCGCTCCTTCCTTCCGCAGGGGCGGAGGGAAGGAAGCACGACCCGGCCGGCTCCCGGAGGCTCCGCACGAAAGGTAAGTGCGGGTGGGCTCCGGGAGCGTTGCGCGAGCGCGGGGTGATTTTCGCTTGTACGTGAAAATCAAAAAACCTGCGCTCGCGCCGCTTCAGCCCCGTGAGCCGGGCGGAAGTGGAAGTGCGTCGTGCGGAGCGATGCTCCCATTCCCGCGAGGCTCACGGGGCTATTGCGCACGCAAAGGCCCGTGCGAAAAGGGCCCAGGATTCAATTCCTGTTCAGCCTTGAAAATCCACTGGGTGACCTTGGGCACATCACATACTCTCAGCCCCAGAAAACCCTGTGATACATTTGCCTTAGGGTTTCCATCAGTTGGAAATAACTTGAAGGCACAGAAGAATACCAACAAAACCAGTTTGATCAGTGTTCATTTGTCTATTCAAGACCAAGCCATCCTAGTATGCTTTGCACCAGAACAGGAATAGCTTGCAATATATTTTTTGTTTAAACACTCCATTCCCTCCCCTTACGCACGCGCGCGCGCACGCGTGTGTGTGAAACAGAGAGAGAGACAGAGAGAGAGATAGCACTACTGTTGTGACTTCACCTAACTCAGAAGAAAAAGAGAGGACAGATAATGTTGTGGACCTCGATAATCAAAATGTGTTGACACTCTGACCCTTGGAAACTTGGTCTCGCTAAAGCAGTGGTGAGAACTAAATAAAACAATGTTGAATAAAACAGGTCCCAGTATCCAGTAGAGATGTAAAGAAGTATTCTGCCTTGTCCATTTAAAAAACATTCTGTATGCCATTTTAATGCATATATTCTTAGCATCCAAGAACCTCAGTTTATTAATAAAGGCAATTTCTTACCCAAAGTTCTACACAAGAAAATGACAAATATGCATATTTAGTGGGAGCGTCCCCATGGAAACCATAACTCAGCCATCCTGCTAACATATATTACAGAACATGTTTATGCAAAGGGGATGAGATACAGTCTGGGTGAGAGCTATAACTTTGATTTCACAGACTATGGTGTATGTTAAATGTCAGCCATAACTTTGCATTAATATATTTTGTGATTCATTTATTATATTTTCAAAATAGGATGCCACATTCTCACAGACTGGAGGAATCTATTGTTAGGTTACTCATAAGAGGTAATAAATTAAATTCTTGCTGTTGATTTAACTGTGTTTTTTTTCCCCTGACTGAATTTATATGAAGGAAGGTGGTAGTATAAAATGTATCTTTTCAGCAGGGAAGGCATCCATCTGCTGGAAATTTAAGGTAGCAAAGTAATGATGATGTCTGCCCCTCTCCTCCATTTGAACCTCCTTGAAGAATGGGAAACTTTCATCCTGCAGGCAGGACGCAGTCTGTGGGAGGTCCCCATCTGTCTTGGCAGGTTTTATTTTTATTATCTATTATTCATTGAATTTGTACTCTGCCTTTCTTCTAGGGTGGGATCCAGGGTGGATAAGATTTTGGCTGGCCTTATCTCAGAATATTGCTCAATGATAAGGGATCTCTCCTCCTCCTCCTTCCAAAGCCTGTAATAAGATTTAAGCTTCCACTACTATCAATGGAAGTGTTAAAAGCTTACTTGAAGTAAAGGAGGCATGAGGAACCAATTTGCACACACCCCAGCTCTAGTAATTGCCCATCCATGTGGGGGATTCATATTTACAGTCATTAATGAGCAAACTGGATCCCTCACATCAAGCTTTTCATCCTGGAAGCACAGCAGCTGAAGGTTTTCTGAGGTGCTGTAGACCAGGGCACTGGGAAATGATGTTAACAGTGACCTCCTTGTCATGGGGAGTGTAGCCCCACAGGTGAGTGACTCAGAGGTCCATGCATGATAGCAATGCCTCTGGCCCTTTTCGCACGGGCTTTCTGTCGCGCGACAGCCCCGTGAGCCTCGCGGGAGTGGGAGCGTCGCTCTGCACGACGCACTCCCACTTCCGCCGCGCTCATGGGGCTGCAGCGGCGCGATCGCGGGTTTTTTGATTTTCACCTCAAAGTGAAAATCACCCGCGCTCGCGCAACGCTCCCGGCGCCCACGCACACTTACCTCCTGTGCGGAGCATCGGGGAGGCAGCCGGGTCGCGCTTCCTTCCCTCCACCCCTGCAGAAGGAAGGGGTGGGGCGGGGCGCTAGCGCGACGGACGCAACACCTCCTGCTTCGCGTGCACGCAGGGGGGACAGACGCGACACCTCCTGCTTCGCTTGTGCGCGGGGGGGACGGACGCGAGAGCCTCCTGCTTCGCCCGGGGGAGGGCAGCTCACGCGAGAAGCCTCCTCCGGTGCCGCTTCCCCCTCGTTCCTTCGCCTGCGGAAGGAAGGAGGGGGAAGCGGCAGCCTCCCGGAGAAGGCTTCTCGCGTGAGCCGCCCTCCCCCACTCACGCGAGAAGCCTCAATGCGAAAAGGGCCTCTGTGAAACAGTAGGGAGGCCTGTGAGAAGGAGGTAACCATACAGGATCTTTTACACCTATGTATACAGGTGCTAATGCAGGAACACCAGTTGAAGATTAAAAGTATGTTTTGTTTTATTGGGGAGATATCATATCCATGCCCAAGATCTAAGCAGCCTCACAACCACACAAGGCTAACTGAAGGAGGAAAAAAATTGGATAGTGAGAAGTCAGGGAGAAGTGGGTGAGAAGTAAATACCTATGCTGCAGAGAAGAGACAAAGTGATGTGGCTCAGACTAAGGGTCTAAGGGGTAGTACAAGAATGGGAATCAGAGCAGCAGAATGACAGCCTATATCCAGAATACTATGAGTTATCAGACTCAGAGCCAGGGTTTAAATACTCTGTTTCTACCCTAAGGGGCTGTCTGGCAGAGTAGACAATGGGGTCCAAAATGGGGTAATGGCTTTAGCATTAGGTAACGAAGCCCTGATGAGAATCGTGATAGCTCTTTAATGGCTGAGCAGGTGAGGAGACAAAGGAGAATGATGGCGAAAAGGAGAAGTGGGTTGAAAAGAGGTTGTTTCAGATGCTTTTGTTTCTGAAGGCTGAGTTGTTGAGGGCACATTTGCAAGCTCATTAACACCAGAGCTTCGTTGGCTATGACCTGGCCATGCCCTGAGTTCCCATCTGACCTACTTTCACATGTTTTCAGCCTGCCCTCTTTGCCAGCATGGCCTTTCAGCCATAGCAGCATATAATTTATATTTCATACCAATTAAATGGTATTTGCCTATTATACCATATCATGGAGTGGGGGTATATGGCTTGGTAAAAAGTGCCTTGAGAGAAACAGTTGTGGCAGGACCCTGACAATCTCTCCAACTACCTATTCTCAATGCACCCCACAAGCAGAGGAGAGTTGCAGATGCCATTTACCTGTGCCTTAATCCATAGTACCTTAGAAACCCTTAGGTTGAGTTTTGGGGGTTTTTTTTGGGGGGGGGTTGTGTCCAAACTCGTAAGCTTATTTTGATAGTGATATGGAATGCTGCTGTGAAAGGTAATCTGTTAAGTACCTGCTGATCTTCTTTTGTATTTTTAGTAAAAGTGTCATTTGTAATTCATGTAGATTTTTGGATTCTCTTCATTGTCAAGTAATTTAATCAGCATGTTTGCATTTCCCTGGGAATTTATTAAGTTGTTCTGCAATGTATGTAGAAGCCTTGTCAGTAATATATAAAAAAATACTGTGTGTGCTGTTTAAAATGGTGGCCTTCTGATAATGCAATGTAAGCAGTTTTACAAATTGCTCTTTATGCAATTCTACACACAGGAATGTTATAAAAGTAAACACAGTTAACTGATGAAACTGATGTTTAAAAAGTTTTTACATTGATGACACTTGACACAGACCTTAAAGTTTGAATTTGTGGCTTAGTTATTATTCCGGTCATCTACCTTTATATCATGAAAACATCAGTTTTGTGGATATTTTCATTCACTGGGGTAGGATTACACAGAGACAAACTTCTGTAATGAGGTACTCAGGCTAGAAAAAAAAATTAAATAGGATGACCATCTTCCTTTGGCTCTCTGGGATGTTAGGTACCTTTTGGCCTAGTCAGGCTATAAATTCAGCATACTCATGTTGCTTTTTCTAGACATGGTTGGACTGCAACTGCCATCATCCCTAGGCAGCATAGAAATAGTTGTGATTGATAGAGTTGCAGTATTACAACATATAGGGCTACATGTTCCCTAAGTTTTGCTAGAATGCTTCCAGAATAGACTTGAATCTTTTTTCTGAATTACAGATGGTGTTTTTTTAAAAAAAAATAATGTCCTTATGGATCCTTTTGTTCTAGTTATCTTGCTAACTTGTTTATTCCATTTCTCTTTCCCTCTTTCCTCCTCCTGTCCAAATTGGCAGCACCTGGCTCTCTCTGTCTCTGCTTGTTTTTCTGTTTGATGCCATCTCATATCCTTGTTCAAAGTTCCTTTAGTTGGATCCCACATAATGGTTGACCATGCCTCTGGAATGCCTTTACTGTGCATGTTCCACCCATATTCCCTTCTTCTTCCAAACTGTTTTATAAAAGAGAAGATATCTGTTTGCATTCTAATTTCTTTAATAAATAGTTCCTCAGAGCAGCCTCATAGAAAATTACTTCTGCGTACAAGTCTACTTTCTTTTCTAGGCTCTAAGGCCATTTCCGCACTATACTGTTATAGCACAATTATTCCACTTTCAACATTCTATGGAATCCTGGGGTTTGCAATATAGGGAGGCTCCTCAAGAGTCCTTGAGGCCCTTATAACACTGTAAGAATCTAGTGTGGAAATGGCCTACATCATCAGTTGGATCCATTTCCACACTACATTGTTGCTGGCCAGTACCTGCTTGGAAAATTTAGGCTATTTCCCCATTACACTGTTATAGCGGTATTATTCAACTTTCAACACCCTGTGGAATTCTGGGATTTGTAGTTTACTGACGCTAAAGAGTTCTTTGGCTTGAGAGTTCTAAATGTCCCTCCCTAAACTGCAAACTCCAGAATTCCACAGGATGTTAGAAGTGGAATAATAACGCTATAACAGTATAATGTGGAAATGGCCTAACAGAAAAAGATACAAGTTGTTATACATACTGAGAATGTTCACAAGTTAACATATTGGTTGGCAAGCTGTTGGTTAATCCTCACTAGAGTAAATTCATTCAAATAATTGTTGAATAGTGAGTCAATATGTTGTAAATCTCAATTTTCAATGGATTTACTGTAGTTAGAACTAACAACAGAATTCAGGACACTGTATGGTTACTTCTGATTTTATGTTGCTGTAACACAAAGTCTCAAGAATATTTGTGTGAAAAATTGTTGTTGTTGCTGCTGCTGCTGCTGCTGATGTTATTATTATTATCAGGATTGATCACTAAAGCTCTTTCTGCACCATGTGGCTTCCCCACCGTGGGGACATGATCGCAGCACTACACAGGTCGTGCTTCTACATAACGTCATCACGGTCCCACTGCCATCTTGTCCCTGCATGTTGCATGAGTGTGATATTTGTAAAATGGAAAAAAAAATTACACTTACTGTCACATCACACTGCCACCTTTTCCAACCATGCTGAAGGGTGGAAGGGCATTGGCGATGCCTCCCTCCCCAGCACAGCAATGGCAAATGCCTGGCTACACTGCAGAAGGAATAGGTAGGGCCAGAGCACTCCCTTCCACTGCAACTGGGTGAGGTGTGGAGGGATGCGTTCCTGGCATGCTTTCCCTCCCATCGGGGCTGTAGTGAAAGACATTGCTGCACCCCATCATGCAGAAAGGGCCTAATCTATTTTTCCGTGCATTTCTTTTGTATGTGAAAGAGCAACAGATCACTACCAGCGGCAAAAGCTGCATAGGTGACAACTAGGCAAGTTTTATGTAACGGTAAGGAAAGAAAGATCTAGACTAACAGCCTAGTCCCTGTTCATCATGGATGTCTATTTAGACTTAGAGAATGAACGAGCATGGTGGCTCATGTTCTTCTCATCTCCATTACATGGCTGGATGAATAAAAGTGTCACATGGCTGCACTGCTGGCTGGGTAATCCTCAAAAATAATGGACAGACCAGCTGGTTATTAGTGGGGAAGGCCTTTGCTTTCTGCCAATGATACACTCAGACCTCACCTGCAGCTTCAGCCACTTTGTCAGCTGACTTCCCCACCTACCTACCCTCTCTCCCTTATACTTGTTTCTATTGCTATGGACAGGTGGTACTCAAAGAATAATGAGGATGGGAGGAGACTTTACCCATATGTGTAATTTATTAGACTTTGTCATTTAAGTTGTTTATTTCATCTACGTCTTTAACATTACAGCTTATTTGTAGGTAAAAGAGGCATCAGGCGGGGTAACTGTAGCACACTTCTTTAAAGGTGGGTCCTTATAAGGGATTGCACAGTACAGTTTCAAAGTACCATCCCAGCTTAGTGGCCACATGCTGGTCACACTGCTAGGTACCAAAAATGTGCATTCCTCTATGCGCATTGAGGTATGCACATTCCAGGCTAGAACCATACTATGCCCATTCTATACCTGTCATTCTAGGAACTCCCAGGTAATGGACTCAGAGTGGAAATTGACGGATCAGTGCTCAGGTTGTCCCATGACAGATCCCGGCCCTGTGATGTGATAACCTACTTCTGTTTATGTGTACTGTTCCCACTTCTGCACTTTAACAACAATGCATTGTCATTAAACAGTGATATTTTAGTGATTTTCATTTTCTGTGCTTCAAAATTTTTGGGCACATACTTTATCTATGGGTTAATATTACATATTAAAGAAAATATGTATGCTCTAGGATTAACTTGCAATTTTGTCAGACATCTATGCCACAGTAATTGCAAATTAAGCCCATATTTGGCTTCCAATAGCTAGCAATAGAAAACCATAGAAAATAGACTTAGTAAATGAATGATTTGTAAGTATTTTAAATGATATATAGACATCCCTTGTTAACTGAGGGAATGCCTCTTCTCAAAACATGTTAAGAGTGTTATTGTCTGCTTGAAACTTTGACTGTACTCTACTGTTTGTTCAACCACCGTCAATTTACCCATTCTCATTGATCTGGGCTACTTTGAGTATAGGAAAGCACATAATTGTGCTGTATCAGAAATAGTGGTTGCTGTCATGAAACCATTTTTTTCCAGTAGATATTTATTGCCCAAATTTGCTAATGTTAGCCTTCCACATCTGAAACTGTACACAAAAGGAGACTGAGACAAAGAGAACATGCAAGCTGACAAAGGATATCAAATAACAAATATTATCCTGAAAGATGCCAATCTACAGATTAATGACAATAGAGGTGGCAATAGGAATCTGAATAAAACTTGTTTATACAGCTGAGTGCTGGAGGTAGGATAGCTTCTCAGAGCTACACATGACATGATAAAGAACATCATGCTGTCTCTGAAATTGCCAATCTTATTTTGAATTCCATTCCACTCTCTTATACTGGAAATAGATGATTGTACCATGAATACTTTCATCTCAGCAGCTGCCAATGATCTGCAGCAGCATGAAAAAATTCCCAACACCATGATGTCTTGTCACATGTTTCTCAGTTCTTTAAACTGAGAAAGGAGAATTCAATACACCCATTGCCATTTTCATTTAGAGTTCATATTAATAGTTTATCTTAATGATAAATTGTTCCATGATTACGATTTGGATCATAATACTACAAGTTAAATTCAAAGATTGTAAAGAATCCCAATGTCCCTGCTTACATGAACTTATATTTGATGTGAACTTGCATGCCAGACCCTGTTGTATTTCTGGATTCAAATCATGAAAAATGTTGGCTCATTGATTTTGGAACTTCTGTTTTCCTACCAGTGAGACATTTACTCTGCCTTCCCCAGGCCCTTTTGTATTATACAACTGTAGCACTGTGATTCACCAGAAGATCTAAAACTGACCACATAACACCTATTCTGAAGTCTTTACATTGGCTGCCTATTAGTTTCCGGGCACAGTACAAGGTGCTGGTTCTTACCTATAAAGCCCTTCATGGCTTGGGGCCAGCCTACCTGCAGAATCGCCTTCTCCCATATAATCCACCACGCACACTAAGGTCCTCTGGGAAGAATTTACTGCAGCCAGTCAGAACTAGGTTGGCTGCAGTTACCCAGAGGACCTTTTCTTCTGTCGCTCCTAAGTTATGGAATGGCCTGCCGGAGGAGACCCAGCACATTATCAGTCATGACTGCTTTAAAAAAGCAGTCAAGACTGTCTCTTCCGACAGGCTTTCCCAGACTAGTGTTCCACCGCCTCTCATCATTTGTCTCTTTGTTCTAATTTTGTTTTTAATTTGTTTTTAATAATTAATGTGTTTTAGGGGGATAGAAGGGTTGGTGGGTGGGAAGGATGGGGTACATTTTAATGTTTTAATGTATTTATATATATTTTTTGTAATGCCGCCTCGATCCACTGGGAGAGGCAGGATAAAAATAATAATAATAATTATTATTATTATTATTATTATTATTATTATTATTATTATTACACTTTTAACTGTCATAGCTAAATCCTATGGAATCTGGGGGTTTGTAAGCAGGAGATGCAGAAGAGTTCTTTGGTTAAGAAGTCTAGATACTTATCTCTAAACTGCAAATCCCAGGATTCTATAGGATGTTGCCATGAAGTGCTATAATTGTGTAATGTGCAAGGGCCTTCCATCTGCATGGAAATGGCTTTAATAATGAGTCTGATCTGAAGAATTTTATGTTTCTTTCCTTATCCTCCTGCTCTTGGTACCACCTAAGCCTGATGAGAAATTCTGGAGATCTGAAACCCTTTTTTGTTGCATTTTAGTTGATTTTTGTGAAACAGGAGTGACGAACTGTAGCATGCCCAGGGACCAATTCATTTACTGCTATGACCCCCTGGGGCCATATGGACTACCAACAATGCCTCTCCCCCCCCAAAAGAAAAAAAGCCAAAAACAAAAGAAAAATCCAGGAAGCAGATGGAAGACTGGGTTTAAAAAGCAGGTATTTTTCATATTAAATAGGGGGTGGAGGTTGCAATCTATTTTGTTTTAAAAAAAAAATGAATTCCCATTCCTAGAGGCTTGCTAATGAATCAATTCATCTGTTTGGAGGAGACCAGAAAAAAAAAGTCCACTTTGGAAAGTCTGGACAAATCACAGACTACAAAATCAGGACTGATATATTGCCCACTCCTATTATGAAGGTATTAAGTGATGTTGGATTCTGTTAGTAGCAACATATTGGTAGCAACATAGCTACCTTTTTTTTACTTGTTTGTTCAGGTCTTTTATTTTCTGTATAAGGTCTTGATGGGTTTTCTGTTCAGTTAGAAGAGAATGAGAACTGCAGCATCTGTCATGCCAAGACCAGAGCAGACAATTAATCAACAAGCAGCAGACCAGGGCTTACTCACAAGGCAAGAGCAGGGAAATGTCCAAACAGAATTCAGGTTCTGAAGCAAACAAATCCAAAGGGCAAATCCAAATCATAGCCAGACAGGCAGAGGTTCAAGGTGATCCAGATACAAGAGAATACAACACAGGACCTCACAGCCAGAAAGATCAGTTGCTAACCCTGAAAGGGAAGGGCCAGCTGAAAGCCTTTTATTTACTGATGCTGTCACCACAGGTATTCCTTCATTAGGGCTCGTTTGTTACTTAAACACACTGAGCAGAGCAGCCGCTTCTTTTGACGTCGTCTCTCTTGCACAGCAACTATCTGTGTTGTCTCATCCTCTGATATTTGTCCTCTTGCTCAGGCCCCTGTTGTTGTTTGTTATCTTTTTTCTGAGCAAGCTGTTACCCTGATTTCTGGGTGTCCCGTGAGAGACACCTAAGTGTGCTGTAAATATTACAAAGTTGGGAATTAGCAAAGAGCACAAGCTAGCACTATGAGAGGCAGAGCAACGTAGCGAGATCTTTTACCCAATGTCTATGGGGGCGGGCTGAATCAAGGAGCAAACAAAAGTAAATAATAATTGTTTTATTGATGTACAGCACAGTCAAACATGTGTATGCAACACACTCACACAGAGAACTATTGAAATAAAGGTAGGAGTTGGATAGAGGATGTTTAAGAGGAGGTTTTGTATGGAAAATACTATACCTGTCCTAAAGCCTGGGTAGTCTGAAGAGAAAGTCTGTAGAAGTGGAGATTCTCAGCATGAGGAGCTGAGGGGAAGGCTCGCCGAACGACGCAACAGGAAGGCGGGATGGAAGCCAGGAGCGATCCGAAGAGACTCTCAAAGTCAGGGGGTCTTATAGGGAAAATGTGCCCGTAGGCTAGTCCGTTCCCGGGGATAACAATGGGTTTCAGGCTGGAGACAAAGCCTCCGAAAGGCCAGTATTTTACATGATTGAGTTATAACAGTGTTGTCAATAGTTCAGACAGTATGCAAACGCGGAGTGCTTGACAGTTGAGTATTTGGCTCATCAAGCTGCCTGCAGGGAGTCCTTTGTAAGTAGCATGCATACATAATGTATCTTAAAGAGGGTACTTGCCTTGAGGTCTCCTAAAGGGGCAGTCTGACTATTACTGGCCTGCGTGGATCTGTTTTGAATGTTTCAGCTATTTGCGGCCATGTCTGTGTGTGTGCTTGTCCAGGGGCCTCACAAGCACGTGGAGAGGAATGGATGAAGAAGGCCAAATTATTGATATCAAATGATATCTGATATCCCACAAATCCAGGCTAGAAACTACGGTAACAATGCTTCTGGGGAAACTCCTGCCTCTGGGGAAACTTCTGCCTTGGATTCAGAATCCTCCTCCTCCTCCTCACAGCCAGGGTCAAGGCAGAGCATGATAGCATCCTCTCTCTGGGCTCAGCCATAGCATTGCTTCCTGCAAGTCACTATTCTTCAAGATCAGTTCCTCAAACCTAGTTATATTCACTTACTATATGATCCATCATTCATAATTATAGTTGACAATGTGTGTGACTGCCATCTTGAAGGACATACAAGGGATTCAAACTTTCACAGGCAGGAAAAATGTAGAAATGTATCAAACATTTGCTGGGCCACCATTTAATATTTGGCGACACACAGTGTATGGCTTGGCTAGGTCACAAGTTGTGTAGGCCTGCTTCATATTGAGATGATTACAGAAAAAAAATCAGATGAATGAGATATTTTTCTGTACAGTAGTTCACCATAGCCTTCAAGTTACCATTTTAAATCATCCTCTAAAATGTGCGTTGGGTGGGAGACTGAGAAAGCTTATGGACCATGAAAAGACCAATGATTTAGTATTTACATGGTCTGCTTGCGTGAGTTTACTGTCTAGTAAATGTAAGAATATTTTCATGAGTTTTTGTATTGATTTTACTGAGTAGAGTGTATCAGTACCATCCATAATTAAAACTTTCCCTTCATTTTTAAGGTTAAAAGTGTCAGGGAGTCAAACAAATAGTAGACAAACTTTGGATGGGCACATACACATAATCTTTATCAATAGCCACACTGAAAGTGAATCCATTTAATTCTGCTAACCAACAACAGTATTAAATATTTATTACATAACAGAAAGAAGTTGTGATAATGGTTTAGCTGTACAGCAAAGCACACATGTATTATTGATTTATTTTATGAAGTAGTTTTAACTGCATAAGATAAAACACTGGAGAGACAAAGAATTCATCTGTATTATGAAAAGAAAATTGTCACAACCTAGAAACCTGTCACACACAACAGGCAAGCAGTTAAAATGAAGTAAGATGTGAAAGACCTAGGCAAGATTTTTTTAGGATTTAATAATACATTTCCTAATAATAAGACTAGAAAATCTACATTTAGACAGCACATATCAAGTGCTGAAAGTACTTCAAACTATTGTGTTAGCTTGGTTTTCCATATAATATTGTTGCAAGGTGGACCAATATTAGTATTCCCATATTGTTTGCTGAGACTATAGAAGTCTTTTGGTACATCCATGGCAAAACTGAAATTAGAACTGGGGATTTATTAACTTGTGGTTTGTAATTTTCCAGTACTACCCTAGGTAGGTCTACTGAAAAATAAGTCCAGTTGGGTTCATATTTTTTTCCGTTCCTTTGAATGGAAGGATTATCTAACCAGTCACAAGGAATTGGTTTACCCATCTATAAATACATGAGTTAACAGTGCTATCCTCTGCACATTTAGTTAGAAATAATTCTCACTATTCAACAGATGGTATTCCCAGCTTGACCATATAATTAAGGCTCACTTCTGGATTTGGAGCTTCTATGGCATGTGTCCTCTTCATACAGTTGATGAGAAAACTAGTGTATCATGGAGCTAGTGCATTATTTTTCCACCTTTTCCTGCCCTGTTATGTCAGATGTTTCAGGTTGTGTGACAATTTGTATCTCAGTGCACTTTCTCCCTCATGACTTTGCCATTCTGACATTACTAGTCAGTTCAGGAAAGAGACCCAGTACAGAGGGAAAGACTGGAATGGAATTCAACAACTACATGAAACTAGCTTTTCAGGAACACACCTCCTGGTTTTCCTATTACAACTTCAGTTTATGACCATACTACCTGATTGTGTAAAGGTATTATTATTCCAGATAACTCATTATCGTTTATTCTCATCATATTCCAGCTCTTGTTAGGCAATGAGCTAGCATAAGAAAAAAATGATTCTGGATAGCAAAATGGTGATAATAGCTTCCTGAAAAGAAGCAGTTGGGAGATTGCTCTTGCTGATTATGTGGAGTTCTATATAGGTCTTATCTCATAAATTCATCCTGGAAATTATCTCACAGAAAAACCCATTTCAGTAGTCATACTCTGTACCACTGAATGACATATCTAAATAACTTTTAAGCTATTAAAAATAAAGTGCTGTAAAACTAGGAGTCAGACTACCATAGCTCCGATGAAAGGAAAGTAAGAAAGGCAGGGTCATGCATTAGCGGAACAGAGTGTGAAATGTTCGCTTTAGAGAGAAGACATACGTAACACTGAGGACAGTTTGGAGGTGGCTTCACAATGATCAGTTCACACATTGCTCTTGATGTACATCAGAAGGGTCTTACAGACATTCAAAGCTAAGAAGAAGACTGCTGAATCACTCACTATTGAGTCCTTTTTCCCCCCAGTAGTACCTCTGTAACAAGTACTGAAAAAAGAACTTTGAATTTAATCTGAAAGAATTTTTTTTTGTCTTTCTTTCTTTCTTTCTTTCTTTCTTTCTTTCTTTCTTTCTTTCTTTTCTTTCTTTGAGCTTCCCTTCCATACATTTTTATACCAGTGGTTTGCATGTTCCTGCAATGTGGGATTAATTTCCACATTAATTTGCCCATGGAAGAATTTTCACATTGGTTCAAGTGTTGCATAGTATGCATAGTTGCATTACATAGTATTTGAGGAGTACAGTCACTGACCCTGGCTGGCTATCCCTTGTGTGAGCTAAGACAGTTGTTACTTCCAGTATGGCACTCTTGGAGAGGGCTCCCCGATATCATTTTGATATCATTTAATTCGGCCGTTGCTGGACTGGCTCACAATTATCTCATTCCACGTGTTCGCGGGTTCTCTGGACAAGCACGGACAGAGAGCGGCCGTTAATGGTTTGCATTCCATTCCCCACTGAAGCCAGCAACTCAAACCTCACCTGCAGCTTTAGGGAACTTCCTGCCACAAACTCCACAATAGCCACACGGCTTTCAGTCAAGTTACTTTTTAATGCTGGGTCATCAACGTCCCAGCCACAGTATTGTCCTCACACGCAAATCCAATCATGCTAAACTTGACCTTTCCAAATCCTTTGTCCAGCACCAAAACCCCTTTTGTTCTCCCCAGGACTGCCATAGCCGAAAGGCACAAACTTCCCTATATAAACCCCTCGCTTTTAACCAGTCTTCGGATCACTTTGGACTGCCATCCCACCTTGCTGCTGGTTGTCTAAGGGACTCCCCTCAGCTCTCCAGGCTGAGCTTTCTTTCCCGGAACCCCTCTTCTCTCCAGGACTACGAGACAGGTCGTATTGCCTTTCCCAACAAAACTCCTTTTCTCATTCCAAGCTAGTTAGCTTATGTCTTGTCTTTCATGTTTTTGCCTTTAATAAAGAATTGTCTATTATTTGGAAAACTTTGTCTAGCTACTCTCTGACCCGCCGCTGTATACATAGGGTTAAAGATCTCGTTACGTTACCCTGCCTCTTGCTAACCAAACAGTGTTCAGGCTAATTTCCCCAAACCTCGGTATTTCAATTGGCAACCTGGGTGCCCCTCACAGGACCCCCCAATTCTCAGGGTAACACAGTGAGCACAAACACTGAAACACTGGGCCCAAGAACTTCATTTATGTATGCAGGAATGAAGAATTTCAAAGTTTTTGCACTTTCTTCAATGATTTTTTTTTTCATATTTGAGGACTTTTCTATTTTAAAAAGTGGTTGTACAGAAGCTCAATGGAAATCAGGGTAGAACTGGAAGAGAAGCTCAGGGTGGACAGCATTAGACAATTGTAGAACTTGTCACACCTCAGAAAGCTCACTGGACTTCACAGGGATTGTTGAATCCCTAGATAATAACAGCCATTATGACCATTACAAGTTATTGTGGCCCCAGTCTACTCAGTAGGTGCAGCAGTTTAAGAACTGGGAGACTTAATCTTACATACCCTCAGTGTAACATAAATATTCACAGGCAAAACTATACTATCTTGATCCATAATCTCTCCTAATTTCTGTAAGGCCCCTGGAGACATCCCACATGGTCATTCCGTACTTTGTAGTGAACAGGCAGGCTTAGAGATTCATTTGACTACATCCACATAAGCAGACACAAAATTATCACAGCAATGTGGAAACCCCAGGAGGACCTCATATCTCAGCTCTGCTGTTGTCATTTTGTGTCTGGCTATGGAATATATAGCTTGATGCTTTTACAAGCTTGGCGGCTCGCTACAAAACACAGAATGGCAATGCAAGGCAGCTTCAGGGACTTTCCAGTAAATTGAGAGGGAGAAGGGATTTGGGGACTGTGGAGAGAGGAAGAGAATGCCAACTGTTAGAGAACCCAAAAGAGGACATCCATATGGATAAAGGAAATGTATTATGTGGACATTCCAAACAGAATTCTAAACAGAATATGGGTTGTCCTTCTCCCTTCTTGTCATTGTATTTTGTTGTTTCTTCTTCAATAAAAGTTGTGACCTACACATTATACCCAAAGGATTTTTGAGTCTAGCCTTGCCTACCAGCACAGCATACATAACCACATTGTAACCATTGGGACCTATGTTGTCAAAATCCTACCAAACTTTTGTCCTTAACTGGAAATCTGGGGAACCATGGCAACCATAAGAGTTGCTTCATTCAGTGGGAGAAAATTCTAACTATTTGGTAGATGGTTATCTGTATTTTCCTGTTATCTGCTGAAGAACTGCAAAGAATCCTCCATAAAAGGATGACATAAAATTAGATGTGTGAGATTTTTTTTTTATGTAAAAGGGGAATTTTATTGACCCCACAAGCAAGATATACACAATAATTGCGTTGAGAGATTTTCCACCTGAAATGCTATATACCACCGTAAGAAAAATGTAAAGCACTGGATGGCTGAGGGGAGAAATGTACAAAATTATCAGAATAACCTGCAAAAAGTGTACAGAGAGTATATTTTTTCCCCTGATAATGGTGCATCATAGAATGAAACTGATCAAGAGTGAACTCATGACAGACACAAGAAAGGTTTTTGTTTCTTTGTTTTTGTTTTTTGTCTTCACAACTTAACGGGAATTGCTGCTTAGATGGCTTTAAAGGGGAACTAGAGGAAAGATCTGTCAACAGCTATTACCCGATAACTAAATGGCACAGCTGCAACTTCTGACAAATCATGTGGTTATAGACCATAACAGCAGCACCCATTAGTGGCTACAACAATTGCTATGGGCAACCTTCAGCATGGTATTTGGCCTCTTGGCAAGGGACAATCAGACACCACATGTAGCTGCTGATTGCTACACTTTAAGTGGCTGTTCTAAAGCAGGCAACCTTCAGTGATATGCACAGTACAATGCTTCTGCTGTCATTTGCCATGACAGGGTCAGGACAGCCCTGTGCTTTGTCAGATTTGCAGAGCAATCCTGTAATTATATCTGCTCAGAATTAAGCCTCACTGGGTTCAATGGGACTTATTCAGACTGCCTACCAATGGCATTACCTTTCTGCAATGGTGGGATTACATGCTTTTGTGAGGCAAGAGGCTATATTGATGGCAGCATTACTGCTCGTAGGATCTCCCACATCAGAAAGGCTTTTCCTGAGGATCCAGACTATGGCCATTTCCACCCTGCACTATTACAGTGCTATTATTCCACTTTCAACCTCCTATGGAATTCTGGGGTTTGTAATTTACTGAGGCCAAAGAGCTCTCTGGTTGAGAATTCTAAATGCCCCTCCCTAAAATGCAAACCCAAGAATTCCACAGGAGGTTGAAAGTGGAATACCACTATAATAGTGTAGTGGGGAGATCGCCTAAATTTTCCAAGCAGGTACTGGCCAGCAACAGTGTGGAGCAGAGGGGAGTGACACTGGCAGAAGATCTCTCAGAGGCAATGGCAGTGGTACCATATTTCACAGAAGGAGGCATGGTAAACTCCTTTTGAATGCCTTTTACCATGGAAGCCGTTTAATGAGACAATCCAAAGTGAAATAAGAGATGATGCCAGAAGATGAGACTCCCAGGTTGGATGGCACTTAACAAGCTACTAGGGTACAGCAGAGGACAACTACAGGTAGTGCTGTGGTTAGTGATGCAACTGGACCGAAGCCAAAAATGTTCCACCTGTTGATGTGCTCAGAGTGGAAAGGAAAGTCTGAAGCTACACAACACACATTCTAAGAATATCAAGTGTGAGAAGCATGAATTGGGGAAGCTTGGAATAATAATTGAAAAAAAATCACCAAAAGTAGTATTAATGCACAAATATTTTTTTCACAAAACCTCCTAAAATGCCAAAAAATGTAAACAGTGCAGAAATTTTCTCTCTCGGTATATATATGTGTGGGGGCGGGGATGTATATCTCAAATTCTTCATGTTTCCATATAGAAATGAAATAAGTAGGTATTTGCATCTCCTGTGAAGTGATGTTTCTCATTTGAACTTGGTTGTTTCCACCTGTCTTGCTTCACACACAGCTCAAGGAGATCTCCTCAGACAGCTGTGCATGCATGAGAAAGTATGTGCCCTGTGCTTTGTGCTCAGGGAGAAGTTTTTTCCATCATGCCCCTTCTGGTGTTTTTCTGCTTTGAGGCTGACAAGAGAAGAGCAGTCACGTTTGAGCAAGGTGCCCTTTTTTGGCTTGGAACATGGAACTCCTTTTGTTGATTGAGAGTAAGCTACCTGAAATGCTTGCTTGCTTGATTCCTGCTGTGGGTTTGATGTTCACAAGGCATGTTTTATATGTCTAAACAGGAACTATTTTTCAAAAGGAACTGGGTAATCCAAGTGTAATTGGTATTTAAAACTGTTAACTGACCTGTTGCTTTCCAGCATCCTTATTTCAACCTTTGCAATGTTTTAAGTAAACTTTGAATCAATGTATTATGATAGTAATTAAGATCATTGTATGCATTAGCCTTTGTGAATTCTTTGGAACACAATCCTTTTCTTGACATGGTACAATGGCCAGTTTTGTAGCTTTTCGTCTATCCCAGATAAAATCACCCCTTCAGCTGCCAAGCCACATGGAGCTACTCCTTCAATCAGGACAGTGGGAGAGAGGGAGGAAGATGACTGAGTAGCAGGGACTGCCTCTTGTCCCCACTGCAGTTTATTAGGGAAAGGGATAGAGGAACATCCCCACAACAGTTTCCTAGAAACAGGAAGAGGAATAAGGCCAGTGTTCTCTGCTTCTCTCTCTGATTAACTGCAGCAGGGATGAAAGGTATTCCCAACTGCTCATCATCTCTCTTCCATGGCCATTTAGGGGCTTGGCAGCTTCCTGGAATAGAAAGCACAGACCCAGATACATGGAGCAGTTGAACTCCACATGTGTCATGCAAGTTCCTGGTTATGGACTATGACTATCTATTATTATGAGATACTTAACTTGTTGTATGATTGTCTAAGTCTTCAACTGTAATGTTTTGTATTATTAATGCTTTTCTGATATTATCTAATGTTTTTATGATGCTATTGCAAGCCAACCTAAGCATTTAGTCTAGTGAATGATGATCTAAGTCTTCAATTGTAATGCTGTTTGTATTGCCTAATGTTTTCCCATGGAAAATATTCAGATAAATAAGCATGATACTGATTACAAGTGTAGTCGAGTAACTTTAGATTTCTCAAGCAGGATCCTAAACTTGGTCAAAGTATCATCTCTGAGTAAGCTATGTCTGTTGAATATCTGCATTTCCTGTTCCTGTTAAAAGTCTGAGAGCTCTCTGAAGTGAAAAAGAGGTAGAAAGCTGCCTTAAAAAAAGAAAGAGCCATAGTGGTGTATGAAACACCTTGGGCTGCTAGCTAGGCATCCTTGCATTACATGCAAAGAATTTTAAAAACTCTTAACATTCTTTTTTCTATTTAAAAAGCAACTTTGAAAGGACTGGTTCTGAGTATGAAATATTCAGTGTGCATGTGCATGCACGCAAGGCGAGCATCACTTTTATGAGCCACCACACAGTTTGCGTAATAAGCCAGTGGCTTGTATAATATGGAAATATGGCTGCCTGGATACAGCAACATTGAGACAGAATGACTGATCACTGGTATCTGAAAAGGATGGGAAGAGAATTAGGTGATATAAAGATGAAATGAACACTGCAGTTGAAGGAGGAAAAGACCAGCCAGAAAGAAAAGCCATTTCTGCACTACAATGTTACAGTGATATTATTCCACTTTCAACCTGCTATGGAATCCTGGTGTTTGCAGTTTAGGGAGGGGCATTTAGAATTCTCATCCAGAGAGCTCTTGGGCCTCAGTAAATTACAAACCCCAGGATTCCACAGGATGTTGTCCGTGGAATAATAGCACTATAACAGGGTAGTGTGGAAATGGCCAAAGAGCTAGAAAGAGAGAAAAGAAACAACACAAGGGTGGAGGCAAGAAAAGGATTTCTAACTTGGGGAAAGCTGACACAGGATGAAAGAGGGAGGCAACAGTGCAAAAGGAAAAAAAAATGGGAATGAGTACGGGGCAAGAGTTTGATGAGAGGGAGTTTTTCCAATAAAAAGAAAAACAGATAAGCAGACCTTATTTCAGTATAAAACATCATGATCTGTTTAATGATTGATAAGAACTTGCAGGAGTTTGCATAAAATCTCACACACATATCCATGCACATTTATATATTTAAGCCTCCTGTAACAAACAGTAGAATACATCAGAAGTGAAAGTAGAAATGGTGGAAGATTTGGCTCTTAGATTTGGCCAGGAAATATGCTCTGAGGTAACATAAAGTCGTATTTGTTCCCCCTTTTGAAAATAGTTTATGTTTCAATCCTCAGATTTCAATCATTCATGGAGCTGTTTTGACAGTTCTATGAGTCTTTGGCAGCACTAACTCTGGCGTCTTGATGCCACATCCATTTGTACTCCTTCATTACATAATTGACAGAACTTTCCTATCAGTTCAACTCTTTTATTGCACCACATTCACTTTACCTGTCTTCCAGTGGACTAAAAAATGAAGCATAAAAAGGCACTTTTGCTGAAAGGAATACATGCATCTTCTACCTCTGAAATAGAATCTTTAAAAGTATTTATTAGAATTATTTTTGTAGATGAAGAATATAATATGAATCAGCATAACTTCTTTTTTTCATTTTTTTTCTTTGCTTTTTTTGCCTTATAAAGTCTATGAACTCTGAATGAAATATGAAGGTCAATTTATTGTGTTTCTCTTTCACTGACAAGCAAGAAGTACATGAAAGAAAGAAAAAAGTCATAGACTGCATTTCTCTACCCATTTCCCTCAGAGTAACTGAGGATGACTGAACTCAGTCATACTTATTTCTGAGTAGGGATGAAATAGGAATTCATCAGTTTCCTGTTGTTGCTTTGTTATTTGTTGCTGTGGTTGTGTTCCTTCAAGTTGTTTCCAACTTATGATGACCCTTTCACAGAGTTTTCTTGGCAAAATTTGTTTGGAGAGGAATTTCCTTTTCTTTCCTCTGAGACTAGGGCCATTTGGACCCTCCCTAAACTGCAAACCCCAGGATTCCGTATGATGTTGAAAGTGGAATAATCGTACTATAACAGTCTAGTGCAGAAATGACTTGGGAGAGTGTGATTTGCCCAAGGTCACCCAGTGAGTTTCCATGGCTGAGTGAGGAATCAAACTCTGGTCTCCAGGGTTGTAGTCCAGTGCTCAAACCACTGCACCATGTTGACTCTCATACTTCCTTTAAGAAACTAGCATGGGAAGAAAACTATTTTTGAAAACTGCACAGGAGTTTGAGAAACTGCGCAGCTTTGCTGTGAAAAAAACTACAAGCATAGTCTTTTCATGCCCCATCTTCCTGGTATGAATGTTGTGCAAACTATATGCTACATGACAGAAAAAGATATTCAGGCTGGCTGAAGTTGCATCCTTTCCACTTTAAATGTTGTGCATCTCACATGTCACATGGGAAGAAAAGAAACTCAGACTGACAGAAGCTACCACCTTTTCTGATTAAAATGTTGCACAATTTCCTTTCCATGAGAAAAAGTGCACAGTTTATTACCTCCATGTAAAAGCAGTGCAGTTCTGGAAAGCTACCCAGTTTTTCTGGCCAAGCTCTACAACTTTTGTAGAAAAGCTGCATGGTTTGCCATCATTGTGGGAGGAGGGGGAATCCTCAGTGTCCTGAAATTCTGAAACTAAAAAAGTTGAATTGCTCTTGACATCCATGGAGAATCAGAAAGATCAATGTGTATCATTCCTACTTATCCAGGTATCAGATGTGCTGTAAACCATTGTGACCAAAACACTGGGGATTTGGGGTAAAAAGTACCTGGATGGAGATTAAATCTTCTACATGTATGAACCTGATCTGGTGTGGAGCTCTGAGAAATTAGTTGTAAGTTGACAACGATCTGCATTATCTATTTAGTGTAATTTGGCCCTTCCTTTGATGTATGCCCCATTTAAATGAATATGACTTACTTTTTTATTATTATTTTTTTTAAAAAAAAAAGTTTCTAACATAAATTTTTTGAAGGATAACACATACATACCTACCTATGGAAACAATTTATACTTAAATAGGAAGATCTTTAAAGGTGAAGCTTACATATAATAAATATAATTCTAATAATATATATAGTATTTTACCTGTTTTACCAAGTCTTAGTACATATTTGCAAACCTTTTAACAACTTCTCTTCATTTCCAGTCATTCTTCTTCCTCTCTGGCTTACTTTGAGCAGGTATGATATGTATGCTATTTCACATTGTGTTAGCTTTTTAGACTAAATGCTGTTTCTACCTGAAAATGGTTGTTGCTCACAGTAGAAGCCCCAGTGCACAAGTAAATTCTTGGTACAGGAAAATCAAAACAGCTGCCTCAAAATGCTCAGCACTCACTGCATCTGTTTCTTTGCTAAAAATAAGGCTATAATAAAGATATGTTTGCAACATGAAGTGGGAAAGTGTTCACAGACCTAATAGTAAACCCTTTCCCTTTGGAGTTTTAAACTAAGTAATGTCCCCAAAACACCAGATGGGACAGCTGCAACTGCAGGGTGTGACTTTAAGACTCCTGGTTCCTGTGTTTCCCTAGTGCTTTTGCAGAATATTTCCCTTTCTACTTCAGAGCTATTTATTATCTGCTCTCCAGTCAAGTCACAGGGACAGATCTATAACTTCATTTATTTTTCAGGGCTGCCCAGGAACCCTGAAACTCGAATTTATGAAGGTACCTTCAAGATATTGGCCCAGCTAATCTAAGATTGCCTCTTCTGACTGACAGCTCTTCAAGGTCTTAGGGAAGGAAAGTTTTCCCCACCCATCCCTATCATATAAGATCTTTTCAAGCTATAGATTCTAGGAAGTGGATTTGGACACTATCAGACCTTGAAAGTAACAAGTTAAAAGTGATATACCTTCTCATAATGAGTTATCCATCTATCATCTTAGTGGGGCAGGATAGTCAAAACTATTTAACAAGTAATATGACATGCTGTTTAATAAGTCATATTTTCTAGGCTCATGTTAAAGTTATTTTTAACTGTGTTCTGGGCATTTTTTAAAAAAATTTGATAGGAATTTTTCATGTTTGATTTTTTTTCTTATCTGTCATGAGGGTCTTCCCTCTCCCCCCCCCAAGGGGGCTCAAAAAAGTCACAAAAGTCACACAATCTGACAAGTAACATAAACACATTAAAAAGTAACTTTCTAAGCTCTGGACTTTCAGCATTGAAAGGATGTGGGACTGCCTCCAAGCTTGATAATCAGGTGTTAGATGTTCTAAAATTATTGAAATAAGAGCAAACAAGTATATGAGCTTAAAGGTGTTTCAGATGTATGTTTTATTGTGATCTTGGCAGACATGGGTGTAGTTCATTCCACTCACAGGGTTACTTACCATATCTGTTCCACCGACTACTTCTATTAATAAACTCCTCCTGCTGCCACAGTTGCTTCTGCCTCTCTACCATGAACACTCAATGACCCAGCAAGCCAGCACCTTGGAATATTGCAGGAGAGAATGCATCCTTGCTACTTCCCTCCTCCCTCTTCTCAACAACTGCTGCTATCATTAACCTCATTTAGAACCCAACCGTCCAACAAACAATCCATGATACTCTCCAGCAGTAAAGTGACTGCTGAGATTTTTCTTGGATTAAAATGTGGTACCTGATTTCACTGGACCTGCTAGATGGTATAGCACTGCCCGATGCAACAGTGACACACTTTAATCCAGGAGAAATATACTTTCTGGGTTCCAGTGGCTGTGACCATTTCACCTACCTCTGCCATCAATCCACTGTCAAGCTTCCCATCCTAAATGCAGCTACACAGAAGGAAAGACTACGGAAAGGAGGAAATGACAACCCTAATTATTTCTTTACCTCACATTGCTGGAAAAGAATATAATCTTACCAGGACTTATTTCCCTCCAAACAAACCTCTACTGACTTTCATTAGACAGTTGGAGGCTATTGATTTTTCCTGACCTTGTTTAGAACTCTACATCCTGTAAAATAGAAAGATGGATTAAATATTGTTCTTTTTTCAGAGATGATGATGACGACGATGATGATGATGATGATGATGATGATGATGATGATGATAGGAAAAATTAAAACAAAATATTTTGAGCTTGGGCAAAGAGATACAAATATATAACAGCATGCTCCCCAAACTGTGATTAAACATATACAATTATGTTATCTTTTTCTCAATAAATAACCTTCTATCAAGCAGACATCTACATGTTAAAGTCATCCTGTTTATCTGCCACATCAGCAGTAGTGAAGTACCAATCAAAGATAATTTGTCCTATATTTGTTTTAGCAAGTCAGATGCTCTTCTCCATGCTGTTGTTTTTTTCTGTATTTTGGAGGTGAACAATAGTATGGTAAGTATTACACATTTTCGTAATGCATTTAATAATACACTTACAGATTTGCATACCCCAAAATGTGCTTCTTTTCCTTTCTCTTGCATTTCCATCACTTTAATCACTGCCCATTACTTTTAAAAGTAAAGCACTAGTTTTCTTCAGCATATAGATAAATATATCCATAAATTTCAAAGGAATGAGATCCGTCACACCCAGAAGGTGCCATTCAGATAAGGCAGCCTGGCATCACAAGGATATCACCTCTTCAGAATAACGAAAATCTGGTGCCAGCTAGATCTGTGGCAGATTTTGCCAGCATCCATAGTCAGCAATGTCTTCTTGAGCCATCCTTTTCCCCACCCCCCCAGTATTGAAACATTTCTGTAACCTTTTGCATAGATATACATCTCCCACAGTATCCTAAAATCACACTAGTGAGCTTTTCAGATTGACAGTTACTTGTGTCATGGGTCATAAAATGTGTAGCAACCTTTCTTTGATGCATGTTAAACAAATGTAATAGCACATTTACTTGGGGCAGTCTTGCAACTGTTTGTGCAGACACAATGGCTCCAACTTCAAATTCCTGAATTTTTTGATCCCAAGATTTCTATCAAGGTTATGTAAAGGTCATGCAAATCTAAATCATCATTGATAAAATAGCAGGATGATACTCAGTACAGATCAGCACTGGAGAATCACCCAGATTATGTTGACCACTTGGATGGAATAATGTCAGCTTTGTTGACATAACAGCACCATCTTAGCAGCAAGTCCTGCTTAATTCAATGACATTTACTCCCAGATGTATAGGTAAAGAATATAAGGCTTATGGAGACATCCATTCAGAGTAGGTCTGCATTTTCTCTGCCAGGAACTTTGTAGGCAATCTCTGATTGTCCACAACAGACCATAAGAACCACAATGCTAATCACGAATTAGATTTCATATGTTATAGAATATGTAAAATTTACTATTTCTGTAAAATAAATAAAAATATGGTAATTGTACTTGCATTTGTAATTGTAATTGTAAATATTGTAATTGTATTGTATTTCTGTAAAATAAATTAAAATATTGTAAAAATCTTCTCTTGTACTTGTACAGAATATTTATTCTTCTAGCTCTTTCTGATATGATTAACAGCAGATCTCCAGAGCTTCAGAAAGAGATGTTTTTGTACCACCTGGTAACTAATATTTTTAAGCCAAACCAAACCAACTAAACAAACAAACAAAAACTGAGGACATAAGGCTTTGAAATTGACAACTTCTACATTGTTTTTCCTATGAGCTGCAACCCTTATAAGGGCCACACTTAAAATTTTTAAAATTACTACTAGTACCCCATCTAAAATCGTCATGGATTGTGACCAAAACTGGGAATGGAAATAGATAATGAGTGGGAACTAGATTCAATTAGTTACATTTTAGTCTGATAGATAAGTTAGTTATAAATAATTTAGTCTGGATAAAATTATCTATCTAGGATGGAAAGAATACTCAAAAGTAGTCCAAAAAAAGTTGGTATATATGTAATTCTTAAATATTAGGAGTTCTAACAAGAAGAATTGTGGCCTACCAACAATATTTGCCATTCAGGACATATTCTGCACAAAAATTACCCAGGAAACAACATTTTCAGGGGAGAAAATAATAGTATTATCTGTGCAGAAAATGATTTCTATGTAAAAAAAAATGCAAATTTTGCACACAAAAAACTAGAACTGCAGTTAGTTTTTTAAAAACTGAAGTTTTCAAACACTTTCTTGGAGCAAGGGAGGGGAAGAGCTACTAAAATTACTCATTGCTTCCTTTGAGAATGAAATTAGTGAAAGAATTATATTCAGCCTGACAACCTATCAATCATTTATTTCACAGAAATAGAAACTGATATGATAGAGAAAGTGTTGCTTCAGCTATACACATTTTCTATTCTATTTTCTTACTAAAGCCCAGATCAGAGTATTATAAGGGTTATTTGGCCAATATGGACAGGTGGAGTGGGAGTGAATAGTTGAATGACATTGCAAACAACCTAAATACCCTAAAGGCACCAGATATCATCTGATCTAGAAGGTAATCTGGATCAGCCCTTCAGTGAGACACCACCAACATATACCAGGTGCTGTAGGCTGTATTTCAGAGAAAGAAACTGACAAACCTCATCTGAGTATCCTTGGCTAAGAAAATCCTATGAAATTCATGGGGTTGCACACCCCTGCAAGCACAGATAATTGGTATTTATCTATAATTAGAAATTAGACACTTTGTTGAGAGAATTTCAGCATAAAATATGGTTAAATGCATTTTTGCAGGGTTTTTATATAAAGTTATCTGGAATGTTAACCCAAGAAAATGTAGACACTGCCAATAAAGAATAATTAAGGACCCCTATTGACTAGTACAACGGTCAAGAAAAAGAAATGTGTGTGTGTGAGAGAGAGAGAGAGAGAGAATGAGAGAGAGAGAGAGAGCAAAAGGAAGGGAAGGGAAGGGAGGAAGAAGAGAAGAAAGGAAGAAAAGAAAGGAAGGAAGGAAGGAAGGAAGGAAGAAAGAAAGAAAGAAAGAAAGAAAGAAAGAAAGAAAGAAAGAAAGAAAGAAAGAAAGAAAATATGTTTTGTGAACTGGCCCATACTAAGATGAAAGGGCTCAAATGGCTTTGCAATTCTGTGTTTGATTATAGTCTTCCAGGATTAAAGAAATATTTCCTTAGACCATCAAACAACTCTTATAAGAATGAGTGGATTGGACTGATCTCCTAAGGTCCCTGAATCTTTCCAGTTCTGCTGTTAAGGATCACTTCAGTTCCAGCAAGAGTGTGAATGAGCAGACATTATCTTCTTGAATAGATAGTCATTGTAGGTGTTTTAGCACAGGCATTCGTGGCATCAAGTCTTCCCTTTACCGTAGTGCACAGCAATCTTTCTGATTCTGCTAGGTATTGTGAAGAGCTCCATGCATATTTTGTTGCTTTCTTCAACTGTATACCTGCTGAGAAAGCTTCCTTGTGTTGCAGGATTTTCCCCTCTTTTCCCCTTAAAATTCATGAGACACATTGCAGGAACAATATTACTAAAATGGGGTCACTTGGATTCTATTTCAACCTTGTTCATCTCCAACAGAATTGTGCTGCCTGTTCCAATCACTTCTTAACAGACTTGTGCTGAAAGCATTCTGCCAGCTGACACCCACATTATGAAATGAATAAGATTCACAATGGGGGACCATTGGTAGAATCGAACCCTTAGTTCTCTCACCATTGTTAGGTAAACAGCAATGGGGGCTGGGAAATGTACTGCATTACAGCTTTCTGTAAACACACTTCTTTCGCCCCAAGAGAAGAAATAAGTTAGTCTTTTAGGAGTTAAGTGATGGTGAGGAGAAACTGTGAATTAACTGTTGGTAAATACTGCTCTGAGATAACACAATAATACTGCTCAGAGAACACACAGACATACACACATTAGCATTTGCTAATGAAATTTCAACACACAGCATGAATGCAACTGAGTGTAGCTGCAAAGTTAAAGCACCAAAACTGTGACTAGCATTTTGTTAGTGACGTTGTTGTTGTGGTTGTGTGCCTTCAAGTCATTTCCAATTTATGGCAACTCTAAGGTAAACCTATCACAGGGTTGTCTGGGCCTGAGAGTGTGTGATAAACTCAAGGCCATCCAGTGGGTTTCCGTGGTTGAGCAGGGAATGAAACCCTGGTCTCCAAGGTCTTGCACGCAAACCACTATACCTTGCTGGCTCTCTGTTAGTGACTTAGGAGACATAAATCCAAATATATATATATATATATATATGTATGTATCTATATATGCATATAGGTATATACACGTACATATTCACCCCCTTTTTTTGATGGTGGTAGAGGCTGAAATTCTTTAGCAACCATAATATGACCAGCAGTATGTTTTTATTCATATAATAATTTTATTTTAACCTGGAAATATTTTAAGTTGTTTATATTGTACACTGCCCTATGATAAAGGGCAAGACAGATGGGCTTCAATAAATATATAAGCAAACAAACAAACCCTGTCCCCCAAAACCTACTTTTTAAACTGCTGCATCCACTACATGAACATTTACTGGCAGATTGAGAGTAGAAGTGGGGGAAGCCTACCATCATTCAACTATGTTCCCAAAACTGGATGCACAGCAATGACATCATCCTGAGAGACCTGGGAGGTCCCAGAGGATGCCTGTCACTGTGAGTCCAGATATAGGAACATAGCTGGATACTTTACTCCAACCCTTCCACCAACCAGTCAATGGCCACAGAGAGTTGCATCAGTTTAAAAGAGGAACTGGAGTTGAAGGACAGACATACTGCTGTTCCACCTGTGCAGAATGTTATAGTATGTCTCCTGATCCAGGCTGTCAGCCTTTAATCAGTTACCTAAACCAATAAGAGAATAGGCAGATAGCCAGATGTGCTTAAATATCTGTCATCTTTTGACTTTCATAGGTGAAGCAAATAAGAGTCAGTGCTTGCAGTGATAAAGAGCATCTAGAACAGGGCCAGAAGCCAGGTATACTGCTAGCATTGTGATGGCACCTGAATTTCTTCTACTGTTGTCCCTCTGAGTCTCTCATGAACAATGTGGTAACATTACAAAATACATTTTTAAACATTATAAAATTTCCTCAGCAACTAGAGGTAAGGGGATAAAATAACTTTCCAAACCATCTATGTTGCTAATTTTATAGGTGAGTGTGTACAATAGTTAACTTCAAATGGGTAGTAAATGGCTCTCTCTCCCCTCCTCACCACCTTTTGACCAAGAATGCTTCTATGCTGCTTTTGGCTGTTCTACCAACAAATGCCCTTTCCCATCTGGCCACTGTCTGCATAAATACCCTAAAGGCACCAGATTCTGTCTGATTGTGGAAGCTAAGCAGAGTCAGCCCTGATTAGTACATATGAATGCCAGATGCTGTAAACTATGTTTCAGAGGAAGGAACCGGTGAAACCATCTCTGAGTATTCCTTACCCAAGAAAAACATATGCAAATTTGATGGGATCACTACACTTGAACACACACACACATATCTGGCCAACACCAGTACAAACTGTTACATCACACTCTATGGCATATCTGGAGAAACAGAACCTTCAGCTACTGCAAAATGTGAGAAATTTGTTTGTGGGTTGATTTTAGGGGTATTCAACCAATGCTGTTCAGCCTTCACCAGCTCCTGTCCTACTTCTGACCCCAGTTCATTCCCTTTAGAACCCTACAGAATATTTGCAGGATGTTCTCCTCCCATATGATCCTATCTCCCATGTCAGCTCTTCAATCCATACTTTGTTTTGTGCCCAACTCCTAAGCATCTGACCACTTGAACATGCTGGAAGGGGTAATCTGACTGATCTGTCCAGATGCTGGAAACCCACACCACCAATGTTGTTCTGCTGCATCTTTGTGTTGGCATGTGACACATAGTGAAGGATTGCCCGGTAATGCCACGTTGCTGCATCTGTCTTTCACTGTACAACTTTTGCTGTTCTAATCTTAATCATTTGAAGTATATTTAATTTATTGATATTTAATTTGTTTTCAGTTCACAGCTGTACACCCCCTACTCCATGGTAAAGTCTGATTGGTGAAATAATTTAGTTGGCAATATCATTTCTAATATAACAATCACACATTTGTAGTTGGAAGGCCTGTGGACAAGGACTCTAGTTGGAAGCTATGTGCTAAGATAGACCTCAATATGGCCAGGCTGTCAATTCAAAAGGCTTAATCAGAAAGCTGGGCTGGTGATAATCATCTCAATGACCAAGTACAAGTACAATAGTAAATGAAACTCAATGAAGCAACCAACGGTCATCAGCCTGTAACCTCTTCTCATGAAAACTCTCTCTTTTATCCCTCACCTGTCCAGACATTAAGAGATTATCATGACTACCATCAGTGCTCTGTCACCTGAAAATAAGACTATTAGTCCATTCCAGACCCCTTTTGGTTTGCTCTGCAGAGAGTAATTAACGCATTCCCTTTAGGGTGGGAAACAGGCTCCTTAAACCCTGACTCCAAGCCCGACAATTCTTAGTACCTTGGATGCACACAGGCATGTCACTCTCTTCATTGGCTCCCCAGTTCTCATGCCCTGTGCTACTCTGAACTCTTGTTTGAGCCATCTTGTTTGAGTCTTCTGCTTCTAGAACAATAATTATCACCCACTTCACCCCAAAACCTCTTGCTATCCAAACCTTTCTCTCATTTATTTTTGTTAGCCTTATATGGTTCATGAGACTGCTTGATTGCTTGTGTGTATCTGTGAATTCCCCCAATAAAAGCATTCTTTTGACTCTCAACTGGTGTCTCGTGAAAAGGTCCTCTGGTTACACTCCTCTCACAGACCTGCTTTGAGCTATAATTCTCCACTTTTCTAAGGAGACTCTGGCACTGTTGGAAGACCTCAAGGTCCCCCACCTTTTGGAGTGATAGCTCTGTACAAAAGAAAAGACCATCAAAATTGTCAATAAATTCATGTTGAAATTTGCACATCAGTGGGAGGGGACTATAATGTTAAAACTGCCTTTTGTGTATGAATCTCCTATATAAAGGAAAGGTTTTCTTTAAAAACATATTTGGAAGAACATTTGAAATTGACATTTTCCCACCTTCTGTTTCAAGTATTTTGTCAAGGAATGGGGTGAGTAGTATAGCTCTTCTTCATTTTAACTGTTTCAGCACCTTCATAGGAGTGACATGCAACAGGCACCATTCTCCCATGACACTCTGTGTAACCTGTAGAGTTATTTTGAGTTTTGTCAGCAAATGTGTGGCCTGGGTTACAGATCCAGAATTCCCAGTTGGATGATGGCAATCTCTCCTCAGTTGAAATTAATGTTTTATTTTTATTCTTACATGCAAACACACACATATATACACACACATGCACATACACCCATTGTATATACATGCGTGTGGGGTGTGTGTGTGTGTGTATTTTCATATATATGTACGTGTATATAAAATTATATATAAAATATATTTATCCAAATCTTGTTCTGCTGCTCTGGTCTTCTAAACAGGACCCATTTTTTCTGCTCTCCTCATGTTCTTACACTGTGAAGCTACCATTGGACTCTAGACTGATGCATTTTATCTTTAACGTTTTGTAAAATTCAAACAGATCAGCTTCATTTTGAGGAGTGGGGTGCCATCTAGTGGAAATGTGAACCATTAAGAAAACACTTCATGCTGAAAGATAAAAATGTCTGTTGTTCTACCTATTTACAAGCTTTAGTTCTTTATGATTATGATTTACAATGTGCTTCTAAGTTGCTTTAAACAGAAATGAAAGGGATAATTTAGCCATGCTGTATTTTTATTGAATTAATGTGTCTAACTCCTCTAAAAACCTACCTGACTTAACAACTATCACCATACCCTGTACTTGTAAATGCTATAAATTAATGATGTGTTGTATGACAAAATACTTTCTTTGTTTATGTCATGAATGTACTGTCCAAAAGTTTCTTCTCTATGCAATTCATAATTATATGAAAGTTTTATAATACCCACTTTTTTGTGTCCCTCCCACCCATTAAAATCCTCAAGGGCTTTAGGCTGGTGTTTTGTTAGCATCTTTACTAAGTCTGCAATATTAATTGGTAGATGAAAAATACACTCTTCTTTTCCTAATTCCACCCCAAATTTATTTGTAATTCATTGTCTTCAACATTGACATATTATTGGCCAAATAGCTTCCTATTTCCCAACATCTCATGCACTCAAAATAGACAGACATATATAATATATAATATATCTATATAATATATACACTCATATACCCATATAATATAATATATCTTTCATCCATTACTGGACAACAACACATTTGGGGGTACCAGATGAGAAAGGCTATCCTAGCTAATCCAAATGGCACATCCACATTGTCAAGTTCAGTTGTTCACAATTAAAATGAAGACAATCTCCACAATATTTTATTCTGTATGTATTTTTTATTCCAGGATAACCAGAATATTAAATTTGGAAAAAGTGATCACATATAACCTATGCTAGTCTGTGTAATCACATGGTTAACAACAAGCTAATGCATCCCACACATCTGGATTATGAGAAAATAAAACACCTCAGGGTCAAACTCGTCAATGGGGGAGGTATATTCTTTGCAGCTCATATTTTCCTTCTCACAGCAAAGTTCCCTCAGAGATCCATGCTTCAGCAATCAGACTTGTAAATAAAGTCATACACCTGGAAATCATGTCATATGAGGAGAAGCTCAGGGAGCTGGGTAAGTTTAGCCTGGAGAAGAGAAGCATGACAGCCTATGTCCAGAGTACTATGAGTTGTCTGGCCCAGAGCCAGAGTTTAAGTACCTTTTTTCTTCCTTGAAGGAGAAAGTGTTATGGGTCCCTGGCAGAGCAAACAAAAGGTTCTGGATTGGGCTAATAGCCTTATCATTAGGTGACAAAACATTAATGGAAGTCATGATAGCTCCTTAATATCTAGGCAGGTGAAAAGGCAAGGGAGAATTTTGGTGGGAAGGGGAATGGGTTGAGGACAATCAGTGCTCTATTCAGCTCTATATACTTTCAAGTAGTATTGTCTCTAAAGGTTGAGTCATTGAGGAGATTATTGCAAGCTCATTAATTCCAGAGCTTCCCAACTGATCCCTTGACTATGACCTGGCCATGACCCGAGGACCCATCTGATCTACCTTTGCACGTATTCAGTCAGTCCTCTTTCCCAGCGTGACTTTTCAGCCATAACAGTGTATGATTTATATTTTATGCCAATTAAATAATTTGTGTTGTCAATCATATCATGGAGTGGGGGTGTACAGAATGGTAACAGACATGACGTTTGAATCTTTGAAGAGATGCCATAGGGAGGATGGAGCAAGCCCATGTTCTGGTGCTCCAGAGACTAGATCATAGAGCAATGGCTTCAAACTTCAGGAAAAGAGATCTCATATAAATATTAGTCAGAACTTCCTGAGGGTAAGAGCAGTTTGACAGTGGAATGTGCTGCCTCAGAGTGTAGTGGAGTCTCCTTCTTTGGAGGTTTTCAAACAGAGGCTGGATGGTTATCTGTCAGGAATGCTTTGATGGTGTATTCCTACATGGCAGGGGGTTGGACTCAGTGGCCCTGGTGGTCTCTTCCAACTCTATAATTCTATGATCTTGCAGTGACCAATCACAAAATGAAACATGTGCAATTGAGGCAAATTATGTACAGTGACAAACAGACATTTTTTCCCATTCCTTCAAATATACTTTTCTAAATAGTTGCTAAATATATTATCCAGTTTGTCCCATAGTCTATTCAGCTTGCACATCCCTGAATACTCCCTAGAATTGAATGAACTGATCAGTAATCTTTTATTTCCATAAGTATCTAGGCATTATAGTTCAATGAACAAAGGGTTTTTACATATGAATTTTAAGCATCCTCACTAAGCCATAATTCCTCAGGAAACCATGCCTATGAAAGTCATATGCAAGAAATCTAATTCTGAAGAAAAGACAGAGCCTGAAAATGTTTCTACCCTCAAAGGCCATCTCTTGTCTGTCATAGTTCTACTTTTTATTTGCTGAATATGGAATGGCCAGATAAGTAAGTAGATCCCTGACATTTTCCCAAAAGATAGCAAACTAAGTAGCTATCATGTATGTTTATCGGAGGAGAAGATGTTCCAAGTATTTGCCAACTTAGCCTTGAGCATTTCCAAGTTTATTTAATAAGGTACATAAATTTGGACCACTGATGCCAAAAAATGGCCTAGGGCACAAATAAGTAAACAGGGCCTTGAGAAAAAAAAGTTGTAAGAATAAGCAGCAGATATTGGAATGAATATGTTTTGCCTTGTGGAACAAAAAGAACAGAGGGCAGGGCATCTTGAGTTGGAAAATGGGCAGGTAAGATTCTCTTGCCACTTATCTGTTCATGCTATCAACCTCCCTTTTAATTTTAAAAACAAAGCAAACTACACCATGGGGGAAAAAAGTGCTACTAGCAGACCCCTTTCCCCAATCTCAGCTATACTTGTATATCTAGAACTGATAGGACTCAAAAAGTATCCAAGATTGATCTCAGTAACGTGCAATCTCATACAGAGGAAGATGGTCCTTCATATTTACTCATCCTGAACCATTAAGGGATTTAAAAGTCTTTATTAACATTTTGAACTATACCCAGAAACAAACTGGAAGTCAGTGATGTATCTGAGACATGTTTCACTTTCGCCACATCTACATTCTCCAGGAATGGGCATAACTGGCATTTCTACTTCAGCTAGGCAAAGGCCATCCTCGCACCACTATAAGCCTCAAGGTCAGGTCTAAAATAGTCCCTAGTATTGTCAAAGGTAATGTTATTCCATGCAACATAGACTGGAATCCTGAGTCCATTAGAGTCCATAACCACTTCTGTCTTGCCTGGATTCAGTTTCAATATGTTAGTTGGCATCCAGACTCTGAAGAAGCAGCTGTAAAAACTGGAGAAAGGAAAATCAACAATTTAAGATATGTAGATGATATCACTCTACTAGCAGAAAATAGCAGACTTGGAATGACTACTGAAGATAGTCAAGGAAGAAAGTGCAAAGGCACGTTTACAACTGAACATTGTAAAATAATGTCCACAGATGATGCACATATCTTTAATGTGAGCAATGAACACATTGAAACAGTGAGAGATTTCTACTTTCTGCTATTTACTTTGGCTCAGACATTAGTCAAAACAGGGACTGAAGTCAAGAATTCACAAGACTAGGACTTGAACAAGCAGCTTTGAAGAAACTAGACAGACTCCCAAAGTATAAAGATATACCATTAAATACCAAGGTCAGAAATGGCCGTGCCATTATATTTCCAATTTTTATGCATGTTTATGAAGAAAGTTGAGAGAAAAAGTATCAATTGATTTGGAATGTGATGCTGGAAAAGAGTTCTGCAGTTACTCTGGACTGCCAAAAGGACAAAGAAATGCGTCTTAGATCAAATCAAGCTTGAGCTCTCCCTGGAAAACAAAATGACTAAATGGAGACTGCTGTCATATCATGAGACATGACTCACTATAAAAGACAACTATGTTTGACAAGGTAGAAAGCAGCAGGAAAAGAGGAAGACCACGTTATAGGTTGGTAGACTCAATCAAGGAAGCCACTGCAAGCCCTCTGAGACCTGAGCAGGATAGTTGATGATAGGCTGACTTGTGGGATCTTCCATTCATAAGATCATCATAAGTTGACTTATTGGCAGTTAACAGCAAAGTCCATTACTATTACTATCCAGGACCTTGATAGCCTCCCTGGAGTGAGATGGAAAAGAAAACCAGAGCTATGTTTCATCCAAATATTGGTTATGCCAAACCTCCCAGCCAAACATCCTCCAACAATTTCAAGTATCTGTGGAACAGCACAGGGAATAATGTGGGAACTTGCAGAATAAGCTAGGACAATATGTCCTAGGAGTCCTTCAGAACCAACACTTGAAGTCAGCAAGGACTGAAATCACCATGGCATTGTGCTCCTAAGTCCCTTCCCCATGAGCTAGTCCAGAAGGGCACCACACACATTGGCACTGAAAGAATCAAGGGAGATGTACTCCCTCACTCCATTTCTCAACATAAACAAATCACAGAGGTAATCAAGGCTACGTCTGCCCTAAAAATGGGCTTAAAGCTGGATTGAAATAGATCTAGATAATGTTATCTGTCCAGGAAATCCTAGAGCTATGAAGCCATTTATATGCTCAAATATCTCACCTAAGAAGAGAAAGTTGGAGGTTGTGCTGAAATTCCAAACCATTGGGTCATCAGGTTATGGCTTTTCCCATACTAATCTTTTTTTTCCAATAACAGCCACTGTCTTTTTCAAGCATTTATCTATCTGTCATGCATCCTGTTCTTCCTGTCAAATGTCCCCAGAGTGGCTAAAAAGTTCAACTAAACAGCATTAAGGAAACATGTCTTTCTACAATAACACATTCACCAGTCTCATCACCCATTCAACCAGTTCACCTCTGCTTGCTCAGGACCTTTCTGTACTACACTGTTATAATGCTATTATTCTACTTTCAACATCCTATGGAATCCTGGGCTTTGATGTTTAGAGAGGGGCCTTAAGAATTCTCAGCCAGAAAGCTCTTTGGCCTCTGTAAACTGCAAACCCCAGAATTCTACAGGATGTTGAAAGTGGAATAATAGCACTATAACAGTGTAGCGTGGAAAGACCCTCAGGATTGCAACACTTGACAGTAAATATCCAAGAAAGTGGGGTACATCAAAGAAACATTAGCAATTTAAATAAATGCTAGCTTTATTGGGGAGTAGTTTTCATAGCATACAGTTGGCCCTCCACATTTGCTAGTTTGACTTCATGGATTTGATTATTAAGTGTTGCTAGCCCTTGCCCTGCTCTCCCATCTCAGGTGCTTCTTTTCCAGAGAAATCTTTCCTCTCCATGGCTTTGATGAAACCACGAAGCCCTTTTTATATTTGCAATTTCGATATTTGCAATTCATCCACTTTTGAGAGAGACGTGCACCATTAAACCTAGTGAATATGGAGGACTGACTGTATATGCAGCAAAAGACAGTGTCTGCTTTAGTCTGGCAATGCCCTATTTTTCTATATGTTTACATTTGGGTGAAGCACTGAGCATTTCTCGCCATTTCTTCTTTGGCACTCAGTATGTTGATCCCTCTTTTGTTGTATGTACCTAAATAATGGTATGGACATCCACATAGGTACAACACACACACACACACACACACACACACATCTTTATAATGTTGATAAAATAGAAATGTCAGGTCCTCAATATTTCAGTTTCTGAGTCTTCAGGACCAAAATCTGTAAACAGGAGGCAAGCTATTGTAATGTCACAAGTTGTTTTTTTGGGGGGGGGGAAGAAGGTTGTGATATCACAAAAAGAAGGGGTTGAGTTTTGGCTGCTGAAAGAAGCATGAGAAGAAGCTGAGTAAATGGTACCTGAACCTGGTAAAGTCCATATAGCCAGTTAATATGGCAACTCAGAGCTGAGGAGGGGTTTTTACTGATTTTTTTGTTGGCGAAGTGGGTGGCAAAATGTGTCCACCACTGCAGCAGTATAATTCTTATGGTATATTTTCTGCTGTTGCAATTTCTATTCCTACATCATACTATTGTTGATATGCTTTTGTTTTTTGGTATGGGGAGATGCAAATGTTGCAAGCTACTATATTGGAATGTTTCAAGAGAAAAAGGGAAATGAATGGCTGGCATTCTGGTAATGTTGCACACAAGTATAAGTCTGATGTGTACGTCTTTCTTTTGGTTGTTGTGAGAGTTGGAATTCTCTTCCTTCCTCTGTAACAACCAAAACTTCCTGACAATCCAACTTTTCCCTGAGTTCCCCTCCCTCTATGGCTATATAGTGGCTGGTGGAGAGTGAGAGATGGCAGAAAAATATCTGGCCGTCTGAGTATAGTTAGGCTCACAATAATGAAAGCATCTTCCAGGAACTTTGAGGGGTCCTACAGAGGTCCTACAGAGGTCCTAGGACACCTAACATTGTTGTTGGGTGTCTGGCTACAGTCACACAACCAGTAGCTCCTTAGCTTTTGCCTACTGTCCGCTGGCTACTGCATAGCCATCAAAGGGAAGAGGAAAGTGAGCTCTGGGGGAGAAAAGAGAAAGACATTCTTTAGTTGCCTAGTGAATCCCCATTTTGAGAGAAAGGGGGAATATTAAATAAATAAATAAATAAATAAATAAATAAATAAATAAATAGTAGTAGTAGTAATAGTAAATCCATCATAGTAGAACTTTCTGATATGTCTCCTCAGTGCAGCATATCAGACAAGTTGTTTTTCTTTTTCCATTTTCCAGAACTACCTCCCAACCATGTTCAAACTTTTGGAAGCAAAACGGCATCAATGCAGGCATATCTAGAGGAATCTAGAGAATGCCTGCCATTTGTTTGCACACACTCTCCCCTCCACACTGCTCTTTGGTCTATGTGTGCTCAAGTGCTTTTTACCTGAAGATGTCACTTCCCTCTTCTCTCAAGAAGTTAGTCTTTTTTGCTTTCCTATGTCTGGAAGGAGCATCCATGAGGCTTCAAAACCAACAGTGATAGATTGCCTACACCCAAGCTTTTAGGGGCTCTTGTAACCAAGTCTAAGACAATTTTCTCTCTTCTCCTAAGATGGATGGATGGATTTATTTATTTTATTTTATTTTCTTCTTTTACCTTACAAGAGCATCCAGAGTCATTTCTCCTGTTTCTACCATAAGCTCATGTTGCACTAGCAGTCCTGCACTCTGCTTAATATATATACCAAGTATTCCTACCTAAATTTGGGTTGCTAATCCCATCCTGAGTTCTCTAGCCATTTAGAAACAGATCTGTTGTCCACTTGTATTGCCTACTTTCTGGCAGAGGGTTTCCTGAATATCCTAAAGAGTTATTCATACTGTCTGCAGTCTGATACTTCTTAGCGCAATGCAGTTTGGGCCTTTTGGTGATAAGATGGGGTGTGAGACTTTCATTTCTCTTTCCTTAATCCTGGGCTAGGGCACACATACATACATGGCCTGATTAGCTGGATCTCTGAACAACAATGCTTTGGACAGGGTGTTTGTTAGTTTGTTTCTGACATGCAGTTGGACTCAAAATGTGTAGCTTAAAAAAAGTGTGCAATTGGAACACTAATGTGCAATTTGAAAAATGGAGTGAAATTTATACATCTTATGTATAGGTGATGTATAACATCATTACCTTTTGAAGTATTTGAGGATCTATAAAGCTAAAGGGGAAAAGTGTTTAAAGGGTATCAGTTTCAGCAGCACATATTGATCTAAGGTGTACATGAGAAGGCTTTATATTCACCTTCTGATCTTTTAATATGGGAGCATCTGACTGGGCATTTGTACAGTTAAAAAATCTGTTTCAAGAAATTGCTCAGGACCTACAGACCCACTGCAAAATTTTGTTGCAGATTCCACCTGTAGACTCCTCCAACTCTTTGCAGCAGTTTTTGTTTTGTTTTTGTTTTTCCCTTTTCCCTACTCTCTACATTTGGTTATGGTCATTTCCACACCTTACCCATCTCTGTCATCATCCTGTTGCAATCCTGACAAGGAATGTGACACAAACACTCCCCTCCACACCCACCCGGCTGCTTGCGGAAGGGTAGCACAAGTGACACACACCTTCCTTCTGCAGTGCATGCAGACACTTCCCATGCTGCATTGGGGAAGGACGCGTCTAAATCACACTTCCTCCCTTTCTGCACAGCCACTGGTGACAGGTGATTAAGGGTCATTACTGGTGACAGGTGATTGAGGGCCATTACTGGATTTTTTCTGGTATTGGAATGTCCTATGATTGCAATGAGTGGGGATGTGTTGGCAGTGACAACCAAAATGGTGAGAGGCCTGGAAACTATGCCCTATGGGGATAGACTCAGAGAGCTGGGGATGTTTAGTTTGCAGAAGAGAAGATTAAGACAGGACATGATAGCCATGTTTAAATATTTGAAGGGATGCCATGTAGAAGAAGAAGAGGGCTTGTTTTCTGCTGCTCCAGAGACCAGGACAAGGAGCAATGAATTCAAGCTACAGGAAAGGAGATTCCACCTGAACCTCAGGAAGAACTTCCTGACAGTCAGGGCTGTCCGGCAGTGGAATATGCTGCCTCGGAGTGTAGTGGAGTCTCCTTCCTTGGAGGTTTTTAAGCAGAGGCTTGATGGTCATCTGTCGGGAGTGCTTTGAGGGTGTTCCTGCATGGCAGGGGGTTGGACTGGATGGTCCCTGTGGTCTCTTCCAACTCGACATTTCTATGATCCATGGACTGGCAGCAACATGTCTCCATTGTGGGACAGAACAATCATGCAGAAATGGCCTATGTTGCAAGAACTTTGGAAGGTTACAAAACTCAGAATCTTTCAGCCAGCAGGACCATTGACCATGCTGGTTGGGGGATTCCAGGATTTGTAGTCCTAAAACTAACTTTTCCAGTTTCTGAATGTTATCCTTTTTTTCCTTTTACTGCTGTCATGGACAACTGCTCAATGGTCATTTTAGAGGCATAGGTCTGGTGTCTCTGTGTTTAAAGGCACTGGGTACACCAGAGTTATTTCGTTGCACTCCAAGGAAAAGTACATGCTTGGATGGTCATCTACCTGACTGCTAAGGCAGAGCAAACACAGTTCAGGGAGTTCCTTCTTTGAAGAAGCAGGCTGTAAACTTTGCAGCTGTTTAGCCTGAAGGCTTCTTCTGCTCTTACAGATGAGCCATGGGAGAGATCATTTATGCATGGTTAGAGATGGATTTTACATTTGTACAACTATTGGTTGGAAAAAGAACAATTTAACTGACTTTACCAGTTAGCAATGTAAGTAAAAATGCTGAATTCAAAGATTATCCAGATAAAAATACTCTAATGTGATGTTTAAACAGTTATGAGATACAATATCCCTACTTTCTTTGCTTTGTGAGCAATGCTGTTTGTTCTAATAGTGGTATCTGTAAGTGATTTTCAAGACGCCTAGTGGAGATCCGTGAATTGGACTCATATTTAGTCATGCAACCCACTGAAATAAGTAAACAGGAGATCCTCTGCAGTCAATGAATATTTATCAATGCTTTTCAAGAATGAAAACTACAGCAATTTAGATCAATTGTCTGGATCCAGATTTAGTCATACTTAGGCAAGCCCCGCTGACTTCTGTGAGTCTGTTCTATGTATGACTAAGTCTAGATATATTCCAAGACAAGGTTTTGTTTGCTCATTTGTTGTTTGTTTGTTTTTATCCTCAGGGAAGCTTTTCCAGCTCCTTCACTCTGTGTCCTCTTCGTTCACCACCATTCCTTTCCATCCTTTCTCAGTTTCTACCATTTTTATTCTAATCTCTTCTCTATTTCTCCAGTTCTTCTTTTTGCCATTCTTCCTATCACATAAAGACAAGAAAATCCTTATCACTGCCAAATATTCTGATTGTTTCTTCTTCTTCTTTAATTAAGAAAGCTATATTTAAAATGGTATGTTTTATGCCTTCCAGAACAAGAGTGAGGGGAGTGGGATTCTTGCACAAGGTGCATAGTTCAAAGAGGCACTGAAATGGTACAGTTAGCCCTCCATATCCACAGATTCTGTATCCACAGATTCAACCAACCACAGTTAGAAAATATTCTGAAAAAAAATCCAAAAAATCCAAAAAACAAACTCTGATTTTGCCATTTAATAGAAGAGACACCATTTTACTACACTATTGTACATAATATCATGTGAGCATCCACAAATTTTGGTATCCACAGGTGAGTCCTGGAACTACTGTATAAAATTGTATTAATTTACAAATTTTATTGTATTAACAATTGTACTAACAATTTACAAAAATAAAATTATTTTAATGACATGAAATATCAAATTAATGGGCAGGGTGTTTTGTTTTGTTTTTTTCTGTTTTGGGGTGGTAGAGGGGAAGACCAAGTTCAGAAAGTGAAACACATCCTTAGAACTATTTTTTCAGTCCAAAAAGAGCATTTTTCATCTGAATTTCATTTTTTGAAAGAATTGGGTAGGGGAGTTTGTTACCCTGATTTCTGGGGTCCCATGAGGGACATCTCAGTGTGCTCAAACAATGGGGAATGGGAATCAGCAAGAGCACAAGCTAAGCAATGCAAGAGGCAGGGCAACCTAGCAAGACTTGGACCCAATGGCTACGGGGTCAAGCTGAGTCAATAAGCAAACAGACCTATTGAAAGAAAGGTAGGAGTTGGATAGAGGGTTTTAAGAAGGATTTTTGCATGGGAAATACTACACCTGTCCTGAAGCCCGGGTAGTCTGAAGAAAAGTCTGTAGAAGCAGAGATTCTCAGCCTGTGGAGCTGAAGGGAAGGCTCATCAAAAGGAGCAACAGCAAGGTGGGATGGAAGTGTCAGCAGATCCTCAAGGGAAAACGAGGGGAGAAGCTCCGGGCAGATGGCTGAAATTAATGCCCTGCACGTGTTGAGCTGGTTCTCCAAAGCCTCGATTTGCTTATGGCAAGCTGCATGGCTGATAGCCTCCTGCTGCTCCTTAACTTGCCCAACCATGAACTTGGCTGCAGACCGGACGTGGGCTAGCTCTGCTTCTAATGAGCAAGCCCTTTCCTCCCAAGTCTGAGCCTGAAGGGTAGCAGTACTAAGCTTTTGTGAGGTAGCCTGCACAACGGACATGAACGTTACCTTGTCTGCCCGCAAAGCTTGCAACTCGGCATGAAGCCGGGCAATCTCCTTCTCTGACTCTTCAGGTTTATCTCTGGTTTCTACCAGGGTGCGGGACGCATGTCTGGCTGTAAGCCAAAGTCCCCATGCGGCCAACACATCTTTGGTTGGCCCAAACGGGTTCCTGGACCTGCCTGCCTGAGCATACACTTCACGTAAGGTAGTAAAGGGATCTGCCACCTGGAAGCTCATTTCCTTCCAGGGGCATTTTCCTTTACTTAAAACCCACTGTTCCAACTTTCCCTTGACCTCCTTCACTAACATGAGGTCCTTTACTTCCATTTTGCTATTCTCTACTAAACTCACTTCTGCAAGGGACCAGGACTTGGAGGGATGGGCAGGATCACCGAGATTCCTCGGGGATATTTAGGGAGACGAACTCAGTGGAACTTAACTAGGGAAGAGGTTCGGGAACCTAGCTCCAACCTGCCCAGAAAATGTCACTTTTGCCTGTCTAAGCCTGGCCTTCCACCTCAACAGCTTAGGGGCAAAAGGACAAGGACATGGTTCAGGGACAGGGAGAATCACCTAGATTCTGGGGAAAACCTTCACTGGGACTCCGCCTGACAATGAAGGGGAAAACGAACTCTCAGAAACTTATTATACTGCCTGGCCAAGCAGCAGGGGCAAAGGGAAAGGAACCAAGCTGAACTGTCCCTAACAGTTTTTTTTTTTAGGTGAGGGGCTCCTTCCTCTACCTCGGGCAAACCTTCTAAAACCCTATCCTAGGTCGGGACTCACCACCCACACCTATTCTACTACAAATCGGGACACACCCGAGTTCTAATTCTGCCAGGATGCACCTGTGCCTTACAGTACAAACCGGGACGCACCCACATTTTACACTAGGAATGGGATGCACCTGTGTTTTAACTCTCTGAACTCATGCTACCTCGGGGGGGGGATTTCCTCTAAGTGCTGTTTTGCCTTGCCGTGAATATGGAGTGAGTGTATGGACTATACCTAGCACTTTGGATCCCAGCCCACAATAGTCCTCAAGTTAGGGATGTGATTCCCAGGACAGTTAACTTAACCCTTGCTGTCGGACTGTGATTCACTGCCAAAGAGCCAGCAGTGACCAAGCCCGGGCTGCTACCACACACAATCCAAGAGAGAAAGGGGTGTAGATTTCCAACCCAGATAGAATAGCTCCTGGAGCTCTGACACACAGATTTCACTCAAACGTGTTCCTATCACCTTAAGACTCAGATTCAGCCATTCCCTACGTCCGTACCAGCCTGACTTGAGCAGGTTCGCAACTCCCACTCAAGTTAGGGGTACAAGGGTTGCCCGCATTCTCCACCACTCTGTTACCCTGATTTCTGGGGTCCTGTGAGGGACACCTCAATGTGCTCAAACAATGGGGAATAGGAATTAGTAAGAGCACAAGCTAAGCGATGCAAGAGACAGGGCAACCTAGTGAGATCTTGAACCCAATGTCTGCAGGGTCAGGCCGAGTTAATAATCAAGCAGAAGTAAATAATAATTGTTTCTTTATTTTGAAAAACACAGCCGACACACGTGTATGCAATCACTCACACGGACCTATTGAAAGAAAGGTAGGAGTTGGATAGAGGGATTTAAGAGGGATTTTTGCATGGGAAATACTACACCTGTCCTGAAGCCTGGGTAGTCTGAAGAAAAGTCCATAGAAGCAGAGATTCTCAGCACGTGGAGCTGAGGGGAAGGCTTGTCGAAAGGAGCGGCAACAAGGTGGGATGGAAGTCAGAGTGATCCAAGCGATCCGAGTGATCCAAGCGATCCAAAGAAGCACTCAAAATCAGGAGGTCTTATAAGGGAAAATGTGCCCGTAGGCTAATCCATTCCCAGGGAAAACAATGGGTTTTGGGCTGGAGACAAAGCCTCTGAAAGGTCAGTACTTAGCATATTGAATTATGACAGAGTTGTCAATAGCACAGACAGTATGCAAACGCAGAGTGCTTGACAGTTGGATATTCGGCTCGTCAAGCTGCCTGCTTGGGGCACGGAGTCTTTTGTAAGCTGTGTGCATACTAATGGGATCTTAAAGTGTACTTGCTTGGAGGTCTCCTGAAGCTGCAGTCCGGCAATTACTGGCCTGCCTGGATTTGTTTTGAATGATTCAACTATTTGTGGCCATGCCTGTGTGTGTGCTTGTCTGGGGGCCTCGCAAGCACATGGAGAGGAATGGGTAGTGAAGGCCAAATTCTTGCTATCAAATGATATCTAATATACCACAAGTCCGGACTAAAAACTACAGTAACAAGTTCAGTAGGTTTTAGTGACACATGCCTCAAAGGGCCACATGCAGCCTGAGAATTGCATTATTTTCCCCATGATATAAAGGAGCAAATTGTGACCCTCTATATGTGAATCCACTGTGTGCATGGTATCACATAGCAAATATAGGCAACTGCTGCTAGGCTATTTTCAATAAGGAGTTTTTGCCTACAAATTTAAGAAACAGAACAAGCGAGATGCTACCAGTTCAGCTGCCAAACAGGCATCTGTGTCATAAAATTCATTCACTGAGTTCAGGGTTCAGAGGTTGGACTTGAGGAGAAGGAGACACATGTATTATGGCACATTAAGCTCATGAGATGAAACATGAGACAGAAATGTCACTAGAAGATAAGTAACCAGTCCAAACTGTCATTATGGTTTGGAAATGACAGGGGAACACCCCCCCCCGCAAAAAAAATCTGCCTTTGTGGAGGTTAGGAAAAGTATAACTCCATACATGGATGGTAATGATTAAAGGGGGGAACTGAAAAACAAAATCCAGAAAGGAAGCCATGCACACCCTTTCAGGTGGCCAGCTCCAATGGCCAGACCTTGATAAGATTAGGTTTGACAGGGTCCACTCTTCCCCTGCATTTTAGTTGAGTCATTCTGCCTTCAAAAGGAACTGTAGTTTCACCAGAAACCTGAAGTGGGGGATTGAAGGCAAGATTGTCACATATTGCTCCACATTAAGATATGGGCTCCTATCAAGTTGCAGACTATATCTGTCCAGACATGCCTGCTCTCATTACAAAGCTTTTGGCTATTTCAGGATAGACATTCCTGTAACTAAGCTTCAAGAAAAGTGTTTCAGTATTTTTAAAATGTACTTTTGAGTCCTGCAATCCATTCTTCCCTATGGTAGATATATTCATGTGATTCACTTTTTGTGGGTGGGAGGAGGAAAGATCTTGAAAGTGGAAAAAGAGCAAGTAAAAGCATGCATAGGACATGCTCTTTTGTGCCTCCCAGATGCAAGACCACTTATTGTAAGGACATTAGTAATTTTTTTCAAAATAAGAAATGCTAGGTTCAGGTTCATAGCATTTGACCTCAGTTTCCTGTCCTTTTCCATACAATCCTGTTCATGTCTCCTCAGAACTATGTTCCACTGAGTTAAATGACACTTGCTTCTCAGTAAAGTGGTAACAGATTGCAGCCTTAATCTCAAACTTCCAGGCTAAAAGGTGCTTATGTCTCCCCAAAATATCTGATAGCTAGATGTAGATTAAATCATAGAATTGGCTAGGTTAGTCCTGGAATATGTCCCACTGAACTGGGAAGAATATACTTCCAAACTAACACTGAAAGGGTTGATTTGCATAGCTTGTCATTCTAATTTACAGGTGATAGGACAACATATGAGGCATAATATGTATATTTCAGATGTACCATGTTAAAAGTATTCAAATCAAGCATGGCTACCATTGAGATCATTCAAGTAAACAAACCATGCAGGGAACTCAGCTAAGGAAGACTTCCAGTCAACCAGCCAGCAAGACCAGAAGTTGCGGAATTCCAGAATACTGGAAAGATTTGGCCAAGATTACTCACTGAAAGAATAATTTATTCAAAGATATACAAACTTCCTTTGTGATTATTTTTCTCCTTAGGGAATATAAACAATATTTTCAACAACTGTCATTTGCTTCTTCTTTTTTTAAAAAAAATCTAGTTTCCTCAAGGATGGGAGAGTTGAAAATTCAGCATTCTTGCAAATGTCAATTAGAAAGAGGGTTCTTAAAAGGGTCAGCAGCTGTATTCTCTGGCATACAGCTCACATTGCTGTGACCCTCTGCTTATCCCTTGGAAATTTTTAAATAATGAAGTGTGTTAAGACCGGCTATGAAAAATTGTTCTCTGCTGCCAGCAATGGAGGTTAATATGCACAACAGACCATCCAGCTGCAACAAAAGACAAATAAAATATGTAATTTATGTCAGTTCATTCCTTGCATGAAGACCAATCCCCTTAAGCTCCTAGCACCTGGAGGACAGGCTTTGATTAGCACAGTTCTGCACAGTTCAGCCAAGTCTATAGTTTGTTCCACCGTACCCTAGGTATGGGTGACTCATGACCCTCTAGATGCCACCAAACTTCAGATTCCATCATCCTTCTCCATTGTCTGTTTTGCTAAGGTCTACAAGCCAAGCACATTTGGTGGACAACAAGCTACTTCCTCTGTAGACTTGAGATCCAGTATTAAACCTGGATCCACAATTTTAGCTTCTCATGAATAGCTTATCTGATGCATTAATCCAAAGATAAAGTGTCATCTAGAACTGGGCAACAGCGTGTGGCTTCCTAAGAGATATGCAGCCATCCAGTGTTGTTTGGTGCTTGTCAAATGTACACAATGGCAGAACATTAGGTCTCTTCATTGAAACCTAAGGATCTCATATGCTCATTCAAATATTTCATTCAGGGCTGACTCAACCATTAGGCACAGTGAAACAATTAGAGTGAAGCTGTAAAAATATGGCCTGTCCTCAGCCCTCTGAGTTCACCTACTGTTCCATTATTCCTCTGTAAAGACAGATTCAATGACTAATCTATGGGCTTTTAAAACGAGATATGTGGAATGGAGGTGGGGGACATCATTTTATTCCTTGCCTCAGCAACAACTGAATGCACCAGGCAGAAAAAACCCTTCAGATGGGTCTGGTTCTAGCTTAATGGCAAATTATAATGCTTTGTTGTTTAGGGATGAAAATAACATATCTTTATCCATTTCCTGGTCACCACTCAGGAAACACGGTCAGGAAAAATATCAAAAGCAACATGAAATTTCTACAGCTTTCACCTGGTATTTGTATATCCTGAAATGTTTTGGGATTTTTTTTTCCTACGCAGAAAACACTTTTGTGTGTGTGTTAAAAAATATTTTTTTTATATACCTCTCCCTATAAATGCAGTTTCCAGGAACATATTTGGTTGTGTGTGTGAAAAGAATTTTTTGCAAGCAAACACACACACACACACACACCAACTAGGTATTTGTTTGCTCCCACAACAGGGACAATAACAGGACAAGAGATGAAGGGAAAAGTTATTTACTTGGTGTTTTTTGAACATTTGAACAGACAGGCAGCCTCTCCAGCTTTAGCATAATACAAATTTAACAAGATAGCATGGTATTACCCTCCTTAAGAGATAATGGTTTAAATTACTAAAAGGAACAATGCTGTCCTCCACAAGTGGCATACTGCTATTCCATGGCAACTGAAGAAGAGGGGAAAACCCACCTTCATCGATAGGGGTTCTGGAGGAACCATCTAGCAGTTTCCACAAATATCTGCAACCAGTGTATGTCCCAGACCCTTCTAGACAATATCCTGAAACTGACATTGTTCTGATTGCTAATACTCTGCAGTCTCCACTGATGCCTGTTAGTGGTTACTACTGAAGCTGCAATTCCTTTCCCCACTTGATTGTCTCACAACCAAGGTAGATGATTCTGACCTAAGAACCACCTTGTCAGTGGTCGCTGCTTCAACTCCATGCCCCCTGAGAACTGATTCTAAGAGAAGTTATACAATCCTGCAGATATATTTATTTCTGAAGGTCCATTCATTCAAACTGCTGTAATCCATCTATACCAATGAATAAATGTAGGCATTTTAAATATATACGTATAAATTGGTAACAGTTTTAAAATGTATTATTAGTGTCAGCATTTATATTCTGTACACCTGTCCCTCTGTTTGTTTCCCCCTTCCTACCCTCCTAATGAGTACTATCTATCTATCAGCCTCAATTTTCCCCTCAGGTCTACCTAACCCTCAGTTTTTGGCAGAAGATTCAGCCTCCTTCTTTCCACTGCCAATTCCCCAATGCACTTCTAACATCTTAACCTTTTTATTCATTTTTTTGGCTGGAGACCATTATTTGTGTTCTCCTTCTCAGTACTTCATCTTCTGCTATGCAGGAGTCTTTCTTTTTCCTGCTGAGCTAAGCAGAAGTATCTGCTTCTTCTAAACTTCCTGTTTCCTACTTACTTTTTAGAAACCTGACAGGTTTTCCCCTGTCGCTTGTTTCAGCTCCTACTTCATGTGTCCCATGTGCCACAAATGAAATTATATACATAAAAAACTCTCATTTGGCTCATCATTTCTTGATGTTTCAGAGAAAACTATGCATTCATCCTGGACAGTATCTTTACCTTACCACAAATAAAAGGACTATATGGAATCCTACAAACATTCCTTAAGGTATAGATGACTAATCTATCCCAAGCCAATAATTCTCATGGACCCTCTAAATCAGAGGTGGGAACTAGGTAGCCCTCCAGATATTGTTTGACTGCAGCTTCCCAGAATTCCTCACCATTCTCTATGCTGACAAGGTATGTTGGGACTTCAAGGCCACCAACTCCAGGAAAGCTGCATGATTCCCACTCCTGCTGTATATGATCAATAGAGCTGATTATCATTTTACAACCCATCAAACCTAATCAGAAAGAGGGGAGAGAAGAAACTAGTAGAACTGACAGTACCATTACTGGTATACAGGTGATTTTATCTCTGTTTGCTGTATACCTTTAATGTGTGCCATGTCCACTGATGACTCCTTAATACTTTCTACTCACCTGTCTCAGTAGTATGTAATGCCCTCATATCAGGCAGACAGGCCATCATGTAGCCAGTATTCATAATTATTGAATCTCCAGCTAGCAAGATTCTCAACTCCGAAAGGCAAACCTTCAGCATAAGCAGTTATATGTCCATCACTCAAGAAACTGATTCTTGGAGGTTATTCACACTGCCATTTTGAAGTGGTGATATACAACTATAGCAGGAGTGATAAAGTGATAAAATTTATTCAGTGATAAAATATGTGTTCTGCATGCAGAAAGTCCCAGTTTTGATTCTGTCTATCTTTCATTTGGAAAAGGTATCTGTCTCAAACCTAGAAGAGCCACTGTCAGTACAGTTTTGTGGTTCCCAATTCTAAGTCCCCAGAATTGGTGGGCTACAATATCCAGAGTCCTTGATCATTGGTCATACTGACTGGGGCTTCTAGGAGTTGAATCCAGAAAGGTCTGTGGCCCCAAGGTAGTAAAGCATAGGTATGGACTGTATAAGACTAAACAGAACAATGGTATATCATAGTAAAACACGGCTATAGATGTTTATGTGATGAGAAATTCAATCAATTACATGCATATATGAACCGATGCTTAGCATTCCTAACTATGATCTTTCAACCAGTTTTCCTATAGCATATTTTTGTTCTAGCACTTTGCAGAGGTATTTTTCTGAAAAAATAAATCATAGCTTTTCTTGATCTAATAGCTGTTACCACATATTATTTTTACAAATTAGATATGTACACAAAATTATAGTTTAAGCTTCACCCTTCCTTGATTTAAATTTTTTCTGCTAGAAATCTGGAGAAGCCATTGACAAACATCTGTAATCTTCAGAGACTGCATTCTAGTCTAAACTGGATATTTCTGCCTTGTAACCTCATTTTGAAATCTGGAGAGAACTGGGGACTAAGTATTTTACTGCACACTTGGGCATATGTTGCCAAACTTTTCTGGCACTTCTGTGGTTCTTCCAAAGCAGAGTTCTTGCAAGAGAAAGAAGCCAAGGGAAAAGTGAGAACTGAAGAAGTTGTTGATTTGAAAGAAATCCAAAAAAACTTGGGATTGAATAAAACTGCAGGTACTGATGAATAATGGTTGTGAAACACCGAGACAACCTCTCTTTTTTTTCTTTTCCCTTTTTTTTTTTTTTTTTGCTTCCCTTTCTTTTTCATTATTCTGGATTTTGATCTCTGTGTGTGTGTGTTTGTGTGCACATCTCTCTCTTTTTCTTCTACTACTTCTTTTTCATGGCTTCCTGCATTCATTCACCTACTGTCTATCCAATCTTTGCTTTCTTAGACCCAGTGTGACAGCAGAAGAGGTCAGTAAAAGGCTTCCACAGGTGCCAAGAGTAAAATTTGAAGCGAATTATCAGCTGCTTCCTCAGGTGAAATGTGTTAGGAATTTCAAGTACCCTTTCACACTACACAGTTAAACTCTTTAGTTCCACTTTAATCCCAATGGCTGCATCCTATGGAAGCCTAAGATCTGTGGTTTGGTGAGGTACTGGAGTTCTCTGGCTGAAAATTCTAATTACTCCTCTCTATGCCACCAATCCCAGGATTTCATAGGATGAAGCCAAGTCAACTGAAATGGAATCATTGCACTACATTTATGTAGTGTGAAAGGCCCTGGGAAAAAACTAAAATATTTTCAGGAAGAGTAATAACATTTTTAGAACTCCACAAGTGCCTCAAAAATCGTACAGCAATCTAAGACAGAAAGGTAATTTTTTTAAAAAAAGAAAAATCAGATTGAAGCTATTTAAATTTAATTCCCATGGAGACTATTTCTAGGGTTGCTAGATTTCTGGGCATGGCCCTGAGCCTCCAGTTTTTCTGGGGCAACTCCAGGTAAGAGCCAAAGATACGAATTCTTCAGGAATTTTTTTTTTTTGGGGGGGGCAGGGGTTGCTCAGCTCCAGGCAAGAGGAAAAAAAATCTCTAGCTGGATTAGGGGAACACTAGTTTGCTAAAATTTGCAAGGCTGATCTGATTTGTTGCTACAACTTGCAAGGTTCTCCAGAATATCTATGTATTTACTTCCTACTTCCTTTTCAGTCACTGTATCACCATGGCTCACCTTCTGCTCTACCCTACATTCACTTTCTGGTTGGAAGCAAGTAGGCTAGATTAAATGTTCCTTTTCTCACTAAATAAGTGAGAAGGAATAATCGCCTCATGTCACCTTGTTCTTGGAATAGCAGCTTTGTCTATGATTTCTGACTTAATTTACATATTGAAAAATATGTTCTCTGTATGTGTGTGTGAGAGAGAGAGAGAATTTCAATGACAAGGTGGTTGGTACTTAATATGCTTAATGACATCACCAGGGGCTGTCCTTAGATTTCAAGTTTTGTTCTAGAAACTCAAGATCTGAGATGATCCTGAACAGGCAACCTGAACTTGGATTTATGTCTCAAGTAAAATGTGATCTTAATCTTAAATGTTGAAACTCTGCAAGGTTTTGTTTTGTTCCAGATTTTTCCACTAGGGGATCCCCTTTTACTCCAAATGCAAGGCATCCTGAATTGGTTTATATATTGAAACTAGTTTGGGAATGAAGAAAACAGAATTATCTTTGCAAGCATGATTACTTTTCATATGTGTTAATGTATTTAGAAACAAAGAGTGCAAAATAAATTGTTTGGTGAATGCTTTCCCTTACACATCTGTATCTAGCATCAGAATATTTATGTATTTATAAAAGCATTTGTATGCCATTTTTCAGCCACCAGAAGGATATTCAGTGTGGTTCACATGAAAACAGAACAACAATACATCGTAAGAGAGACAGAGAAAGAACATATTGCATTTATACCTAGTATATAAGATTTAAGGTAGAGTAGATTGTATTCTTGGAATATCTTATAGTTAGTAAATTGGATTTTATGTTTGTTTATTAAAACTGAGAAGAATAGACGCCAAATCATTCACAATACACCTTTCACTAGAATATCTGTCATGGTGAGGGTTAATTGAACTTCATAGCCCCTTCTAGCATCTTATTCAAGCAAGCTCTTTTAAAAGGAAAAGAAAAGAAAAGAAAAGCATGGCCACTATATCATGGCAATGAAACATCACTTTGTGTCTGTCTGTGTGTATCTGTGTATGTGTGTATGCACACACACATTATGGTACATAACTTTACACACAGTGATAGTAACTTTTTGATAAGTTTGGTTAGCATAATATATTAAGTGAATGCATTCTTCATACTGCAACAGTTCCTTCCTGCCATCTCAAAATGAGTCCCTGAAGAAAAAAAGTTGGAATGCCACCAATTAAAGGATCTAATATTATTTTAGCTCCTCAATGCCAAGGAAATACATTGTGAGAAGTATGTTCACCATTTACGCGTGTAAACCAGCTCTAACAGGTCTGCATGTGTAGCATGTTTAATTGGTAGGCTACCAAGCCAAACACAGACTATCAGCAATCTACTAGTGTTTCCATAAAAGCAATGTTTTTACTGGCTTCTTGTAGCAAAAATGTTAAATGGAAGTTCTCAAGCACCTGGCAGACTTTGCTCATGTTATACATGGGTGATGTCTCCCCCTTATATTTAGCTTATTTCAGAAATGTTTTCCAGAAAAATAACACAGGGAGGTGCATGTTGTTTCTGAGGCAAACTCAGCTTTAATCCCCCACCCAGCAATTCATCCATGGAGAAGGTGAGCTCTTTCTGCCCTATCTTTTTCTGAGTAGCATACAATAGCATAATGAGGCCATTTTCATACCCTACCTGGTCCTTTTGTCCTCCCATTGCAATCCCAGCAGTGCCTTTTCTGGGAAGGGAGCATGACAGGAATGCTTCCCTCGGCACCTGGCCAGCTCCCTGTGGAAGGAAGAACGACCGACACACGCCAGCCTTCCACAGTGCAGCCGGGCTCTTTCTCATGCTGTGCTGGGGAAGGAAATGCCTCCATTATGTTTCCTGCCTTTCCACGTGGCAGATAAGGGCAGGAGCATTGCACAATCATGGATGTTTAATGGATTTATTCCATTAAGAGAATATCCCACAATCATGATAGATGGCGACAGGATGGCAGTGGGACCACGACGACCTGATGCAGCTGCACAAACTGTGGACCACTGCCATCTGTCCCCATAGTGGGACTGCAATACCATGCAGAAATAGTCAAAGACTTAGAACGCCTCTGACCTCTTGAAAATACAGAGTTTTTCCATTTCTCAAAGGCAATCTGTGCCTTTTCTTCTGTTATACAGGCCAGAATCCTGTTAGTGTATGATTCACGTATAAGTTCATATATGTGTAAGTGATTAGGCATTTTGTCTGATGTGCAGCATCCATGTTCAGTTCAGTTCAGTTACAGAAGTGGAATTTTGCATGCAATGCTACTGCACGTTTGAATGTGTATTCTCAGCCAATGGGTTTCCATTTTTCCTCTATTGAAATTGGTTATTGTACCCTTTTGACTGTGCATTTGGTTGCACCTTTGATTGTTCCTTTAGTGCCTTTAGCAGTGCATTTGGTTGTTTAATGTTGTCATTCAACTCAGAGGTTGTGTACCACAATTGATTCATGATTCTGGATGGACAGATTTACACTGTGCGTCCTGATGCAAGATTTCAGTCCTCTAGGTTCTCCTTCCCTTTGCCTGAAATAGAACTGTCAGTGTTCCTCAGAAACTACTTATGTTTAATGGATAGGAATGGAGTTTGGGGTTAAACTATGAAATTTTTCACTTGATCAGATATTAATCCAAGAGGGATACACATTTGAAGATTCTGACATTCAACTATGTTTTGAGGCAAGACTAATGCATCTCCACGGCTTTAAACACATCTACATCAGATATGGCATACTATTCCCATCTCTCAAGTGTAGATCTATCTTAATCTCATTGTATTCCTTATTGTATGAGATTACTTTCAAACTGGAGCTGGCTATGGCTTTTAATGAAATTGTAGCTGACATGCTAGATCTTCTAGATGACTTATTGGCAGCCCAGCAAACCCTCATATGGTTGTTCAACTTCCTAAGAAGGCTATCAATGCCAGCTTAAAGAACCCCAATATAAATTTATTTAGGACTTTAAAAGAAAAAAGTCATAAATTTGAATTGTACCCAGAAATAAACTAGTCACCAATGTAGATTTTTGATAGCAAGAAAGATAGCAAGATAGATAGATAGATAGATAGATAGATAGATAGATAGATAGATAGATAGATAGATAGATTGATTCATAAACATATGCAAGGAAGATCATACCTGAGAAAACACTTGTTCTAAACATAATAGTCAGATAATTCTCTTGGCATCATTATTAGACCACCCATGTAATTTTCCTCATGCTTTCTGGATAACTATGCAATAAAAGTCTTTTTTCCCCCACAACATTTTCCTCTCTCCCCTTTTAAATATGCAGCCAGATTTTTAAACAAATATCTCATTGCCTCTAGAGGTAACTATTGAAATCTGTTTTAAACTGCATATAGAACCTTACTCTCTTGTTGATGAATAAACATATAAGGTGATGTCTGTATGTCAGTCGAAAATAAGGGTGATTTGAAAAGTACAAAACAGTATCATACTAAAATAATTCTCCCAAATACTGCAGAACACAGATGACCCCAAATGAGTTAAAATGAAGCAAATTGTTTCCCTAAAATTTTGCTATTTAATACTTAGCATGTATCCTACAACAAAGAAGTCAACAGTTCTTTGTTCTTTCACACGCCTCTCTCATTATATGTGGTTGTTCAGTTTTAAAGGTTAATAGCACTGAAAAAATACTACATTTCAATACACAATAGTGAATGGATAAAAAAATGAAACATAACAACCCAAGGATCAAAATGACCCCAAACTAACAAATCATCTGTGAAAAATAAGAGACTTTTTTAATGTGTTGCTTCTGACTTCAGGAAATGTGATTTTTATTATTTTATTATTTAAAAAGCATTTATTTATTTACAAAACAATAAAGGAACAGCCATCGTAATATTAACTGAATGGAATTGATATTTGTTGTTGTTAACTGCAGTCAACTCAACTTCAACTTATGGTGAGCCTATGAATGAGACACTTTCAAGTCATCCTGTTATCCCCCACCAGCTCAAGTCTTTGCAGAGTCAAGGCTGTGGCTTCCTTGATTGAGTTCATCCATCTGTTTACCCAGTCCGCTCCCAGGTGCAGACCTCCTCCTTGGAAGATGGACTGCACCGTTTTAAAAACCATTGTCTATTAGCAACAGAAAAGGCACAAGCTTTCGAAGCTTCACTGGATCTCAAAGGAATCTACTTTTCTGTTGCTAATGGATCTGAAATTCTATTGCTTGTGTTTTACTGCCCTTTTTCCCTGGTCTCCACATGGCCAAGAAGGGGAGTGGCTTCAGCCTGCATTAATATCCCTCTAAACCATCTTAACTGACAACAGAAGTAACATCTGAGATAAAACATAGGCCTGTAGCTCCTAACGTCATCACTTTTCATCTCCTGTGTAATTTCTAACATCTTTGCCTGATGAAGAAGCCAGTGAAGCTTTGAAAGCTTGCATAATGTATTTTGTGCATTCTGCTTGGCCAATAAAGGTATCACGCTTCTGTGGATTTTCAATTTTGTTGTATTTTGCTTCATGGCCAACAAAGTTACCCCTGAACACGCTTCCTGGATTGAAAGACACCAGATTTTGCTGCAACAGGAGAATTTCTAACGAGAGGTGGGTAATGCATTAAGACTTAACTCTTTGAGGTTTTTACCTCCAACAAAGGTGACGCTCTTTCATTTGGACTACAATTGGCAAGCTTTACCTATACAGCACCTAAAAGTTTTCCAGATGTAACAGTACAGGAACTTCCAGAGAAATTCATTGTTCTCTGCCTAAGGGGCAGTTAACTTTGCACAGGACAGGGACAGCCTGGATCTCAAAGGAAGTTACTTTTCTGTTGTCAATGGAGTTGGAATGTTATTACCTGTGTTTAATTGCCCTTTGTCCCTATTCCCCAAATGGCCAAGAAGAGGAGCGGCTTCTGTCTGGATTGAGATCCCTTCAGACCATCTTAACTGACAGCAGAAGTAACATCTGAGACAAAACTTAGGCCTGTGACTCTAACATCTCCACTTTTTGTTTCCTGTATGATTTTTGACATGTTTGCCTGATGAAGAAGCCATTGAAACTTTGAAAGCTTGCAGGATGTATTCTGTGCACTTTGGGTTGGCCCCTAAAGATATCCCTTTTTCTTTTTAGATTTTTCATTTTACTATATCCTACAGTTCCCCACCATTCCCACCCTACAGAATATCTTTATATCTTTACTAGCCTATTTCCACACACATTAGTACTAACTTGACCATTCATGTGTTACAAGTGCCCATCAGATTTGAAGCAGCTGCAGAATATTTACTTTCTTGTACTTTCAGATAGTACACTGTACTATCACCTTTCAAACTGAATGGGATGTATGCATATTTTGTCTTCAGTTATGTCCCCACACAGACAGAAAAAAAAGGCAAAAATCCACTCTAAAGCACATTAGTTAATCAATAGCAGGTCAGATTTTTTCACACTGCTTTTGAAGAAAAGGAGACCATAATTTTCTGCCATGTCAACTGTTCTCCTCTGACTTCCTCTCACAGTATGTGCTGCCAGCAGAATGTCATTTTAACAACCTGCCTCTGTTGGAGTGCAACCACAAAGATGTGATATCTGTCTGCATTCTAAATCGCATCTTCTACAAGAAGTAGTAGTCTTTGTGGTACGTCCACAAAAACTGTACAAGAAGATTTTGCAAATCTCTTTACCAGGTACCATGAGATTTGGTAGCTATAACTAAGCACACACAATCATTCAAAGCCCTCAGGAACTGTTTCAGGGGATGGCTAAGACAATAGTCTACCAAGTTTTGTAGTACAACAAAATCTACATCAGCCCTCATAGAAATTACCATTATAAGTTGTTGTTGTTGTTGTTTGGATGGGAACATCAATTTCCATCATGCAGTGTTGATAAGGTAACTTCCTCTGACTTGATTCTGCTTAAAATGAATAAATCTGCACTTGATTGGTTCTAGCAGCAAAACTGCCAAAGCCCTGGGATATAAAAATTTATTAAGATTATTGGTATAAGAAAATTTGACAGTTTCCCTTTCTTGTATGTTAAGAGTTTTTAAATCTTACATTCTTTGTGTCCTGAGTATGAAAACAAAATGCATATTTTGATAAATTATCCAAAAACAAGTGGAAATATGATTCCCCCCACCCCTGTTTCACTGATAAAACCTAATAGGTGTAGGTATTCTCAGGATGGAGGGGACTGTGTTGTAACTGCTTACCACATGTCTTCTAAAGATGAGGAGCATCTCCAAAGAAAGCAATACAGGACCAATTCAGATTGAATACATAGGGTTTCATATTCATACTTTGAAAGTTTAAGTGTTGAAAGCTCCAAGCCTAGTTGAACATATCTATCTGTTTCTCTTACTTCCACAGTCTTCCTTTTTTAAGCCATTCTTTTCATGCCAAATATGAGGATATCTTCAAGTATTAATACATTATTGTCAAAATGAACAGAACAAAATTCCATCTCCTTTGCTCAGTGTCCATAATTATACTGTCCTAGGTGCTAAGATGGCATGGGCAACTGTCCTGAATCCACAGGCCATTTTTTTCTGCTCCTGAGACTTCACATGGACACCCCCAAGACCCCCTCCCCCCAGAAAAAAAAATAAAACAAACAAAATAAAACATGAAATGGTCATAAGTTCACTTCTCTTTTTTGGGGGAAAAAGAGATCATTTTTGATACGAAGTATGGCCTGTTTAGAAGATGAATCACTCTCTAGGACTCTTCCAAGAGAAGCCATTCACTCTTACCCTTTCATGTTACACAGTTATAATACTATGATTCTGCTTTAGCTACCATGGCTGCACCTTATAGTATGCCAGGGATTTTAATTTCATCAGAGGCACTATAAGAGCTCTCTCTGACTAAGAACTCTCAGTGTCCTTGCCTCAACTGTAAATCCCAGAATTCCACAATAAGTTGCCAGGGCAGTTAAAGCGAAATCATAATTCTATAACTGTGTGGTATGCAAGGACCTCCCTTTTCTGGTCATAAATTTAGGTAATTTAGAGAGAGTGCCTTTGGGACAATCTTGGGGAATTGCATGCAGCCCCATGGCTGCCCCTTGCCCACCCTTGGTTTCCGGAAACCCAGAGCAGCAGCATCTCCCATCACTACCATCAGGTACATTTCAGAAAGAAAAGTACTATGTTTGCAGTGGCACGGTGGGCTGTTTTTGATCTCAGTGTTAGGGAAGAACTAATCATGAGCTGAGGCTGAACTGTGGTGAGATCTTGATTCACCTGGAAAGTTTCTCTCAACTCCACCAATCCTAAACTCCAGCAGCATCACTATCTTATACTACTTCTAGTCATCAAGAATCATAGTGACTTATGAATGGGGGGGCAAAATATATCTTTTAATAAGGTACTATGCATGTTTACTTGGCCAAATTAATGATCATACCTTGTACTGAAAGAGTTCAAGAATATTTCTGGTATGGAAATAGTTAGCTAAAGCCAAGAACAGATGTGTTATGAGGAACCCACCCCATTCCTGAAACATTCCCAAACATTAAAACTTGAAACCATTTCAAATATTTATAAACACAAAAATTAACGTTTGTTTGTTACAGTCAAAGCCTGACATTTATTTGTATTAGTGAAGTAAATGCAATATTTCCCTGCATAATGATCATGCCACAAATATGCAGATAACCACAGGCCTAAAATCCAGCAGTGCGCTTCCAATAAATGTTTGGAGGATGGCATGCCAAGGCATTTTCCCTCACAATTGAATGTGGAGAGATAGTAGCAAGCTACCATGAGTTTTAAAACCAGGGCCTTCCACTTTTTTATCTGAGCTATGGTAACAATTTACCTGAAGAGGACATTGAAACTACACCACATCAATTATGAGCTGCCACTGGGCACTACCAGGGCAAATAACCAGAAGAAAGTAGTGTTTGTCTGCCATTGCCAGGCAGAGGCCTGCTGACTCAGGAATTTGTTAGATCAGCTGATCCTGGGAACTAATCTTGCTTCCCCAGACATGATAAAACCTCAGAACTGGTCCCTGCTTTCAGTCCAAACAAGTGAAAGGCTCACTAGGCAAACAGCTCAGCACAGTTGCTGGACTGTGGTACATTGCATATCGTTAGCTATAATTAGTTCTCATGCATCCTTTGTAGCATGCAGGGCATCAGAAAGACAAAGATAACTCTCCTTCACAGTCAGAACTGATCCATGGCTAATTTGACTTTGTTCACCTAGCCATCCATCTTATTTTGCCATTTATCTGAGCTTTTTAAACAGCTGGATGCTGCTGTGTGTTGTTTTTAAGCAGCTCACCAAATCAATCCAATGGTAATCCACCTAGCCCACTGATGCATTTGTGACACACAATCATTTTATCCTCTGAAGGAATTATTTGCTTAATTTCCTCCTTTCCTTCTTGTGCTTTTATCTGAGCTTTGTCATCTCTAATGACCACAAACTGGGATCATTTAGTTAAAGTTAAATGAGTGCTGAAGAGGCAGCCATAAAGGAGACTGGGGAACAGGCTTAGATTTTTTTAAAAAAGATATAATTTTGGGGGGTCTTTCCCCCTATAATTAATTCTATTTGTTATGGGACTGGGAACTTTTTTGAGAAACCTGGTAAAGTGGGCTGTCCTTTGTATTTGTCCCTAAGAGGGTTGGAGTGAGTAAAGATGATGGGGTGAACCACTAAGACTCAAGTGGACTATGAAAGGAGCTTTGGATTTTCCCAGGCACAGCTGAATCTATTCTTTTACCCAGCGGTATGACATTTCCCTGTCTCTAAAAGTTTAACTTCTCAAGGGAAATTATATCACGTGCTCAGCCATTTAGGAGTTTGAAATGGAAAGTAGTCAGTTTTGACTATACCAGTCAAAGGGATGTGCAAGAAAGTTATAACGTATAGGAAAAGAGGATCAGAGGGTTGGAAAGGTGGGGAGTGGGGAGACAATCTCAGTACAGGAACTTCCTGAAATTTGGTTCTCTATATTGCCTGATTTACCGATGCTGTGAGTGTGTCAAATTCAGGGAGGAAAAAAAACTTGTCTTGTCTTGTCTTCCACAGTTTTGCTACTATGTACTGACCCTTCTTTCACTCCTCTGACCACACATATAAAGGGAATTTCAATGAGTCCAAAACTAAAATCAGAACTATAAAAGGAAGAGGGTAGATACCAGCAGTGGCTGATAAGGCAGCTCTCATAGTGTTATTCCAAGGGACATTTTAAAGTTTCCAGTAATAGTGCTTTATGTAAGAAGAAAGATTTTAGGGACTGTAGAATATTAAAACAGGACATATCAGTTATTATTTGGCACAAGAAGTGCTGCTTAGACTTATTTTTAGCCAGTGCAGCAACAATACACAAGCTGACTACACACACAGAAATCTGAACCCATAGACTTTGGTGTGTTGTTCCAGTCCCATAACTACATTTGCCCACAGCAATAGGCCAAAAAACAAAACAAAAAACCAATGCATGTAGCATTCTGCACAGACTATATGATAAAATCCATAGATGGAACAAGCCCCAGAAAGGCAATGGTTGTTCTGAGAAGGAAGGCGAATCTTGCTTGGCAAGATTGGTTGGGAGAGGGAAGGTTTGCCTTTGCCTTCTTCTGAGGCTGAATAGTGTGACTTGCCCAAGGTCACCCAGTGGGCTTCCATGGCTGAGCAGGGATTTGAACCCAAGTCTCCAGAATCATAGTCCATGCTCAAACCATTATACCACATTAGCTCTGTAAGGCCATTTCTGCACTACATGTTATAGTGCTATTATTCCACTTTGAACATCCTGTGGAATTCTGGGGTTTGTAGTTTCCTGAGGCCCAAGAGCTCTCTGGCTGAGAATTCTAAATGCCCCTCCCTAAACTGCAAACACCAGGATTCCACGGGATGTTGAAAGTGGAATAATAGCACTATAATAGTGTAGTGCAGAAACAGCCTCAGTGCAAATTACCTTTTTGTTTTGAAGCTGGTTTGCAGCAGCTGAAGTAAGCAGAGGATGAAGAGGGGAAAGTAAGAGGAGAGGAAAATGGGACATTTTAAAAGCAACTGAGAAAGTGGGACAAGAGAGGACTAACCAGGACTGTTCCTGTTAGATCAGTATAGTTGGGGATCATGAAATCCTGGCTGTTAATACCCTTAGTGCAGGGGTTTTCCATTCAATTTCTGGGCCCCAGTTTTTATGGCATTATAGAGAATGGGCCTTAGATAGGCCTGGCTCAAATCTTTTCCCACAAGAGGTGGTTTCATACATCTCATATGACTTGGAATTCCCAATCTCACCATAAGGATCTTCCATCCATTCCAAGATTGTACCCCACCATAGCAGTTCTTTAGCTGACTTCAGTCTCACTCTCTGCATAAGAATGGCTGGGAGAGGACTTTTTAAAAAGCAATGATACAGAACTTGAACCAGATTAGATCTATAGTGTGGCAGAGAAAGAGCAAGGTTAATTCCATCTTACTACACTTCTGGTTGAAAATGCCAGTCACCCTCAGTGACCACTTGCTCCATCTGGAAAAATCACAGGCGCAGCCCTTTTGCCCATCCTTGATTCCAGATGGGGTAAAGAGCACTCTCAGTGGAAAATGATTTTCATCAGAATGAAACCTCCTCCTCCCAAGTCACTGAATTAATTTAAATCATCCTCCTAACTCCACCCAGCAACTGGCCTTTTAAAATAAAAGAAACAAGTCTGAAATTCAAATCATGAAATGCTCATGTCACACACTCATTATGACCTGAAGAGGTATCAGAGGCCTAGATTTATTAGTTTTGTAACCTAGCCAGTATCACTGAATGTCCTTTCAAATATATAGTATACCTTTTAGAACCACAATGAATATATTAATTGGATGAATTGAACTGATTAATCATCAGGTGCTTTCAATTCTTATGCCAGACCTCCTGTTTACTACATTAAAACCATTCATCTTTCATCCAGATGTCTAAATCTTGTATTAAAGTACTCATTACTCTATATTTTCTTTGACAGCAAACATTCTAGTTTTGAGTGTGCTTTATCACTGAATTTCATTATCTTCCAAAATTAAGGATCAAATCCAAAAACAAAGTCTGTGTGTGTGTGTGTGTGTGTGTGGAGGGGGGAAAGAAACATGGCAAAAGAAGACAAATGCATCAAAATCAAAGCAACAGACCATGGACTGTAGAATTTGCAAGTTGCTTTGTTGGGAAAACACCTGATTTTGTGAGTGGTTGCTTGTGAATAGTGAGTAGTACATAATGCAAGAAGGAAAACTATTAGTAGTACATAATTTTTTCAGTTTTGACAGAAATACTGAATACTGATGGAGAAGCACCAGTTTCTCTTTAAAAAGTACTCAGTTAACCATTATGGTTACAATATTTAATTGTTGTTACAGTTACAATATTCAAGTATCTATGTGCTTGATCATTTAGTCACTCACCTGCAATAAAATACACTTTTCATCCATATACTTTAACACATACAAAAAAACACAAGACAGCTGCACATGGCTCGGTATAAACCAGCTCTTGAGCCATGTAATATTCTTCCTCTACACAGAGCCCTATAATTATTAAAGTAAATAAGAAATTAAAGTTATACCATAGATTAACTGGATTTATCTACTGTTCAGCTACAGTATTGTTGTTATGTCCCCATTACTGGATAAAACACAGTATTACAAATAATTGCAAGTAATTTTTTACTAGTTTTCTCTAGCTTTGAAAAGAATGTTGCATCGTTGGGCTGCTACAAGATTATATGTAGAGCATTGTAGAACTGAAACTGGGGGGAGGAGAAACAACTATGGGGTACCTCTGCGTCCTCTACCTAAAGGCCATTTCTGCACTACAGTGTTATAGTGCTGTGATTCCATTTTCCATTTTCCCGTGGAATCATGGGCTTTACAATTTAGGGAAGTTTAGGAAGGGGCATTTAGAATTCTCAGCCAGAGAGTTCTTTGGCCTCAGAACTCCACAGCATATTGAAAGTATAATAATAATAGAACTATAACAGTGCAGTGTGGAAATGGTCAAAATGATAAAATTATGGTTTTCAGATCCAGGGAACCCTATGAATTAGATCCTTGAGATTAAGCTTGCAGTGCCTAATAGAGAATTTTTATTACAAGAGCAGGACGGAAGCTACTTTTCATGTTTAAGCTTAGGGTCTCTAATTAAAAGGACTGCACAGAAATAATGGGAAAACTTTTCTGTGTAACCTCTTAGAGAGGTTTTGCTAGTAAAAGTGGGCAAAACTGGTACAGAGAGAACAACAGGATCTGGTAGCTTTGCCCTATCAAATATTTGAGGGAAGCCATGACTGGCAAATCTGAGTATAAAATGGATTAACATTGCAGTGAAAACAGGTTCTCCAGGGCAATCTCCCTTATTGCTGAGCCAAAATGGTGCCTGGCATTCAGAGCTTGAGTGCTTTGCCAAGGGTCCAGATTGGGACCTTTGAATCAACAGGAACTCACGTTAGCCCCTCCCCCTAGTGGATCATTAAGGCGTCCCTCTATACACCCAAGTAGTTTGTCTGATCTCATTATTTCCTATTGAGTAAGCAAATATCCATTTCAAGACCTCTTTTCTTATTTATTGCCCTTTTCCCCACTCCCACAAAAATGGTGCTATTGAACTCTCTCTCTCTCTTTGCATGTGTATGCATGTGTTGGTCATGCAATGGCTGAAAGCTGCTGTGATGTTACAAACTTGTACTGAGATTTTTTAAAAATTATTTGCGGTTGTATAATAGAGTATATAGTAACGAGCTGTTGGGAGGGGAAATGGATGCTGATTGGTAGAATGTTTGAGGAGATTTGCATAAGGCTGGTGAATAACAGACAGTATTTAATTAGACATTCTGCGTGTTGATATGGTTGGTGTGAGTGAAAGGGCATGGACAATTCAGGGTTAAGAGTCAGGTTTAAGAATTAATGAGTGGTATTTTAAGGATCTGAGTTAGCTAGAAAGGTGTTTGAGAGTGTATGTCTGTGTGGTATTTTAAATGTACTAAATATTAATCTGCTCTGTTACAGTTAACCTGTAAGGAAGAATAACTTTTGTTTTTATATACCTTTGGTCTCCAGGAATGTTCTCTAACTGAAACCTAAAACCTAAAATGTCCTTCTTGGTTCTGTGAACCAGCCAGCTCAGAAAAGAAAGAAAGAAAGAAAGAAAGAAAGAAAGAAAGAAAGAAAGAAAGAAAGAAAGAAAGAAAGAAGAATTAGAGACATAGGCCATTTCTACACTAGGCTGTTATGGCGCTATTATTTCACTTTCAACATGCTATGGAATCCTAGGGTTTGCAGTTTGGCAGCCTCAAAGGCCCCTCCCTATAACAATCTAGTGCGGAAATGGTCATAGAGGAGGACTTTGGGGGTCTGGGTCCATTCTATGTCCTTATCCCAGTACCCAACTTTTCTCTAGTTCTACAGTGCTGATGTGCAGTGCTGATGTGACCTATGTGACCTATGGATGTGATGTGACCACAAGAGCCCGATGCACAGTATATTTCATCATGTCCCACGTTTTGCTGCTGGCCTCCTTTCTTCTATCTGTCCATTATAATTAAAGACATTTCAACAGTCTCCCCAAAATGTCAACATTATTTCTTATTCAGTTATTTGCAAGCTGTTTAATCCACCTTTCATTTTACAGGACAGTTTATAAGATTTCTATACGATTACAATTACAACTTAAACATATGCACATATACATCACCACCAGCAGCTAAAGATTTTTTAAGTAACAGATGGAGACAAAGGCCCTTTCCACACCGGGCTATTAAAACGGTGCAGAGTGACCTCCAACAGAGGTCTTCTGCACCATGGAGTGGACTGGGGCGGACTACTTTTTGTATTTCCACACCTCAGTCTGGTTCAGAGCAACCAGAACTGGTCATGCAGCGTGCTTTTTAAAAACCTCTTTTAAGAGGTTTTTCAAAAGCACAGAGCGTGTGACCCCATGTTGCTCCACCGCCGCACTCTGGTGCAGATTTGCAGGCGCCCACTAGTGCATGCCTGCAGATCTGCCGGGGGCAGGCTTTAGGCTGGTGAGCTTCTCCAGTTGGTGGAGAGCCTCCACCAACCGGAAGTGCCATTTTGGACGCCAGAGCAGAGCAGAGTGACGAGCTCACACTGACCTCGTCCCGACGGACTCGCCCGGATGCTGAAGAAATTCGGTGAGTCCCGTTTTTGCACAGTTCCTTTCCCACGTGCGGAAAGGGCCAAAAATAAATGGTCTTGCACTTTTTTTCAAAACTAGCAGTATCAAGGTCAGATATATATCCCTGGAGAGGGAGTTCAAAGATGTAGGACCACCACCGAGAAATTCCTATTCCTAGTACCCCCCTCCCCGATACCTAATGTCTCATTGCACGATGGCTGTTCAGCTAGACAGCAGGGTCTCCAATGGAGATATGAAAATTTCCCCATCTCTTGATTTTCTCAAATACTGCTTGTATTTTCTTCCCATCTTTGTTTTATATCAAAGTCTGAAATACATGCAATTTTTGTCCACACAAAACAGAAACACCTTGTCAGCCTTGCAAGTGTGCATATTTTCCTAAAGTAGTCTTTATAGGTTCAAAAACGTTCCTTTTGCCAAGACCATTAAGTCAAATGAAACTTGTTTCCATCCCTAGTCTCCCATGTTCATAATAATTTATGAACTGCCTATAGATGAGTCTTTCATGTACTATACTCCCAACCAATGTAGTTGGTGGGTTTCATGTCAGTGAATCTGACCTCCAAAGGAGCTATGTGAACCTTGTCCCATAAATTAGTTCAACACCTTTTCTGGTTACCACTGTCATGGGAGCCACCAATAGTCCAAACCCATTTAGAGGCTGAAACTAACAACTTCAGTTGGGTCTGGACAATGACACATCACTGAATAGATTATATGTAATTCAGTTGCCTAGCTTCCAGAAATATTCTGGCTATTGCTTTCTTTAGCATTTTCCAAACTATTTTCATGGGTAGTCCCATGTAGAGAACATTACAACTATCTAACCAGCATGTGAATGAACCATGTGTTACTGTGACTAGATCAACTTTTTCTACATAGTGCTGAATCATCCCAAAAAGTGCAAGTGCTGAATCATCCCAAAAAGGTAGAAATCACTCGGGATAACTGATATCACCTGTATATCCACAGAAGTGCTGAGTCTGAGGGTCCTTCCAAACTATAGAATTATAATGTTATGATTCTGTTTTAACTGCCTGGACTGCATCCTACAGAATCCTGAGGCTTATGGCTTGGTGAGAAACTAGAGAGTTCTTTGGTTGAGAATTCTGAATACCCCTCCTTTCATTACACATCCTAGGATTCCGTAGGATGTTGGCATGCCAGTTAAAGTAGAATCATAATGCTATAATTGTGTTGTGTGAAAAAGCCCTGGTGAAGTCACTGATCATGGACCTGGCCTTTCCCAGGGACTGCAACCGACTATAGGACCTTGCCTAAACTTCCATACAGCATAGCCCATCCATCCAGCTGATTCTCCTTATACTTCAACTTTCAAGTTACAAAAGAAACTTTCCAGTAGGTGATCCCAAGTCATGATACATACTAACTTTTTAAAAATCTTCAAAATTGGCTGATGCTCTGATACTTTTAAACAATACTCCTGTGATTCATGGACAGCATCAGTCAACCTGTTGTACCTTTACCGTAACAGAGAAACTTGTACTTTAAGGTTCAAACGTAAACACCTCCTACAACTCAGTTATTTGAAGACACTCTACATTTGAATGTGTATCCTATAGGCAGTGTTTTCCTTGAACACCTTTCCAGAGATATGGATGGCTTATATGTTTAACTCATATGCCCTGAATATTAATCTTGAGTTAAAACATATCCATTTAATTCATGACTGTTAGTTATTACCTTTTCTAACACCACTATCCCTTTTATGTCAGTGTTCCTTCTGGAGTCCACTGCCTGATGACTGCCATGATATCTAGTACGCTTCTTGAAATGATGCTGTATCACATCATGTATCATATAGTGCTATCCCAGGAAGGATGGCAGCTGCCAGGGTGTTACTAGAAAAGAATTTGGGGATTGTAGAAAGGTGACTGCCAAGAACAACTCTACAGAAAGGCCCATCATTCACCCCACTTTCATCCTCTGAAAATAGATTTTCTTTTTTTAAAAAAATGCATCAGTTTTATCACTTGAGAAAGGTGAAACTGGAGTGGTAAGCATTTTGGGTCATGCTTTACATTTTCTCTTTCCTGTTATGCTTCTTGCATAATAATTTCTCTTAGATTTGTTTTTTTTCTTCTGCTTGGGATCTTGCTTTCTAGTTAAAGCTTTTGTTCTGTGTTTGCCCGACTAATTGTTTATAGGTTTCAAAGAGTGAAATAGTTGCATCAGAGCTAACAAGCTTCTGTGGTCTCCTTTGTACAAGCGGCTGCAATAGAAGCTTCTCCTCCCACTTGCATTTCTTATTTAAAGATGTTACAATAACACATCCCTAGCTCATTACATACTTACACAGCAAGCAACACACATCCCCAAGAAGGGAGAGCAACAACATCCTTATGAAATATCCTCTGTGAATCCAAGGTCTTTTGGACAACTCCAAATGAATCATTTCATTTCTAACAAAAGCCCATATATTTTCCTTTCCCAGATGACAATGTTTACAGTGCAACTAGTGAAAAATGAGAAAAACGTTCCTGCAGATGAGGTGCCCTGCGGGACGGGGCTAATTTGTGACCATTTTGAAAGCACATTGCTGTCCTTTCCCAGAAACTACAAACCCCATAGAAAACGTTCTCTGTGGCTTCCCCTCAATTTACTGAACAGTTCAGAGCGTGAATTAGGGGACTTAACTCCTGCATTTCTGAACTGAAGGAGATTTCAATCTGATTAGCTTGACTTTCTTCCAAATCTCTTTGTTCTTCTCCATCTTTCATTGAAACAGCAAAGAAAGAAACACAAGAGGGTAGGGAGGAAGGGAGAGGGAAAAAAACAACAACCAGCCATGAATGGATAATCTATTGCTTCAAAATTGTCCATTTTCTCAAGTACTTAACCCATGAAGTGACACAGAATAAGACAGAAAAGGAAAGACTTTTTTTCTAGGAGGGAAACCTACAATGTGCTTAATGAAGGCCAGAGGTTGCGCTAAGCTTGCTGGTGGTCCTTTAGTTATGAATGACAGAAAAGTGGGCTAAATGCTTAGGTTAAGTCTACAAAACAGTCATGTGTTTATTTTTCAAAGGCACGTTATGTATAATGCATCTCTAACCAAAAGAAAGCCAGGGGAGGGATGGGGCAGACTGTTAAGCGGACTGTTAAATACTGAACTCCTGCTCCCATTGTGAAAGGCCAGAAAGGGTCAGCCACCTGTATGACTGTCTTCCCAGCTTCTCCCACTCAGTCCTTCACAGGTGATAAACCTGGGGTATGGGCTATGCAAGGGAGCAATTGAGAATGTGTTGCTCAGGTACAGAAGAGAATTTTCTTATGGTAAGGAAAAGGTCAAGGGGTGGAGCACTTTTTTCTAATAGGAAAATGTCAACAGTTGTGGTGTTTTAGTTTTAGGGTATGTGTGGAATAACTACGGAGTTTCATGGTAGAGTTTATTTTTAAAAAATACAGGGCACGAAGGAAATAGGGATGTAAAAAACTGTCCTGTGCTCATTTAGTTTCTCAAGTCCTTCCCACCATTGTTAATCTGCCTGATTTCTTTACCACATTTTCATAGTTTCATGTTTTCAAATTTCCTGCACAGAAATTATTGTAATTTTTGTGCAAATTTTCTTTCAATGTATGCATGTTTTGTGCACATTTTCTCACACATGCATTTTGTATGTATTTTCATATACTTTTAAGTGTTTTTATGCACATTTTGCAAATGAATGCATTTTTAGTCATGCTCATTTCTCCAATATGTATGCATAGGATGAAGATCACCACTTGTGAGCACTCTTTGGGTTTGGTTAATCAATCAGTTGCAAATTTACCTAGCAAGAGAATTGTCTAGCCCATGTACTGCTGGTTTGTCTGCAGGAATACTATGCAAGACCATGTTGAAATCCTTAATGAAATCAAGATATATTACATGCATAACATTCCCCTGATCTATTGAGCTTGTAACTATTTAAAAAGGGGGTAAAATTAGTCTGGCGTGACCTGTGTTTGAAAAACTCTTGTTGGTTTTTAGTAATTCCACCATTTATCTCCACTTGTGCACAGAATGACTGTTTAATGAACCGTTGTAGACATTTTTTGATATTGATGTCAAACTGATTGACGAATACTTGCTTAGGCCCACCCCCACCGCCACTCCCAGTTTGAAGACATTTGTATTCTTCCATTTTGTTTGGCTCTCTGTTTTTGTCCAAGTATTCTCAAAGATTACTGATAGAAGCTCTGACAGTTGCAATTTCCATTAGTATATCTGGATGAAGTTTATTAAGCCTATGAGACTTGAATAGATTCAGAGTAGCTAGGTGTTTATCTATTATCCCTTTAACTATCTTTTACCTCAGCCTTTGTGTTTTTTTCATCAAGTAGAACACTGTTTTCATTTTAGGAGAAAATCAAGAGAAAGTAGATGTTGAGCAGTTCTGCCTTCTCTCTGTGACCTATTAGCATTTCACCATCTTCTCCACAAAGTGGTCCTATTGATTCCTTATTCTTCCTCTTCCTTCAGATACACATTCCCTTTAAATATTTTAACCTCTCTAGCAGGCTTGAGCTTGTTCTGGTCTTTAGCTTTTCTGACTTTCTTCCTACAAGTACTGAGTATTTATTTGTGTTCCTCTATTGATTTTTCCCCTTCTTCCATTTTTTTTCATGTCCCTTTTAAATTTCAGCTTGTCTAAACATGCTTTTATCCATTCCCCCTCGACTTATTTACCAGTAGACACATTCCACTTTTCTTTCTCATTGGAATTGTTTGCAATTGATTCAATATCTCATCTTTTAAAAGTCTCATGCATCACAAAATCTCTCCCTTTGAACATTCCTGACCAGGAGATCTCACCTAGCATTTCCTTAAGCTAACTGAAATCAGCTTCCTTGATGTCCAGAGTGTGTGTTTGAACCTGTTTGCCTTCCTCTTTCCTCAGTGTATCAAATCCCAGGAAGACATACCCAAGTATTTCTTATTTGCACGCCATTGATCAGTTCCTCTCAGTTGATTAGGATCAGTTCCAAGAATCAGATCCTGTTCTGTGTATGAAGGTACAAGTGTTGAATGATGCTAAAGTATTTGCATAAGATTAGTTCAATTTCCAGCAATAGGACGTGCAATCCTTTACAAACAAATATCCTTCAATTTTTATACTTGCTTTGAAGTTAGTTCCCCCACGTCACTGAACATGGTAATAAATGGCATCATGTAAATCATGTAATTTAATTAAATTGCTTTTGGTGAATTATGTTTATGAGAGTTCATAACAGCAATATGCCAGACAAGGTCCTGGGTCTTCAATAAAATCATATGAGTTACTACAGCCAAGAGGATTCAATGACAATTTGGGTAAAAGTGGAGAAGGTCTGTGAGCACAAAGAAGAAGGAAAGCTGAGTCAAAAAAGAGCATTATTAAAATAATATTGAAACCAGTGCTGAAAGTCATTGATAAGATGAGGTGCTGTTTGACAGTCACGACAAATTCTGCTGGGTCCCCATGATTTTTTTCTTGGTGCTAAATGTGTGTCGGTCAAGGAAAGGAACAAAAATGTCTCTGTGTCAGTGTTGCATATTTCTTAAAATCCTACCTGCTTTTTTTGTTTTGTTTGTTTTTGCTTTTTTGCTAGCCTTGTTTTGTATCAAATTATGAGCTGTTTTTTATTACTGTTATTACTGCTATTTATTATCAAATGCCTACACAACCTATGTATCCTTTTTACCATTTTCCAGAACTATGTGTAGACCACTTGGTCTAACATATGCTGCAGTGAGACAGACTTACCATACTTATGTTTCATTTATCTACAACATAGCACATGTAGCATTTCCTGCAGGATGTGACAGCACAAGGGAAATTGAGTGTTTCTGAGGTTTCCTTTCAATAGAATGTTTCTATCTTAGTGGAATATAAAAATAGATTGGGAAAGGTATAGGTTGTGTCTACAAAAGGCTTCAATGTCTATAAATCACAAAGTTTGAATCCAGTATGGTTTCCTATCCATTCCTGAGAGGCTCCAATCGAAATTTGGAATGCTTCTTTTATGAAGTTATCTCTTCTTAAGTTGCAGTCATTTTCCTTCATTATTATCTTTGTACCCCACAAAGGAACAAAGGAATTGCTAGAATGAAGGAATTATTGACCAGAACCCTGTTAGGGAGTTACAAATGTGTAAGGACCAAATTATGGTGCTACACAGTGACATCTTTTCCTATCTCCCAATCCCCACTTACCAAGCAGGAACTACTGTGACTGGTAGGAGTCTGTCCCCCTATTGATCAGGAAGCAGCTAACATCCCCCCCCCGCTCTTGTGAGGGATCCCTGGTGTGACAGACAGAAACAGGGTCCCTGTCACAATTCTCCTTCATGCCAGAGATCGCTTGCACAAGTGGTAGGTGGGACTGTCAGCCAGCTGCTTCCCAAATAACAGAAAATGGACCCCCATCCATCACACTGAGTGCTTTGTAGTAAGTGGGGACTGAGGGAATTTCATATTCTGTGTGTACCTTCTAAACTAGGGGCTACGGAGGATCACGAATACAAAGCAGTCATGAGTGTGTACCTCTCGGTTTTGCATTCATAATTGCCCAGCAGGATTCCAGACACACACACACACATGCGCACACACACCCTACCTCATGGGATCTCAAGGTTGTGTACAAGTAAAGTCCTTAGACAAGTCACACTGTCTCAGCCTCAGAGGAAGGCAAAGGGCAAAACCCCTCCGAACAAATCTTATGAAGAAAACCCTGTGATATGTTCACATTGTATATGTGTATATGCCTTCAAGTTGCCTGTCAACTTATGGGCACCCCATAGACTTCATAATGTTACCACAGTTTCTAAGCCAGACTTGAGGGATATTAGATATCACTTTGATATCAATAATTTGGCTTCCTTTACCTATTTCTCTCCACGTGCTGTGAGGTCCCCCAGACAAACCCTCAGACGGGCACGGCTGCTAATCGCTGTAATATTCCAGACAATACAGGCTGGCCAGAAATAGCCGTCCTGCCGCTTCAGGAGACCTCAAAGGCAAGTACTCTATTATGTATACACGCTACTTACAAAGAACTCCTTGCCCCGAGCAGGCAGCTTGATTAGACGAATCCTCATTTGTCAAGCACTCTGCGTTTGCATACTGTCTACTCCATTGTCAATTCTAACCTAACTCAATCATGCTAAATTCTGACCTTTTGGAGGCTTTGTCTCCAGCCCAAAACACATTGTTTTCCCCAAGTATGGACTAGCCTACAGCCACATTTTCCCCTATATAAACCCTGACTTTGAGAGCTTCTTCGGATCGCTCCTGACTTCCATTCCACCTTGCTGCTGCTTTGCTTGGCAAGCCTTCCCCTCAGTCCCACGTACTGAAACTCCATACCTCCGAACTTCTGCTGCAGACTACCCAGGCTTCAGGACAGGTGTAGTATTACCCAGACCAACAACCCCTCTAAAAATCCCTCTATCCCACTCCAACCTTTATTTCTCTAGTTAACTGAGTGAGTGTGCTGCATATACTGTTTGATTGTATTTTAATAAATATCACAATTATTATTTCAATTCTATTTGCTCCTTGACTTGGCCTGACCCCGTAGACACTGGGTGAAAGATCTCGCTCTGTTGCCCTGCCTCTCGTATTGCTAGCTTATGTTCTTGGCTAATTTCCCCACCTTATGTAATTGAGAGCGCATTTAGGTGTCCCTCCCGGGACCCCCAGAAAACAGGGTAACAATAGGGTTTTCTTAGGCAAGGAATACTCAGAGGTTGTCTTGCCAATTCCTTCCTCTGAAATATAGACTACAGCATCTGGCATTCATTGGCATACTCTCATTCAAGAACAACACATTAAAGAAGTTAAACTAGGGCCATTTCTACCCTACACTGTTATGGTGCTATTATTCCACTTTCAACATCCTGTGGAATTTTGGGGCTTGTAGCTTACTGAGGCCAAAGAACTCACTGGCTAACAATTCTGAATGCCTCTCCCTAAACTGTAAACCTCAGGACTCCATAGGATGTTGAAAGTAGAATAATAGCACTGTAAAAGTGTAGTGTGGAAATGGCCCAGGTTTAAAAGTTCAGAGTAGTTTAAAACAATGTCCATGTATACCTTGGAATCAATGAGGCCCCAAAGGCTCTAGTAAAAAATCATGTTTTTATTTGGTTCCAAATGAAGCCAGAGTCAGTACTCATTGGGTTTCCTAAGAATGACACATCAGAGAAGACTGGCTTCCATATCCTCATGCAATGTTCTACTCGCACTGGTGGGACACAGCTTAGGGGTCGTCCAGCAGACCTCAGTCCTTAAATAGGCAGCATTTGGCAAAACATCATTGATACTAACTATAGAGTCAGATTATGAATGCATACTCGACATCCATTGAAGCAAGAGTGAATTGCATAAGAAAGTGAACCCCAGAAAAATCTGTCTTCTCAGAAGGAAAAAAAATTACCTAAATCATGCACAGGACCCGACCATGAGGGTAGTTCTGATTTTCTACTTGGAGCCAGCGATCATATGTCAAACTGTCAATATGATAGAAGGCTGCTTATCCAGCAAATCAGATCATGATATAGTTTTCCATAAGATATGAAGCCTAAGCAAGTTTACTTAGAAATTGGCCACACTCTCCTGGATAAGTAACAGTGAAATATTTAGGCCATTTCCGCACTACAGTGTTAAACTGCTGCTATTCCACTTTCAATGCCCTGTGGAATTCTGGGGTTTGTAGTTTCCTGAGACCAAAGAGCTCTTTGGCTGAGAATTTGAAGTGCCCTTCCCTAAACTACAAACCCCAGAATTCAATAGGAGGTTGATAGTGGAATAGTAGCACTTTAACACTGTAGTGCAGAAATGGTCTTAGTCTGACCTAAGCGCCTCTGTATTCAGAAAAGCTACTGTAACGTCCACATGTGTGTTTAGCATTACAGCTTTTTGCTTCCCCTTGCTTCTCCTGATAATCTGGTAAATAATGTAAATAATGTAAGGCATGGTGAGTCAAGTTGCTAGAAAAGCAGAAAAGAAAAGAAAAAAGCCATAAAGCTATATAATTTTCTGTTATTCTCCTCTCCTCCATGCCTCATTCCACATTGTTCAAGAAGGGCATCACCCTCATGGGGAAGGCTTTGGAGGCTGCAAATGGCTACAGAGGACTGGAAACTTCTATGAAATTGCTTAAACTAATTAATCTAAGGGTTCAAGTCAATGAGCAAAATCCAGTTGTTACTCCCAACTATTCTAAACCCTTGAATCAATGGCAACTTGGTAAACCAACATTTTCCACTTAGTTGGATTTCCAATTAGTTGGAATTCACATTTGGATCTAGACTAGTGTGATTATTTCTTTGCATTGTGTGTGTGTGTGTGTGTGTGTGTGCTTGTGCGAGCGCATGCATGTGTGCAGAAGGTTGCAAGCTCAAACTCATTCCTATGGAGTAGAGATATTCTCCAAATTCATGTTTTCTGTAACTTGACTATGACGTACAGGTCCCAAAGTAGCAGGTGATTTCAAAAATATACAGGTACGTTTCTCCAGCTTTATAAAGTGTGATTCAAGGACATTTAAGCACAGAAGAGTACCTTTATTATTCATCAGTACTGAACAAAGAAATCAACAACAGATATAAGCCATTTCTTCACAGACAGCAAAATACGCAAACATTGATAATAATTTTTTCAAGGAAACAGATTTGCCTTGAGGACGTTCAGTTTTAATTTCCTGATATGGTTGACTAAATTTAGTATTGCCAGACACATAGAGAAAGAGTTCTATCCAGTTGTTGTTGCTTTCCTCCTCCCTGTTTTATGTTTTAGGTGCCAGACATGCAAGTTTCAAAACCAATTTCTCTACAGTGGCTGCTCTTTAAAAAACATTATGCCAAAAATATCTCAATATAGATACTTTGCAATACAAGAAGTAAATATTTTTATCTTCTCTCATTTCATTTTGCTTATATTCCACCTCATGTTTTCTGGTGCTGGGTGTTTGGGTGAAACACATTTGATTCTTCGTATACAAACACTCTTTTAAGCACGAGGCATTTTGCTACTCTACAGTACATCTGAATCGTGATGGAAGTCAGAAAATCTCACACTACTAAGTTGGTGCTGTTGCTATTGTTGTTTTAATCCTGCTTTTTCAGAATAATGGGGAGGATTCTTAAGTGACTAGAGCACTCATGTGCTAAATTCCAACACCAGACTCGCCAAACTTTTTATAATCACCTAAGGCTCATTCACAATACAGTACTTTTTTTCCACTTTAACTGCCATGATTCCATCCTGTGAAATCTTGGGATTTGTACTTTGGTGAGGCACTGGAATGCCCTGGCTGAGAATTCTAAGTGCCCCTCCCTAAACCACAACTGAGATTTAGGCCAATTCTGCCTTACACTGCTATAGTGCTATTATTCCACTTTCAACATCCTGTGAAATTCTGGGGTTTGTACTTTACTGAGGCCAAAGAGATTTTAGCTAGAGAATTCTAAATGCCCCTCCCTAAACTGCATACCTCCAGATTCCATAGGATGTTGAAAGTGGAATAAGAGCACTATAATGGTGTAATGCAGAAATGGCCTTAGCTTGGAGTAGCGTTGGACTAGGACTCTGGAGAACACGGTTTGAATCCCTGTTTGACCATGGAAACCCACTATGTGACCCTCAGTAAGTCACACTCTCTTAGCCTCAGAGGAAGACAAAGGCAACCCCTTTCTGAACAAATTTTGCCAAAGAAACCCTGTGATAGGTTCACCTTAGAGTCAACATAAGTCAGAAAGAATTTGAAGGCACACAACAAAACCACAGTTCAAAGGATTGTTTAGGTGGGAAATACAGCTTTTAAATGTAATCATAGCACTATAATTGTGTACTGTGAATAGGACACAAGTCTTGATTCAACCACTAGGTTCTAACTTTTGATCCAGAAAGTGAACTCCAGATCTCAGGTCCCAGAATCTCTGGCTTTCAATAGCTGACAATTGTATTATAATGACAATTGAGTATAATGAGTTTTAAAGTACAATGCCAAAAAGTTGTTCTTCCTCTTCCCTTTCCTATGGGGACATCTTTTATTTTAAGATAAAGATTTCCTAGTTTGTACATATTTTTAGAAGAGTGCATGTTGCATTTTTGGTAGAATCTAATGTTCTTATAAAGTAGTTTATAGGCTATTTGCAGAGTTTGCAGCTGCTGTGGTTTTCTTCCAAGGTGTTCCCCTTATTTGTGCCTCTCTGCTGCTTCCTCTACAGAAAGCAGAAACATTTCTATAGCTCACTCCAGATGAAATCAATATTACTTGGATTTCCTAGTGATGAGAAAAGAGGCAACACAGGAAATCTGGAATAACAGCTAAATTCTCTTACACACTAAGGACAGAAACAAATTAAAAATAATCTCAAGTTTTGTGGTTTCCATTCAAGGTTCACCATATCCTCAAAACAACTTTATTTCAATTAATCCTAATTAAAGTTCTTGAACTCTAAAATGACCCAGGCAGATCATACAATATATTTCCATGGTTCCACCAATTATTATACTACAGTACACTCTTGTTCATAAAATGGTCATAAATGTCTTAAAGTTTCAAAAACATGTAACTTTTGGCTGCCATCAGATCACTACTGTGCTGCTACAAAAACATTTTATTTGGATATAGTCCCCCATTCAAAACAGCTCCTCTTCCTTCAGGTTCATTAAAAATAGTTGATCCCATTTACAGCAAAAATGGAGTAACTTCCTTCATCAAGTATTCAAAAACATTATTGAAATTTCCTTGCTTCATTTCCTACTTAGACATTATACCATTTATTAAAAAAAAATCCACAATACATGTAGTTCCCTTGAGCTACTCAGTAATGGAAAAATAATCATTCTTGAATCTTGGGAATGTATTAGATAGAAAAATTCTATTCTGCAGGTAGGTTATCTTTAAAGTATCCTCGTTATCCACAAATTAGATTGTAACAACTGACAGTAGTTCTTAAGAGTGTACACTTAAGGCAAATGAAATCAGAGAACATAATCTGTATTGATCTTGTTTTAAAAGCCCTGCCCTGACAAGGCAGCTTCTCTCTCAAGTGCATTACAAAACCAGTGAATAGAAACCATATTAGAAAAGAATGTAAAGATCAGACGTAGGATGACATTTCAATAAATTTTAAGCCTATTTCTTTTCAGCTGGAAACAAGACGTTGATATATTGAGGTTATCTAGGAGTTTTCAGGGTCAAAATGAACACAGCAACATAAGAAGACTCAGATCAAAGGCCTATCTGCTTCTGCATTCTGATTACATATTGGCCAATGACTATTGTTGCCATACCACCAGTTCGGATGAGTTTTACCCAGATTCTAGATGTCCAACTTGGTGCCCATTTCGATCTTTATCTGGTCCTGATTCTAAACATTTTTTAAAAAAGTAAGCGGGGAGCCATTGTAGTAGCAAAGATATGTGGCAAACTGAGGAGGTAGCTTTCATGGAAACAACAACAACAACAATTGTACATCCATTTCAGGTGTAAGGGAAGGGAGAATGAGTAGCATGAGCAGCAGAATGCAACGAGGAAAGGAGAATTGCATTGTGAGGTCATAAGGTGAGGTGAAGTATGAAGCAGTAGGGAAAGGGAAAGTGGCAAAATGCAAAAAGTCAGGGAGAGACATTTTGTGAGGGTACACGATGAGGTGAGGGAGACAGTAGGAGGAACGAGGGTAGGCAGTTCATAGGGTGAAGTGCCAGAAGAAATGGAAAGACAAACTGGTTTATGGGGGCTACAAGTTTGGCAAGATGAAGAGTAGGAGGAAAGGCAGGGTATAGCCAAGGAGGAAGAAGAAAAGACTGAAGGAAGTGTGAGAGATGCAAGGTGGAAGGAGTATGAAGTGAAGCAAGAGAGGGAGAAGGGAAGAAGGGAGAGTGAGGGGTGTGGGCAGGAGAGTGCAGGCAGGCAAGCAGGAAGGAAGGAAGGGACACATTGCAAGCATGCAAAATGAAATGAGAGAGTAAGGTCATTTCCACAGAAGAGGGAAGGAGCAATTCAAGAGCAGTGTTTTTATACTCCGATTCAGCTGTTCTGCACCCCCCTCATTTACATCGTACAACGGCAGAGAACAGTGGTTGCTGCATCCGCAACAGCAAGTTCCCCTCCCTCAGCCCTCCCTCAGCCTGCCCCTCCCTCAGCCCATCCTGCCATTGTTGATTGGTCTGTTTAAACACACACACACACACACATTTTAAACACATTTCTGCATTGCTATGTTTATGTGTAGGTATGTATGTTCATTGATACATGGAAAAAAACACGGCTTAATGGCCCAATAGCAGATCCACTCTCTTCCCACTATTTGTTTAATGCATGAAGACAATAATGACAGCAGCCTGTCCTTTGATGGGTGGAGAGAGATGGGGGGAAATGATGGAAGGGACAGCCTGGGAACGCCCATAGCCAGCCACTTCTGCGCTGTGAATCGATGCTACGCTTCTGCATGTAGGCAAAAAATGAAGCAGAACTGGTTTGGGAGACTTACATCGGAGTTTTTTTGGTTTTCTGATACAACAGTTTCCCATCGCAGTGAACTATTCTAGGAGTTGAAAATGTGGAGAACCACGAGGAAAACTACAACACTAAAATGGTTCAACGTGCAGACAGAAGGGTAAGGATTCAACGCAACTACGATGTACTGAGCTCATGCAGAATTGGCCTAAGAGAAACTTATTTATTTTCATCTGTATCTTGCCTTGTGAATCAGGCAGCAGTCATCTTTGGAGGCTCCTATGGTATACTCACTGAGAACTGTCTGCCAGTTGAAACAGTGATGGCAACCATCCCCACCCCCACCCCCACTCCCACCTTAAATAGTAATCTGATGAAAATACCACTGGAAGTGCCTGTGCATGACAAAATAGGAATATTATTGTTGTTCTTTTATTAGTGCTCCACTAAGAATATACATGCTTACTTTACATGGGTCCCCTCTCCCCTTTTCCCCACAACACCACAACAACCTAAAGGTACTACTCAGAAGCCATAAGTGTACACATAAGCCATTTCCGCAGTAGACTTTTATAGCGCTATGATTCCACTTGAAACATCCTATGGAATCCTGGGGTTTGCAGTTTCAGGAGGGGCCGACTGGCTGCAAACCCCAGGATTCCATAGGATGTTGAAAGTGGAATCATAGCATTATAACAGTCCAGTGCAGAAATGGTCATAAAGCTCCTCTGAGTGCATTGCTTTACACTTCTTTGCCACTGAAATACATTTGCTACTTTAATGTTTATTTTTCCACTTTTGGAGAAACCTGTTTGCAGTCCCCTTGTTTTAAATATCCAAAAAAGTTGGTATTGTCAAGAAAATATGGCCACCTTGCTGTTCATTCATGGCTTTAGATTTATGAACAAATAAAAAAATACCAGTCCTAGTAGATACAGTTTATAATCACTCCCTTGTAAGAACTATTTCTTCCTACTTTCTGTGGTTACCAGTCATTAAAAGCATCTTTCTTCTAATCATATGACTGTTCAGCTTGTCCATAAGTCTTTCTTTAGAGGCTTTGTCTTTTGGAAATCTGAATAAACATATCTATCACTCCTGGTTGTGTGGTCACTGACAATCTCAAAGAACTCTAAAAAGTTAGTGAGAAATTACTTACCTTTGCAGAGGCCATATTGAGTATTTCTTTGCAGGGCTTGTCTTTCTCTATGTATGATAATTTTATATCTTTAATAATTATCTTCACCAACTTACCTGAAAAATATATTAAGCTAACTGCTATTTAATATTCTGGATCAGCCTGGATTTTTTGTAAAATGGCATTAAACTACTTTCTCTCCAGTCCTGTGGTACACAGGTCAGTTTACTGGCTGGTTACATATCTTTGTAACCAATAATTTCACAGTTCAGTTTTTTGACAACTCTTGGGTTGATAGCATCTGGACTTAGTCTAGAGCTTTATTAACAAACAGATGACAAATATTTCACCATATCCAGATAATGTCTAGACAAGGGTTCATAAATATCCTTTCTGTTCTCTCTCCTTTTGCATGGAATACACACATGCAGTGATTCCCAACCTGGTGGGCATATCCCCAGGCATACAAACCAACACATTTAGGGGTTCATAGAAAAACTGAATAATGGTGGGAAAAGGAACAAAAGTTGTGAAATTAATTGAATATTATGACATGTGGTAGACCAGGTTTATTTTGTTATTTAACCTGTAGAAAAGCCCTGCCCCCCACCTTGGAAAAGAGTGGTAAGTTCCTGCCTAAAGCATGTGTTGCAAGAATGCCATTACAGTATGCCTGCTCAGCAGTGTCCCCTCACAGGCTCAGCTGTCACTATCCTCTGATTCACCAATATTTGAGTGCTGTCACATTGTACCAGTGTATATATGAGCAGGCACATCAGTCCGGCCTGTGATTGGAGTTTCAATGATTGAATTCTTGCAGATTTTCTCTATGTCTCTTCTCTTTGTCATCATGTTAAGTTTTTTTTTTTTTTCAATTCATGTATTATCAGGTATAGATCAGTGGTTGAAAACTGGCACAGTAAAAAGGGTGAAGCATGATGTGGATAGGGACCAATTACCAACAATTGCTTTGGACACATCTAAAGCTTCAGTTACTAATTCAGTGCAAAACACTTTAGTGAAAAACAGTGAGAAGGTCTCACTGTCTTCAGTTCTATGAAAATGTGCTGCCAAGGGATACACCAGTGAAAAATGTTTAGGAACCACTGCTCTATGGCACTGAATTATTTCAAATGTCTGCTTTATTGTGTTTCTTTGGTCCAATATTAGTTACTATTTTCTAACTGGCCATCCTTATGTATGCTAAATATATCATAAAAAATATCATAATTTTGGGCCCCTTTCATAATATTCAGGACATTACAAAGACTTGAATCTTCAGGGGGAAGTTCTAATGCTGTGGATTGGGGCCATCTTAGTTTGCTCTGTTTCAAAGTGCTTTGATTTTAAACTCTTTAGATGAAAAAGAATCAAGATCATAACAGTGTATCATGGAATTAATCAAGAATTATACAGAAATGTACTGTGATACTAATAGGAGTCTCTAGCACACATCTCAATATAAAATTAAAATGAACTTTAAACAAAAGTCCTCCATACCCCTCAAATTATTTTGAAAAGTCTAATTTGAGAACAGGAAGGGATTCATTTTAGTCCCAAATTTATTCCTTTTGGCATTTGAATCCAGCAGCTCAATCGCTTTCTCTAATTAAGTTCCCAAAAATACTTATTTGAAGCTTAAACAAATCCCTTTTGAGTTGTCACAGAACACTAAGTTCTTTGGACACAGGAAAAAAGGGGGTCAGTTATTTTTCTAAAATGCCTCACTCCTCATTAGGCTGCAAAACATAATTATTTTGAAAACTTGTAATGCGATAGTGGGTGGTGAATGCATTTGGGGGGGGGAATGGTTCAAAATCCAGCAGGAATTCCCTTCATGTAATCAAGTATAAACATTAGTGGGAATCTAACCCCCCCCTTTTTTAACAACATAACAAGTAAACTAATATTAAATCACTTTCTGGCAGGTGGAAGTTGGTCACCTATTCCCAACCCAACTCCTGAAACTGTGCTTCCTACTTCCTAGTTACAAATTACAAAGTCTGTTCGTGAACCAGATGTTACAGAGTACTAGCATCTAAAAAAGAAGCAACTAGATTTCAAAGAAGTAGAATCATAGAATCACAGAAATGTAGAGTTGGAAGAGACCACAGGGGCCATCCAGTTCAACCCCCTGCCATGCAGGAACACCCTTAAAGCACTCCCGACAGATGGCCATCCAGTCTCTGCTTAAAAACCTCCAAAATAGGAGACTCCACTACACTCTGAGGCAGCATATTCCACTGCCAGACAACCCTGACTGTCAGGACGTTTTTCCTGAGATTCAGGTGGAATATCCTTTCCTGCAGCTTGAATCCATTGCTCCTTGTCCTGGTCTATGGAGCAGCAGAAAACAAACCCTCTCCTTCCTCTACATGGCATCCCTTCAAATATTTAAACATGGTTATCATGTCCCCTCTTAAGCGTCTCTTCTGCAGACTAAATATACCCAGCTCTCTAAGTCTATCCTCATAGGCATGGCTTCCAGGACCCTCACCATTTTGGTCGCCCTTCTTTGGACTTGCTCCAGCTTGACCATGTCCTTCTTGAATTGGGGTGCCCAGAACTGGACACAGTATTCAAGATGAGGTCTAACCAAAGCAGAGTAGCAATAGCAATAGCAATAGCATTTATTTCTATACCGCTTATCAACTGAGTGTTATCTAAGCGGTTTACAATGTGTTTTAGCTAATTGTCCCCAACAAGCTGGGTACTCATTTTACCGACCTGCAGAAGGATGGAAGGCTGAGTCAACCTTGGAGCCAGGCAGGATTGAACTCACAACCTTGTGGTTGCAGTACTAGCATTTAACCACTGCGCCACCAGGGTAGTAGTATCAGTACCTCCCTCGATCTAGACACCATACTCCTATTGATGCAGCCGAGAATTGCATTGGCTTTCTTGGCTGCCGCATCACACTGCTGACTCATGTTCAGCTTGTGGTTTATGAAGACTCCTAGATCCCTTTCACATGTACTGCTATCCAGCCACATGTTCCCCATCCTATATTTCTGTATTCCATTTTTTTTACCTAAATGTAGGACCTTATACTTCTCTCTGTCGAATTTCATTTTGTTAGCTTTGGCCCAGCTCTTTATTTATTTATTCATTTATTTGTATCAAGCTTCTCCATATGGATCGAGGCGGCGGACAACTTATAAATAGCATGTATTTCGAAACATTTCTATACATGCCCCCAACAAGCTGGGTACTCATTTTACCGACCTGCGAAAGGATGGAAGGCTGAGTCAACCTTGGAGCCAGGCAGGATCGAACTCACAACCTTGTGGCTTGCAGTACTGGCATTTAACCACTGCGCCACCACGACTCTCCAATCTATCCAGGTCATTTTGAATTTTGATCCTGTCCTCTGGCGTATTAGCAACCCCTCCCAATTTGGTGTCATCTGCAGATTTGATGAGCATGCCCTCTATTCCTTCATCCAAGTTGTTGATAAAATATTGAACAGCACTGGGCCCAGGACAGAACCCTATGGCACCCCACTAGTCACTTCTCTCCAGGATGAAAAGCAGCCATTCGTGATCACCCTTTGGGTTCGGTTGGCCAACCAATTACAAATCCAACTAACAGTAGCCCTGTCCAGCCCGCATTTTACTAGCTTCTTTGCAAGAATGTCATGGGGAACTTTGTCAAAGGCCTTACTGAAATCGAGATATGCTACTTAGTCAAATGCTTGTTCAAGTCAATGGAAATTCTATGCAACATGGCTTTGGAGCAAATCCTCACTGGATTTGATCCTTTCTTTTAATCTACCACAGGGGTATGGAACACATGGCTGTCCTCCAGATATTGCAGGACAGCAACTTCCTTCAGCTCTTGGCTAATTGCACACTGTTGCTCCCAAAGAAGCCACAATTCATTAACCAAGACCAAACTCAGGTTTGTAATGAGATAATAAATATTCAAATGAGTTTCTTTGTGGCTCTCCTAGAAGAGGAATAGGGAAAAGATGGCCTTCCAGTTGTTGTTGCACTGTGGCTTCCATCAGCCCTTGCCAGCACAACCAGTGACAAGGAATTGTGGGAATTTCTGTAATCATGTGTTCCCAACAAAAGTCAGTCAGTTCCATGTTCTAAGCAGGACGATGATATGTCATGGCTTTGCCAGGTCTGGCACCACTACACTTGTTGATATGTTTGCAAACAGTTGTTGAAAGCTATTATTTGTTTTGATCACAAAACATAACAGGAAGACATTTAAGCATTGCCTTTCTTATTTTATATTTAATATTTATATTTAACATTTTGTATTTAAATCATTCACATGAAAAAGAGATCAAATTCATCTAGTCTTAAAGACAACAAAGCCTGAATATTAAATACAAGCTCTTCTATATTTATTGTCCTGCTCCACTTCCATTTATTTTGCTGATATTGTGTTTCTCTACAACCCCCTCCACATTCCCAGGCCTCCACTTCCTGTGTGTGGAGCAAAGCTTCCAAAAGCATTATCTCTTAAACTCCCTTGATAATAGCGAATCACTTTTGCAGTTCCTGGGGAAAGCTGCTGACATGATATGCTATTATCTCTTTTATTCTTTCCTCCTCCTCCATCCTCCCTGAGGGAGGAAAACATCTGTGCATCCATCACCAAATGAATTTCTGTTTCGCTGGCCTTTCAGACCTCTGTTTCCACCTTAACTGTTCCAGTACGAGGGGAGACACTGGGATTCCCAGAACATGCTGCATAATTGTGAGTGACTGGTTTACAGTGCATTGCTGACTCCCAAAGTCAATCTTCTGTATCTGATTTGTCTCCCCAAAGCATAGTCAAACTCTCATCCTCTGTAAGTCTACTAAACAAGGCATTGATTGCCATACATTAAGCTAAGTTTAATTCAATTGGCTGATGGGTTTTGTGAGGCATTTCTTTCTGATGGTTTTAGTTCAGCTTTCCCCAAGCTGATGCCCTCCAGATATTCTGAACCACAACATCTATCAGCTCCAGACAACATAAGGGTTTGGACAATCAAAAAACATCTGGAAGGCTCTATTTTCCATCTCTTTGCCCAGCAACATCCTGTACCTGGGAAACAGCTATGAATGGAACAAAACGTTAATAGCTGAAGATGAATGTAGAGCCCTACCTTCAACATGCACTTGCAGCTTGATGGATATTTAAAAAACAACAACAATTATTTGGGTTTTGATGTCAGATTTGGCTCTTCCATCCATAACCTCAAGATCACATTTCCTATCAATTCATCTTTTCATGAACAGCTGTTGTTGCTGCTGTGTGCCTTCAAGTCATTTCTGACTTATGATGGCCCTAAGGCAACCTATCATGGGGCTTTCTGGTGGTTGAGAGCATGTGAAGTGCCCAAAATCACCCAGTGGGTTTCCACAGCTGAGTGGGAAATCAAACCCTGGTCTTCAGGGTCATAGTCCAACATTCAAACCATTACACCATGTTGTCATTTTGAACAACAAGAACCAAACAGATCAATGCATAAATAAAGTAGAGCATGAAAGTGAGTGCAAGAAGAATATAACTAGAGAGAATCTGGGGTACAGCTTGTTATTTTATGAGAGGAATTGGGAGATTTGATGTAATGCTGGGGTTTAAAGCAGGTGGACAGACACTTGAGGGGTTAAGGACCATTTTCCATTCATGTAATATCCAGCGGGATCACAATGGTACACCCCAAAATAATGTTTTGGGCAATAGGAAGTCACTTCTACTCACTGCTTTGTTTTGTGGTAGAAGTTCCTCCCATCCAAAGTACCACTAGGGAAGTAAAAAAAGGATTTGAAGTTTTTCCCTGGAGGGAATGGGGGGGGCGAACTGTGAAGTGTCCATGGTGTACTAGACACAGGAAACCTTCTAAAGCCTGCAGGCCCCATGCAGCCCTTTAGAAGGGGTAGAAACCTGGTTTAAAAGAAGAGTCTTAAATCTGTTGAAAATAAATGTGGAGGGGGAAAGTGTTCTTACATAATGGAAGCTAAATAAACTGTAGGAGTATTTGATATAGTATATAGTATATAGTCTTTGGATTTAAGTGGGAAAAATCATCACTTGCTGTATTTTATATAGTGGAAGGGTCAGGAGCAAGGACTGTTCCTTACTCTCAAAAGAAGAAAGGTTGTGGAGAGGAGAGGTTGTGGCTGTTTGCTTTTGCCTGTGCTTTCTGGGAAGGGCAAGAGCCCACCTGTCCTTTCTTTTCCTCCCACTGAATTAATTGAGTGCACACTACTTTTGCAGTTTGAACTCCCATTGAAACAAACATAAAAGCAGCTGAAAAGTGGGACAGAGGATTAATTGGGACTTTGGACAATATGTCCTTCTGCATTACATAATTATAATACCATGATTCCACTTTAACTGCCATGGTTGTGCCTGATGGAATCCTGGGATTTGCAGTGCCTCTGGGCCTTTAGTGCCTCTCAAACTACAACCTCCAGGATTCCATAGGATGCACTTAAAGTTGAATCATAGGCCATTTCCGCACTAGGCTGTTCTAGCGCGATGATTCCACTTTCAACCTCCTCTGGAATCCTGGGGTTTGCAGTTTCGGGAGGGGCCGTCCGGCCCCTCCCGAAACTGCAAACCCCAGGATTCCAGAGGAGGTTGAAAGTGGAATCATCGGCTAGAACAGCCTAATGCGGAAATGGCCATAGTATAGTTTCACACTACACATAGTACACTGTGAAAGGTCCCCTGTTCTTCCAAAAAAATCACTTTTTGCAACCAATAACCCATTGTGTTAACTGCAATCTTGTAATTAAAAGTAAATTAATTCTGTCCCCAATAAACATGATAGTACTGTGTCACTTTAAGAAAACCTGACCCCTCTTGCAAGTGAGATGGGTTGTCAGATGCTAAAGTAGTCAGGATTCCTGTGCAAGAGAGCAAATTATGGTCCATACAAATTTTGTCATTATTCCCTGAGCAATGCTCCATTGCTTCTTCTCCATAACTCCCAGAGTGGCTACCACATCTTTTGTTAAATCTTAGCATATTCAGATCTTCCATAAACACCATTTTTTTATTAATAGGATTCAGACACTGAAAATCACAATATGCACTTTGAGACCAGAACTACTAAGCCCTAGTAGCAGTCACTTTACAGAACTAATAGGTCTCAGTTCATCTTTGCACAAGTATTTCCTAGGGTGCTCTTAAGGGAACAGTGCTCCTCAGTAAGAGTTAAAGAAAAAGTTAATCCATGAAAGTGTGGGTCACCTCTTCTTATTTGATCTGTGACTTGAACACATTGGAATAGGCTAACATGAATTTTAGCTTTAAGATGAAATCAAAGTGATGCAATACAAATACAATTCTGGAGCACAAAAGAGAAAAGAAGATCAAGAAAATAAGCTAAAAATAAAAAAAAATCAGGCAAGTTTATTCATCTTGAGCTTTGTTTCAAAATCATCATGTAAGAATGAGGAAGATGTCAAAAGCTGGTTATCACATGCTAAAGCATTATAATTAGAAGAAAAAAACTGATAAGCATTCTGCTGAAATAAAATAAAAATAGGACTGCACTGCTCAGGGTAAGGATAGATTTGTATCTATCTAATTTGTACCCTCATTGCTGAACACATCACTGCAAATCAGTTTGCCTGTAAACCTAGAACACTATAGAAAATTAGTATATTTCATTTTTTTAACCAAATATAAAATGCTATTCCATAGTAAACAAATAGGCTGATGATCAATCATAAAGAGTATGTTTCCATTCAAACTAGTAATTAAGTAGTTTAGTAATGTAGCAGTACTAAATTGTTCAGTTTATTTTCATTTAGGTTTTCTATCCAGTATGCTACGTGTTTCATTTATTTTCAATTTTTCTCACTCTAAGGCCATTTCCACATGGGGTTTTTAAAATGGGGCAGAATGTCCTCCAGGGAGAACGTCTGCACCTGGAAGCGGACTGGGTCGGACCTACTGAACGTAGATCCACACCTCAGCCTGCTCCGGAATGACCCCAAGTGGTTGTCCAGCGTGCTTTTGAAAGACCACTAAAAACAGGTGCACCAGTATGAGCCTGCTCCCTTATGCAGATTTGCAGGCTCGCCCCAATGCGAGCCTGCGATCTGCCGGGGGCGGGCTTTAGGCTGGCGAGCTTCAGCAGTTGGTTGAGACCCTTGACCAACTGGAAGCCGCCATTTGGGATGCCAGAGCAGTGCGTATTGACGAGCACACACTGCTCCGGAGTGGCGTGGACCGGACCGAGGAGCCAAGAAGTCCGGTAAAGAGCGTCATGGGGCGATTCCCTCACCCCATGCGGAAATGGCCTAAGTTAAGCCTAAATGAATTAAAAAGTTGTTTCAAGAAAGTAGCAACATTTGGTTTGTAGGAAGACTTGTGGGGAGGGCCCAAGCATTCATCTTGCCCTGGGCCCAGCCAGTGCCAGCTCCCACTGCTCATGAGTCATTGTGCTATGTAATAACTACCAAGGGCCCATCTAGTCTAGAACCAAAGAGCTAGCATGGGCTTTGGGGAAGCTCACAAAAATGCCATGAAAGCAAGAGCTATCCTCTGCCTGTCTCTGAAAACAGAAATTCCATTTCACAAACACAGGAAGCAGACTTTAATAAGCTCCCCGCTATAAAATAGTCTCATCATTTAACCTAGCCATTGGCATCAATTCCAAAGGCATTTTACTAAGATGACCAATCTACATGTATGTGTGTGTGTGTGTATCTATCTATCTATCTATCTATCTATCTATCTATCTATCTATCTATACCTTTTACAAATTACCTACCTGTCAGTCTTACATCCTGACATTGATAGATGGCATTCTTGCTCATTGCTTAACAACACACCTGCTCTCAGGATATGATTCACAAAACACATCAGATCAGAGTCAAAGAATCACAAATTAATTCTGCATGAATGCCTGTAAGGCTTTAGGACATGTGTTTCTTTTGTAGCATCTTACCTCAGTGATTGCGAAACATATTTAAAACTGAAATTTAAAATAGGTTTAGTTACAGCAGAAGAGCATCTGTTGTCTCTAAGTCCCACTGGATGCACAGAAGATCCTGGAAATACATAAAACAACTTTTGATCTCAGCTACAGTGTGCATTTTATATTTATTGTGCAATATATATAAAATGTCTTTGTGATTATAGATTCTATTCAGGTATGAGAGGGTATAAACATGGCTTAATGTGAATTTGTAAGAACTTTCTTTTGCTTCCAATTATTTGAAAAAGATATGGTTTCTCTACCCTTTATATGTCCCACCTATTTGTCTTTTATTTTAAGTGCTATTTTAAAAAAACAAACTGCAGCACTGTTAAATCCATTGGCAGTCTCAATGGCAGTACTTTGCTTGGTCCTGATCTCTTTTCTAGGGCTGTTGGGAACTTATGAGTACCTTTTGTTCTGAAAAGTGTTTACCATATGTTACAAATGAGAGTCAAATGCTACTTAGATTACAGCTGGTGGGGGAAACTTTACCTGCCAGCATCTTGGTGTGTATGAGATTCTGTTTTCCACAAGCAAAACCAATCCTCTTATGGAGTCAGTGCAAATATTTTCAGCCATTTCAGAGGATGTTCTGTTAAGTTCACTAGACCTCCACTATACTACACTTGGAATCTATATCAGGACATGCCATAAATTGAACCTTGGCCCTTGTTCATGTGCCTATTATGGTCTTTAGCACTGAGCTGTGCATCTTCTTCATCTTCCACAGATGTGACTTTCATGCCATTTTATTCACAGTGCTTTTTGGTTCAAATGTTATTATGAGTAATCACGTACACAGTAATCATGCCTAATGATCTGAATGGCCTAACGAATGCAACTGAGTTGGTTGGTATTTTGTTCAAGGTAATATTATAACCTCCAACATTTCACAGACAAAAATCAGGATACATATGGCCAAGCAATATCTGAATATTGTCAAAATGGCAAAAGTTTTTAATAAGAATAAACACACAAGGTACAGCTATTTGCTTTTGCCTGAACCTACAAGGAAAGGCAAGATTCCACTCCTTCCTCTCCTTTCCCCTCTCTTGAGTCCACTGAGCACAAACTACTTCCATAGTTTGAAATGAGTTTGCACTTCAAAGTGCAAAATAGACATAAGGGGTTCAGGAGAAATATCCAATAAATTTCTACTGCTGCCTCACCCATCATGTAGCATCTGAGGCAATTGCCTCACTCTACCTAATGCTAGGGCCAGGCTTGAAATTGTTCATTTGGGCATACACGTTCAGACACATGTTCTGCAATTTATGTTACAATCATCAAGTGATTTAAAAAAAAATGCATTTGTGACCAAGCTCTATGTTTCTGTTTGTACAGCTTCCAAGCCCAAAGTCACTTGGCATTACTTTACAGAACTAGATCCTTTTCAAGCCTTGGAGTTACAATGAGGCAATAAAAAATGATTAGGAGAACATGAGAGAGTTCTATAAAACAAATTAATAGAAAGGTAGAAAAACAAAGGAAACAATTCATCCTAACATTGAGCTGATCTGTAGGGAGAGTAATTGTCAGGAGAGCAAATATAAATCATTCTGGTTCACAAAACACAATCCATGACCCACAAAAGAGCAATACTTTTATTGGCCAACCAAATTGCACAAAATACATCATGCAGGCTTTTGAAGCTTCACTGGCTTCTTCATCAGACAAAGATATTAAAAATCATACACAAGAAGAAAAGTGATAAGCCTACATTTTGGCCCTTTCCACACACGGGCGAAGAAATGGGGGAAACCATGCTGAAACGGAGCTTACCTTAAACCCGGTAAGTCCGTCGCCGTGTGGAGCAGCGCGTTTTTGCTGCTCCACACTCGTCGGCGTCCCGCAGCATCCTGCGATGCCCAAAATGGTGGCTTATGACTGGCAGAGGCTCTCCACCAACCGGAGAAGCTCGCCAGCCGGAAAGCCTGCCCCCGGCAGATCTGCAGGCATGCCCTTGCACGCGTCTGCAAATCTACACCGGGTGCTGCGATGCGGCTGCACGCGGCTGCACGCCCCGTGCCTTTTAAAAACCACTTGAAAAGTGGTGTTTAAAAAGCATGCAGCGGCGCCACTTCCGGGTGCCCTAACACAGATTGGGGTGTGGAATTACACTAAAGTAATCCGCCCCAATCCATTTTACGGTGTAGATGACCTCCGACAGAGGTCGCGCTACAACGTTTTATTTCCCTGTGTGGAAAGGGCCTTTGCCTCAAATGTTATTGCTGTTTTCAGATAAAGTGGTCAGAAGGGATTTCAGTGCAAGCATAGGCCAAACCCCTTCTTGGTGATGGGGGGAATAGGGACAAAGAGAAATAAAATACAAATAACAATAATTTGGATTTTGTTGTATTTTGCTGCATCGCAAATAAGCTACTCCTGCGTATTTTCCTGGATTTAAAGATACCGATTTTACTGCAACAGGGGAAACTTTAACAAGAAGAAGCTAATGCATTAGGACTTAACTCCTTGAGGGTTTTACCTCTAACAAAAGTAACACTCTTTCATTTGGACTACAATTGTCAAGATTTACCTAGGTAACACCTAAAAGTTTTTTTCCAAATGTAACAGTACAGGGACTTCTTGAGAAATTCAAAGTTCTCTGCCCAAGAAATGGGCAGTTATCTTCACACAAGGCAGAGACAGCCTGGATCTGAAAGGAATTAACTTTTCTGCTGTGAATGGAGTTGGAATTTTATTACCTGCCTATTGTTCCCCTTTGTTCTTAGTCCCCACACGGCCAAGAAAGGTAGTGGTCTCTGTCTGCATTGAGATCAGACCATCTTAACTGACAACAGAAGTAATATGTGAGACAAAATGTAGGCTTTTGACTCTAATATCATTACTTTTCTTCTCCTGTATGATTTCTAACATCTTTGCCTGATGAAGAAGCCAGTGAAGATTTGAAAGTTTGCATGATGCATTTTGTCCATTTTGATAGATATCGTGGATTATGTGGATTCTGTGACTTATAGATTTTGTTATATTTTGCTTCATGGCTAACACAGCTACCAGTGACTATGATCCATGGCCATCACTAATGCAGATGTCTGTTCTGTTAAGATCCTCATTGGATTTCATAAATGTGTCTCACACGTGCCAGCAGAACTATTGCCAGATTGAGACCTATATGTAGGTAGACGAAAGGAAAAAAATATAGCAATGATTTTCAAACATTTATCTTCAAGATATTTTATACCTCAGGCTCCCAGAAGTCCTAACCATAATCCCCGCTGACTAGGATTTTTAGAAAGTGAAGTCCAAAATATCTTGAACTGAGAATCACTGAAACAACCATGTCCAGAAGGCTTCTGGTAATAATGGGAGTTAAATTACTATAAGAGTATACCACCAAAATTAAACATAAGAGAAAATATCGGAGATTATTATTACATGCAAATTACTTTTAAGTTTCAATTGTCAAGACTATGCTGGTTTTGAAATTATTTGGATTAAAGTATTCTGCTCCAGGCTGTTCAAAACTGACTCATTGCAGACAGATCCCTAGTGGGACTTTATGCATTTACCTCAGTAATATCTGCAGGAACAATTTCCAAGTACTGGCTAAAGTGCATTCCTGTGTATTTCCACTTAAACCATCTGCCAATCTTAATACTTATTCCTGAGGGAGGAAACCTTCCAGAGCTGTTTTTCATTTAATTTACAAGGACATCCTGTTTAGGTACTTATCAAAAGAACAGAAGAAATGATGCCAAATACCACAGTCTCAGAAAATTTAATGGGTTAGGCTGAAGTAGTAACCTACATTTCAAGGGAGTTGCAACATCCCAGCTTTCTCTTTTATTAAATCCAAATACCTTTTCCTTTTTTTTTTACTTCTGTCAGCGATAACTTTGCCTTCTGAGACAATATTGTCATTAATGTGAATTTGTTTTTACAAACAAACAGGGGAAAGAAAGAGCCTTTCTGTGACTTAAGGAAAGCCCTAGGGCAGAGGCAGGGGAGATACTAGATATACGGATGGTGTAAATGGCCCTAAATTGGACAGGGGCCCATGATGATTTGTATTCCAGTTTCACTCATCTGTGAAGTTTGCTGAGTGGCCTTGTGCAAACCACACTCAGTCAAACCTGGCTCATGGGGTTACTCTAACAGTAACATGGGATGACCTGTAGCCTCAACCACATCAGTAATCACACAGAGATCTTTAATAAAAGTCTCTATCAGGATTCCATATGCCATGTTGATAAAACCTAGGGAATTCTCTTCCCTTCTCCTAGTAGACAAAAAGCAAGTAGGATGAACAGAAGTAATATTATAGATATATAGAGTAATACAGCTCAGTCGATGTCCCTCACCACAAAGTTGACAAGCCTGGATGAAAGCTGCAGATTATGGGATTTCATTATAGAGAAGAAGGCATAGGCCTGGTTCTCTGGTGACACCTAATTTACTAAAGCAGAAAGACTCTCTTCTGTGATTTATACTACTGGATTGGTCCCAGATAAGCCCTTGGGTGTTTCTCCTGAGAATGGCGAAGTATTTCGGCTACTCAATTTGAATTTTTTAAAAAAGGTCTTCAAGAAAATAGAAATTGAATTTACATACAGCTTAGCAAAAGTTGCTTTTTGGCTACAGTTTCCAGAATTCTGCTGTGGTTATTCTGGGTGGAGGAATTGTGGAACTGACGCCAACTGCTCTCTCCCACCACCACCAAGAACTTCCAGGCTCTGGTGTTAAATCCTGTAAGACACTGCAACAACTTTTGGAATATGCAGGAAACCAAATCAACAAATCACAGTCCAGTTTGGGTGGCTCATCCTGCCCTCCCTTCCCCCATTTTCTGTTTCTGTTAGAACTATTAAACCTCTCAGAATGACACTGTAATTGTGGATGCATTCCTAGGCATTCTGAAGCTTGTGCCTGTCAATTGACTCTTTATACTGCTCAGCAGAAGCCGGATGTTTGCAGTGGATGGCAGCTGTTGTTCAATATCCAGCTAACAGCTGTTAGACTGGCAGTGTTACACAAGGGGAGAAAAAGTGCAAGCCAGAGCCTGGGAAAGGTCCTATTGCTGAATGCTTTTGATTCTGGCTGGTAATTAGCTTACTACATGCAAGATTATGAAAAAGAGCAGGGATAGAGATAGCACAACTGAACCCACTTTTCAGAAGTCATTAAAAATTAGAAATGGTCATTCTTTCAACCAGCTTTGAGAACAACAACAACAACAGCAAAAAAAAAAGAAAGAATCCTACAAAGAATGTATGAATGTTCTTCTTTTCTTGAGAAGCCACCAGGATATATTGTATTATATTATTAAAATAACAAACTTGCAAATTATGGTGTTATATTTTTGCTGAAAAGTAGACTGCATCAGAAAGTATTTCTATTGCATGTTCTTGCTTACAGCAAATATCCACTCATACCCAATTCAAAACTGTGCTTCTCTTTGATAAGAAATTAAATTTCAAGTTAAAACAAGATTTGATCAAGGTTTTTTTTTTATCTGTTCATCTCTGCCACGTCATACAGATCTACACACTTGGTCACAATCACATGAAGTTCAATAGGCTATATCTAGAGAAAACCTCTTTTGTCTGATTGTTTTATAAAGTATCAGTTTTGCGCTGGAATAGTTGTTGCATTTGTAGATACACATGTTGTTTTAAATCATATCCCTTTGATGCCAAATGTAACTAGTGGCTGTATGTATGGATTTTGAACACTCTTGTTATTATTAGAAGATTTCTATGGGAGGGTTGAAAAAATGAACATTCAATATTCACCATACATTGTTCATTGGAGATCTCACTGTATCAGCTACTCATCAAAATGTATTTTGTAGATATCTAATTTTTTTTAAAAAAAGTGGTTTTGGAAATATAATCAGGTTGTATTACTATACCCCCGAGACCACATTCATATCCTTTGTACTTCCCTCTTCCCTTGTTTTTCTTCCTCTTTTTCCCTTTCTCTGTAATTATGTTTCCCTCCCCCCCCAAAAAAAAATCACATAAAAAAAAAGAACCATATTATAGTAAGGTTTTAGAACCAATCCATCAACTGCCTTGGGTAACTTCAAAAAAAAATGTCTGTCTTTTTTCCCTCTAGAATAAACATTTATGAACAAATTTTAACCTGATAATTAGAGTGACTTTTTTTGTGCAAGGCCAAGAACAACTGGCCAGCTCTGGAGGAGGAGGAGGAGGAGGGGGAGTTAAATTACTTGCCCATTTTGCATGAAACTTGATGTAGAACAAATTGTTAATGCATGTGGGTGCTACAAATAAAAATTTGGATAATTTAAAATCATAGTGAAATTATTAATATCAACTGAAAAAGTACCAGATAAATTTCCAGGTGGTTTCTCTCTGCTCCAGAAGAGCAATCCACATCATACACTATACACTTATATTTAGAAAAGATAACTAACATTTCAAAATATGGTGTTGATGTGCTATAGAGCATCTGCTTTGTATTACAGAAAGTCCCAGATTTAATCTCTAGTATCTCAATGTAGAGCCGGGAAATGGCAATGTAGAGCCTGAAATCCTGGAGAACTAGGTGAAGTCAATGTTGATAATATTAGACTTGATGCAATGGTCTGGATAAAGATAAAGTGGCTTCCTATGCTTTTTTTTTTTAATTATCTATCTTTAGACTTGCTGAAGGACTCTGTGGGGAACCTTTGGCCCTCCAGATGTTTACAACTAAAAGTCCTACAGATATTTAACACTAGCAATTCTACATAGAACTTATGGGAACTGAAGCCCAAAACATCCAGAAAGACAAGGGTTTCCAGCCCTTTTAAACAGACCCACTGAAAAAAAAAATATTTTGAATAAAGTAAGTTGAGTCCAGATTTCATCATACTTTAAACAGTGAAATAATTTAGACTTAAGTTAGACATAATTACTTACAGTCTAGTGTATATTTCTGTAGTCGCTCTGATTAAATCTGGATCTAACCCATTGTATTTAATAATCTAATTCTTACCCAGTTCCTTCAGTGGTAAATAAATATTTTGTTTTTCCTCCATTTCTGGAAGCTCTATGGGCTTAAAACCAGCATTGACCTGGTGTTGCAGCATCAGTGTAATAGAACTTCTTTACTTTCTTCTCCCCACTGCAGTTTTCTCTACCACCCAAAAACTGACTCCAGAGGTTTTCTTAGAGCTCCAGGCCAGATCTGTGGAAGGAAGGGGAGCAGGAAGTTCTAGTGTGAAAGAGAAAATTTCCCCCACTAGATTTAGACCATAATATGAAATATCTGGAGAGCTAGAATGGTACAGTGGTTTGATCATTGGACTAGGACACCAGAAAACCAAGGTTCAGCAAGTGATCTTAGGCAAGCTAGTCTATTCCTCAGTCTTGGAGGAATGCAATAGCAAACCCTTAAGAATAAATTTTGCTAGGAGTCTTATAAAATAGTTGCCATAAGTTGGAGTCATCTTAAAGACAAATAACAACTGAAGTATCTTCAGTAGACTTCTTCAGATGCAAATTTTTCCCAGGAAAACAAAAACTTAATGCTGAGATAAATGTTCTGATAAATGTCATGCTTTTGCCAAATCCAGTGATACTCCTCTCAATGTATTGCTTTCTTCCCTGATGCATATTTTAATACTGAAAGTGGGATTAAAGTGATATCATTACCTTAAGTACTTCCCTACAGTTTTGAAGTGACAATAAATAGGGATAGGCAAACTCATACTGTAACATCATCTTTAATTTTGAATACCCCTCAGTGCTTCCGGAGACAAAAGAAAAGGAGGCAAGGGACAACTGTTTCAGGATATAGCTTTACATTTGCCATGATACTTAGCCCTAACCAATTCCAGCACTTTGAAACTGCAGCCTACATAAAATGACAATTGATCCCTGACCTTTTTATGTTTTTATTTTCTCAGATCACTCAGTATTATTATGCTTTTTTCGTTCTTAAAACAACAAATCCAAAAACCATTGTCTTCTTTGCTTCTTCTATTGTAATTACGAAGTCTGTGCTAGGGTACATATTTTCCTTCCTGTAGCCTTTTTCTCTATATACTTTTAGCTGTTCTTACTGGCTTCATATCAGTATTAATAATAGGGATGGGACAAATCCAGAATTCTCCAAATCCAGATCTGAATCCCTGGAAGGTTCTGGGAATCCAAAAATCTCACGAATCTCAAATCTTTTGAATTCTTTCTTTAAAAAGAATTTAAAAAGCTAGGGAAATAAGGATAATCTTGGGCATGACACACTCTCTCGGCCTTAGCAAAAGCCTAGGCAAAGGCAGACCTTCCTCTGAAGAAATCTGGCCAAGACAATTGTCATAGTTTTGCTTCAGGATCTCCCCAGATTGAAAATGACATGACGACCCTTTCTACATAGGCAGGAAAATGTGGCTTAATCCCACATTTTCCTGCCTGTGTAAACAGGGCCATATACTAGAGTACAGAGATAATCCAGGTCAAAACTGGCTTTTCTTTGCATAGATCCTTCTGGCATCCTGGGGTTTGTAGTTTGATGATGCACCAGCACACATTGACAGAGAAGGCTGTGACACCTTGTAAAACTCCAAACCCCAGAATCGTGTCTGAAAAAGGTTTGCAAGGGAGCTCTGCAAAGGAATGTTTCAGCTGTCCTTGAAATCTCAAGCCTGTAGCTTCCAGTCAAGTACTGAACTTAAATATGAAATGTTCAATTTAAATATCTTAGAATATAAGCCCAGCTGTAATTTCTGAAATTGTTAGCAAAGGCCATTATTACTCCAAGGGAAAAACTCATCTACTTATTATCTTCCCTTGTATGTCTGGCCTCCCAGGTTTTCAGGAGTCCTGGTCTCCAACAATCTATTTGGTTGGAGGATTTGAAAGATTCAGTTTGCCTATTTTGGCACAGGGATTCAGATTCAGGAATCTCGAATCCTTACTCAGGATTTGAGGATTCAGTTGGCCTATCCCTAATTAATAATTTTATTTAACATTATGTTTGAACTTTGTAGTTTCTACATGCTTTACCCTTCTGTACTTTTCTGTTTTCCTACAGTAGAGTCACTCACAAGCAAAAAACAAACATAACCAGTAATATATTTTATAAATGCATGCAGCCCAGTACTAAGCCATAACTAGCAACTAATATGTTGTTTTTTTTTCCAGATTCCAGTTTCAGTGTCACATACTTGTCCGCCTACACTGGCTGCCATACGTACTGTTTCTCTCATGTCTCTAGGGTGTAGCTGTTGGGAAGGGTCATGGAACAGGTGTATGATACAAGGAAGCCAAGCCCCGAAGTAGCAAGGCCTGAGCAGGGCTTTTTTTAAGACTAAAACAGATGGAAGTCTCTCATTCATAGGGTTACCAGAAGTCAAAGCTGACTGGATAGCAAATAACAACAGCAAATGTTGATGGCAAATAACAACAGCAAGCTTATTTACTATAACAACCATATAATCCGCCCCGCACACTAAGGTCCTCTGGGAGGAATTTACTGCAGCCAGTCAGAACAAGGTTGGCTGCAGTTACCCAGAGGACCTTCTCTTCTCTCGCTCCCAAGTTATGGAATGGCCTGCCGGAGGAGACCCGGCATATTACCAGTCTTGACTGCTTTAAAAAAGCAGTCAAGACTGTCTCTTCCGACAGGCCTTCCAAGACTAGTACTTCCACCGCCTCCCACCAACTGTCTTGCTGTTCTTTTAATAGTCAGTTGATTGTTGTTATTTGTTAATTGTTGTGTGTTTTAGGGGTTTGGTTTTAGATGGGTTGGTGGGTGGGGAGGATTGGGTATGTTTTTAATGTTTTTAATGTATTTAATGTATTATTGTTGTTCGCCACCTCGATCCATTGGGAGAGGTGGGATAGAAATGATGATGATGATGATGATGATGATGATGATGATGATGATGATACCAAATCATGAGCAAAATGTTATTGATATTATTATACAATGATCATGAGTTAATTCTGAGCTTCCTGTCTCTCCCATCACTTTCTTCTACATATGATAATAAGGTCCAACTATCACCTGCTGGAACTGCCCAAAGTGGTGACAGACCTCATATGTTCATCATCAGACTTCCTATAAGCCTTCTTGTCAATGGTAGGAGAGTGAACATCTACTGGCAGCCTTGCCCATGCTGCAAAGATATCTCTCATTACTAGTTCCAAGGCCTTTATTAATACCAAGCCAAAGGAAGTGATATATACTTTGTGCTTTACTTTAAAATGTGGCTTGAGTTAGCTACATTCTAGTCCCAAACACTCTGGATTATTTATCTTTCAAAAGCTCTATTTGTAGAAAAGGTTGTTTTTTCCCCCCAATAATCTCATATATCCATTTTAAATGTTTGCAGATTTCCTGTTTCCATTAATTCTTCCCAGAGGAAGAAGGGGGGGGAGTAGAATAAATCTGGTCCAAACATTTGAAAGGAGTTCTTCATATGGTAAGTATAAACATGCATGCAGGTTATCTTGACCTTTCAATCAATACAGAATGACCTGCCATGGATAAATGCAATGGGGAGAATATAAAAATCATAATGATAAAATTAGAGAACTTGGCTGTAGCATAGAAAGGAAACTGAATAATGTCACATGAAGTATTATGTAAAAATCAAGGGTGGAAAACAGCTGGAAGATGGGAAAACTGCTCTATTATGTTTCATTAGTTTTTAGCTCTTGAAATATTTTGGATTTGGAAAGGTACAAAATTTAAATCATGGCCAGAACAACAAGAACAATGAAATCTAATTAACATGAATGTGGAAAGACAACTAGATAATTAGTTTTGAGAACAGGGTGTGTGTATATCAGAACTGCACATATTTGACAGCAAATATGAAGTCCTCAAATGTAATAAGCTATTGTCATTTGTTTCATTGCAGTGGGCCCATAAATATGTAAACCCTGACAATGTCTTGATTTTTTCGAAAGAAAGAAAGAAAAAAAGAAAGAAAGAAAGAAAGAAAGAAAGAAATTCTCCTCCTGAGCAGAAAAAGTACTTTCTGATTGTAATTCTATGAATTTCTTTCCTTCTTTCTTTTTTGCACATCTAAGTTCCAAACTGTAAATTTTCTCCAAAAACTATGCAGTTTTTTATAGCTTTCTCACAGCAAGGGATAGAGTGACAAAATTATTCTCTTTTGTGTGTGAAAATGAAATTCATAAAGATCTACATGGAAATAGGCGTACTTCTTCACTATCTCTTGTTAGAAGGACTGAGAATTCTTTAAGTTTTTTATCTAACCTGTATTAGTTTGGATGCTCCTTTTCTTATTTTCCAGTTACCTAAGCGCACAACTTGTGAGCAATGGTATAGTATAAACAGGCAGATTTATTGTTTAACATTCCATTTAAGCACTCTTAATTATTGGAATTTAAGAATACTTAACATAGGTGAGTGAGCACATAGCTTAGGCTATTTTATTAATGTAAACAAAGCAATGCACATATTTTGGACTATTTATTAATATAAACAAAGCAGCACACATATATATACTCACTGTGGAGATGAACACAGACTTCACTTTGTCTAAGCACATTTGCATCATATGTTACATAGTATGTAAAGAATCAAGCATCATATTCACCTTAGGAAACATCAGTAAGAGGCAACCATATAGACTTACATTGTTAAGGAATTACACATCCATCCTACACAGCACTATAATATTTCTTTAGGAATTCTACATTTCATCCATTTTACCTCTAACAAGCATCCATGGAGAAAAATCGTATTTTTCCATGGATATAAACCTATTTGCTTAGATGCAGTACCAAGTGCTATTAAGGCCTCAGGCGTAAAGCATATTTACACTGTTATGGGAGTGGAGTAGAATGTAATAGGATCCAGAAAGATGCAATTTTCAAAGGGCTGCATAAGATGATACAGGTCTTTCAGGTCCTTACAGTGGCCAGGTAGTGTTGATGTCTGGGTTCAAAGCACTCTCTGAGAAGGATCCTATTGTAATATGTAAAGCAGCAAAGACTCTTGTATTAATATATGTAGTTGCCATGAAGACATTGTCTTTGTTCATACATCTGCTAATGGATCAAAATTTGTGAATATAATTCAATTCTTCAGTTTCTCTTTCTTGATTCCTCTCTGATTTCTTTGTTCAAGGACTGCAACTTGTAAATCACTTACTGTGTGCCCAGGAAGTTGAAATTTTCAGCAACTGGCTTGTGGCTATTTCCATCTCTAATGTCAGATTTGTGTCCAGTAATCATCTTGTGTAGAGAGTGTCCTGTTAGTCCAATGTAGAGCATAGAGGGCATTGCTGGCACAGGATGGCATATATCACACTGGAGAAAGAGCATGTAAACATACCTTGGATGCTGTGAGTTATGTTATACTCCTCCCACAGTAGATGTGGGGACAGAGTAGGGATTTGGGTTTGTGGTAGGGTCTCGTCACTGTTTTACTGTTTGTGTTATGTATCTTGTTGTGAATGACGATGTTTTTTAAAAAAAGGATGTGATACATAGAATAGCTTGTTTTAACTCTTCTTTTACAATGAGGCTGGATTTGAATTGGTCAACAAACATTGCCTTTTTGATCCCTCTTCTTTGGAAGGTGCATTTATCCAATAGCACAAAGAACCTTCCTGGGGCAGTATGACACTGAATGTTTATTGACTTGAATCCTTCAACAACTATTAAAATGTTCTAAATAACAAACTTTAGGATTTTGTATAAAGTGATTGATCAAATAATTTAGACTATTTCCGCACTATACTGTTATAATGCTATAATTCACCTTTCAAGATACTATGGAATTCTGGGGTTTACAGTTTAGGGAGGGCCTTTAGCTATAGAGCTCTTGGGCCTCAGTAAACCACAAAGCCCAGAATTCTACAGGATGCTGAAAATGGAATAATAGCACTGTAACAGTGGCCCTTTTCGCACCTTACCTCGTCACAGCAGTGGGGAGCGGCACTCGCGCGAGCTGCTCACGACAGCTCTTTTTTGCCTCCCGCATGGCTTTCCTTGTAACGCGACCGTGGCACTCACGCCCCGCCCCTTCCTTCTGCAGCGCAGTCTGGGAGCTGTAGGCTGCGCAGCGGGAAGGAAGCATGACCGCGCCTGCTCGCCAAAGCACCACACACAGGTAAGTGCACGAGGGTGCCGCGAGCATTGCGTGAGTGCACACTGTTTTTGGCTTAAAGCCAAAAATCAAAACATGTGCGCGCACCCTGCTTTAGCCTCATAAGCGTCACTCGAGTGGGAGTGCGCCATACAGAGCAATGCTCCCACTCACGTAATGCTCAAGGGGCGCTCGCGCAAAAAAAAAGCAAACGAAAAGGGCCAGTGTAGTGTGGAAAGGCCTTTAGTATTTGATTGATTGATGTTAGAAGACCCAAGAAAATAAGAACATTTTTTTCTTGACTCCTAAATAATTTCAAAGCTTGAACAAGATAAACATTCTTGAAGACTACTGCTGAATCTACCACTGAAAAGGTTCTCTAATCAAAACTGACATCTCTCAGTTTTCTATACCTCACCTCATAAGGTGAGACCTCCAGAGGAAATGGCAACAGATGAATTTAACATTCAGACAGGTTGGACAGGAAGAAAGTAGAATATAGGCAACTGTAACTTACCTTACACAAATTTACATTCTCCTTCCTTATGGGGATAATAAAATGACCTACCTTAGAAGACTGCTGTAAGACTATGAACAGATATGCTTAGAAGATGGCATTTTTGTCCATTTTGAACAGCCTCCATATTTGTATGCATATATAAATAGACATAGACATAAATATAGCAGTGAAGTATTCAAAAATGTTATCTTTCATTGTGTTCTGAAGTTTTATAGCTCAGCTACAGATGCATCAAATGACAGCAATTTTTTTCTCTTTTGATCATGTAGCTTATTTCTTAACATTTTGTGTATTGTATATTGTAGGCTGTTCTCCTCTACAGCAGGGATGGGAAACCTGTGACCTTCCAGATGTTAGCTTACAACCCCAACATTCCTGAGCACTGGCCAAGTTGGATGGAAGCAGGAGTCCAACAATATCGAGAAGGACACACATTCCCCACCCCTACTCTAGAGATTCTCCAACAAACTAATGAACTTCACTGAACTATAACACTCTAGCAAAAACATTTCATCAAACTATACATCATAAGATTCTAAAGGCTGGACCCCAGCAATTAAAATGATATCAATACTCTAGAACTGAGTAGTGTGGATATGCTCCAAAAGCTGAATGAGGACTGCATGGTTTTTCACATATCTTTAAAGATAAAAAAATAAAGCAGGACACTGTGACCTGTTGGTAGGCCAGAGTAGCTACTTTTACAATAATTAAGCTCTGATATTGAAACAGAATTGGATGAATTCGGATTGAGTCATATGTGGAGTAGAATACAACTACCTTAAATCCCACTGATTTCAGTGGATCTACTCCAAATATGATTCAGTCTGAATCTAACCCAGTAGAAGCTTACATGGATGGATGGATGGATGGATGGATGGATGGATGGATGGATGGATCAATTGATAGGTTGATAGAGATAGATGATAGATAGACAGACAGACAGACAGACAGACAGACAGATAGATCATAGACAGACAGACAGACAATATTGCTATTTAATAGTGAAGTTTGAAGAAAAGAAGTCAGCAACATTCTTCCTGCAATGATAAACTCATGCAATGATAAATTATATTTATGTCACCCCTGTCAGTTTTCTCTTCCCCTGGATGAAACAGAAGGCCATGTGTTCAGCTAGCCTGGCTCTTACTGTACACCTGCTGTTGTATTAGTCTTTAACACACTAAGAGTTCATTGACCAGACAGTGAATTAACATACTCATTTCCATTCAAGACATCAGCTGTAACATGTTTTAAAATGCACACTATGCTATTTTGAAGGATTCATTTTGTCTTCCTCCAGTATTGGGAGCCATCAAATGCAGGGTGTATACATATATCTCTGTGGGGTGCGGGTTGTTTGTTTGTTTGGTTATTGTTTGGGAAGAACAGGAAATGACACTAAATGAGAAACAGATTTCATATGGTGTTATATTACAGCAAAGAAGTATTTTCTAAAAGATAAAAGTCACAGAATACAGGATTGGTTTAAAGACTAGTGGAGGAGGGAGGGAGGGAGAAAAAGAGAGAACGGCATGTGTCAGTCAAAGGCCTTTTTCTGCACAGGGTTATTACCTTGGGTTACTGTGTTTTAGCACTGAACTGTTCTGCATGTGGGAGAGAATTAGCTCAGCTTTATTTTCCGTCATTCTGCATGGAATCCCATGGTAATGTGCCGCCGGTGCTAGGAAAGTGTGCTATTTGAAAACCAGAAAAAAATCTGAATCACATTCTGTCATTAAAGCAAATTTGGATTTTCTCAGTGATGTGGAAATGCACATTCACAGCAATCCACATTGGTGGGCAGTGGTGGGCGGGCTGTGGCAACAGGAAGTAGTACGTACGGTATTTACTGATATTAGATACACTGGCATAAGACACACCATATTTTAAGGCTGCATTCTTTAAGAAAAAAAATTTAGTACCCCTTCCCCCATTCCATTCTCTGCACTGACTGGACACCCCTCCCACACCTCTCCAGGCCCATTCACCACCCCCACCCACCTTTCTGTATGTGCTTGCCAGCCCCACGCATCTCTCTGGAACCACCTGCCAGCCCCATGCACCTCTCCACTACCACTGACCACCCACATGCACCTTTCCATGTGTGATTGCCACCTGCACACACCTCTCCGTGTGCACTCACCAACCCCACACACCTCTCCATGCCCAATCACCACCCACATGCACCTCTTCATGCCCAATCACCACCCCCACACAGCTCTCTGTGCACTCACCACCTCCACATATCTCTCTGATCAGGCTGGGAGAGGTGCGTGTGGGTAGCAATCAGGTGCAGACAGGTGCATGAGGGTGGTGAGCACATGTGGAGAGGTGCGTGGGGTTGGCGATCAGGTGTGGAGAGCTGCATGGGGCTGGCGAGCATGCACAGAGAGGTACATGGGGCTAGCAAGCACACGCTGACAGGTGTGTGCGGGTTGCAAGAACACATGGAGAGGTGCGTGGGGATGGTGATCAGGCTGGGACAAGTGCATGCAGGTGGCAATGGGGCACGGAGTGAGTGGGGGGAGTTACCATATTCGCACCCCGTTTTTAGGAGGTATTTTTTGGGGGGAAATTGCCTTTTCTACACCGGCAAATAGGGTAGTAGGTAACTACATAGGTATGTACAAACATACCAACCCAAAAGACAAAAAGTCAGTCAATTGCAGCCACTAAGGTAGGGTGAGGAAAGTCAGGGGAGTGGCCAGCGTCAAGGTGCATGAATTCACACTCTTCTGCAGGAAAATGAATTGAAATGAGGGGCTGTGTGGAAAACAATCAGGGAAAAGCACGTTATTTGAATACAGTAAGAACCAGTGTGAACCGCTTCTCGCGCCTCATTTGGAAAGGCCAAAATAAACCCCTTTAAGCTCTTTCTTCTTTCTTCCCTTTCTTCCTTCCTTCCTTCCTTCCTTCCTTCCTTCCTTCCTTCCTTCCTTCCTTCCTTCCCACCAGTACATTAGAAGCAGCACAGATATTCTCCACCATAAAGGGGATGCTGTGAGGGGTTCTTTCTTCAGAACAAAGCACTGCAGTTAAAGCAGCCACAAGAGCCTACCTGTGCTGGCATGGGTAGCTTAGCTGGCCCCCTTAGCCAGAATATCTCACTCTGAGGAAAAGACAAAAATGAGAATAATTGTTGGACTGTAACTTCCAGCAGGTGTAGTCAGCATGTCCAATGGTGATGTATGCTGGAGTTGCAATTCTGAATTTAAAGGAGTGCTTGTTTATCACTTCTGCCTTGGAATAAGGTGTTGTATATCATGGGGCTCCCTGCAGAATCCCCTCACCCTGAGGTATCCTTCTGAGGCACTAAAGTGAACGATTGGACCCTTCAGTTACTTCCAAAGCACTTCATCACCTCTTTTCCTGCTGCAGCACATACAGCAGAATGGGCCAGGGAAACAGCCCCATTTTATTAGTGGTGGGTAGCTATTCAGGATATAGATGGAAGAGTATGTGGTCTTTTGTGCCTCTCAATCTGCCATCTGAGAAAAAGGGATCACTCTTGCTCATAGGAGACCTAGACTTAACTCCAACAAGAAAGCCAGTGAAAATTTACAGTGCTTTACTCTGACCAGAGCATGTCCACATGCCTATTTATAATAACTCACAAATGCACTCAAGGGGAAACTTAAGCAGCCTTATCAAACACCAACCTCTCTTTTTAACAAGGAGCAGAGTAACCAAATCAGACACAACTCTGATCCTGTTCTTTCTATCTGTTGTGTTGTGTTTTGTTAAATGCAACTCTGTGTTAAGAAATGAGAGCCAGTGTGGCTTGAGTATTTAGACCTGGACCCTGGGAAACCGGGGTTCACATCCCTACTCAGCCTTTGACAAAGACAATGGTGGGGCGTGGCCAAGATGTCGGCGCAACTGGTAGTCTGAATTGTTAGCTCAGGACTACCTGCTGTGAACCAGTAGGGAAAACATCTCCTGGGAACTGTTGGGGTCCCCTGAAAAATTCCCCCTTGGTGGGTAGGGGGTGTAGGGCAGCTCACATGTCCGGAATCATCCTGGCTCTAGTAGAGAAGAGGTGGAGGCACCAGAGAGGTTAAGAGTGAAGATGGAGCTAATGCCGCAGATTCGCAGCCAGTTTTAAACTGACAAGCGCCAGCGAAAACTTTTTTAAAAAAACAAAGAAGGATTTGACTAAGTAATCCAGTTGGATGAGCAGGAGAGCAGAAGAGAAGAGAAGAAAGACTTAAGTGGAATTAAAACTGAGCTGGTATGAGCTGGGATGGCAGGGTTTGGAGAGGTGAGGAGAGGCGACGATGGGAGATTTGGGGAGGCAGCAATGGTGAATGAGGCTTGGATTTGCTAAGAGGATATCCCCCTCCCAAGAGCGACGGACTCAGCTTTCCCCCTCATGTATGTGTAAGCAGCCAATTTCTTGATAATACTTGCTTAAAAACTTGGTGTGGAACTGTATGTTTGGATGAAATTTACTTTTGCTGAACTTTACTGAACTTGGGCTAAAGGGTACTTGTTTTTAATACTTTTTATGGACGACGGTGGAGGGGGGAAGTGGGAGGAGCTGAAAAGAAAGAGAGTCAAGGAGCAAAGGGGAGGGAAACATGGTGATGGTGGCGTCTTTTTAGAGAGGACAGAAAGGTCTTCCTTTGTTTTGGTTTAATAAGAATGATGTCTATGGAGTGATTTGTGGACTCGTATTTCATTTTTAAACCTCTTATGGAACAGTTGTGGATTAGCCTTATCAAGAGAGGTGAAGAGAGAAGTTTATGAAGTTTATGAATTGTATATTGTGAGTCCAAACTGTGGATTATAAGTGGTAGAGCTTTTCCCGCTTTTATATTTTCTAGAATGAATTTTGAACTGAACTAGAATAAATGTACAAAAATAATAAATTAAAAATTAAATTGGGCATTAAAATTATGGAATATTGATGGATTGACTATTTGGATGATCAGCTTTTGAACTTTTGTATATGGATTAGCCTCGGGAAGAGAGGTGAAGACAACAAAGGGAAGGTATTGACCTTGATGTAAGCTGATTTGAGACTGAAGACTGAGATTGAACATAGCTTGAAAATAGAAGAATAATTGATTACAATTGAAATAAACTGATACAATATAAATTGATAAACTGTTTTTAATAATCTTTAATTGTTAATGAAATAACTTCTCTTTATTTTCTTTATTATTTTATTCATTAATGGACAGATGAATCAAATAGAATGTTAGAAATTTGATTTGTATAGTAGATATAAGTTTCTTAAAACGTTGTAATTATTGTTGTATAAAACTATAGTAATCAGTATAATAGTATTTTTTTTTAAGAATAAGTTGATAGAACATAAGATTGATTTAAAGATTTGATTCTTTAATTTGGGGGATTATAGCTCTAAAGAAAGTAGTGAGCCAAGGTATGGCTACAGGTCAAAAGAAGACAACACAGATACAAATTCAGCCACAAGTTTTGGAAAGAAGAGGATCTATAGGCTCTAAAACAATGGAGGTAAACAGGTTATTAGAAGAATTCCAAAAAATGAGAACTGATATGATGGAAGAATTGAAAGCAATGTGGACAAAGATAAGAACAACATAAATAGAAATAAAACAAGATTTGAAAAAGGAAGTAGAAAATCTGAATCAGAGCTTGCAGAAATAAACTATAGATTTATCAACAATAGACCAAAAAGTGGAAGATATTTGGGGGGAAAGCCAAAAACTGGAGGACCAGGTGGAGCAGATGAAGAAAGAGCAGCAAAGAGATAAAGAAACTATAATGAGACTGGAAATTCACCAATGAAGTAGATGTTTGAAGTTAAGAGGTCTCCTTGAACAAGAAGAGGAAAATTTACACCAAAGAGCAACAGATATTTTGACACCATATGTAAGCCAAAGAAGAGTGAGATTTAAGCATGAAATAGATAAGGTTTTCAGAATTGAATCGGCAATGGCAAAGTGGAGGGGTTTACCTTGAGATATTGTGGTCTACCTTACCAGAGAAAAGATCAGGGATTTAATCATTTAACAAAATTATAAAGAAAAATTAATAGTGGATGAGAATTAAATTAATTTTTTTAAGAATGTACCACCAAGTGTGATAAGGAGTAGAAGAGAGTATGTTTTCCTGGTAAAGATTCTCCAATCAAGGGAAATAAGATACAGATGGGAGTTACCAGAAGGGCTTTCCTTTTTCTTTGAAGGTAGAAGAAGGAGGATAAACTCAGTGCAACAAGCAGTGGAATTCCAAGAGAGTTATGTGAAAACTGGCTCTAAAACAGCAAAGACTGAAGACAAGAAATTAGAAAAAACAGGGGATCCAATGCAGATGGGAGCAGCAGCAACAATGTCAGGCGGGAGCAGCAGCAGCAATGTCAGAAGAAGAGGAGGAAACAGTAAAACCAGAAGAGAAAAAAAAAGGAAGTAAAGAAGAACAGTATATATGAAAATAATTTCATGGAATGAACGAGGAATCAATTCACAATCAAAGAGAAGACAGATTTTTCATCATTTAGAAAGACTAAGACCTCAAATTGTGGTATTATTAGAGACTCATATAAAGAAAACCCAATAAAGGAACTCTAAATTAGATCAATGTTTTGCCTCTTCATATGTAAAGAAGAAAAGAGGGGTTGCAATTTATATTGAAAAAGTTATTCAAGCAAAACAATTTTTTGAAGATGAAGATGGAAGAATATTGGGCATTGAAATAAAAAAAATGGTAAAAAAAATGTATTGGTTGGCGTTTACACCCCAAATGAAAATAAAGGAGAATTTTATAAGAAATTGTGAGGAAAATTATGAGCCATGAATATGAAGATTGGATTTTGGCGGGTGATTGGAATGGAGCTCTAGATATTAAAATAGATAAAACAACCTCTCAGAATAAAGAATATCAAGCAACAAGAGGGAGATTGCCAAAAGATTTCTTTGAGATGTGTGAAGAATTATCTGTTTTAGACATATGGAGAACTATTTATCTAAATGTCAAAGATTTTACTTTTTTCTCTGAAGTTCATCAATCTTGGTCCCGAATAAACATGATCTTTGTTTCTAAACATTAGTTACCAGAGATAAGGAAAACAGAAATATTGCCAAAGGTAATCTCTGATCATCATCTGATAATGCTGCAAATCCAAGAGAAGACTAAACAATTTCAATGGTGATTGAATGACAGTTTATTGAATGATGAAGAGATAGTAAAACATGTGAAAGAAGTGTTAAAAAACTATTTTAAAGAAAATATAAAAGAAGATATGAAAATGAGAATGGTTTGGGATGCATCAAAGACAGTAATGAGAGGGGTTTTTTATACAACAATGACAAATTCAGGAAAAAAAAAAGGTGGGAGAAACATCAAGTGTTATTGACTGAACTCCAAGAGAAAGAAAAAGAACTTAAATCCATTGCAACAATCACTACAGCAGGAGATTAAGAAAATACAGAAGGAGATGGTGATAATAACAACTGAAGATATAGAGAAAAAGATGAAACAGATGAAACTAACTCAATTTGAACACGCTAATAAAATTGGGAAATAGTTAGCATATAAACTTAAGAAGAAGAAAGAGAGGAATACAATTGGTGAGTTGAAATGTGGAAAGAAGTTGATTGCTCAACAAGAAAAAATAAAACAGAAATTTGAAGAATATTTTGGGAAACTATTTTATGAAATAAAATCCCCTCACCAATATGAGAAAAATCTGTCTAAATTTCTTCAAAAAGTAAAGATCCCAAAAATATCACTAGAAGCACAAAAACAGTTGAATAAATCAATAACAATTACTGAAACTGAAGAAGCTATAAAGGATTTGAAAGTGGACAAGGCACCAGGACCAGATGGGTCACTGCACTATATTATAAGAGATTCGTAAAAGAATTGACTCAACCAATTCAAGCAACTCAATAGAAATAGAAATAGGAAATAGAGAAATATGGTAAGCCGAAATCCTGGGGAGAATCTAACATTGTATTGACATCCAAAGAGGGTAAAGATAAAAAAGAAGTCAAGAATTATAGACCAATCTCCCTGTTGAATGTAGATTATAAAATTTTTGCAGCAGTGTTGGCAAAATGGTTGAGACAGATATTACAGGATAAAATCCAAGAAGGTCAAACAGGCTTTCTCCCAGGTAGATACATGAGAAGCAACATAAGGACAATCCTAGATGTAATTGAATACTATGATAAAAACCCAGGGAAGAAAGCGGCACTCATTTTTTTGGATGCAGAGAAGGCATTTGACAATGTTTCCTGGGCTTTCATACATTGGGTATTGAGAGAATATGACTTGGGAGAAGATTTTTGTAAATGGACTGAGATGATCTATCAAGAACAATCTGTGAGATTAATAATTAATGGAGATATTTTGACAAGCTTCGTAATAAAGAAAGAGGTACGGCAAGGGTGCCCATTATCACCATTATTATTTATAGCTGTTTTGGAATTTCTGTTGAATATAATAAATGAAGATTCACAGATTAGAGGCCTGAAAATAAGGAAAAAGGAATTGAAATTAAAAGCTTTTGCAGATGATGTAATTATCTTTTCAGAGGATCCACAAGAATCAATTCAGGCGATGATGGAAACTTTGCAAAGATATGGACATGTGGCAGGATATAAGATAAATAAGGAAAAGACAATGATGATGGCACTGAATATGACTAAAAAAGACCAAGCTGATCTGGAGAGTAGATCTGGATGTCAATTAACTAAGAAAACAAGATACTTAGGAATTATGTTAATGAAAAGGAACCAAGAATTATTCAACAACAATTATTTGAAGATATGGAAAGAGATTAAAAATGATATGGGAAAATGGAAAAACTTAAATTTATCTATTTTGGGAAGAATAAACACTTTCAAAATGTCCTTATTACCAAAACTTATGTTCGTCTTTCAGAATTGACTGATAATAGGTAGAGAGAACGTATTTAAAGAATGGAAAAAGGATCTTCAAAAGTTTATCTGGCAAGGGAAAAAGCCAAGGATAAGATTTAAAACACTTCAGGATGCAAAAGAAAAAGGAGGATTTGATCTCCCATCATTGAACATTTATTATTATGCATGCTGCCTAGATTGGATTAAAGACTGGATTCAATTAGAGAGAACAACCATGAAAGATTTGGAAGAAATAAATAGTAGATTCAGATGGCATGGATATTTATGTTACAATAGATTAGCATTGAATAAAGAGTTCAGCAGTCATTGCATCCGGAAGACACTGTTAAAGGTTTGGCTACAAATAAAGCAGAAATATTATACAAAACTTCCAACATGGACTTCACCACAAGAAGTGTATAAAATTGCTCCAACAAAACAAGGAAATTTATTAATATATCAAGACATATTGAAATGGGAAGGGAATAAACCAAGAATGTGTACAGTAGAAGAATTAAAGGCTGATGGATATGAGTTAAATTGGTTCCCATGGCGATAACTAAAAGAAAGGTTTAAAATGGGTCAAAAACTGTACGGATTTGAGAGAAAAGAGAATGAATTGGATTTATTGATGAAGGGAAATCAAAAGAAGAGAATTTCAAAACTCTATAAACTATTGTCGAAAAGAGAAATGGAACCAGGAGTAGTTAAAGATACAATGGTTAAATGGGCTCAGAATATGGGACACCCAATCGAACTAGAAGTTTGGGAGAAAGAATGGAAAACTGATATAAAATTTACACCAAACTCAAATTTAAGAGAAAATTTTTACAAAATGTTACATAGATGGTATATGACCTCACAAAGATTACAAAAAAAAATAAATAAAAATGGGAATGCGAAATGTTAGAAGTGTGAGGAAAAGATTGGGTCCTTTTTTCATATGTGGTCGACTTGTGGAAGGGCAAGAAAGTTCTGGAATGGGATCCATGATGAAATTCAAAGAATTTGTAAAATGAATTTTGAAATGATACTGGAATTTTATCTGTTAAATATGTTAGGACAACAAAGGGAGATTAGAAGTCACCAGAAGATATTGTTATATTTGATAACACCTGCAAGGTTGATATATGTGCAACATTGGAAAGAAAAGAAAGATATTGATTTAGGAGAGTGGAAATTAAAAGTTCTACATATGGTAGAGACAGAAAAGCTGGCATTTTCATTGAAAAATAAACCTATCCAGAACTTTGAAAGGGAATGGAAAGGAGTTTTAGATTGGATAAAAACATAAAGGTACATGAAACTAAAGAAAGAGATAGTGTAATTGTTTTTGTAAATAATGTAATTACATTTCTAAATGGAAATATAATTGTTACTTTTTTATTTTTTTATTTTTTGGTAAATGGAAGCAAAGACTCAACTGAAGAAAAATAATATGGAGGGGGGAGGGTGTGATATACCAGTCAACGGGGTATATCCACTCTGTTTTTTATGCAATGAAATTTTTAATTAAAAAAAAAAAGACAATGGTAAAACTCCTCTGAGTAAATCCTACCATGGAAACCTTAGCATAGAGTATCTGTAGCTTAAAGTCCATTTTAAGTCATGTTAATTGCAATCTTAAGGAAGGTAAATTGCATTTTCCACTGTGGAAGTATGGCAAAATGTACAAACAGCTGTCATTACTCATTATTCTATCATTGAATCAGTTGGAAATACTTCGAAAGATTATGTCTTCAAGGTATTAACAAACATCTGTGCAACTGTTACTTGTTGATATACTAATTAGTCCCAATTTTGTTCTTATGAAAATACTATTTTAATATTACTTTCCATCAGGAGCTATGCATTAGAGTATAAACCGATTAGAAACATTCTCACTGGAGAGGCCAAAGTAAAATAACGATAACTATAGATAAAACTTTAACCAGACTTTGGAAAAAATAACTTTTTGGCCTTTGTCATAGTGACTGAGGGATTCTAGGAGATATAATCCATGAAAGTAACTTTTACAAGCTCTGGTTCTTAGTCTAAAACAGATCTAATGAATAACAAAGCTGATTTAATGGTCAAAGTAGCTGATACATTAGCCTAATTTTTGCAGAGTTGCTCCTGAAACTGGTGAAAAACATCTCTGTTTGTCACATGATTTCTTTCATTTATGCATTTTGCATTTGCAGCATTTCTTTTATAATTGGTCACTGGAAGACAAGCATATGTTTAGTTTGCAAATCTAATTGCTGAGGAATATCTTTTTGAGGAAATCCTATTCTAGGAGAGAAAACAAGTTGATTCCTGAGGAATATACATTCCCCTTAATGTCAGGCAATACGTTAATGTGGGAGAATAGCTTCATTCTTAGGCCTGTATCACATCATGTCTCAATAGCATTCTGTTACTTTTCAATTCCAGCATTGCCATTTCTGTGATGGTATTCGGTTCTGAACACTCTCTACTGCACTCTTTTGACTTCAGCAGATAAGTAGCATTATTGCCACCCATGTTCCCTCCACATTGCAGCGTCATTGACAAGTCCTTTATCTCGCCTTTCCCTGCCCCACAGCTTATGACTGGTCAGGATTTTTTTTTTTTTTTTTTGCCATGCTAGTATAGCAACACTGTAACATCATGACATATCCATACGCTATTGCGCTTTTGTGCTACAACACTAAAAAAAAAAAATTCAACGGAGAAACTTAAACATAGAGAGCTGATAGATTTTGAAGGCCATGCCATGGGAGTAACTGAAGGAGAGACAACCTGGAAATACTCACACCATGCCCGCTTTTGGATTGGTGATGTCAGGAAGCGCTACCAAGCACTATTGAGAAACTGCACTCACATAGCTGACAAGTTAGTGGCGTTAACCAGAATTTTTTTTCCAGCATTGAAAAAGGGTGGATTTCTAATTAATGGCGACATGATAGCAGCTGGCTAGTGATGGTGTCATGCAATAGCATGAGTCCTGGACTGGGAACAACACATTGCTCTGGCAATATGACAACTTCATGCAGTAAGGGCCTTAGTCTCCTGGCCTCTTACAACCACACTGTCATTTTGCCTGTTTGCTTCCTGTGCTCCATTTATTTATTGGGAAGGTCTCACTCTGCTTCACTGTATGCTTGTTGTTGTCAACATTCTTAGATAAATATGGAAAGCTACAGAGTCCATTTTTATTCTTTTTGGGGTAATTTCCTTTCCTGGAACTTGCATCTCTGAATCAAGTTTAATGACACCACTGTGGATTGGGAAACCCATATCTGTTTCAAAGAGAAAGTGAGAAACAATCACAACTCTTGCAGGATGACACACCATTTCTCATCCTACCTTGAATATACTGAAATCACAAGGTAACCATGTTCAACATGCATTTCCTTGACCTTCCCTCACCTTTATCATAAATGCTGGGCAAGCATTTGGAAAAAAACAAGTTGACCAAAAAGTTCTGTAGCATATTAAAGACTGACAAATGTTATTCTGCACAGGCCATTTTCCCCCAAAGTCCATGAAAGCTTGTGTGTGTGTATGGGTGCTTTTATGTTGTCTGCCGACTTAACACGACTCCATGATTTTCATAGGGTTTTCTTAGGCAAGGAACATTTAGAGGCTTAGGCCATATAAAATCTGATGAATGTGAAGGCGCCTCAAGACTTCCTATTGGTTTTGCTGCAACAGATTAACATGGGTGCCCTCCTGAAAATGGTATAAATTGAGTCAACATCAGGAAATGGGAACTTAGCAATGAAATGAGCTATGTCTAATAATAGTGGCACTGTGAATGGACTTTTCAGTTTGATCTGAGTAGCTATGGATGAGGAGAAGGGGACATGTTGTGAGGACAAAGCTGACAGTCAAGGAAACAAAACAGCCAGAAAGCAACAAGCTCTTGGCCAAAGTGAGTGGCCTTTGCTTGTCTTTGTTTATAGCTCATTCTTTATAGACTAAACTCTGGTAAATTGCAAGCTTGCTGATGGCCTCTTCCTCTCCATATACACATACACAGTTTACACTGCATTCTCTATAAACACAATGAGGGAGGTAAGGAAATAGAAGCCTACAATGGTATGATAGTGCAACTGACCTCCAGATGTTTTAAAAGAAGTTAGGTGGGCTTGATAAGTTAAGCAAGAGTTAAGAGACTTCTAATTACTTTTTTTTAAAGGGCAGCTCACTCCAGTAGATCTCATCAAAAAAAAAAAAAAAAAAAAGCTTACAAAGATTTCATTTTTGACCAGACACAGAAGCTCATTTAGAAGTGTGTTATGGTAAAAAACATTCTCTGTTTGTATATGTAATTGATAAGTGCCCCTCCAGTCCAAAGAAGAGTTGTTTTGGTTTTAGCTTCATTTTTAATGTTTACAAGGCTTCGACAGCATTTCCCCCGAAGTGGAAATGTTTCAGTGTGGGAGTGGGGGTGAGGAGGAAGGAAGGAACACACATAGTTTGGGCTTGTGCCTTTCTTAAGCAGAGCACAAATTGACCACTTAGAATCTTTTTAGTCATTGTGATCATTGTGATCAAGCTACAGCATATTATGTGCATAGTCTATATCCTTTGGCCCACAAGAAACTCCACAATTGATCCACAAGAAATTCCACAGAATTCAACCTCCCATCCTGGGGCCTGGGCTTTATCATGACTGCCATCCAAGTAAGCTTAGTGAAGATTTTGGTATCATTTCAATGAGGCAGTATGAGCACTAGGATTAGGGCTCTAATTGCACAGAGGCAAAGAGATGTGTGATTTTTATTTTTGGATATAGGGAAGATAAATGATTATGCAAGTAAAATTTAATATTCAGGTTCCATCATGTTTTTTTTTTAAAAAAAAAAAACAAATTTAAGGTTTTTCCAGGAGCTGTATGTTACATAGATAATTATGTTTCAAAAAATTCATCTGGAATTTTTACTTTTTCCTTCCCTGCCTGAACACATCAGCATATGTTCTGCTGCTGTTGCAAACAATTTGATGGATGCTGATTGAGTGCCAAATGAATATCTGGTATGCAAAGGAGTTTGGGGGACTGAGGGGGGAGCAAATGCAAATTACCTCTAAAGTAAGCCAAGCTACTTCCTAATTTTAGAAGACATTCTTCTCTTCTCATTTGTTAAATCAAGCATTACACTAAAATGGAACTGGTCACATTTTGTACATTAAGAAAATAAAATGTGGAGTATGAAACAGGTTTTGGTAAAGCTGATAGTATGGGTTTTCATTCAGAACAAGGTGACTTCTTAAGGCAAATAGATGTGAAAAAGATAAAGCAATGGCAAAGTAACTGGACCACTCTTACTTTCTGAATATATTTCTCGTATTAATATTCTATTAATGGGAACAATTCTGGGACTATATTATCTGTAATCAGGGAAGATGTATGCATGAAGATATTATAAGATGTTGGGGATCCAAATGTGTTGCTGCAGGCATCATCACTTGCATCCAGCATTTATTTTGAACTTTGGCTATAAGGTCCCCTGGCACCTAAAAAGACAGCTCTTCTCTCACTAGATTTTGTAATGGTTTTCACTGTTACATAAATGTTGATAATTTTGGTTTAGGCCACAGTAGTATCACAGCTCAACGACAGTGCAATGTGTCTTCCATCAGTGTTTGGGTCTGGTTGCCTCTGTTATTGCCAAAGAAGCCTGCAGACCAGTACTAAGAGGTGCTTATCCCCGATCTGCTTGGCGCCATGTTTTATTCTGCATCTTCTACAATGTACTGCATTGTTATACAAAATGACAAACGAACTTAACAGAACAGTGCATAAACATCATTTCAGCATCAGATTTATCTTTTATTAAACTAAACTGGCATGAGTCACTGTTTTGCATAAAGATCTGATAGAATCAAAAACTGCCTAGGGTAAAAGATAAACGTGTGTGGAGCTGGGAGAAATTCATTTGGGGAAAATCTGAGAAATATCCTGTTCTGCAACCTTCTTTCCATGTGTTTGTAAGCGACACCGATACATGTGCATGCACACACACATACATAATTTCATTTTTCCCCCAGACACTGATGTTTATTTCACCATAGAAACACAACCTTAACAGAGGAAAGTATGATCACAAGGTAAAAATTGCAGTACACAGCCCTCAGCAAAACAAATGAATGGATAGCTCCTTTATGGGGAAAGTATGTACTACAGACTCTCCAACTAACACATATGTTGGAAGTTACTTACAAATGTGAACATATTTTCACCAAAGAGATATGGTGGTTTAGCCTATGTCCCATAGCAATGAAGAGAGTATTTGAAAATATTTGAGAAATGGTTGAAAATGGCTGTTTCCTGCACAGAAAATCCTTTGTGTCCCAAACAACCATGTGTGAATTTTACACAGAAAAAAAATCATGAACAGGCTCCAAAAATTGTGTGGCTTTCGGAGGCTTTTTCATTGTTTCCTTCAAGAAATTAGTGAAGAATGACATCCCTTATGCCCTATGAGTCTTCTGTTTGCCCTACCTCCTTGTGACCACAAAGGTGGGGCAACCCTCAATATATGGATGTAGGCTGAGTTTGCCGAATTAGGTCAGACATTATATATAGTTAGTCTCAATTGATTTTCTGCTAAAGGGAGATGTAAATTTTGACTATTTCATCTTTATAGGCATCTGTAGTTTTCTTCCCTCTGTACTTTCCGCACCTTACCTTTTTTCAGTGCTAGGGTGCGAGGATCGCACGAGAAGCCTCCAGCAAGAGGCTCTCACGTCCCCGCTGCTTCACCTCCACACAAGCTGCCTACTCCCAAGCAGGTAGCGCAAGAGCCCCACCTCTTCCTTCCACAGCACAGCCTGGGAGCTTCCCAGGCTGCATTGGGGCAGGAAGCACAACCGCCACAGCTTCGGAGGCTCCACGTACATGGCAAGAGCCCTGGAGCAATGTGCAATCACACACCATTTTTGGCTGAAAGCTGAAAATGAAAAAGTGCATGAGTGGCGCCTGCCCTACCCTGGAGCATCATGCGATTGTGAGTGCGTCGTGCAGATCACTCCTCACAATTGCTTGACACTCAAGGGGACCTTTCACATGGCAAATGCCATGTGAAAAGGGGCATAGTCTCTGTAGAAGAAAACAAATATTTAGGCGTAGTTTTTGGTTGGTGTATAGAACAATCTGAAGGGTTTTGGAGATTGTTCTGCACAAAAGTACAGGTTTTTATATTAAAAAATGTGCTGTGTGCACAAAATACACCACTTTTGTACAGAAAAAAAGAAAGACAAAGAAAGATATGCAAGCACTGAGCAAAAACTGTACAAAATTCTCACTTCTGTATAAGGATACTTCTTTTTCAGCTGGAAAACTAATAATGGCAAATATTCTTCTTGTCCCTTCAGGTGAAAAATCAGTGCTCTATGGAAGCAAACCAGCAGGTTTCCATTGTTTGAATTTTACAAATAGAAATACTTTAATTTTTTTTCTAAGACATACGAAGATTATAAAAGGAAATAGTGGGGGGTGGTATTTTAATTTTATCTAGAACTAGTGTATTCCCTGGGATTTTATTTTCTCATAGGCAAATACTTGTTAGAAAGATTTAAGATCCTGTGTCTGTAATTCCCCAAACTGTCTTGTCCAGTACCTGTAACTTTTCCCCATATTCCCCAATCCAATCCAATTCAGAGTTGTTAACATAGAGAGGTTGGGTTCCCGAGGTAATACCCTCCTCCTTGCTGCTAGGCTTCATCTCCACAGCAACTGGGCTATTCAGAGCTTTCTGACTGAGAATTCTAAAGGCCCCTCCCTAAACTGAAAACCCCAGGATTCCATAAAATCTTCTTAGGCAGCCAATCATATGAAGTCTTCTCTTGACACAGACAAACAGATAAACTTTGACTTTTATATATTAGATTTATGCATAGCCTATTCACAGAATCTATCCCAAAACCAACCCTACTGGAAGTTGGGGAACACCCTCTGATCCAAGGTACCCAGCAAGCACCAATGGAAGAAGAAGGAGGAGAAGAAGAAGGAGAAGGAGGAGGAGGAGGGGGAGGAGAGAAGGTTCAAGGTGAGGTACAACACAGACACAGCTAAAAGCAAATCGTAACCCAAATGTTTCCTGTATTACCAGATGGCAGGTACTTAAGAAACTCCTCCACCTGAACTGATGCTTAGGGGGCCTGAGTTGTGCCTAGACTGAAAGCAAGTGAGGCTGATATCATGTGGATTTGGATCCACACACTCACAATATGGGGAGAGCCAACAGACCCATCTACTCAACCCCATCTTCAGCCTGTTTCCATTTCTAACTCACACTCAACCTTCATGATTAGCTGGTTGCTAAGGATCCAGATAGGACTTTTTGGCCTGCCTACACATTGGTAAACTTTTTCACTAATGTAGCACCGAGTAAGTAGACACAGTTAGTATGAGTGTCTGATGTGCTCACATGTGGCAGAGATATGCAGGAAATAATTTTTATTTATTTTTGTTTTGCTTGGTTCTACCCTGCATCTTCTACCATTAACGGGACTCAAGGTGGCTTACAACCAGTTAAAAACAATACGGATTAAAACTATACAAAGATATCAGTAGGAAATGTAAATATAGAAGTTACTTATAAGACAATAAGTATCAGGAAATTATCAGGCTGAAGTTATGTGAGCTCCATGTGAGATTTGCCACTGAAGCCTGTGAGATGCCTCAGCCCAGGGCATTTCACATTTGGGTTTTACTTAGAAGGCAAACTGAAATTTGACCAAGTCTCACCTAGTTAAGCTTATAGGTCTTACCTAGTCTTACCTAGTTTTCCCCTAGTCTTGGTATCTTCTAGAATTATGTTGGTTTATAATTTTTCTCATTATTAAAATTCATAAACCTATTATCAAAGTTTTTTAAAGCAACATTAACAATATATGGCAGTTATATACTACAGGGCATCATAACTACAATGATATGTAATAGATTCTGGCCAGACTCCCACCTCACAGCACCCCACTTACCAGTGAGCAGCCACTGGGATCAGGAGGGGTCCATTGCCCTATTGATTGAGAAGTGATTGCCTGCTGTTCCCATCCCTCCCATGAATGATCTCCAGTGTGACAGGGAGAAAAAGGATCCCTGTCACAAATACTCCTTGTACCAGAGATTGCTCATCAAAGGGGGAGGTAGGAATGTCAGGCTGCTGCTTCTTGATCAACAGAGGAATGGACTCCCATTGATCTCAGTGCCTTCTTACCAGTAAGTGAGGCATGGAGGACTTTCACAGTCCCTACATAGACTCTAAACTTGACTACATAGCAGTTATGGATGTGTACCTGTTGGTTCCCTGTTTGTAACTGTCCAACAGGATTCTAGTCAAAATGCACATTTTGCAGACAAGAACCAGCACAAACCAGTGATAGCATTTTGACTCAGTTATGTACAAATTCAAAGTGTGTACAAACATTGATTCTACCTTGCATGCCTCTGATGTACCATTTATTCCTCAGGACAACCAACTGACCAGATGAAAGGCTTTAAGATGTTGAACAGTTTTGAAGATGAGCTATCTTTGATTCACACATTAATACATGTATCACATATTCACTCAGCTGTACAGATTCTCTAGTGGTTTAGCATGATGGCTGGCTTGAAGTTCAAGGCAGAAGAAGTGGTTGACCACATCCTCCCAGACAAAAGTGTAATTGCTATTTCAGGATCCTATGCATATTTCAAGGAATTCTCTATAAATTACTCCCCATTCACCTCCTGTAGATGACATGCATTAAAATGTCCCCAATGAACAAAAAAATAAGATTGGGAAAGAATTGCTGTATCAGCTGCTATTGATTGTATTATTATATTGTTGTTTATATTTAAATAAAGTATCATTCAGTGGTCAAACAGAACAATTTTTAGGCTGATGCAGGGATGATTGTACAATGCTTGCCCTGTCTGTCTGTCTATTTGTCTATAAAATATCCATGCCACACATAGTAAAAACTCTCAGGGTCATAGACATTAAATTAATTGGACAAGAACTTCAATAAATTAATTGGACAAGAAGTAACCCCAATAAGTCTAAGAAGCTGATGGCTCCAAGGATTTTCTAAGGAAAGATATTATAGCCTGCTTATTTCTTACCTTGGGCCCTTTTCACATGGGGAAATAAAACATTGTAGCGCAACCTCCATGGGAGGTCGTCTACACCGTAAAGTGGATTGGGGCGGATTACTTTAGAGTAATTCCACACCCCAATCCACGCTAGGGCGACCAGAAGTGGCGGCGTGTGGTTTATAAAAGGCACGGGGCGTGCAGCCCAGTGCAGCCACGTCGCAGCGCCCAATGTGGATTTGCAGGTATGCGCAAGGGCGTGCCTGCAGATCTTCCGGGGCAGGATTTCCGGCTGGTGAGGTTCTCTGGTTGGTGGAGAGCCTTCCCCAGTTGTAAGCCGCCATTTTGGGCGCTGCAGGACGCCGCGGGACACCGACGAGTGTGGAGCAGCGAAAACGTGGAATGCTACTTTTAAGAAATAATTGGTTACTGTTATAGTTACACAGCCTCCACAGCAGTTAGTTAATGTTACATTTATAATAATTGTTTTTGAAAATAATTTTTTATTTACCCATTTCAAAAAAGTCTTTACTTCCAGTAGCAGTACTCTTACTTTTAAAATCATCCAAACACTACAAGCTGTTGGGCTGTACAGTCAGGCAGAGATAGCATAGAAGATAAATATATACACAGTGGATTTTTTTAAAAAAAATCCATTAATTAATAAGATTTATAAGATAATGGCAAACAATATCCCCAAAACAACAATCACCACCAACTAACAAAACTTGCAAACTTGAAAAAATACACCATATGCTCTTTTCAGTCTATTTGCCTGTTGCAATCAAATTCTGCTTTTGCAGAGTTCATGGAAGAGTTGATTGTTGAGTACACAGGATTTTTAAAAATCTAAATGAACTCATGAACTCCTGTATGCAAAGTATGTTCTATACTACTGAGACATGGTTGTTTCCTTTCAAGTAAAATGAGTTCATTTCTCTCTGGCCCTCTCTTCAGTCTTCTGGCTGATGGCCTCCTTCATTGGCCCTAAGAAGATGTTCTCTTATTCCATCCCCACTTTTCTACTCTTCTACATTTTCCCATCTACTACCATCTATTGGAAAGGAAAACAAGAAGAGAATGGGAGGAGAAGGAGGCTAAACTGATTCGTTTAGCCTCCTTCTCCTCCCATTCTCTCTTCTTGTTTTCCTTTCCAATATCCATTTATATCTTTTTTTTTCCTCCTGTCTTCTTTTAAAGGTCTTTTTGTTCTGACCTTTCTCCCACCAGGAGGGAGATCTTATAGTCCTTCAAACGTTTTCCAAGGGATCATACCACTGCAGTCTAACAACAGGAATTCTCTTTCTTACGTCTCTGCTAAACAGCACCAAGAATTATGTGGCAGGCTTTGGTTTTAATGTATAGTCTATCCATGTCTTTCCTACTTTAGGAGATGAAAGCACAACCCACCATTCAAGCGTAAAACCCACTTATTCACACTTTGAATTTACTAGAGATCACTACTTTTTAAGGAGTATTCTTAAGGTAAGGCACGCATACACCTCTAAAAATTAGTAGCGAATATGATAAATATATTTCATTGATTTCTTTGTTAATCACATTTTAAATCACACCTTTCTTCTGGTGAGTTCAAGGTTTCCTACATGGCTGTCTTCCTTCATATATTACCTTCACAAAGAAATAACCCTGTGAGTTAGGTCAGAGGGATAAGGAACAACTCTCCCAAGGTCACTCAGTGTGTTTCATGGCTTAGTTGGCACTTAATTTGGATATCCCTGGTCTTGTACTCTGATCATGACATAGCTACACTCACCACAATGTGGATGCTCTTTGCAATCTGGCAACCTGTATTCATTGGCATGTAATGTGTGAAATCCCCCTGAGCTCAATCAAAGCACTGTTTTTCCTGCCATACACACTAGAATTTCAGTCTTTGTGATCAGAGGAACTAAGAGTGAAGACAAAGTGCCTACTTCATGGAGCATAACAATCGCAGAGTAACGCTTCCTTTCCCTGATGATGTAATAATAAAGGAATGAGAAAATTGATAGTCCTGTTGGAAAACAAGCATGCAAAGACTTTCCAAGATTGCCTAAACTATTTTTCAAAAGTGATGTATTTGTATTTTTAGGGGGAAAAAACCTGTTGGTTCTCAGAAAGAAAGGGTTTGCTCAAACAATGCCAAATGTGTACTACACAGAAAACAAATATTTGTCCAAGGTGTTGAGCAAGCAATAAGGCAGGCTCAGGTAGGATCCATTTATAGGCATTTTCACTTCTTAAGAGCTTTTCCTGGAGTTACAGCATTAATGTTGGAGTTCAAAGTCATTGCTATGCCTATTCTTTTTGCAGCAAAATTCTTGTCATTATTTTGGTGGAAATAGGGATGCAGAAAAGGTTGGTATTTCTACAGTCCTCTTATAGATGCACAGACATCTCAGGCCTTCATGAAAATAATCTCACCCAAATACAGCCCTTCACATCTTCCGCATAGAAGGAAAAGACAACCATTCACTTATATGGGAAACAATCCATTGGTATGATAGCAAAATCTGATTCTCTCTTGGATTGAGACTAGCCATTAAGAAGAAAGCCAGGCCCTGACAACATAATCCTTCCCAGGGCTCTGTTTCATTAGTCAAGCCAGAGTGTGCTGGAAGGCTGGGAACTGGTTGCATAGAAGCATGTTATATACACATGCTCACTAACAAAATGTCCATCATAATGACAGATGAGGTATGGATGGAAGGTGGATATATTGCAGTAATTCCTGGTGTCTGGTGTATTTACATGCACTTGCATGTACATAGATACACACAGAGCTCTCATATACAACACAGCAATGTGGGTGCATACTCACTTGAGTTCCCTGTTGGCAATGCCAAGCATCATTCTTCTGAGCCCACTATAAATAAGTAACACAAGCTCCCATCTATCCCTACCTTTGTCTGTTTATAAAATCTGGACATCAGTGCCCTTTAGCTTCCCTAGGTTCCTAAGTTGCTTATGTTTCTAGTTTCCTAATTTGCATTTATAGCTAGAAATAATGGTATAACATGCACGCATATAAATGCACAGAAATGCACTGAATGGTCATTTCAACATTGCTCCTGCTGCAAGTCCTCTGTCATTCAATCTTCCTGCCTTCCTTCTGTAACAAAGCAGTGCTTCGTAAATAGATATTTTATAGTTCAGGCTATCTGATCTTTGCTTTATGGTGATCCTGCACTGCTACTGACTGGCAAATGGATAGAGGTAGCCTGCATCTTTCATCTAAGTGAAACTGCAGTCCCAAAGCATATGCCAATTTAAGCAAAGGGCTCTTTCAGGCCCAGAGTAGGGGAAACAAACTTACTGTGATGATTACTTCTTCTTGGATGGAGGAATGGAAGTGAGATGATTTTCCCCTGCCCATAAGCTTCTACCTGAAAAGCAGAGGCTGCAAGTTTCCATGAATTCTTAGTCCAAACATACTTCTGTTCTACAATTTGGGCCATTTCCACACTGTTATAGTGCTATTATTCCACTTTTAACATCCTGTGGGATTCTGGGGTTTGTAGTTTATTGGGGCCAAAGGGCTCTCTGAGTGAGAATTCTAAATGCCCCTCCCTAAACTGCAAACTTCAGGATTCCATAGGATATTGAAAGGGGCATAATACCACTATAACAGTGTAGTGTGGAGATGGCCTGAGTTCAAGAGCAACATACAGCTTAGGCTGAGATTCACTGTGTGTACTAGATAGAAGGTTGTACTGAGACTTGGTGATTCCAGGTTCAAGTTCTGGCTGAGCTATGAAACTGACTAACAGCAGCCTTTCTCGTTCACTTCCTTCTCTAACCTACCTCACAATTTTGTGAGAATAAAGTGTGTATGGGATGCATGGTGGGGAGATGTTATTGTCTACCTGGTAGATTTTCCAGTTTTAGGCCCTAAAATTGTTTATTAATGTTAAAAGTGTTTTTCAAATGTGATGTCTTTATAGGATTTAAAGAGTGAACTTTTATTGAGAAAAAAATTATGTTTCCTTGCTGCGTGGGCATGGTGCCCATGTGACAATAAACAAGAAAGAACTCCAGCTAGAGGTGAGTTAACTGACAAAGTATAATGAACACCCACATCCTCAGATAAGAGGGAAGAGTGGGAAGCCATGTCTCTTTCAAGGAGTGCCTTAAGATTCCTGGAGAAAGATGGGATAGAAATGTGGCAGTATTTACAATACAATTAAATATGTTGCTATGAAGCTACTTCCTTAAAGTGTCTATTCCTAAAAGAAAATTTTTAACAAGCTATACATCTACAACCTTTTGGTAAAATTGGAATGGATGGGGAAAATGGGAAAGGAATGAGAATCAAAATAAAACCAAGGAGGAAAAATTGAATTTCTTAATTTTTTTACAATGCTTGTTGCATTTCAGCAAACTATATAAGTTCATTTTTAGGGCCAGACTATAAATGAAGATGAATCATATTTAAAATACATAAAATATGTAAGTGGTAAAGAAAAATGGTGCTATGGGATATACTTTGTTGTAAAGTCTTCAAAAGTCTGATACCTCTCAAAGTAGTAAAAAAATGTATAAATTGTGAAAAAGGAAAGAACCATTGCAAAAAATCAAAATACAAACAATAGTGATAGCACTTAAGATAAGACCTTAATGAGCACAAAATGAAACAGTACAATAAAGCCTATGGAAGGTTATAGCCCATTGTTACTTTTAGTGATAAACCATGTGAGGCTTACTGCAGATCACATCATTCATTTGAGTGAGTCTGAGCATGAAAGAAATGAGTGCAAGCTTTATAAAGACTTCAAGCTAGAATGGCTCATCATTGCTGCTATAAGGCTCTGCAAACAGCTAGAGATTGTTTTCATTGTAAAACCGTGCTCATTCTGAAAAAGGGGAAAGAAGAAAGGAGGAAAGCAGGATGAAAACATCAGATGAAAAATCTTTTTGCACAAATGCACCAGCACATCCACATAAAAGATTTACTATCCACTAGCTGCAACTGGATATTGTAAAAGTGATATCATCCCAAAAACGTCATATTGCCAGTCATATGGGAAGTCATTTTCAGAATAGATTGGGGAGTCAGAAATTGATTTTCCAGATGAACTGAGGCTGCTCTTTGTAACAGCCATGATGACACTATCCACATCAAGATCTGGACACTGAATTTCAGCTTCTGGAGGAGGATAGCTGTTCATGAAGAACTCCACCAGAAGTCCTAATGGGCCACTGTGGAAGAAAAGACTCCCATCTGAGCAACATTTATGTATTATAGTGACATCAATAACACCAAGAGGGAGTTATTGAAAACACAAACACTTGCCTCTTTTCAAAAGATAAAGGATGTTTGTCTAGCATCCTACACTGTAATTGCAGATTTGTAACTTAGAGTTATAGATCCAAAACTGTTCCATGTTAATCCATTCTGTGTATTCATGATTGGTGCACTACTGCCATGATCATAAATGCCCCCCCCTAAAAAAAAAACTAATTTAGTAGCCAGCAGCCACATGGAGTGATGGATGTCTATTCTGCTGCAAATTGGGTACAGCAGGGTGATGTGTCGATCTCCATGGTAAATATTTCTTTAAAAAAGTCATTTTGTATGTCATACTATTACTGCCTATTAAGGTATTTAGAACTCAGAATTGCCAAACAGATTAAGATTCTAGCAAGGTTGTGTGAACTAACAGTGTGTCCTTCTATGTCATAATCTCAATTAATCTGAAGGGGACTGCTCCTATACACAAAGGGTTTCCTTCTTGGGATAGGAACTGTAACTGACCACCAATTCCAGTTCTATGTTGGAAAACCTATGAATGTAGCTGTTGTCCATTCAGATTGGTGCTAAGGATATGTTGGCTGCATCACTGAAGATGCAGGTCCTGTCTCCTTGTTCCCACTGGGACTTTCCACACACTGAAAGCAAAATGATTCAACAAGGTTTATGTTGCAGAGATTTATGGATAATCCTAAGGACAAGTCATTTCTGTTTTATTTCTCTTAACTCAGGGGTGGAAATTGTGTGGGTGCTCCAATGTTGTTAGTCTTAATTTCAAAACACTCTAGCCAGCATGGACAATGGAGAATAATATAGGGAAGTGCAATTCAATAATATCTGGAGCACCACATGATTTCCACCCTTGCTTCAATCTTGTGCCCTACTGTTAAATAGCTATGGAGACACAATAAAGCTTAGGCCAGGGACTCTTTTAGCCAGACCAAGGAGTCATGTTTTCTATATTACCAAACAATTTTACAATAAGAAAGAACGACTGGTTTGCTGTCCACCAAGCTATTAATACAGCTGGTTGGAAGGAAGACTATGCAACTTGCTGAATCAGTAACTATCATGTGATCTCAGTCAATGTGGTTTCTCTTAGTCTTGGAAAACCACACACTCTGACCTGTCTCTTCATTATGATCACCTCACTTTCTGAGCATTATGATCACCTCACTTCCTTACAGATGACAATAAGTTTTTGACCCTGGCAATGCCTCTAGCCTAGTGGTCCTGACTAGCATATAAGGTTTCTCCTTCAGCTTCTCTAGAAAGAATACAGTGGCTTATAGATATATGCACTTGGAGACCTAGTGAGAAGAACTAAGTGGAAAGGTGGGGGGAGGGATTCTGTGTTGGAAAATAATTATAAAAAAGCTCATTTGTACTATTTACATAATGTGTGGCACAAAGCTAGCTAGAGATCTTGGGAAAATCTTGCATCCACATTTTGTACTTTAGATTATGTAACAAGGCCTTTCAAATAGAACTTTTTAAAATGTAATACATACAGTGTTTATTCTTATGCAAATACACTGGTTTTTGAAAGGAGGCCACATGATGACTGTAATTGTACACATGATGTGTTGCTAGAATTAGGTCAGGTTAGTACAATGATAAACATGGAACAGTTGTAAACCCTCAAAGAAAGAAGCCTATTTACAGATAGTAAAGGAGAACAATAGAACATGTTATCAGAACAGAGTTGAACAGAACATTGCACTGAAAGAAATAAGGTAAAACTAAATATTTAGGACATTATTTCAGCAGAAAGCCAACACAACCAATTGCACAATTCCTTGGGCCACTGGATAGTTAGAGGCATATTAATTATGAACTCTTCTACCATACTATAACAAATTCAACAAATTCACCCAAGAGGTCACAGTCCAGTTCTACCATTTCTTATCATTCTATGTGGTAATTATGTTTAATGTAGCAATCAGTGAGTACTTGTTTCAGCTTAGTTTTGGTCACAGTTCATCAAAATTCACACCATTCCAAGTGTGACAAAGTGAAACTAACAGATTTTCCCAATAGAAAAAAGGTATATAGATTGAAAGGCTGAAAAATAAGATTGCATAAATGCTATTCAGTCAGGTTTAGATTCATTTTCTGTTGTTTGTTAAAACTCACATTGATTTCTTGAAATAAGACTTTTTCTCATAGTTTTTTTGTTCCCACTATGAAAGCTTACAACCGAGTTCTAAAGAAATGTCCTCAAATACATTGCTCAGCCATAAAGCCAATCCTTTTATATCAGGGCTGAGTCAGGCCCTTTTATAAATTTGGTCCATGTAGCTGTCAGTATCCCAGCCCCCAGCCTTATGACTCAGTCAAGTCTGGAACTTTTCCTATGAAGAGTCAGTCAACATTGTGTTCCTAGACTTGCAACCTTGAAGATTAACTCAAAGACTTCTAAACCCCAGGTAGATGATCTATATGTTGCTGAAACTGCCAGGCTGACCCACACCCACTACAATATGGTCTAAAGAAATATATTATCTTTAATCAATTGTCACATTTTGTTTATTGAGACAGAAAAAACAAAATAGGTCTGCTTTGTCAAAAAGATCATAACAACGAAAAACTGATCACGTATATCCCTATTTTCAAATCTTTTCACCAAGACTGATCCAAGACCATATGCTGAAATAAGAGAAAGCAGTCCAAATAATAAATTCAAGGCTGCAGTGCTTCAAGGGCTGTATGGGTTTTCATTGCCTGAGTGGTATTTATGCCACCAAAATGGAGTGAGAGAGGGATAGAATCATCTGACTGTACTTTACAGAAGTGTCTTATGAGTTTATTCTGGTGGTTAGGCCTTTATTTTGATCTTTGCAGTCTAGTCTGTTCAGCATATGAAGTCTTCTTAAGAATGCTTATTCTGACTTCATCATAAATCCTTTGGTCCTTCCTTTTAAGTGGTGAGCAATGGTTACATGGCCTATGAAAGATGCATGAACTTTTGAAAGACTTGCTCTTGATTGAAGTTGATACTTATTCATAGTAGTTGCTTGATCTCATGATTGGGCCCATATGATCCCACAATTTAATAGAAAGGGGACTAAATAAGAAATCAGCACAGTTTTCTAAATAAGCATTCTGTTCTCTTTAGCAACTCAATGAATGCACTAATGGAGAACTCTGCAGCCTGTTCAGACACATCAGCTACTGAAGTTCAGTATTTGATTTCAGTTTTACATAGCTGTAAAATCCACAAATGACTGGCCTGAAATAGCTTTCTAAGGGCCATGCTATAAATTATTCCAAAGCAAACCAGGAGTTTCACCAAATGTAAACTCAACAAACTGCGATGAATCACAAATCCTGTATGAGTCTCTCGCATACAGTTTGTGTTTATAGGTAAATGTTGGCTTTTTGACACTATCTTTTCCCTCCCCTCTGTTGTGCCTTAATATTTGATGTGTGAAGTAGGGATGTACTAGTTTATTAGTTTCATTAGTTAGTTTCATTAGTTTCAAGTCAGAAATTAGTAATTTTAGTAATTGTCTTCCTGTTCTAAGAAAGATTTCAAAAATTGCAATTCTCAAAGTGTATTTGCAGTTTGGGACTTACTCTGCGCAAAAATTGCATTTTTGTGCAGAAAACAGCATTTTTGTGCAGGAAACAATAGTTTCTTCCCAAAAGGTAATATTTGGGACTTATTCTGCACAAATATATGTATCTCTATCTCTCTCTCTCTCTCTCTCATCTGCATGGAAAATACTATCTCCTGCACAGAAAATGCTGCAGCTTGGGACTTATTCTGCACAAAAGTTACACATGGGTTTTTGCAAAGAAAACATTGCCTGTGCAGAAGGTAGATTTTTCTGTACATAAAATAATATCCTGCACAAGAAATGCTATTTCCTATGCAAAAAACACTGCCTTTTATGCAAAAAAAAAAGAAAAGAAAAGAAAAAAAGAAAAAGAATAAGTCTTGAACTGCAAAGATTCTCATCAGTCCAGGATCCTTTTTGATCCTTGAAAAAACACATTTTCCAAATATTTTCTATCTTTTTAAAATCTTGATATGAAGCAGCTCTAAAAATGCTCATTTCTTACAGAATTGCTGGCAAAGCTATGGGAGATAAAACTGATTTAACATCACCCAAAATCCTGATGTTGAATCCAATCAGATAAAGATGGTCTCAACAGTTGCAGTAAATGCCATGACGTTCTGTTTCAAGATTCCACACCTTGTAATACCTTGCAATGGTGTTTTCTGCTCCTGAATCCGTTCATGCCATAAATATACTGGGTTGATAACCCTTGTTTGTTCTGAACTAAATTTGTCCGCAGCAAAAGAAAAAAGAAGGAGACAATAGGGTCGCTGCACAGAGAAAATGGCGAATTACTAACAGGGGGAAGAGAAAAGGCAGAACAACTTAACACCTTCTTTGCCTCAGTTTTTTTCCAGAAGGATACAAGCACTCAACCTGGCAGTTGGGGAACAGGTGAGGAAGCAGGGGAAATGTGGCACATAATAGGTGGTACAGGAATACCTGGCCACACTGGATGAATTCAAGTCTCCAGGGCCAGATGAATTGCATCCTAGGATATTAAAAGAGCTGGCAGAGGTCATTTCGGAACCGCTTGCTATAATCTTTGAGAAATCTTAGAGGACAGGAGAGGTTCCAGCATACTGGAAGAGGGCAAATGTTGTCCCCATCTTCAAGAAGGGAAAAAAAAGAGGGTCCAAATAATTATCGCCCAGTCAGCCTGACATCAGTACCTGGAAAGATCCTGGAGCAGATCATTAAGCAATCAGTTTCTAATCATTTAGAAAGCAACGCAGTAATCACGAGAAGTCAACATGGATTTCTCAAAAATAAGTCATGCCAGACTAATCTTATCTCTTTTTACAGTAGAGTTACTAGCTTGATAGATGAAAATGCTGTGGATGTAGCATATCTCGATTTCAGTAAGGCCTTTGACAAAGTTCCCCATGACATTCTTGCAAAGAAGCCAGTAAAATGTGGGCTGAACAGGGCTACTGTTAGTTGGATTTGTAATTGGTTGGCCGACCGAACCCAAAGGGTGATCACGAATGGCTGCTTTTCATCCTGGAGAGAAGTCACTAGCGGGGTGCCACAGGGTTCTGTCCTGGGCCCAGTGCTGTTCAATATTTTATCAACAACTTGGATGAAGGAATAAAGGGCATGCTCATCAAATTTGCAGATGACACCAAATTGGGAGAGGTTGCTAATACGCCAGAGGACAGGATCAAAATTCAAAATGACCTGGATAGATTGGAGAGCTGAACCAAGGCGAACAAAATGAAATTCAACAGAGAGAAGTGTAAGGTCCTACACTTAGGTAGAAAAAATGGAATACAGAAATATAGGATGGGGGACACATGGCTGGATAGCAGTACATGTGAAAGGGATCTACGAGTCTTAATAGACCTCAAGCTGAACATGAGTCAGCAGTGTGATGCGGCAGCCAAGAAAGCCAATGCAATTCTCGGCTGCATCAATAGGAGTATGGTGTCTAGATCGAGGGAGGTACTGGTACCACTCTACTCTGCTTTGGTTAGACCTCATCTTGAATACTGTGTCCAGTTCTGGGCACCCCAATTCAAGAAAGACATGGTCAAGCTGGAGCAAGTCCAGAGGAGGGTGACAAAAATGTTGAGAGGCCTGGAAGCCATGCCCTATGAGGATAGACTTAGAGAGCTGGGTATGTTTAGTCTGCAGAAGGGAGGGTTAAGAGGGGACATGATAGCCATGTTTAAATATTTGAAGGGATGCCATGTAGAGGAAGGAGAAGACTTGTTTTCTGCTGCTCCAGAGACCAGGACAAGGAGCAATGGATTCAAGCTGCAGGAAAGGAGATTCCACCTGAACCTCAGGAAGAACTTCCTGATGGTCAGAGCTGTCCAGCTGTGGAATATGCTGCCTCGGAGTGTAGTAGAGTCTCCTTCTTTGGAGGTTTTTAAGCGGAGGCTAGATGGCCATCTGTCCGGAGTGCTTTGAAGGTGTTCCTGCATGGCAGGGGGTTGGACTGCATGGCCTGTGTGGTCTCTTCCCAGTCTACATTTCTATGATTCTATGATTCTATGATACTAACTGTATGGTCTCACTGATTGAAGAAGATTTTAGCATTAATGCAAACCTGCGTGTTACTCTTTTCTCCCACTTGAGGTGTGGTTAAGCTGTGGTGGTTTCCTTCCAACCTTGTCATAAACTCAACATTTTTCTTCTGTTTGCTCCTCCTCAAGCAACCTTACTATCCTTGCATATTATTTCTGTTTTCTATTTCTAATTTTCTAGGTTTTTGTTTATTTTATTTATAACCATTTTCTATAGTTACAGTGCTAAAATAACTCTAAACGGAAGCAGGGGCAGGGAAAAGTAACTTTCATTGTGATAACTGGAGATGTAATAAGGGAATGCACATCAATGTGAAAGCTCCAAGGCAAAAGTCACACCACAATTGAAAATGTCCCAAAACAATGAATAGAAACATGAGACATTTACTCTGGCCTGCATTGGAAACTCTTTGAACAGGGAAGAAAAGAAACACTCATTGTAGTGTGAATTAAAAAAAAAAGTAGCTCCATCTAGAATTTCTGCAGGAAAAAAAATGGGACTGGAAGAACACCATATGGATATTTAAGTAAAATCTAATATTTCTGAGGAAGGAAATGTCAAAATCAGCTCCTTGTCTAAGAAACTCTGTGAAATTCATGGAGTCATAAGTCAACAAGGGACTTGACATTATACACACACACACACGTAAAGCTACAACTCCCACCAAATCCCAATGATTTTAGATGGAAAGGAGAAGCCCATTGCTTGCTGAAATGGCTTTCCATATGTTAGAACACTGTGAGAAACTACACTGGAGTAAAGACAAGTAGGAACTACAGTCACAACTGTAGTCCCACTGATAACAGTGGGTTTGGTTTAGGTAGAACTAACATTGGATTTAGTCTTCTGTTTAAGTCACGTGTTATCATTGTTGTTGCTATTATTATGACTGTGATTATAATATCTTGCTTAGTGACTTTCTAAAAGGAGTAGAGATGGCTGTTTCAATTTTCCAAGATGAGGTCCCATCCCTTCACCCAATCGAAGCATAATCTGAAAACCTTGCTCAGTTCAGAACAAACAAAATATTTTTTAAAAGATTTTTTTAAAATATATTTTTATTAAGATAAGGAGAAACAAGACAGAATACAACAATCACCATAAGTTAATATGACAAAACAAAGCAAAACATATACAAAACATATACTTACATTCAATATACAGATATTGTACAATTCCTTTGCCGCCCAACCCACGAAATAACGAGACCACAGACAGAGCTTGGGTTGAACTGGGCAATTTATTAATATGCCTATTTAACAAGGGGTGAACTTAACCTTGAACTTCAACTTGAACATGAACTTCCCGTTTTATGATCTCAGGAGAAAAACAGGGGGGGTATACAGCATCCATGGACTAGGGTCAAGAGGCAGCTCCCGACCATCTCCCCTAGCCGTTGGGCGAAATACCGGGTCGCAAAGCCAACCGCTAAAGTTGCATGAAGACTTTTGGCCAGCCCTTGTCTGGAAGGAGAGCTCCAAGGCCCACCCCCCACTGCGCAGCAAGTGGGGTGATCCCAGGGCCCTCCCCAAGGATAGGATTTATCCTACACCCCACAAGGGGGGGTGCCATAGGTACACACCAAACCTAAAGCCCCCCCTGCCGGCCATGGATAAGGGCAAGCGTCCGCTTAGTCCTTATCCCCCATCCCCTCAGAATCAATTCCAGCCCCTTTTGCAAATCCTGTAAAAAATTTGATTGCCCTCTGGTGACAATGTACGCCATCATGCCAATAAATCTCCAGTTTACTAAAAACAATGTTGGTGAGGAATGTAATAACCCAAGCCCTGTCTCAAGGCACAACAAATCTCCCTATTCACCATTTGGCGGGCTCGTTCTATGTGCCGGGGATCAGCACACTCTCCCCATGTCCTTTGTATCAATGCAGACCAAACAATAGAAGTGTGAGGCCATGTGCCTTGCATAAGCCGCATATCATGAATGGCCTATATCCCCAAAGGGCCCTTTTCCCTTTTTTACAGTCCAAGGTCATTACCACCCAGGTGAATGACCAGCACATCGGGGGGAGGCTCACCGCGCTCCCTGAACAACATAAGCCGCATATCATGAATGGCCTGCAACACCAAGGCCTTTCCTTTAGCAGTCCAAGGTCATTACCACCCAGGTGAATGACCATCACATCGGGGGGAGGCTCACCGCGCTCCCTAAACAACAGAGGTAGCAAGCATGCCACTGTAGACCTCTCTTTCCAAGCCAATGTATGGCCGCCCGATCACCCAGTCCCAGGTTCGGGCCCATATAACCATTACGAGCTTGCTGCTCGGCCCAGGAGCTGAAACTGTGACCGCAAATCCACATTCGCTTCCTCTCCTCCGCAGCAGGTCAATCTGGAAAGGAACCAAAACGTTAAGGCAGATCAATTGGCCTGGACATGCCCTAACGCCAGGTTTTCCACCTACGCATCCTCCTGATGTCATCAGCTTTCCTGCCCATCTGTGCTGCAGTGGAAGCAGCCCTTATGTGAAATGAGTGTGTGCCAAAATTGACTCCCTACAGGCCTAATTGTAGCAGGGCCTTCTTTGTAATGGTCCAGAATTGATACCTAGTGAGTGGAATTGTGTCTGCATGATAAAAAGGTCCCGCATGTTCCTTTGTTAGCAGTATAAGCTCTAAGTGCCCTTACCGGGCCCAAGGTTGCATCAATGTATTCCCGTAAGGTCACAACATCGCTCCGTTTGGCCTGATCTGTCTTTGATCCCCTTATGACCAGACAGAAACCCCTCCCCCAAGACAGGTCCCGAATTCCAGGGCCCTATCCGATCTATCCTCTTTGCTCTGAACGACCAATTCACTTATTCTTAGCACCCCGAAAAATGCAATGAGAGCCGCTGATTGAAACAAAAGAGCCTCATATGTTGAGGAACACACTACTTTCCATGCATCACCCAAACCCCTCAGGGTACCATGAGAAAGTGGTTGCCTGTTACCTCGTACCGTTTACTTGCTTAAGGACCACACAAAGTTGCAAAATGTGGTCTACTGGGAGTGCCAAGTGTCCTGAAACCTTTTGGACTTACGAAAGTTGCTGAATTCCCTAACTTTTTTGCTGTAACCCTTCTTAGTGCTGGGTGCGATTGACATACCTATCATCCTCATTACCTCACCCCGCCAAGATTCCACAGGCCAGCGGGCATCGGTTCTGGTAGGACTGGAGCCAGTTCCCTAAAGCGTTCCATCTGCATATGGGAAAGAAGTCAGTCAAAGAATTATCAATGCCCGCAACATGTACTGCTTTGAAAACAATGCTAAATCGTAGACATTAAAAGCCCGCTCCAGTCTCATAACACGCTATTACTTTGAAGAAGGATAGTTGATCGCTCTGACTGTAGCCTGGTATCACACCAAACTGGGCGGCGTCATTTGCTTATTTTACGTCCAGATGCGCACTGCTACCCATATTGGGAAAACTCCAAAAATTTTCAGGTCAGCTGTGATGCCCGCTTCCGCCCCAACTCCTGGGCTATCTCTAAGCGCAGCACCTGCCTCCAAAAAAGACACTGTAGCCAATGGAACCTGTTGCGTCAGAATATATTTGCAATGTATCCTTGACTTTAATTTCATCACGCCTAAAGGCGACACTGTTAAAAACAGCCAAGAACTCCTGCCATGCTTCTAAGTCTAACTTCAACTCTCTAGTGATCCTAATTCGGTGGTGTGGCTTGGTGACACCCTTAGAGGCATTGCAAAGCCGCCTGATAAACGCCCTGCCACGCGCCATCCCCTGCAGTCAAAATTCAGATGCCCTAATATCCCCTGAAATTCCCTGAGAGTCGCTTTCGCCTACCCCAGAAAATTGCCACCCCTGACCCGAGATCCTGAACTTTAGCTGGCGGCAATTTATGGGCTTGGCTTACTGTCCAATTCGATTCCCCAAAATGTAAGTCCCTGTGTGGGCCTTCTGTTTACTCGTGTGCCAAGGCACCCAGTTCTCCCCTCAGATGGGAAATTTTGACAAAGAAATGCGCATTGCCCGGAGCCCCAGTGTCCGACAATAGAAAATCATCTCAATGTTGCACAAAGCCCTGAAGGCCTAATTACCTTTTAATGACCCATCCAAAAAGGTACTGAACGTCTCAAAAGGGAAAACATGACCCGAACGTCTCATCAGGAGGGAGTGTTCAACGTAAAATTTACCCTCAAAGGTAAACCCCAAAAGTTCAAAACTGGATGGGTGCACATGTAGTAGGTGGAAGGCTGACTTTATATCTGCTTTGGCCAGCTCAGCCCAAACCCCATGCCTGCGCACCACCCGCACTGCTGTATCAAATGAAATATACCTAACTAACATACTTCTGTGTACCATGGCACATTTGAGTTGCTATTGGTACACAGAAGTGTGCTCATAGATTTCCCCCTTGGTTCATGTTTTTCTTTGGTCTTAAATATGATTTATCTTGGATTTAGTAAAAGAAGGAAAGAAGGTGGCTGATTCCTGACCTTCTTTTCCCATTCTTTTCATTTCACTGATGCTCAATACTAACAGAAAGAAAACAAAACTATCCTGATGAAAACCTACATTACCTGTTGGATGCCGATGTACTGGCATCTGGCATAAACGTCTTTTAATCCACTAGAAAAACCACTTGCTTTAGATGCCTATTTAGTCCACTGTGTATCCAGCCATGGTATTACTTTATTGCTGTATCAAGTATAATTACTAAAGGAAAGACCAGTGATAGATCTTGGCCTGTTAGATACAGCAGCTGTTAAAGGCCCCAAAAGACCTCTCCAAAATTCAGAAACTGCACAGAATCTCCTGAAGAGAATGCAGAGAAAAACACAGAGCCAATTGTTGTCTATTAGACAAAGGCAAACTTCCAGGACTCCTCCCCACAGTGCCTGGTTCTGAAGAAGAATCCTTCAGAGTCAGGGGTTGGGTCTGGTTGCTCTGTACACCATCACTGCCTGTGCAAAGGGATCAAAGCAAAAACAGAAAGCAGTGTCAGCAATAATATTGTACTGTTAGTCTGAATGTAGAAGGCCCTATCAGTGAAGGAAGTTAATGCATTATCCCATATGACAGGCCAACTCCCCCCTTCCGTTCCATCAGACAGAAGGCTGCTGGTATGGGAGATAATGAGTTCTGCCCTCATGGAAAAAGTGCAGCATTGAAATGTGCCCGTGCCAGATTGTCCCTCTGAACTAGATATGTTTTCCTTAACATAATGCAAGCTCAGGATCATTCTACTATATATTATGGACCAAGATTTGTCCATAAACAAAGAGTTCTACAGTAATCACAGGTTTGGGCAGAAATGTCTTCGATTTTGCCCTAAGCAATTCCAGATAACTTTATCATCCCTGCACGGATATCTACAGACCAAAACCTGGGATCTGTAACTGAAGGCTGATGCTGCAGCACTTCCTAACACTAAAATAATACCTATCCACTATTAGAGTGCAGTTAGCTTCCAACCCAGTTCTTCAGTTTGCAAAGATATTCTGTATCTTACTTGTGTTTGCCATGGCAACAAGCAGTAGAATCCTGGGGTTTGCAGCCCTCTCTGACTGCAAATTGTAACCACTGCTTCATAAACTGCAGCATTCCATAGCTGGCAGCCATGACAGTTAAAGTAGAATCATAGCACTTTAACTTTTAGTGTGAATGGGCCCCTTGCCTATGTGTCTCATTCTTCCAAGCTTTTGGACTCTGAAGTTTCTCTGTGTTATAGTATATCATCAAGAGTGCGTGATAACACTTGTCATACAGTAATCTTCCCATAAAATTTTGGGACACTTTACAGAAAAGTAACTAGGGGTTCTTCTAAACAATTTGTTGCCTGAAATGCACCCCTTCCCCCCCCAGGTACAAAACATTCACTGGCCTGGCAGGAAGGCCCCGCCCCAGCCGTAGTGCTAAAATGGCCTTAGTGAAAAATACTAAGATAAAATACTATGTAAATGCTGTATAATTTGAAGACCTATAGCAATATTACTCATTCTTGCCTATGAGGATACAACTCATGAAAATTTACATTCCTGCATTTCAGAATATCTCCAAATTTTAACTGTTCTGGCTGGTTGTCAAACATAAATATGCCCTCTGCTGCATTACAAGAATCAACACTGGTGACAACACAGCTCCACTTTACAGATTCGTACTGTTGAGATAATAAATGCTGCGAATAATGCCCAGTACCCCGCCGCCGGCACTGACGCGGCTGCAGCGAAGCATCTGAGGCCTTACCTGGGCGGCCGCCGAGGCAGCCGCCGCCTCCATCCACCCGAAAAGGCCCGGACGCTGCAGGAGCCCCTCGGGTCCCAGCGAAGGAGGAAGGCCTGAACAGGCCTCAAATCAGCCATGTGGCGCCTCCGCCCAGGGCTGACACGACCTCCTCCTTCGCCTGGATCGACGAGAATGGCCGACGGGGAGGAGGGGCGGGCTCCCAAAAACTGAGCCCCGCCCCTCCTCCTCCCGCTGGTCAATGCAGCGTGATCTCGTGGCGTGGGGGGGCGGCAAAGGCCGTCCCCCGCCATAGCCTAGGCAACGTGGGACGAATTGTGGAGTAGAATGGGTTGAGTGAAGAAAGACAGATGAAAATCTGAGATTGAAGAGATAAGTGAAATAAACATAATTCACTGATGGTGTGAGTAAAACTAAATTAGGCTGAAATGAATATAGAGCATTTGAGTAAGGTTTTAAAAAGTCCTGGGGTGGTTGGGAGAGCAATAGCTTGTCTTGAAATTTTTAGAAACTTCCACTAAGTAACACTTGGGGAAAAATAGTATTTCTTCCCATAAAATAATATCCTTTTGATAAATATTTGTAATTTATAATTCTATTTCAAGTGATTCTGCTTCCCCCCGGAAGTTTTGTTCCATATCATGCCTATGCATAGAGTACTGAACTGGCAGCTCACTTTTTAGAACTGGTAGCAACTGGAACAAACCAGTTTAAGACATTAAGATATAGTGGCAGGGAGCTCCATAGGCTCAGAGGGAAATTGTTCAAAGTGTTTAAAGGGATGTGTTTTGCTTTTAAATGATAGAATGGAAATGGTAAACTATAGATAGGCATAACAGATACTGAAGAAGACATGTGTCAGACAGGTATAGTATTTTGAAAGCTATATTTGGCTATGGCTTACTCTTGAATTTATCCCCCCTGGAAACTTCAGACGTTATGTAGTATGTACAGTGTCTCCATGTTAAGACATTGCTTATTTTTCACCACACTTTGATCAAGATTTGTTTGTTTTTTCTTGCTGTTTCTGTGTACCTTCCAATCATTTCTGACTTAGGGTGATCCTAAGGTGAACCTATCGTGGGGTTTTTATTTGTTTTTAGAGTTTAGGTGGACCAAAATGTATCAATAGAAAAGAATTTCCTAAGAACTCTCTGAAAATTCTTTGAATTTTCATTTTTGAAAGCCTCCAAACTGTTGGACAATTTCAGCTGACACCATTCAAAAGATTATTTATTTCTCTTAGGGATGTTCCATTTTAACTGCAGCCTCCAACTCTCCTTGATTTTAAGTTAAATTCTCACATTGGTGTGTCTGACCTTTATTTGTTTTTAAAGACCTTCACAATTTTTTTGTCATTCCTGTTGTCACAACTCTTTATTGAGAATGAGGGAAGGCCCCTCATTTTCATTCCTCTGAACACCTCCTTCCTATTGTTTTGCATCACAGTTGCTATGTGCTGGTTGTTGCTTTTTCCTCTATCTCAATGCCCACTTCCAAATACAAACCAGAAGAATGGGGGAAAGAAACACCCTCCCTTCTCAGATTCCTTGCAAAACTAACAGTTATTTTGCAATTAGAACATGGAAGGACAGAAGCAAGAACTAGAAGCTCAGGTGGATTGGCTGCTAACAGAGCCTCAAAGAGAGATGTGCACTCAACAAGAACAGCATCCAAAAAAAGAAGAGAAAAGTGGTAAAGATATTTTAGGCAGTATTTGCCAGGCTTGGGTTTTTTTTTTTGGGGGAAGAAACACAGTGGAGATTTACAGTGTTTCATTTTTTTTTAAATAAAAGACTATTTGAGAACCAATATGTGGTAGTGGTTACAGTGCTGAATTGGGAATTCAGAGGTTTAGGTTGACATCCCCACTGAGCCAGGGTTTACTGGGTGACTTTAGGACAGTAAAGTCTTTCTCACCCCATCTACCTCATAATTTACTGTGTGACTAAAGTAGGGAGGACAGTCATGTGGACCACTTTGAGTTCCTTGGAGAAAAGCCTTGAAATATAACTAAATAAAAAGGGGGGAAAAACAATAAAGTTAAGCCTCCAGCTGCAGAAAATCTACTTCTTCACATAGATCCTCATCAGCCCCCCATTCCTCAAAGGATTTCCCTTTTTTAAAATCTCTGTCTCCTTGTTCTCCTATGACCATCCCCAGCCATTCCTTATATGTCAGGTGAGTCTCCCATTATATGTTAAGAAAGTTTTTAACTATCCCAAAAATTTCCCAAAGGGCCCAAACTATTTTCCAGCCACTCAGGGCCATATACGTGTACTTTACCTAGAAGAGATGTAGCTGTAGAAAATTGGTATCATTTAGTCAGTTCACCCCAGTTTGTTAGAACCAGTTGTTGAAATTATTAAAGGATTTTGAGGCTGGGGAGGTTAAAGGGGGAGCCAGGAGTAATAAAGGGGAAAGAGGAGGAAGAGATTCATGCAGATGAGGAGGATGAAGAGATGAGAGGGTAAGAGAGAGAGGGAAAGAGAGAGGGAAGGACAAACCCTGTACAGTCAAGGAGAAGAAGGGGGGCAGGAAACAGTTGTTAATTATTTTTAATGACATCACTGCTGCAGAAAAACGGGCCCCCTGGTCTTAATAGACATTCAGGAGATGTCCTGGCCCATTAACACTTGCTTATCCAGTTCCCAGGCATAAATTGCAACCAGAGAGGAAAAAAGAAATTTCATAATGTTTGATGCACACAAAAACTTTAAAAAAAAAAAAATGCTCTAGGCAAACTGGCCAATCTTTCTTTCTTTTCATTTTTTAAAATAAACAATTAATTTAAAATACGAAGTAGTGACTTAGCACAGAGTACAGAAAAATAACTTAACATGGGAAAACATTAGCACATTAATGCATGGGGGAAAAGCCAAACAACTCTCTGTTAAACCCGAGTCACTTCTGAGACCTATGACTCTGTACAATGGTCTTGGGGAAAAAGGGGGGGGGAATTTTCCCGTGTTGGCCATTCCAATAATACTTCCTGTCATCAGACCCAAGGTTTTACTTCAAGGATATAATTGAGTCATTAATGTTTATTTATATTTATTTTATTTCTGTATTTATTTCACAGTTATACTTTCTGTGGAGACACATGGCATTTAATCTTGTAATTTACAGCAAAAAGTTTACAGTGATGTATTATGAACAGTCAGAACAAAAGTTGTATATTGTACCTGAGAAATCTAAAAATATGCCTGTGAGCCATAAGTAAACTTGAAGGCACAAACACACACATTAGCAGCTAAAAATCACATCAGCAGAATAAAACTATCCAAATATAAAATCAAGGAGGAGAAATAGGACATTAAAAAAAAATTAGCGGGGGGGAGGACCCAAAATACAATGGCAGAGAGAGGCTAAATTTACCCCCAACAGATGATTATAAAATAATTTCAGAAGCCTTTTTCAAAACAAAGAAAGAATGTGAGTAATTAATTAAATTTGTGGGAAAGAATGTAAGATAAGATAGTGGATTGGTTTCGATTCTTCTCCAATGGGGGGAAAAATAAAAACTCTGTTTAAACTGCAAATAACTGTTAAAACGGACTAAAGCAAAACAGTTTTTTTTTTCCCCCTTTGTGGTCCTTGAATATATGCCGCCAAAAAAAAAAGGTCTATAAACACCCTGTTTGGAAGCGACCTACAGCAACAATAAAACAATAATGTCTAGTTAGAGATTTTGAAAAAAAACTTAAACCTAACGGAGACGAAAAAGTCATTAAAATGGCGGCGAAGAAAGCTGCGAACGGAGCTAATGAAGAATAAAAACTTTTATACACAAGCTTATTACAGAGTTAATCAAGCTCTTGTTACTACAATAACATCTAATATAAGGGCAGAAATGGGGCAATTGCAGGAAAAAATCTCACAGGAGTTAAAAGCATTGGACCTTAAAGTGGATGATATAAAAAAAACCCAAGGGAATCAGCAGACCAGACTAGCACAACATGATGGCAGGATTTCTTTGTTAGAGAGACAAATTATCCAGCTCCAAGACCAGAACAGAAGAAACAATGTGAGGATTCGTGGATTGCAGAGCAGCCACAACAAAGTAAAAAATCCTTGAAAGAGGAAGTTTTAAAATGGCTAAAAAGCATTGTTCCTGAGATTTTATGGGAAGATTATGACATAGAGAGAATTCATCGTGTGTCAGCTGCAAGAAGAGGAATAATTCCCAGAGATATTATAATGAGAATTGCGAATTTCAACAAGAAAGATGATTTGATGAGAGCTGTTAGAAAGAATCCAGGAATATTGAATATCAATAACACAGTGGAAATTTATAATGACTTATGCCGCGAAACAATAAATTGGAGAAGGGAAATGAAACCCTGCACATAGTTCTACAGAGAGTTGGGATAAGATACAGTTGGGGATATCCCATCTTTCTGAAATTCCAATATGCTGGCAAATACCACAGAAAAAATTTCTTGAACAAGGATTGCAATCCTGAGAGAACTGAAACTGATCCAGCAAGAGGAAAAGGAAGAGGAAGGTGCGGTTGGAGGAGCCAAAGAAGGAGCAGTGGGAGGAGCAACTGAAGAAGGAGCAGCGGGAGGAGCAACAGGAGGAGCAAAGAAGAAGACTTGGGGAGAAAAACAAAGGACAGAGGCTGAGGAGGACTGGAAAAAACAATATGATATAACAGAAGAAGAAAAAAGAGAACTTCAAGAGTAGGAGAAGGGTAGATGACTACTGAGTAAAATATATTCTTATAGATTATAAATGCATAGAGATAGATTTATATATATATAAAGCAAGAGGGTAGAGAGAGGGAAGGGAGGAGGAAGAGGGGAAAAAAAAAATATGGGAAAGAAAATAAATCGGGAGAGGGTTTTGGTCTCTATCCCGGGATTTGGGCATACCTTACCCCCCCCCCGGACCATGGCTGGTCGTTTCCAAGGCAGAAGCGCTTTGGAGGAAGAGGGGGGGGAAATGTTTGTGTGGGGAGGGAGGGGAGGGCGGGAAGGGGGAGGGGGGTGGGAGGGGGAAGGGAAGGGGAAGGGGGGCACCATCACATTAAAGAGCCAATGGGGGGTGGGATTAGAAAATTCAAAATATGAAAAATGGAGAAAGATTAAATATCAACATTGAATGTGAAAAGGGTTTGGGGGTTTAAAAAGAGAAAAAGGATAGAATCGATATTAAAAAAGATAAGGCCGATATAATTTTTTTACAAGAAAAATGGAAAAAAAGATTAAAAAAATGAGCTTAATTGAACTGGGTAGCCATTTATGAGGAAGATTTGGACATCCAAATCAAGAGGAGTTGCAATAATAATTTCCAAAAGATGCAATTTCATTGTAACAAGTGTGGAGTTAGATGAAAAAGGTAGATATGTAATTATACAAGGTGAAATAGATGGAGAAAAATATGGCATAAAGAATATTTACGACCTAATGAAAAGCAAAAAGAGTTTTATGAAGAAATATTTAATAAGATCAAAAAAATGAAAGGAGACTATACAATAATCGCAGGTGATTTTAATATGGTGATGGATAGATGGAAAGATAAATCAGATCCATCAATTAGAGATAGATATAATAATATAACAATTTTGAATAAATTAGTGAGTAGAAATGAACTGATAGATGTTTGGAGGCTAATAAAGGGTGAAGAAAAGAAAAATACGTATTATTCATCAGTTCATAAAAATTACTCAAGAATAGATTATATTTTTGTTTCAAAGAATATGATACCTAGATTAATAAATACAGAAATTGAAACAATAAAAGTGACAGATCATGCTCTGATGAACTTGGATATAACTATGAAAAGGAATTATAGAGAAGCAAAAAAGGGGGAGACTGGATACTAAGTTATTTAATTATAAGGAGATATAAATAAAATAGAGAAGGAGTGGCAAGAAATTTGGGATATAAACAATAAGGAAGTAACACAAGATGTATTGTGGGATACAATGAAGGCAGTGGTAAGAGGATTATGCATTAAAGAATCAAGCAAATTGAGACAATTAGGAGAAAAAAAAAATTTAAAAATTTGAAAAAGAAATAAAGGAACTAGAGAATGATTATATAATAGATAGAACTAAACAGAAATTAATAATATTACAAGCAAAAAGAGATGAATTAGAAAAGAAAAAATGGACGGTTCAGAAAAATCTAAAATACTTGGAAAAAGGGGAAAACTTTGAAAATAATAAAAATTCTAAAATGCTGGCTAAATCAGTACAATCAAAAAAAAATAGAAATATGATTGGCGTAGTTAAAATAAATTTTGGGAAAGAAAAAAGGTTGATGAAAGAGAAATTAAAATATTTGAGGAATTTTTTGAGAATTGTATTCAGCAGAAGATAAATCTTTAGAGAACATAGAGGAGTATATTAATGAAAATTGGAAAATAAGATTAACAGAACAAGATAAAGGATTGATGGAAGAAATGATATCAGAAGAGGAAATAGAAGAAGTAATAAATAATTTAAAAGGAGGAAAAAACCCCGGATTGGATGGACTAGGTCCAGAATATTATAAAACATTTAAAAAAGGTCTAATTCCTAAACTAAAAGTGTTATATAATAGTATATTGAGGGGTAAAAAAATTCCATTATCATGGAAGCAGTCACTAATAATTTTAAATTTTTAAAAACCCAAAAATAAGGATCCTATGGATCCAGGTTCTTATAGACCAATATCTTTAATAAATCAAGATGCAAAAATCTTGACAGCAATAATGGCGAAAGGTTAAATAAATTTATTTATAAGTATATACATAAAGATCAATGTGGTTTTATTCAAGGAAGACAATGGCAAATTTAATAGGGAAAACGATAAATAAAATAAATATAATGGACAGAGATAAACAAAAAGCTGGAATTTTAGCCCCAGATATATTTAAAGCCTTTGATTGTGTGGAATGGCCGGCATTAAAAACAATTTTAAATAAAATAGGATTAGGAGAAGATTTTAAAAGGGGTTTAAAAAATCAATTGTATTCACATAATACATCTGTAGTGATGGTAAAAGATGGATTTACAGAAAAGATTCAAAAACAAGAGGAACGAGACAAGGATGTCCATTATCTCCAGTTTTATTTGCAATAGTTATAGAAATGTTAGCGAATGTGATAAGAAATGATGAGAATTTGGAAGGAATTGGAGTTAAGGAAAAAAAAAAAAAGCTTATTTGCAGATGACACATTGTTGACAATTAAGGTCCAATTGAAAAATAGATAGGATAATAAACATTTAATAGAGTTTGGGGAGAAGACGGGGTTAGAAATAAATTGGGCCAAATAGAAATAATGTTATTTAATTATACTAAAGAAGAAGTACAAAAATTTATAAGTAGTAAAAGAATTACTTAAAATAAAAGAATCAATTAAATATTTAGGAATAGAATTAAAAAAATTTACAAGAATTACAGGAAAAAAATTTCAAGAAATTAAGATTAGAAACAAAAAGGAAATTAGAGGACTACAAAAATATAAAGCTATCGTGGTTTTAAATAGCAGTGGTAAAAATGAAAATTTTACCTAAAATTAACTTTTTGTTTAAATGCTACCAATAAAAATATCAGAGGAAGAATTAAAGGAGTGGCAAAAGATATTAAATAATTTTTGTAATGGAAATAAAAATCAATTAACAAAAAATATTGGTATAAAAGTTAAAAAGAAGGTGGCCTGGGACTTCCAAATTTAAAATGGTATTATTATGCAAATCAATTGAGATATATCATAGAGGGGGTTTCAGGAAAGGGTGATTTAGATTGGTTAGAGATAGAAGATATGAATATTGAGACAAAATTAGAAAATATATTTTTTAGGAATTTTTCAAAGAAAGAAATGGAGAAGATAGAAAATCCTTTTATAAAAAATATAATAGAAATATGGAAAAAAAATAAAAGAAAATTAATACCGAATATATCAATATTAACTCCGATAGTGATGATGGAAAAATTTCCAATAAATTTAAGAGAAATAATAGAGAAAGAAATAAAAAAACAAAAAATTTATAGATTAAAAGAATGGATGAAAATAATGATAAATAAAGATAGAATGAAAGAGAGATTGCAGGAAACTAAAATATCCTGGTTTAATTATATACAATTAGAGCAATGGACAAAGAGTATGAAAAGATATGTTAAGGATTTTAAAGAATATACTAAATTTGAACAAATTATTATTCAAAGAGAAAATATGCAAGAAAATGAAATACTAAAAGGTATTACAAGTGAAATATATAAAATATTAGCAAAAGAACAAGAAGAGGATTTTCTTAGAAAAATATGGGAGGAAGAGATAGTACAAAATATAGATATACAAGAATGGAGAAAAATTTGGAAACAACGTCATTTAAAAAAATTATCAATAAGAATAAAAGAGAATTATTATAAATTAGTGTGGAAATGGTACTTGACTCCAGTGAAATTAAATCAAATAGATGAGAAATATTCAAGATTATGTTGGAGAGGATGTCAAGAAATTGGTACATATATGCATATGTGGTGGAATTGCAATAAGATAATGGAGTTTTGGCAAAAGGTTTTTAAAGAGATAAAAGAGATTATAGGAGCAGATATACCAGTATGTCCAAATATTGCATTGTTATCTATATATGATAAGGTTGAGTGTACTCAAGTAAAGAAAGAATTAATAACAAATTTGTTAACTGCAGCAAGATTAATAATAGCAAAAAAATGGAAAGCAAATGAAAAATTTCAAATAGAGGAATGGTATAACGAAGTGTGGAAAATCGCAATTAATGATAAACTAACATGTAGAATTAGGTTTATGAAAGGTTTGGTTAAAGGGAATGATTTTGAAGAAATTTGGAAAATATTTTTGGATAAAGTTCTGAAAAGAGATAGTAATACTACCCTGTCAAAAGAAGAATGGCAATTTTGGAAAGTGGATTAAATAAAAAGTTGGCTCTGGGGGTGGGTATTTTTTAGTTTTAGTTTTGTTTTTCTTTTATGTTGTATATTTTGTAACTCTTAGTAGGTGTGTGTGTTAAACTTGTGATTTATAGATTTAAAAGGATAAGTGATGTCAATGTTTTTTTAAAAAAAAAGTTAAAAGAATTAACAATAGAAATAGATTAAAGGGGATGTGAAAAATATTGAATTAAATGTGAAATTATAATAGTTGAACAGATTTATAAATTTAAGGATAAAGGTGCAAAATAACAATGAAAGTTAGTATTGCTTAAGAGAAGAGAAAAAAAAGAAAAAGAAAAAAAATTATTTTTTTTTAATTCACTATTATGTATATCACATGGTGTTTAACTTTTTTTTCTTGTTTTGTATTTGTGATTTAGTTATATAATTAATAAAAATTTAAAAAAAAAATTAAAAAAAAAATTAGCAGATGTTGAAGACTAAGCATTATATATCATTTAAGCTGCATTTTGGAGGGGGAGAATGTTTTCAGAGATCATTGTGAAGTAAAAAAAAAATTGAGGATTGTATACACCTAAGGAGACTTTTGTATGAGTGTGGGGCTAACATTCCAGGTGGGGGGACAAACAAGCTATGTCTCTGGTATCCATCCATCAATAAATCTTAATGCAAGTGTGTGAAGAGGGCCTCAGAAGCCATTGTTAAAGCCTGAGTAGATATGTACAGATGCAGATCGTTCATATACAACTTGGTACAAGCTGTATGGGCAAAGCTGGAATATGAAGAGGGCAACTAGAGCAAATGCTCCAGGACCCTCAATATCTAAGGGCCCCATACTACTAATGACACTATACTCACACTGTACATATGTGTGTCTTTTACTGTGGTGCTGCCAAGAGATAAATGTTCCTGATGAGCTTGTTCTCCAGTGGGGCAGAATTCAAACATAGCTGCCTCCAGGCTTCAATTGCTTTAACCCAACCTTGCACTGAAGGCTTTTGAGGTAGCCAACAGCACTTTGCAGTGAGCCTGTAAGTTTCGCAACCAAAGTGGTGACTGCAAAATATGTATAGTAATATCTGATCATCTAGCTACTACCAGCAAACTGGCAGCTGCATTGGGTGCCAGTTGAAACTTACAAGTTAAGCAGAATTCAGAAGATGATATATATTGTTAGCTATGGTCATTTCCACACTACACTGTTATAGTGCTATTATTCCACTTTCACCTTCCTATGGAATCCTGGGGTTTGCAATTTAGAGAGAGATATCAAAGGGACTAAAGTAAAGAGTCAAGAGGGCGTATGCTGACAATCTTGTGATTTTTCTTGAAGATCCAAAGTCAAGTGTGAAAAAATTACTGGAAACAATTAAAAAATTTGGAGAGATAGCAGGATTTAAAATTAATAAGAGTAAAACAAAAATCATAACAAAGAATATGACTAAAATAGAAATGGAAGAGATAATACGATTGACAGGGTTTGAGACAGAAAAAAAGATAAAATATTTAGGGATTGCAATAGCAAAACAAAACAATGAATTGTATGAAAATAATTACAAAAAATTAAAGATAGAAATTCAGAAATGGTCTAAATTGAGGTTATCTTTATTGGGAAGGATAGCATCAATTAAAATGAATATTCTTCCAAAAGTTAATTATCTTTTTCAAAATCTTCCAATAATCATCAACAAAGGATGTTTCTGTGATTGGAAGAAAGATTTATCGAGATTCATTTGGGGAGGGAAGAAGCCAAGAATAAAGTGGCAGATGTTAATAGAGAGAAAAGAAAAAGGAGGATTTGGTGTACCAGATCTTGAAATATATTACAAAGCAAATGCCCTGACCTGGTTGAAAGAATGGATAATTCTTGAAAATGAAAGAATATTGGAATTGGAAGGATAAGAATTGAAATTTGGCTGGCATGGATATCTTTGGTATAATGAAAGCAAAGTAGATAAAGAATTCCTCAACCATTATCTTAGAAGGGCATTATTTGAAATGTGGAAGAAATTTAAAAGGAAGATGTATATTAAAATCCCGTTATGGCTATCTCCCCATGAAGCCTTATTTGGAAGATGGTGAGATGAGAATGAAAAATGGATCAGATATGAAGATATTTTAGTAGAAGACAAGACAAGTCTAAGAATAAAAACAAGAGAGGAACTAGAGATGGAAGGTTTCAAATGTAAATGGTTCTTATCTAATACATTGAAAGTATGATTTAAAATGGATAACAAATTGGAAGGATTTGAACATGTAGGGAAAAGAAATGAATTTGAAAATGTCATTCTTGGAAAAAAAAGACCATATGGTGGCTCAATTATACAAAATATTATTAAACAGAGAATTAGAGATAGAAATAATTAAAGATTATTTACAATGGACAAAAAATATAGGACATGAAATTAGCTTGGAACATTGGGAGAAAAGCTGGAAGAGTGCACAAAAATTTACATTAGCCCAAAAGTTGAAAGAAAATTACTTTAAGATGCTCTATAGATGGTACTTAGACCCAGCAAAATTAAGAAAAATGTACAAGATTTCCAGTAAATGTTGGAAATGCAAGACAGAAGAAGGAACATTTTTTCATATGTGGTGGTCATGCCCTGAAGCTAAAAGATATTGGAAAAGCATTCAAAAGAAAATATTGGAAATATTACAAATTAATATTCCTTTGCACCCTGAAATATTTCTTTTAAATATGTTACATCAAATAGAAAAAGAGCATATTAGATATTGGAGAATAATACTGTATATGGTATCAAATGCAAGGATTACTTATGCAAAGTACTGTAAGTGTGAACATATACCTGATATCGAGGAATGGAATGTTAAACTATCAGAAATGCTAATGATGGATGATTTGACAATGGCACTTAAGGGGGAAACAAGAGGGAAAAATAGGGAAGAATTGAAACCAATTAAAGAATACATGCAACGAAAATGGGCGATTCAGAAAGAAACATGAAAAGAATTAGATGTTAGATAGGTATATACATTTATAGGTATATAGGTATATAAATTTGATTGTATATATTTCTTTGCTTTCTGTTTCTTATATATTTATAAAAAGAAAGAATGATTATTTGTAAATATTGTTTGTTATAACTTTAATAAAAATAAAATTTAAAAAAAATACAAAAAAGAAAGTGGAATAATAGCACTATAACAGTCTAGTGTGGAAATGGCCTAAGTCCTTGTAGAATGAAATTTAAGTAAAACATTTGGAATGGATCTTAGCATCATACAGTTGAGGAAGCGTGACAGCCTGGAAAACAACCAGAAACAAAAATTATACCTCTCCCTCTGCTTTTGTCTATTATTGTCAGCCTTTTTTAAAGACACGCCACTCCCATCCCAAAGGTTAATAAAAGATTTTATTTTATAATGTTCACTAAAGTATTTAAGACAAAGAGTTTCCATATTGCTACCTAAGCACACTAAAAATTTGAGGTAGGAAAAGAACTTTGAAGCATCTGCTAAATACAGAACATCTTCCAATATTTCATTGTGGAATGCCATTTTGGATTTTGCCATAACTATCCTTCCTGCATCAAATGTTGAATAGCATTTGCACAAAACAGCCTCTGACTTCTCTTGCTTCTCATCTACTTAAGATTCCACCAGCATCTGTACACACAAAATGAATTGGTCTACATCTTGAAACAGATCACATTAAGAAATGAAGTTTTGTTTTAAAAAAAAACAGAGCTCAACTCAATTAGGACAAACTTTTAATATTTAAATGTCTATGAAAAATGATAAAAATGATTTTTAACAAATGAACTATCAGAAGCAGAGTAAATCACTGATAATGGTAAACTCAGAAAGTGAGACTTAAGTAGATCCTATATGGAAAAAAAAGCTGTGGTATAAAACAAAAACAAACATTCACATAGTAAATATAATATTCAGTAAGTATGCAGTGAGTTTGGGGATTTTGTTTTCACAGTTACTCTTCTGGAGATGAGTATTTTCTTTGTCTTCTTGGTATTGCCAGAATACATAACATAACTTTTGTACAATGTTGCTGATGTTTTCTCTCTTTTTTTTTCAACTTTAAATGTATGTCTTCTTTTTATAAGAGATTCTAGATGCCTTAGAGTTCAGCATCTTGCATCTCTATTTGTAATAACGTTATAAGGAAAAATAAATTCAACTAACTATACTTTTAAATGCAACGAAGAAGTTATACTTAACACATTTTATGTTCCTGAAGCAGCAAAGTTCTAAGAAGGGTGGTAAGTATGTTTTCCATTTTCCCCAAAGATTTCATTTTTCCAGAATAATAGGAAAATTCTCCCTTCCCTCCCTAAGGCTTTAACATTTCTATAAATTTTACATCTCTACATATATTCTAGCATACCAGAACTGTCACAGGACTGTCAAGAAGATGAATTTTAACAATGATCAACCAAAGCAAAATCAATCAAAGCCAGACCTTATCTGATCAGAAGAGCTTGTAGATTACTGATAGCTTATACATATAAGTACAGATTGAGGCTTATGTATGATTACCATGAAGTGGGCCTACTGCATCAGCTAATTGTCATCCCTGCTTGCAAAAGCTTGCTGCTGTCTCACATATAGGCCCCATCCTTCTAATTAAAATTTGTTAAGATGAAGCCTGTGTTGGTACCCTGTCATGAACTGGAAATTACATTTACTAATGTTTGTATTCTGTGAAAAGAAGGATCAAATGTTGCTTCTTCTCTTTCTTACCTGGCTCTGCTGAAAGGTGATGAACGATTCCTGTGAGAGGTGCCTCAGGTGAGGTTAGCATTTCTTTGTCAGATGTTAACTAAACTGGCCTACATACATCAGGATGATTCCCAGGGAAGGCTAAGCAGCATGGGACTGAGGTCTAAGTCATTAAAGGCTCAGATCCATTGCTATAGCCACTGGCTTTCTGTTCTGCCCAATGTGACCTGTAAATCAGCTTTCTTTTGCATCATCTGCAGCAATTTATTTGGACTTTAATCTATTCCTTTGGTATCAGTGGATTTACTCCTGAGAAAAGATTTTCTTCTAGAAGCAATCGTTTCAGTCCCAGATCCTCACAATCAGTCATTTCTTGTTAACACACCTGGTTTGAAATTGCCACATTGATGTGGGTGGAGGTGGGGGAAAAGAAAAGAAAAGGAAAGGTCTTTCTAATCTTGGGTGGTCTCTTTCTGTTTGATTAAGTGTCTCTTCTCAACAGGTGACTAGTCTTTTCAAATTGTTTTCTTACGGCAACCTATTTATTCTCTGGCTTTTGTTTGGCAAGACTTGCTTTTCAGAGTTAATGGCCATGTGTGACAACATGCTGAGTACAGATGGCAAAGGACAAGTTGCAAGAATGTGGGTATTATGTAACCTGTGCAGGAGGGTATAGGTTTAATTTTGCTAATTATGGAACAAATCCGGTTTCTTTATTTACATGAGTATTCCCACTGAAATTGTGATTCCTAACTTTTACAGCACTTGAGTCTTCATAACCTTTAAGTGTATTCAAAAGGAAATGAAGCAAGGAGAATTGATCATAACTGGCACATGGGAATGAGCATATCTATTAAAACTGAAATTTCTTTTAAATTATGCTCCTGGGGTTGATTCAGATGTTGCAACAACTGCTGCACTGATGTTATTGGAAAACCTAAAGACTTTGCTTTATTGGAGAGGGCTAAAGGTCCATGTAATACAACATCCTGGATTGAATCCAGACTTGTAATTGTCTTTAAGTCCCACTGCTTTTACTGGACCTATTTTAAATGTGACTAAATCCATATCCATATCTCTGTTTCCAACCATTGTCAACTGGCTGGCCCTATGAAACTCACAAAGGAACACTGGTAGACTTCTTTGGAAGTCTTTAAAGAAAAGCTGGATGAGTATTCCTTGGTGCTTCATCTGAGTATTCCTGGATGGCAGGAATAGATGGCCCTTGTGGTCTCTTGCAACTCTATCATTGTCAATTTCATAAAGCAGGCATGTAAAGGAAGGGCTTATCAGGGAGCACCAAGAAGCATACTGCCTTGTGACCAGGGTTTGGCAAATATATTCATTTCCAAGCACTCTGGACTTTGTAGAGAATTTTAGCCTAAAAAATAAATTTCTGAAGTTCTGGTGAGGCCTGATCTTCTAACATGATATACAAGGCAGTTAACAAAAATCAGGATTAGATTATTACCATGCCAGACACCCCCACTCCATGATATTAACATTATTTAACTTGCATAAACTGTAGATTATACACTGCTATGGCTGCAAAGCCATACTGTCAAAGAAGACTGGCTGAAACCATGTGAAAGTAGGTCAGATGGGACCTCAGGGCATCACAGGTCATGGTCAAGGGATCAGTCAGGAAGCTCCAGTGTTAATGAGCTTGCGATAATCCCCTCAATGACTCAATCTTCAAAAACAATAGCACTGGAAACTGCCTCAATGGAGCAACTGATTGTCTTCAACCTGTTCCCTCTTCCCACCAAAATTCTTCTTTGTTTCTTCACCTGCCTAGAAATTAAGGAGCTATCACGATTGTCATCTGTGCTTTGTTACCTAACACTAAATTCATCAGCACGTATTTTGTTCTTCCAGATAGCTATTAACACCTTCCCCTCAGGGCAGAAACAGGGTATTCAAACTCTGGCTATGAGCCAGACAACTTGTAGTACACTGGATGTAGGTTGTCACTCTGCTGCTCAGACTCCTATTCTTGTGCAATCCTCAGACCCTTAGTCTGAGTAACATCATTTCATCTCTTCTCTGCAGGATAGGCAAATTTCACCCAGTTTATCCAAACTTCTCTCTAACCAACTTTCCCTCCTTTCCTTCATTTAAGATTGTGAGGTTGTGAGACTGCTTCAATCTTACTTGTGATTGTGATATTCCCCAATAAAACATTCTTTTAATCTCCAACTGGTGTCCCTGCATTAATAACAGTATGCATAGGTGGAAGATCCTGTAAGGTTACCCTGTCTCACAGTCCTCTCTTTTGAGCTAATAATTCCCTACTATTTCATGAGTGCAATGGCAGTTCAGGTGGACTTCTGGGTCATCCATCTTTTGGAGTAATAAAGATAAGCAGCAATAGAAGATAAGCTTTATTAAAATGAAAGGATTCAGGATTGCAAGAGTCCTGAAATTATACAACAAGTCAAAATGAACCAACAAGTATACTCTTCTTTTTCATTTGACATAACAACTCCCTAAGCCTGCTGAAATTAAAAACAACAGCAACAGGAGGAAGAGCAAGTCAGCTTGGTTTGCTATGTAAAGGTTTGGAGCAATGGAAGCAGTTAGAGTTCCCTCATCAAAATGCTCTAGATTCTAGATAACATCTCCACCTGTATTCCATTTTTAGGATGCACTCCTCTAACTACTGGTTCAGCAAGGAATCAAAAATCCAGATTCTTCCTTGTACTCAAAGGATGTCCCAACAAAACATATACCCTAGCGGTGCTGTAGGACCAATTGATTTCTAGACACATCCAGTTGTATACTGTCTGTAAATCAAATGTGCTCCTACTGACAATAAAACATAAAGGAGAATTGCATCTTTGTATCAAGTGCCAGTGTGGTGTAGTGGTTTGAGCACTGAACTACAGTCCTTGAGACCAGGGTTTGATTCCCCACTCAACCATGGAAACCTTGGACAGATCACACACTCTCAACCCCCAGGAAACCCTGTTATAGGGTCACCATAAGTTGAGCCCCAAAAGTGTGGTTTCAGGCCTGGCATGCCACCCAATACACCATACTGTGGCCACAAATAGGGACCTGCCATCTTCCCATAGAACACCTAGAAACTAAATGAGAAAACAGGATACAGTTAGTGGAGCAAAACAGGACACCTGTGCTTCTTTGTAGGAGATGATTTCCAACATGCAATGCATTGTAGTTAGCAGTATGGATGATCTGTGGTTTGCATTTGCTCAGTTAAGAGGGGAGAAATGTAACTCCAGTCACAATTTTGTGCTTAAAAGCAAAAAATTTGGGCAATATGTCGAAATTAATACGAAATGAAATGTGGGAAAATAGTCAAGTTTGTTCAACAAGACTCTATGGATGGATGACAATCTATTGCCAATCCATTTGATGTACATAAGAGCTGATCCCTGTTTTAGATTAATCTGTTTTTAAAAGAAAAATGCACAAAAATTGCATTTAAGAATAGATTTAGATGCAAAGTTTATATGTATTTTCTCCTAAGACATGGATATAAACCATAGCAATGTTTTTAAGCCAAGAATTGTTGTAAAATATTGAGAAACCCCAAAAACACTGGATAATTTTAATTGCAGACCATACATTAATTTAGGAAACTTGTCTTAAAATTCAGAAATATCAGATTCTTCAAGCATCACTATAAAAATCTCCCAAATAATTTGAATTCAATATTAGTAGGAGGGAGAATATTAATGATGCCTGAAATAGAGATGATATATTTTCATGGGAGTTTAGTAATTCAGCATTTCATAGAGATAAGAAGAAATTTGCAGTACTGCTTTAACATGATGATTGCTATCTTTGAACTGTACTGGTTGCTATGCAGCATGTTGTTACATATTTGTTGCCCATGGGTCTCACAATTTCAGAAAACTGTCATTTCCAACTCCACATTTGGCAGTTGGCAGGGATGCTTTAATAAAAGAGAGAAAGAAATTGGTCATACAGTTAAAGATATGTATTGCCAAAAAGAAAAAATGCATATACTTTAGGGCTAACGTAAGGTATTTTTCAACATTAAAAAAATTCCCCACCTATTTGAAGGGATTTGCATCTTTTTCTAATGTTGATTATGCAACAAAATTTGAATTGCTTCCTATTATTTGACAGAATAGATCTCAGAGTTTCAGTTTAATGCATATAACTTCCAAAAAGGTCTTGCCATGAATACCCTCCCCCAACCCCCATCTGGACACATGTGAATTCTGTCTCAGAAAATGAAAATTTTGCGCAACACTTGTTGAAGTTCTTCACTAACAACTCCCTAGCATTAGTAGTATGCAGTCAAATAGGCATGCCACATAGAAACAGACACTTTTTTTTTCCTTATGAAGAGCAGAAAGAGGCCAATCATTAAGGATGGCTTGATGCCATGTATTAATGGTAATCAAGCCTTCAGCCACATGTTTCATGATTTTGCAGCTGTATATCATTGAGTATAATTTGGCCTCCCAAAGATGCTACGTCTTCCTTTTCTGTTGATGGGTTAGATATCTAATTAATTCCACAGGATTTGGGTTCTGTGTGTTTTGTTTCATTCTTTCAGTCCCTGAAATATCAACACCACTTAGAATACATTTCAGGCATTCAGAATTCACATGGCCCTCCAGCTGCATGAACGATGAGCTGCTAAAGTAACATAAAATGTATTGGTGGTGTTAGCTAACTATTTGCAGGTGCACAACGCCCCAGTAAACCTTTTAAATTATGTGAATTTTATATGCTGTGTTTGAAGCCCCTAACAGATTCATCCAAACAATTTGTACAGTGCTGTTGTGTTCCATGAATGCTTCAGTTTTCTGGTTAGGTTAAAATTAAAATGACAGAAAAAAAGGGAAAGGTGGTGTTCACGTTTTGATAGGTTACTTTGCTCTAAGGATGTCTTTGCATTCTCAAATAATGCTTGGGAAAATGGGGAGCAGACAGCTGTAGCCCTCCCTAGGAAACCAGTGCCAATTTACATTTCTCTTTAAAGTATAAGTTCATATAGCAGATCACAGTTCAGTAGCAGAATACATACTTGGCATACAGAAGGCCCCAGGTCTAATTATTGTCTCTCCTTTCAACTGGAAACTGGAAACTCAACAGCAAACTGGTGGTGAGAAACCCTCTTGGATAGTTTCTGCTAATCAGAGCAGACAATACTGGACTAGATGGTCTGGATTATATATCCTGATTGCCCAACATAGTCAGAAAAGAAAAACACCAAATGCAACACATCTGGATCTGCCATCAGGATGAGCTTCTAAGTCATCCAGGACTTTCAGTGAAGCTGGAGAAGAAACAGAAGAGTCCAAAAATCATCCTGGAAATATGCTTCAGCCTAAGGATCTGTGTAAGACTAAGGTATCAAGATGTAATCTGCATATAGGTGGTGAGCCAATTCCAATTATTTATTCCAAGAAACTTATGGAATCCAAGGAATTTATGGATGTTCTTGGTAAGTTTCTAGTTAGCATGGCTATTGCTCCTGTCACACTCCTGATCTCTTGGAACAACGCTCAGAAAACAGACTGTTATAAAGATAAATCCAAGTATCTTCTTCTTCTTCTTTGTTAAACACAATCTGCTCTCTGTTTTATTGTGCAACTATTAGTGATAAAATGCAGATGTGCAAATTGTGCAGTGAATGTACAAGAGAGAGAACATTACAATACCTGGAGATGAAGCAGTCTGCCTACATTGAGTCACAAGAAACTATCTCATTATACCCCATCACCAATGTGCATCAGAAGGATTACTGAAAATGGTATAGGTTTCACAAAGTACCCCTGTGATCACAAAACAAATCAAAGGCTTAATTTCCTTCCTACAATGAAACTGCTGAAAACCACTTGTTTATAACACAGGATATCATAGCCCAGGCCATGTGGACATTACACAGTGTAGTCTCCAGCACAATTTAATTACATGCTGTGATAGACCTAAGGCTTATCCATACTGTCTGACATCCACACAGTTCCCATTCAACATGCTTTCATATAATTTCCTACATTTTGTTGAATCAGCAAGTAGAGTCAGTTTGAGATCTACCTCTGGTGGTTTTCTGTTTGGCACAGAACTTCTGTACAATTGTCTGAGCTTGGAAGTAATTTGAAATTGAAAGTACTTATGATTAATTCATTTCCCCATAATTAAGTATAATTACATTATATTGCAATGAAAACTTAATGAGACAAAAACTTCCCCTCTTTTATAGCCTAACTATAAATTTTAAAACTTCAACAATGAAATGGATTGTAATCCATGAAAGTTCATCCTATTACAAATCTGAGTCTTAAAGATGCCAAACAAGTCAAATTATAAGGACTAGGAATATATCTAGACAGTAAGTAAGAAGGGGAATTTTGATTTGAGATGAATCAAAGTGTGGAGGTAGTTCAGGGAGAAGTATTAGTAGTTTGTTTTAAACAAAGGTGTCACAGTGTACTATGTATGAAACAGAGATGAAATTCAGTGTTAATTTTGTTCTTGAAGGAAGCAACAAATTATTTTAGCAATTTTCTTCCCACTACAAGAGTCTTTAAAAATCACACAGTTTTTGAAGCCTATTTACAATTCAGGGCCTATTCTGTGTGAAATTTCCATGTGGTTGTTTTGCAAAGAAAATGGCATTTTCAGCATAAGAAGCAGCATTTTTAGAGAAAAACTAACATTTTAATGAGGGAATATAATTCTCTGTTCTTTCTGTTTCCAAGGGGTTATATGTTATTTTCTGTGCAAAATAACCATGTGCAAATTTTGAATGGAATATTCTCATTACAGCTTTTTCCTCACAGGAAAAAGCGTTTTCCTTGCAGAAAATAATATTTCTGTATAGAAATAGCATCTTCTGAGCAAAACAACCAAGTGTGACTTGCACAGAAAAAGGCTTGAACTGCAAAGGTTCTCATCAGTCCAGGATTCTTCGTAGCCATGTGTCTCTACACCTAAAAAACAATCTTCCCACTTTTCAAGCATTTTCAAATATTTTTCCATCCTTCATATCTAGCCAGCATAAAGCTATACATTTAACATATTTGTTATACAATAGGTCTTAACTATTGTTCCATTTAGCATCTCTGTCCGGAAGTTTTCATGTAAGAACTGGTAAGAAGGATAAATCACATGCTGAACCCACTGCTCACCACACCTAGTGCTCCATTTTAAGTATCACCTTGAAGCCAAAGAAGCAGACCCAGGAAGGGGTTTAAAGGGTAAAAAGACCAGGTGAGTGATAGGAGCTCAAGAACTGGCACTGAAGGACCAGCCTGGATAGGGGATTCTGTTACATTCAGTGGTGTATCTAGATTGAACAGTGCCAATGGCAAGTGTGGAAATTGTGCCCCTAGATGTTGCTTCTCCCGTCGCCGCCATCCCAGGCTGAGGAACACTCTGGCAAGGGCAGTGGTGGTGAGCCAGACTCAGGTGGAAGAGCTGTTGCTGATGGCCCCATCGCCACACAAGAGTGAGAATGATTCCAGCAAGGGCCGTGGCAGCTGCTGCTGCTGCTGCTGCCACCAGCACCACACCAGACTGAGCAAGAAAAACTTTGGCAGTGGCAGGCCAAGCCCAGTGGTAGAATGGGGAGTTCAGCTTTTTTGCACCCCCTGGCATTGGTGGCCAGGGCATGCACCCTTCTTACCCCACCTTAGATACGCCTCTGGTTACATTGCATTATATAGTAGAAAAAAAATATCATGGGCTAGCGCAAGATGCTGACCTTGTGCTATATTGTGACTGTAGAGGTGATGCTGAGATGGATTGGAGGACAGTGTGCTTTGCACTATAGGCCAGTGATTTGTAGGATTTGGTGTGCACGCACACACACACACACACCAAATTAAGCAATATCCACCAAGTACCATTACTTAGCAGGCCTTAGAACTATAAGACTATAATGAAATTTAGCAAAAACTTTAAAAGCTGTGATTTTGCTGGCTTAACATATGTTACAATGGAGAAACTTACTTAGCACTAAATATGCCACAAAAGGGCAAAGAATAGTTTAGAATGAATTGTATTTGATGGCTTGCTTAATAAGTAATCCTAATGTAGTTCCATTTGTTTTAACTAGCACATTAATTGTGCAGCCTTCCACTTCTTTTAAGAAATAATTTACAGTTATTGAGGTTGTCCTGGGACATGAAGAACAGAAGTAAGCAATCATACACACAACAGACTAGGGGAAAAAGATAAACACTGCATGCATATGGCAAACAGTTGTTTGTGGGTTTTAAAAACTCATTCCACAGGAAGTATTAAAATTCAGCATTTGCCTAGTCGCATTTCCAGACAAATGAAGCTACTCAGCAATTCATATTTGTGTCACACATAAGGGATGCAGAGCACAAAGTTCTACATGTTTTCAGAAAACCCTCAAAGACTTTCCAAATTTTGGGACAATTGTAAGCATTCTACTCCAATCCAAAGGGTTTCCTCAAAGTAACGCCTTTCCTCTGCTTCTTAGAATATGGAATCATGTAAAGGGAAGGGGTTCAGGGTGAATATATGTGAACCATAGCTGAACCATCAGAATCTATGGCACTTTCCACATGACGTCTCATCCCACATTGGGACCTAGATGACACTTATGCACAATGTTGTCCAGATTCCATCATTCTTCCATCCCCAGGCAGTGTGATCACGCTTCAAATCATTGACGGGTTCTTCCAGTCAATGACCGGCAATCTCACAGCCTTCCCACCACTCTCCCACAATTACCTGAGCTGTGGAGGGTCAGGAAGCATGATGGCCACACTTCCTGCCCCAGTGCAGCCTGAGACAGTGCTTGGCTGCTTTGTGGAAGGAAAAGATGTGACCACCACACCTCCTCCATTCCCTCAGGCAGCCGGTACAGAGGTGAGTGCTCCTGTCATACTCCATTCCCAGAAGAGGCTCTACCAAGATCACCACAGGACACCTCTGGGATCAGGTAGAGTGCAGAAAACACCCATGTGAGTTGAGGTAACACTCATGTTGATTATTGTAGCCATGTTTCTTCTCACGATAAGTTCAGAAATATCCTCCCAAGAGTGGCTTACCTGGACCCACATTTCAGCCTTTTTGACAACAGGTGATTTTTTTTTTTTTTAATAATGTTTTGTCCCTCACTTTAAAAATGTTTTAGTGAGGAGGTCCTTAACCTATAGCTTGTGAAGCCCAGTGTGGTTTCAGGGAAAAAAACTAAGATAGGTTTACCTTAAGGTCACAATAAGTTTGAAACAACTTGACAATACACAGCAACAACAGTGGAGTCCTAAGGAACCAATGGATGGGCTTCAGGGTTTTGTAAGCCAGCCAGAAACGATTTAAAAAAAACAAGCTTCCCTTCTACTTCAGAAATCATGTCTAAGTGCATTTTTTTTTTCCCCTGAGAAGAGGATCACTACTGCTCTCTCTCTGTCATTTACACACAAGGTTATGAGAGATTGTCTTAATGTTTTTTGCATCCTTGCATTTCTTTGGTTGTCTGCTCTCGGTTTTCCTCCTCCCCCCGCCCCCGTTTCTGTTCTATTTTTATTCAGATTGTATTTATTTGCTTGTTCTTTTATGTTATGCACAGTTCGGAAAAGTGACTTTTTTTCAGACTATAGATTGCATAATCTTTCACCCATCATGTTCATTAGCCGTTTTTGTTGGAGAGTTCTTAGAGCTGTTGTACAAAAATATTACTTTTCAACATTTTAACACCCCTCCCCCCACAATTTTCTAAATTGCCCAGAGAGTTCTGGATATTTGACAGCACAGAAAGGTAATAAGTATATTAAATAAGAATAGAAGTTGTCCACATGGTGGTTTATGGCTGAAACTGAGCAATAAACTCCAGCATTTATGTGCTGCTGAGGCTGAGAGATACTGGCTTGTCTACTGCATTAACAGTTGAGGCAAGATTTGAAACAGAACTTCCTCCCAAACTCAGCTCATGCTCTTAGCCATTAGGCTACATCAGCTCTCAAAGTTCTAGGGTTCACTTTGCAGAAAAGCTCTTTCCCACAATCTGTAACAGATGTTTTTCAGCAGAGCTTAAATTTCTAAAATATGTATTTTTCTCTGACCAAGTGGATGATGTGGCAAAGCCAAAAACGGAGAGATTCTAGTCTGACAATTATTGCATATTTTGTGACAGGGTGACAGATGTAAAATATATACATATAAATACAATCTCTGACACTCAGACTTTGCCAGGGACACAGTTGAATTAAGTTTGAATCCAAGCTGGAAAGCATATGTTTAATTTTCTTCCATATTGCTGTCATTTGCAATGGAACAGAGAGAGACCAAATCATGAAACATTTATTGAAAGAGAAGAAAGGAGGGAGGGAGAGAGGGAGGGAGGGAGAAGATGGACTCTTTCTATTCATTCCACTAGATTACACCCAATGGCCTATGATGTGTTATCATTCTGTTCTAGGACATAAAAAACATTACGAAAAGCAGCACTCAAGAGAGGACATTCCAGTTGCTAGATGTCTTCTATAAAGTCTTCATTGTGATTAAAAGAACTTGTCTTCAGACTATTATTAGTATATACTATTTGTTTTTGATATGAACAGTTATTTCTGAATCTGTAAACAATAATGGAGAAACAGCTTTCTGGATGTTGAATACATAAATTTGATTAAAATTTGGTATAATTTGCTTTTCAAAACTACCTGAATAGCTACCCTTTGCACTTTACTAACAAGCAGGCTTCAAGTGGAAAATACATTCTTACAAGGCACTGTGCAAGAACGTGGGGATGTAATTATTTGAAATGCTATTGGAAATACAGATAAAGATATCTTATATATGGGAAAAGGCTAGGTGTAAATTTGTCAATGAATAGATCTCTAAATTGCTTTCACACTACCTGTGTTTGATGAACTGTCACCCAGTAAAGGAAGAACATGTTCCAAGAGAATGATGGAATGAACAGCATAGAAATATTTTACGGAACATTAGTGAATTGGTCCAAAAAGTTTGCCATCCTTTGACTACATTGTCACATGTATCCTTCCTGAAAAGGAAAAAAGGAAGTCTCATATGCTAAATGAGCAAACATAGTGTTTACACCAGACACATGTCACCTATCTGTGACATCCACCTCCCAAATTAACACATGCACTCTCCAAAGGGAGGTTTCACCACCTCAAGAGGAGCACAATAAATGTTTTTATGGTCTAAAAAATATCATGGCTTACATAATCACAAAGATGGAAAGGACCTTGGAGATCATCCAGTCTAAATCCCTGTTCAGTGCAGGCTTTTCAGTGAAGTGATGCAACCACAGTATCCCTTGGAGAGAACTCTCAAGATTTCAGATACCTTCCACAGTAGATAATCTACCAACATACACTTTTACTCCTCCCCCCTCAGCCTCCCCCAATCCCTGACTAAATGGTTTCTTCTTCTCTGCCATATCTGCACTAGACTGTTATAGTACTATTATTGCACTTTCAACATCTTATGGAATCCTGGAGTTTGCAGTTTAGGGAGGGGCCTTATTAACAACAGCAATAATTTATTATTATTTGTTATTGAGCTTTAGCTTGTTGGAAGGAATGTGAGATATGAGTGTAACCTACCCAAAGATACACCTAATTCTTGGCTCTGAGGATGGTCTAAAATATAGCCAGCCTCTCTGTCTGAATCTTTCATCCTTTCCCATGAGTTCTCCATCCATTTCCATTCATGTTTTCCTTACCACGTATCTTCTACTACATAGCCAGACCTCCTTTCAATGTTTTTCCCTTGTCTTCCTACCATGTCTTCTAACTGACAAGTCTCTCCAAGACCCTTAGACCCTGACATTCCTTTCTATCCCTTTTTTCCTAATCACTTGGCCTTATCACTATTCTTGACACTATCTAATCCTGCTGCCCCATTCAACTGTCCCTCTATGCCTTCTAAGTCCTCTTTCTTTCCCTTTTCTACTCCCGATATTTTCCTTACTTTTTCCCCAAGCTCCTAGCCCAGGATTCTCCTTGTCAGAATTCTCTAAAATGTGAGAAACATCTTTTTAACTATTTTTGAATATTTTCTAATATTCTTTCAATTCCTAGCTACCAGTTACTTGCAGTTGCCACCTTTGCCCAGTAACCCTGGTATAACTAAGCTACATTGCAACTGTATATTAACAAGGAACAGCTTTACTCCTTTTACAGTATAACTTTTGAGTTACTTCTATATTTCTAAAGCTGTAGCGTCAATAAACATTACTGAAATACTACCCCATATCTAAAGTGATATCTCCTGCTGCATTTTGTTCTGCTGCCTTGTGCTCTGCCATGGATATTGAAATGATGATATGGTACATGGAAGGAGAGGATGTTTTGTACCATAAACCAGTGACCTGTAGCATTCAATTTTTTATTTTATTTAAAACCCCTAAAATTTTAGAATCTTCTCTGACACAGGGCCTTAAGCTGTGTAATTAATCACCATAAATATGATGTTGTCCACTTAACCACTACTGAAAACAAGACACATCTAAGTGGCAGCTAATGTCAGTGCAGTGGCAAATCTGTCTTGGATTTTCATTTAGATATTACAGGCTATACCTAAGATGCTGAATCTATTTAAGAGGTAGGTTCAGTACCTCTTAAAGTGCAAACTATATCCCAAAATGAATTCACTGCTCATCTAGCATGGAAGCCACCAGGGGACAAAACATGATTCAGAGTAAGGAGAATGAGGGAAATTTGTTGAAGATAAGATTATCCATCACTACTGGTCATATACTCCATCTAGTACCTGAGGCAGCAGGAATCTTAATACCTCTTGCTTGAGCACAATAGGAGGTCTTGATAACCTGATTGGGGGCTTCCCATAAGCAACTGGTGAGTCACTATGGGAGTCTAATACTATGCTACATAATCCTAGGGTCCGATCCAGTACAGCTTTTCTTATGCAGTTTCACTAACAAGAGTGCTTAGCTATCAAGTGTCACTGCTTATATAATAAAACAGGTTCCTCAACCCAGATATTCACATAAGTGGAATTGCAACTCCATACTTAGTATTATTTGTGTGGTAAATAGAAATAAGAGTACCCTCCCTCCATGAACACATTAAGTTTGTTTCCTATGCTAGAAGAAGTCCATTTATGCACACATTTTTGTCGTCAGCTATGGATTAAAAGAGGATAGGAAAAAATCAATTAATAAAAGAAAATCTCTTGTCTTTAACTCATCCAATATGATCACTTACATAGATTTTTTAATCATTTATTTCTGTCAGTGATTTTTTAAAAATCATGCTGTGTTTAAAATCACTATTTTCAAAAGTATTTGACCAACACTCCCCCACACATATACACAAAGGTATCCTGAATTTTAAGCATTCAGTGGTGCCAATGTAGTGGGAGAGGATACTCCATTCTAACCGATCCCCTAAAGGTCATATATTCCTTCCTAGTAAAAAAAATGTCACAGGAAACAGATTTTCTGACAACATCATAATATTGCATAACTGACATTCACCACTCTGTTTTTCCAGGCAGTATTTCTTTTCTGAAAACAAAGGAATTGTCAATGAGAAGCAAGAAATTGCTAGTTCTCCCCACCCCTGTGCCACAGTATGCTTGTGCCACATAACTCAACAGTACTTTGGCCTAGGTGACAGAAGGGATCTTTCTGTAGATGTGCTTTGTAATCATCCATTCAAACCATACCTATTTTTTATTATGTACTATACAGTAATATGTAGAGATGATTTTTGTGACCCTCATCCTGAAAAAAGTTCTGCATAACTTTGCCACTAAAATCTGTGTCTTAATTATGATTCCATTTTTAACAGTTATTGTTTTATGTTGCATTTTTACGTTGCATTTGTCATGTAGCTATATCAGTACAATAAATAAAATAATGTTGGCTATAGGAATATATTCACTGACAAGTCGCTGTGATTATATGACCCAGCTACAAGACCATTAAATAGTCCTAAGTTTTCCAGTCACCAGATTCATGTGAAATATGAAAGTAGTGTATTAGACAAATGGCCTTTCTTCTTAATCTTCTCAGCTACAGTTTATAGACTGCTATTTCAAACAGTGGCCAAAGTCCTACAGAAAGCTTGCACACCATAAATCTCTATTATGTAGTTACATATTGATTGTGCTGTATAATCCTTGTGTTCAATGGGAATACTGTACAACTGAATGCACAACCAAATATGGAACCAAATGCACAGGTGCCTGCACATCTGCAAACAGAATGGCCCCACATGAACAACTATGTTTCTTCAACCTTGAACTTAATATAGACATTCTGCATCAAAAATTTCAGCTTATAGTTCGGCCCTGTGACTTTCCAAGATCTAGAGCTGAAATCATTCTCAGAGTGGCTACCAAAGTGCATTTTTACCAAGGAAATTCCAATGAATGGATCTGGATACAAAACATACACTTTATCTTTCAGCCCCAGTTCCTATCTATATACCAGATAGGAGGAACAGCAACTCTTACCTTTGGCTATATCGGTGAGTGCTGATGAGAGCTGCCATTCAACGACATCTGGAGGGCCACCCTCTAATGTATATTTTAAGCACATATAGAATCAAACCATGAAGGGATGTACTCTGGGAATCTTACTTCTTTAGAAAAGTTTACTACCTATGAAAAGGTTAGTTGGTGAAGGGTGGTTATTGAATGACAAGTGTGAGAGCACCCCAGAGCAGATATTAACTAAGCAAATTATGTGGTTACCTTTCTTCATTACCTTCAGTGCTAATGCCTAATACTGTGCTCCCCTTCCACTTATAAAGAAGTCAAGTGAGTTAGTTTATTTACCTAAATAGTTATTCCATGAAGCAAAAGTTGAATCTCATGAAGAAAAAGATATTTTTACAACTTCACATTACATAATGGAAAGAAAAGTTGAAAACTGCCTTTCAGCTTGCATGAGCAACCCAGTATGTATGTGCCACATTTATATGTTCTTCAGCAGCAAATTCTATGGAAAAATCTCTCCTTATAATTATACTCCAGTATAATAGGAAAACAGTACTTTCTATAAATGTCAGCTTGTCTTACTAAATGAGATTTATGAGAACAGATAATTTATAAAGCTAAGCCTCAGTCTTTATCTGCACTTTTAAAATGATTTTATATAACTTAGTTGTTTTTTTCCTGAGAAGGAGATAGTTAAATTAATGCAAAGACCTATAAATGTAGTTTTTTTGTTACATGTGAGTACCCAAGCACAGATACTTTCAACAGGATCATATGAGTCACCATGCCATTTAGAAAACGATTTCCCCTTGTCTCTCCCATATAAGCAGATGCCTCTTCCAAACTGTGCTTGTTGAGATGTGTGGTTGTCTTGTAAAACCTTATTGTTGTTTTCTTTTTGTAGTATTGTTTAGTTGATAAATAAATTTAGGTAAACTTAATCAATTGAAAATGATACAAAGTAATCTTCACTAAGACTTCTCCAAAATTGTATGACAAATCTAATTTGGGGGTACAATGGAGAGAACTATTTTTTCTCATCACTGCTGAATTTATGTGGTTGGTTCTCATATACACACATACCCTCATATACAGAGAGAGCAAGAGAGAGAGAGAGAGAAAGAGTCCCATCATTTTTACTATTTTTGCCAGCCATATCCCCCTTGCCTGGGGAAAAAGAAAAGACTCAAGCCATAATAAGTTAGTCTTCATGGTGTCACTTGTGCATTTCTCTTTTATAAACTTAATAATATATTATTCAAGTATTATATATGCTTGAATAATAATAAAAAACTTGAATAACATATGATAACATAAGGCTCCCTGCATAAACAAACATTAAGACATTTTAGATTATAAACAGAATATTAAATAAAGAACCAACAGCTTTCCAAAATAAAACAGATATAGCTACTCTTCTAGAGAGAACTGATGGAAAATGTATTGAACTGACACTTTGAGATGGAAAACCTTTAAAATAGCCGTAGGGAAATGAGAAGGTTGCAGAAGTGGCCAGCCTTTTAAAATAAAACCAAGACACTTTACTTTCTCTGAACAAAATTAGAACATATAATCAGTTATACCTGCATGTACATTTTTAAAAACTATGCGTTCTTTTTAAAGTTGTAAGCCACTTTGTGTCCTTTTGAGGAAAAACAAACAGGTTATGAATAGATAATCATCACCATCACCATCATCATCATTGTTGTCATCTTCAACAATGATGAGAAACATCTTTTGACCTGAGGGTCAAAGACAATTTCAGAGAATTTAACTGTTGGGTGGCTTCAAAGACAAAAGTGGACCTCAAATACCAGCATTTTAGTTCAAAGCTCTAATATCCAATAGCTGACCATTTCAATATTTGGGAATGAGGAAAACTGCATACAAAGGATTAGAACAATCAAGCAATGGTGATACGGAGATGGAGGAATATCAAGAGGGCAAGATCTGGACTCCAGGAGGGCAACATATGCTGATACAGCCTAAGGTTTTCCATGCCTGTTTTACAGACATTGTTGATGTTGGATATTTGTATTAACCAAAGTTTCTTGAAGCAAATAGTTGGTTGCTTCAAACAAATAGCCTTCATGACTCCACAAAGCTGTAACTGTTATATACTGCTGTACTAAATATACATATCAGAGAGTAATACATTGACTAAATTAGTAAATATTCACTGGTTTGCCCTGTCAGTCTCCTTTCTGTCATGAGATGCATTGCATGAATAAAGGAAGATATAGCTAACTAGCCCCTACAGACACAAAATGCTTTACTGTCTTTCTTATTCTTCCATTTTATCAAAAAGAAAAGACAGGAAGTCATGTGAAAGAAATTATTAGCATCTCTGGAACTATGCTATGATCTGATAAGTGTTGATAATAATTCAACCATTCTAAGATGTTTCCATGCTAGTGACAATGCTTCTTTGGGTAGAATTACTCAGGCTTAGCACAGATAGATTGGGAACCCAGCATTGTGTCAGACACCCAAATTGACCCTGGAGTAATCAAGACTTTTTATACCTGACTGGAAGGATTCTTTCTGTTACAAGTGCAAATTACAAGTGCAGAGGCCTCCAGTCAGATTAATAGAATAACAGCATCTCAACTAATTAAAAAATTCAGTGGCTCTTGGGTTTGCCCTCACATCCTACAAAAAATCTGTACTCTGTATTTGTGAATCAGCTAAGAAGCCCATCCCACATCATGCACTCTTTGTAAATAAATGTAAAATGAAAAGTTAACTGTAGACAAGGAAAAATTTAGATTAAAACTCATTTTGAGCACCTCTGTCTCCCATCCTTTATTATGCCATGAAGATTGACAATGGCTATGTCAAGGTTTGCAGGACATGCCAGTTTAAAACACCCAGCCAAGATCCTGCATCAAAGTGATGTAGCATAATTTTATACTCATGGGATGATGTCCTGGATTCACTACACCACATTGTTACAGAATTGCAACATTGCACAACAAAACGCACATGGTGCATTGATATGCAATATGCAATGATGTGGAAATTGCACAAAAATCCACAAGTGCAATTTGCAATGTGCAGCAATATAAGATGTGTAGTTATCCTTGCATTACTTTCATTTGACTACAGATATTATGCATCAGACAAAAAAGTACGATGGCATGGATAAGGAAAGGTATTAATCCATGAGGCACGAACAAGATTCCATTGGATTTCTTTTTGTAATTTCATGTTAGATTTTGTTGTATTTTGACATGTTCTTATTCAATATTTAAAGGTCAAAAACATGGTAGAAATGAAGTAATGAGCTAAAAAAAACACAGCAATGCTATAAAACCTCTGAATGTTGTACATTTCTTCCAAGTGTTCCCAAAGCGAAGTCAAGCAGCTCTGTGAACTTATACTGAACTACTTTCCCTTCCCTTTGAAGGGAAGCCACTCAAAGAATAGACAAAACTTCCTTGCCATTTGGTAATGAATGCAAGCTGTTGTTTGCTTTAGTAATCAGCACATTTTTGGTTAAGAAAACAGCTGTTGTGTGAAAACTGAACTTATGAATTTAGCTCAAAATTTGGTCTCTATGAAACACCACTTCACAATCTCTTTTTGTGTGAGTGCAAGCCCCATGAACTGAGATAGGATAAATGCACTGGGTCAAGTAAGGCATTAAGACTGTGATGTCCAACTTACCAATACCAGAAAGATGGATGAATGATCAAGTTCTGGAATATTGTCCCTGACAGAATATTGTCAGCAATATGCTGCATTCAGAACCCAAAGAGATACCAAAAATTAATGTATGAAATGTTAACTTTATACTTTGGATAACGTTTTTGACCAGGCTAGTCCTTTTGTTTAGACTTTGACAGCTCAATTTGCCTGTAAAGGATCAACATGTGAACTGAGAATAGAGGTTTTAACCATTAAGGCCCTAACTAGCATAGGGTCTAGCTGTCTAAAGGATTTCCTGTCTCCATAGAAACAAGTTTAGTTTTTAAGATTTCTAGGAGAGATGCTTTTGAGGATATGGGGGCAATGGCCAAGAAGCAGAGAAGAGAGGATCCAGTACATATCACCCAAATTAAAATGGCCTGGTGATCTGGAAAGGGCCCTGGGGCTGGACTGAATTGCATATAGTTTTATTTTTTCAGTCTTGGCATTGTTTGTTGATTGTTTTTCAAATCCATTGTAGAATTGGTGAATTGCAAAGAAAATAAGGAAGAGATACAAAATTTGAAATCCCATGTAAAGATTTCTAGCTGTTACTCCAGCTCAAAACTGCTACCTTGCAGGGCAAGAAAGGCAGCTGGTTTCCTTGAGAGTCACTCCTCCAGCTGCCAAGCAAAGTAACGTTTCTGTGGGAACAAACTCTTCCTGCCTTTAGTCAAATTAGTGTCCAGGCTGTGCCATTTCCTATCCAATCCTATCCAGTCAAACCAAATGCCTGCTTCACTCTCATTGTCTCCCCTATCCTCCCTGCCACTCTATCTTCCTTGCCACCAGGAATGCTGCAGGTACACCCACTCCCCACTGCAGCAGAAGTTCTCTGGTATGTCTTCCTGGCTTCTAGGAAATCAAGGGGAGAAGCAAGGAAGAGCAGGAGAAAAGACTCATCCTCACATCCCTCCATTTCCTGTTTTGCTGAAAGCCAACATCCCAGCCCAGAGATGCTTACGCCACTGTCCAGCCCATGGTTACTCTCTAGTGGTTCCTGTCTAGGGCTGTCATATTGAAAACTAGAGACCTGTATCTTTAATGCCTATGAAGAAGAGGGGAAATTTCAGCAGGTATTGCTTGTCACACAGCAACTGGGACCACTCCCCCAAAAAAGTACCCAAATGGCCAAAACCAAAAATTATTGGGACAATTTTGTCCGAGCCATTTTTGTCTGCAAAACAACGACATGGAAAGTGGCTGAAACATCAAGACAATTGCCATGTTTCAGCTAAAAATATCGTACAGTGACAAGGTACAAATCTCTCTTACTTTTAAACATGAGAAACAGTAGCAAAATGTTTTGTTCCATTGGTTCTCAAGTAATATTAGGCTCGATTGATTTCTCACATATCTAGACACTACTCCCTATACTCAATGTCTCATCAGTTGATCACTGATCATTTGATTATTTCTAGAGGGATGTATGAGTTTTCTCTAATGAAAAGCACAGCTTTTGAGAGGAGTAGTTCTTCATTTATTCACTTATGCAACTCATCACTTGATCTTGCAGTCTCGTGCATCTGTTGATTCCCTTTTGGTATTTTGAATACTATGGCCATAGCTGTAACAGATATATTACATTATTCTTGTGTCTATTTCTTCATGTCATTGCATACATCTGAGTACTTTTTTTCATTTGATGTTAACTATGCTGCAAAATTTTTCCTAACCCTTAGAATTCTAAGAGGATGTCAGAGATGTATGCACAATCTGTTTATTCTTTAAGGATCTGTTAGTAGAAAATAAAAAATTACACTGTTCTAAATAATCTTTTTTTTTTCTTTTTTAAGAATTCACAATGGAAGGTAAGAACATGTAAATAAACATGATATGAATTAGTTAAACTGAAGAACAATTTATAATCATCAGTATTGAGCAGTGACACCTTTCTTATACTTCATTAAAAAAGAAATTCAGGGCAATGTATAAATTCTAACTGTGGAGAAAAACTTTCTCTGCATTTAAAGATTTCATTTATCAAGAGTTCAGTCCAGATTCTTCTGATATCCTTTCCCCCCACCAGTAGGGAGATAATTTCATTCTATAGGAGATCACCCAATTATAATATGCATTCCTGACCTGTAGCTGAAGTGGTATCATTTAGACAGTGGTTTCTGTAGTTAGTTGTCCAGATGATTGTTAGACTTCAACTTCAACTCCTGACCCAAGCCAGCATGGAGACATTGGGTACTGTAGTCCAAAACTACAGTACTACAGTACTACAAAGCCAAGTTTGGGAACCACAGATCTAGAAAAACACTGATTTGGCTGATTACATAAACTGACCCTTAATTTAACTGATCCAGGGTGATCATTTAAGATTCTTGTTTCAATTACTTAGAAGTTCAAATGTGTATTTGTTCTTTCAACATTCCTCAGCTTATTTGTTAACCACAGGAGGCAGGTGTTTAATCTATCAAAATTTGTAAGACACCAAAAGCAATGCAACCTTTGACCTGAGGGTCAATGAAATGGCAACCATGTTGAACAAGTTTTACCAAGTCACCCAGCCTGTTTCACACATTGGCCTGAAACCTTCTGGAGTATACAAGTAGAGAATGATCTTTGACATCCAGACACCTGGATGCCACATACTTTGGTATGAAATAACTGACAAGCTTCAAGATTTAGAACTGTCCATTGTATGCCCCTTATTCAGGTGCAGGGACAAGACAACGGAAGAAAACATTTCTTAAATGCTGGTGTTTCTGCCTGCTGAACATGTGTTATAGCTGTATGAGAGAAAACTCTGGAACTATCTATTAGAGTTACAAAGATAAACAATCAAGCTCTGTTTTCCTCAAGTGACAGGCTGGCAGGTGGCAAACAAACCAGAGTTGTTCCTTTACAATTTATGTAAAGATTTTTTTTTTAAAAGAAGTTCTGTGTAATTTGACAAATTCTACATAACCTTCTTTCTAGTTTTCATAGCAGAATACCACTGACACAAATTTGTATACTTAAAATCTTTATGTCATACATCTACTTTGATCTAAGTAGCTTTCAATTAAGGAAATAGCCATTATCACTGGAAGAAGGAGTCGAAACCTTTTGAATTAAAAACTGCTAAAATAATGACAATTCACAAACCAAATAGTTAAACTATTTGTCTTTGAAGACTTGGATGAAGATTGCTTGCAACGTCCAGTAAGTGTATGAGAAAACCTATTGCCTTCTAGGTTTGTTCAACTGTAACTCTCATCCTTCAGCACTGGCTATACTGGCTACAGTTGATGGAAGTTCCAGTCCAGAAATATAGTTGAACAAAAGCATATCATCCACTTCAGTGTAAAACAAACACAAGACTACTAGCAGGTCAAACCAACCTCTTTCGCTTGTACCACTAGTGTTACATTGGAGACAACACAGTGTATTGCACAGACTAAAAACATTGTTAATTAGAACTGAGATCCAGTGGCAGAGTAATATGGCACTCTCATCAGAAGCACAAACAGAATTAATAAAGGGATTTGTAGAAGTGGTTTTACATCCTAGCCCTTTGCAATACATTTCTGTATATGGTAAGCTGGCAGAAGTTTTATACATACAAAGACAGAGAGAAAGAAAGAAAAGCCATCACAAGAAATCACTCATTCCAGTAGGGTGATAACAAATATGTTCTTACCGGATTTTTGCTTTCTTTTTTTTTTTCTTTTTTTGAATTTAAATTTTACAGATGGGAAAATGTACCTCAATAATTTGTAATACATCCTGTCACTATTTCAAAAGTCTTATTTGCACACCCTGTGCTCTAAATACTACATGTAGGGTATTGTAAAAATCCTTTCTTGTTTTCTTAGAACTGAATTCAAACATCAACAAGGAGAAATTTCCTCTGATCTGGAAGTGGTCAATATCAGCACTTCAGTTGCAGACAACACCTTGAGAACTCAGAAGGAAATATTCAGGGTCCTCCTCATTTTAACATAACTCCAAAAGTCCCTCTGAAGAGAGAGATTACATCAGATTCAACAGGTGTCAAAATCAGCAGTAACAGTCTTAAGCACATGGCCAGAACTTAATGACTTGATCAGAAACAATGGCCAGTATAGTAGATAAAGGTGTTATTTTATTAAAAGGAAAGAAAATTCATTGGTATAATGTTTCTGGGTGTTACAAGTAATTCTAAACTCTAGAAACAAAAGGAATTGCTTCCAAGAGAACCACCTCAGAGTGACAGAAAGTGTGAACCTGATGGACAAAGTACGAACCTGCTAGACAAAGAAGTTATGAAAACAGTAAAATAAAAATTAAAAAAAATCTGACTAGATATTATAAGATATTCTTACTCTGTTTATTTCAGCTTTAGTCTTGCCAGATCACTCAATTTTTCCTTGTTTGGTTCACCTGTATGATCTTAGACCTATGGAAAGATTTTGGAAAGCTAATTATGATGTACAGACAAACAATGTTGATCTTCCTCTTACTGTGTTATAAGTATATATGATAGTTACTTTGGATGTCATGTACTGCCAAGTAGCTAGTGTTCTTAAAGTTAGAAGTAATCCCAGCCTCCCCCAGGACAGAGCAACAGCTGAAGAATCTGCTAGATTGGATTACAAAACCAAGCCATCAGAATATGTTTCATGAATTGTGTCACTTTTTTCTTAGTTTGTATGAAAAATAGCATATCAACTGTTTTGTCCTCATATTTTGTCTTTATTTACTGATTTTATTGCTTTATTGATTTCCTGGGCTATCTCCCAGCTATGTTGCAGCCTAAAACAGCTTCTATGCAACGTTGTTTAAGAAGACAAGTTGCTATTTTCCACAAACATACTCCAAATTATGTAGACAACAGCAGAGGAGGGGGATCAAAATGGTAAAGAAAACAAATCTAATGAGGACTGGGTTAGAGAACTAAGTATCCTTTGAGAAGAGATACATGCTAGCTGTCATATCAGAGAGGTGATATGATAGTCATCTTGAAAAATCCGAGGAGATTTCAGGTGAAAGAAGGAGCAGGCTTGTTTGAAGCTATTCTAGACAGAGGTGGGCAAAATATGCACTTCCCAAGCCTGTTTTTTTAAAAAAACAAAATAAAACAAAAAACTCCAAACTACCTTGCACTATTATTTTTCTGACAAAAAAAAAAGTGGTAAATCACCTATCCTAGTGGTACTTTAAAGAGATCCTTGAACTGCCTTTAAAAAAAAAATCCATTTTTCAAAATAAGAAGTAAATTTCTGGCCACCAGGAAAGGTAATTTCCCTATTACTTTTTTTTTTTTCTATTTCGGGCAGTCCATATGTCCCCCAGTCCATGTGTCCTCATCTCCCGGTGAAGTTGCCCACCCGTACTCTAGAGCATGAGTAGGTAGCAGCAGCAGAGGGGTGGGGGTGGGTGCCAGTTTCTTCCTTGTGCCTACCAAGATGGCCATGCTGGTACATTTTGGTGAACTTGAAATGATATAATGTCACATCTAGCCACCATTTAGTGGGTTTTGGGTTGGTTTTTAAGTGAAAACTTGCCTGAACACCCCCCCAAAAATGGGTGTGTCTAAGGACTTTGGGGGGCTTCAAGGCCTGCACTTAGTGGTGCCAAAGGCTAAAAGAATGGACTCAAATTGCAAGAAGAGATAATCTAACTAAATATTGGGGGAACTTCTAGATTATTAGAGTTGTTGCACAGTGGAATAGAACACCTCAGAGCATGGTAGACTCATGTTCATTGGAGTCTTTTAAATAGAGTTGGGATGGTTATACGTTAGGAGTTGGTTGCATATTCCTGCTTTAGCAAGTGCTAAATGACCCTTTTGTTCCTAGGTCTCATAATTCCATAAAACTCAGAATATGTACTAAACAAGAGCTAGAGAGATGACTCTCTCCTAAGTGGCACAAAATAAAAGGGAAGGGCTTCAGATACAAGAAACCAGAACAGGCACACAGAGAGAGGCAGGGGAAGCACACAAATGAAAGAAATTTCCCTAACAGTGCAACCAGACTGATTGTTCCAAATTTTGTTTCTGTTCTTTCTGATTTTATACTGGGTTAAATGAATCAACTGGAGAAGCTGGTGTAAAATGTCTCTGATCATACCAGGAACTAAAAGAAAATATTCTGGGATAAGCAAAATGTATATGGATCTTCAAAATAAAATCAGAAAAAAGAGGAGCAAAAGCTGGGACTTTCTGATCTTTAAAATCAGTCTGAATGCACCTTAAATTGACTATAAATAAAACAAAGTCATACATTCAGAAAGTAGGAAAATATATAACAGGTAAGATCAAATTATGATCACCAAAAAAAATCAATAACCAGAGGTAGAAATATGCACCCAAACCCTCATCGTGTAAAAGGTTACAAGATACATAAAAGGGGTGAAATCTTAACCTTTGAAAACCTCAAGTGTGAAAGAGGCCTCAGAAAATTTCAAAAGAGGAGATCAGGAGCACGGTGCATTCACTTAACACAGCTGCCAGTTCATAACACCCTGTCCTACTATCCTCATGACTTATCACTATCTTTCCCCCCACTTCCTCACCCAGTCTTACTTCTAAGGTTTCCACTTTCCAGACAACAATGGTCCTTTTCCAGTCTCTGAATAAGAAAGCAATCACAGGACCCTAAACTGGGACAAGTAGAGAGGAAAAAATAAAAATGCATCACATACAGAAAAATGTCCAACATCTCAATTTCAGTTGCTTACCAGAAATCAGTGTGGACACTGACATATTTTTAATCACACAATTTTAGGTCTTTTCAAAAGAATGTTTATGTACACAGAAATGTGAGGTGTATCAATTGTAAACTACCTGTCCAAACACTGAGTAGAAAAAATGGATGTTGAAATTTAGATGATCAGAGGAACAGAGGTTGGAAATGTTGTTTTTGAACTACAGCTTCTCAATGTTCCACCTATTATGGCAACATGCTGGTTGACAGATTGAGGAAGCTGTCCCTTCAAGTAAACACATAAGTAAGTTTTCCAATCACTGAGCAGGAGCCATGTGAAAAGTATAATAAATAGAATACTGTGACTCCAGTTGCATGCTCATCTCCTAATTCAGAGATGCTGGTTCATACAGTTGACATCTTTGACCAATATTGGCTATGTTCACACAAAGCACCACATCAATTCCTGCTTTGCCAGTTTTAGTTTTGTCCATTCTGGGTTTCCATAGGGCAGAGAAAGATAGATGCAGGCTTGCAGGATCTAGGTGTGTGTACATCAGAACTCCACAATGGCTGGTACAAAAAATGCACATTGAAAATTAAAGGATGTTGAGCCCAGGAATTTGTTTTGCATATAAGAACTGAACAAAGTTCAGAGCAATTCCAAAAACGTTGCTATCACAACATTTCCGAGTAAGGCTGCAATTCTCATTTGGCTAGCTATTGTTAGTCAGAAATGCTTTACAGGATACTTCAAATCTCCTGGAGATTCTACCCATTAAAGTAATCAAAGAACCATCACTAAAAAAGAAGGCAGACACCACCAAAAAATAGGACATGGCAGGAAACAATTTGCATAAAAGAGCATATGCTACTAAATATGTATAGATGAAAAAACAGAAAATATTTTTATCATTTAGATAGAATTGCAATGCATTTCAACTGAATAAGAAAGACTCTAAGAAGGTGAGACCTTTAAAGCAAAGTTTGTTTTCTGGCAGCCCTTCAAAAGGAAGGCTGACCTCTGTAATTGTGTGGCCACCCTGCTGCCAGAGGATTCCAATCTATTTTCAACTAAAGATGGGGGGGAAATAATAAAAAATTTGGAAGCAAAAGAATGAAAAAGAGTTCTGGGAAACCTAGTGAGGTGAATCATCATAAAGCCCATTTCTCCTCCTCCCAAATAGACTTGGATGACTTACTCCTGCCCTAGCTCAGACCCTTCTTTTCCCTGCCTACCCTAACATGGCCATTTTAGGAGAAGGGTAGGGAAATAGCTGAGGATTAACACTGGTTATATTCCAATAGCTAACACAAAATAATGATATCAATCTCCAGGACAGTTGGAGGCCACAAGAAGGTTCCAGAGGAACTCTGAATTATTGTGTGTCAGCTATAAGAATGTATCCAGTGTTGATGCTCACCTACCCTGTCCTTTCCTTGGATTCTTCACAGCCATGTCAGGAGGGTGAAGGGCAGACAAGGAATGTCCAGCTGTGTTTTGATAACCAGACCCATCTGCAGTTGTTATGTGTTTTTGTTATTTGCCAGTTAATTTCTGTCAGTCAAGAGCATCCTGATAACCAGATGATCTTCAGCCACCTACCATCAGCTGCCCTCCTCCCCTGACTGATACAAGTTGGAAAGCAGCAATGCAGTTGAAGATCATTGCCAGCTATGTTCTGATAGCCAGTGCACAGCAATGTAGGCATGACACTGATGCAGTGACTCTTGGAACAAAGCCAGCAGTGGCCCTTCGTTCCCCCCAACACACCCTCTACTAGGTCACTGCACGCCGTGTCCTGGGAAGGGCAGGAAACAGATGAGTCTGGGAGGAGACTTTCTCCCCCAATAAGTGTTGGAAATGCAATAATGCTCAGTATTTAAAGAATCAAACATCATAGAGAGAGTAGCAGTTAAAGAGCGTTTCGGTGAGCTAAAATCTCCTCTTGTGTTATCCAGTTATCGTAACCTCTTATTTTTTGGTATCACTCCATCTTTTCTCTCTTCTGCCTTTTTACTTTTTTACCATTCCAGAAGTAAAGCTAATTTAGGCCATTTCTGCACTAGACTGTTATAGTGCTCTTATTCCACTTTCAAAGGCTCCTCCCTAAACTGAAAACCTCAGGATTCCATAGGATGTTGAAAGTGGAATAATAGCACTACAACGATAACAGTCTAGTGCAGACATGGCCTTAGTCCTCTTCCTATTCCAGCTTCACTTAGCCTAGCACTCTCAGAGAGCATTTCTATCTATAATGGAGCTCCTATAATAAAAGTTTAATTTATTTCCTATAGACATTAGTGTAAATTCTCCTTAATCATAGTAGCTAGCTGCTGCATGCACAGACTCCCTGTTGTAGAAATGTATTTGAAGACTGCATAGTGTTTAAAAGCATTCCCACAGCAGAGAGAAAGCTGATGAAATTATTTGTTATCACATATCAGGTTAAATCCAAAAGTTAAATCCTTTGTCTGGAGATTGGAGTCTCTGTTATTTAAGACCATGATGCTCGGTGTCAAGATCCAATATTTACTCTATGATGTTATTCCCATTCATTGCTAAGGAACTTACTTCCAGGTTTTACTCATACGAAGATTTGAGTGGTTATAAAAGTATTAATTTTGGTTTCATATAAAGTGCCATCTAGTGGCTACTTCAGTGATTTGTACTTTTAAGACACCATTGACTTCCACATCAAAACTTACAGATTGGCTCCATTAAAAGACACATTCAAGGAAACATCTGATGGTGCCAAAAATGTCTTAGTATATTCTTGAAGTGTCAAAAAATCTTAGTATATTCTGAAACAGGAGTACACAATGTAAAACTACCAGTATGTTTCCTAAGAAGTATGGTCATGTGCTGTACCACCTTGCATTTGAAGGTGCCTCTATCAGTCCAGTTCAAGTCTCTCTCAATCTCTCTCTCTTTTCTGTCTCTCTCTCTCACACACACACACATATATATATATATATATGGAAGAGGGAGGATAAAGAGTTCTTGAAGTTACCCATCATCTGTGAGACTTGGACAGCAAATTCAACAGGAACACAGTTCAGCTGGGGCCCTTTCATACTAGAGAATAATAAAGCTATGATTCCACTTTAACTGCCATCATTCCATTCGATAGAATCCTGGAATCTGTCCTGGTATTTAAAAATTCTTAGCAGAAAGTTCTAGTGCAGAGCTTTCCAAACTTTTCATGTTGGTGACACACTTTTTAGACATGCATCATTTTGTGACACAGTAAGTCAGTTTTACTAGCAAATCAGAGGTTAAACTTAACCCCTTTTAAGAGATGCAGACATAAATTGTTTTTTATTAAATATTTATTTTTATTCTAAGGAAAAAGTAACAATACATAAGAGAATCAAACAAAAACACCATGTGAATAACATAAATATGAAAAAGAGAAACATTACAACACAAATAGTTTACATTACTATTTCTCTCCAGATCCTTTATCATCATATACTTATTCAACATATTGTATATCATATTGGTTATATATTTTTATTTCATATGTTTAAATCTCATTCTTTTATATTCATTATTGCTATAATAATTTCATTCTTAAATCTATTCTTTTCAACTGTATTTAACTTATTGCTAATACTATATATGATCCAGTTATTAACCATAAACTCTAACCCTAAATGTGAGCCCATTCCCAGAGCCAATTATATTTCAGCTTACTCTGCTTTCCAAAATTCTAATTCTTCTGGTGGAGGTGTGACACTTCCCTCTTTTGTTAAAGCCTTTTCCACAAACATTTTCCATATTGCTTCAAAGTCATTCCTTTTCATTATCCCCTTTTTAACCTTAATTCAACATGTTAACTTATCATTGATCGCAATTTTCCACACTTCTTTATACCAATCCTTTATTTGAAAGTCTTCTTGAGTTTTCCATTTTCTCGATATAATTAGCCTTGCTGCAGTTAATAAACTTGTAATTAAATCCTTCATTGTCTGGGTACAATTAATCTTATCAAATACAGATAATTACGCTATACTCAAACATATTTGTAAATCAATTCCTGTTATCTTTTTTATCTCTTTAAATACCATTTGCCAAAATTTCTGTACCCTTTCACAATTCCACCACATGTGGATATATGTGCCAATCTCTTGGCAACCCCTCCAACACAACCTTGAATGATTCTTCTCTATGTGGTTTAACCTTACTGGTGTTAAGTACTATCTCCAAACCAATTTATAATAATTCTCTTTTATCCTTACGGATAAATTTTTTAAATGACGCTGATTCCAAATTTTCCCCCAGTCTTAAATATCTATTTTCTGTCCTAATTCTTCCTCCCATATTTTTCTAAGATATTCATCTTCATCTTCATCTTTTGACAATATTTTATATATTCCTCTTCTGGTACCCTTCAATATTTCACTTTTTTCCATATCATCTCTTTGCTTAATCATTTGTTCAAATCTAGTGTATTCTCTAAAATCTTTGTTATTGCTTTTCCAATTCCTTGTCCACTGCTCCAATTCCAATTCCTTTGTCTTTCTGTTATACTCACTGAACAGCTTACTGTGAATTTTTGTCTTATTCATTTATACTACTTAAATTCCTGCTTACTTCCAAGGACCTTAAGGGAACATACGTGGTTCATGCTATACTCACGATGACTCTATGAGAAAGTCTAGTCTGAATGATAGTAACTCAGAAATGGATAAAAAATTTGCAAAAAGCTTTATGAGACACATAACGTTTCTGCAGGTTCATTGCAAATAGCTTTTCCTTGAAGAAGACCACACAAATATTTCACAGTCCAAACTCATTGGGCTGTTTCTTTGAATAAAACATTTTTTAAAATAGCCTGAGAACTTGGCCATTTCCATACTACCCTGTTATAGTGCTATTATTCTGCTTTCAACATCCTGTGGGATTTTGGGGTTTGTAGTTTACTGAGGCCTAAAAGCTCTCTGGCTGAGAACTCTAAATGCCTCTCCCTAAACTGCAAACCCAACATTCCATGGGATGTTGAAAGTGGAATGAGGAGGAACCTCAAGACTCAATACAGGCTTTGATGGACATTTTACAAAAATATGGACAAATAGCAGGATACAGGATAAATAGAGAAAAGACAATGATGATGACATTAAACATAACAAAAAAAAAGAACAAGCTGACCTTGAGAGAAGATCTGGATACCAATTAACCAAGAAGGTAAAATATTTAGGCATCATAATAACAAATAAAAATAAAGAATTATTTGAAACTAATTATTTGAAGATATGCAAGGAGATTAAAAATGAAATGGAAAAATTGTCAAAATTAAATTTATCTCTCCTGGGAAGGATAAATGCCTTCAAAATGTCCTTATTACCAAAATTTACATTTCTTTTTCAGAGTGTACCAATAATAGGAAGAGAGAATATCTTTAAAGAATGGGAAAAAGAACTACGGAAATTTATCTGGCTAGGGAAAAAACCAAGAATAAGATTTAAAATATTACAAGATGCAAAAGAGAGAGGAGGATTTGACATGCCATCATTAAAAACCTATTATCAAGCATGTTGTTTAGATTTGATCAAGGACTGGATACAAGTAGAAAATACAACAATCAAAGAATTGGAAGGAATAAATAATAGGTTCGGATGGCACAGATACTTATGCTATGACAAAATAACAGTGAATAAAGAGTTTAATAATCACTGCATTAGGAAGACATTACTGAAAGTTTGGTTACAAATAAAGCATAAATTTTATAGAAGGCTTCTGATGTGGACTTCACCCCAAGAAGCATATAAAATTGCCCTAACAAAACAAGGAAATCTATTAACTTATCAAGAGTTGCTGATATGGGAAGGAGATAAGCCAAGAATGCATACTGAAGAAGAATTAAAAGCTTTAGGATATGAATTTAACTGGTTCCCATGGAGAGAACTCAAAGAGAGATTCAAAATGGACCAAAAATTATATGGATTTGAAAGAAAAGAAAATGAATTAGATCTATTGATGAGGGGGGACCAGAAGAAGAGAATTTCCAAATGTTATAAACTATTGTTGCAAAGAGAAATGGAATCTGAGGTTGTTAAAGATAACATGGTCAGATGGGCACAAAATATTGGTCATTCAATTGAACTGGGCACATGGGTGAGGGCTTGGAAAACAGACATAAAATTTACACCAAGTTTAAATTTGAGAGAAAATTTTTATAAAATGCTATATAGATGGTATATGACAACAGAAAGACTGTAAAAAATAACTAAAAATGGAAATACAAGATGCTGGATATGTGAGGAAAAGGTAGAGTCGTTTTTTCGTATGTAGTGGACCTGTAAGATAGCAAGGAAATTTTGGAAGGAAATACATGATGAAATTCAAAGAATTTATAATTTAAATTTTGAAATGAAGCCAGAATTTTATCTGTTAAATATATTAGGGCAACAAAGAAAAATAAGGCATCACCAGAAGACATTGTCATATCTGATAACTGCTGCAAGACTGATATATGCACAACATTGGAAAGAAAAGAAATATGTTGATATAGAAGAATGGAAATTTAAAGTCCTGGATATGGTTGAGATAGAAAAGTTAACATTCTCTTTGAAAAATAAACCTATCCAGAACTTTGAAAGGGAATGGAGAGAAGTTTTAAACTGGATAAAGATATAGAATAAGAAAGAAAAAGGAATAAAGTAAGATTGTATGTAATGTAATGTAACAATGCAACAAGGTAATACAACAAAGCAACAACATAATAATATAAGATGCAATAATGCAAGATCATCCTTCCCTTTGACTTTTTAGTAACAATGTATGAATGGCATGAAATAAGCAGATTCAACTGGATAACAGGCTTGGAAGTGGGGAGGTTTTTTTTTTTTTTTTTTTAAGTATAAATTTTAATAAAAAATATCTTTAAAAAAAAGAAAAGAAAGTGGAATAAGAGCACTATAACAATGTAGGGCAAAAATGACCCCTGTCTCTATATTATTATTATTATTATTATTATTATTATTATTATTATTATTATTATTATTATTATTATTATTATTATTTTTCATCATCATCATCATCATCATCATCATCCCGCCTCTCCCAATGGATCGAACCGGCATTACAGCAGTATATCAAACACATTAAAAACATTAAAATATAACCCATCCTCCCCACCCACCAACCCTTCTAACCCCCTAAAACACATTAACTATTAAAAATAATATCAACTAGGACAGTTAAAGTCTTGCCATTAGGACTAGCCCAGGAAAATGGCTGAGTGGGGATTTGAACCCAGATCCCCCTGACTGTGCTTTAGTAGTCTAGCCACACTTTCTTAGTTGCTTCGAGGAATTCCAATAATAGTTGCAAGAAGCACAAACCCACTGTTACTTTATATCCCTTTACCTGCATTTCTCTATAAAGGCTAGGTAAATATACGCAATGTGACATTGTTCTGCCATTAGTGGCAGGCAGCCAATGACCAGGAAATACACAACTCAAAGATATTACATAATAGACATTATGCTCACTTTGACATTATGGGGAAGGAAAAGGTGGGAGAGACAGATATCAGTAACAACTCTGGGTTTTTTTCATAATGTCTAGTTAAGCCAACAAAAAGTCCAACTCTGACTGACAAGCATGTTTGCCTGTAAGCCATAGCTACCAAACACTGTGGCATGTATTATTTTTTCTGCCTCTAAGTTCAAACACTGTGAAATGTATTTAAAATATGAAATATGAATTGATTTGTTATTATTCAAGGTTTTATTTTTAGTTTCTTGTGGGCTGCTAACACAGAGATGCCCTCAAAAGAGATGCCCTCATCATTTTGAAGTTCTACATATCCTCCTTCCCATGTAGTTAAATGCAGCAGTCTTGCACAAAGTTATTTGAGAATCAATGTCATTGGGCTGAGTGGGACTTAGTTCTCCCATCACAGTGGTAGCTTGTGGCTGCCATATGAGTGGTACAGTTAATCCACTCTGGGCTTCAGCCTAAACTTTAAATAAACTATCCTATTACCAAATTAGTCTGAGCACCTTGCATAGCTCTTTTGAACTTCAGATTAAAACTCAGAGTGGATTCACCACTGTGTTGCCTTAGAAAACACCTGGTACCATCAAACCACATGCATTCATTTCTGTGGGAGTTTCACCTTCCGTGCAAATTGTAGATACAGGGAGCTCCTGCACTTAGCTTTGAGTGAGAAAAAGATACTGACAGAAGTGTGCTAAGTAATTGGAAGGTACCTTTTATCATCTCTGGTGGACCTGTAAAGCAGCAAAAAGATATTGGAATGAGGTTAATAAAGTAATGGAAGAAATATTTGAAACTAAAATACCAGTTCTTCCAGAGATGTATTTACTCAACATAATACCGAATATACAGCAGTTAAATGTTAAAAACAGATGGAAAATAGTTATATATTTGATAACTGCTGCCAGGATAGTATATGCAAATTATTGGAAAAATCAGAATGTCCCCGACGTGGATGAATGGCTTGTTCGCCTTCATGAGATGATGAATTGTGATTATTTGTCTAAGTTGCTGAAGGAAGAAAAAAAACCCATATATGAGACAGAGTGGAAACCAATTCTAAACTATCTCAAAAAGAGATATCCAGAGGCAGTAGTCATTTAATAGTGTGAACTTCGCCGCTGTGCAATATATTGAGAAAAAAGATTGATCCCAAATTAAGAAGGGGGGGAGTATTAGATTTATGAATGATCCAGCGTAAGAGCGGAAATAGATCTGAAGATGAAATGTCTAAAAGCAACAAGCATAGTAACAAAAATAAGGCTGATGAGTTTATGGTAATAAAATGTACATTCTTTGATAAGATATAGAAGTAACAAATAAAGAGTAATTTTCTTACTTTCAGAATAAACTGCCAAAGATAAGTAGGAAGTCTTGTAAATATGACAAGTAGATCTTAGGATAAATGTGAGAATATATATATGTTGAATTTGAAAAACTTGAATATCTATGTTGAAGTAGAAGAATATGTATGATTTTTCTTGAGGAATTTGGTAAGTGATGTAATAATCTACATAGATATAGTACTGTATGATCGGTTATTGTTGTTTTAGAATATTTTATTTAATAAAAAAAAAAAGGGTGCTAAGTAATAAAGATGACATGTAGTTTGGTCCAGATAATACACAAGAGAATGTCTATGATCATTGTACTGAAACGATAAGTACTGTGGAACAGGAATTTAAATCTTGGCTTGTTTTGTTCCTGCATACAAAAACAAATAATTCTATGAGTTTTCTCCATCCAGTAGAGAGATGACAATATTTTTTTTTAATGATTTTTCCCACTTTAGGTCTTTGTGGGAGAAAAATGATTTATAAAAAAGAACCTCCACTCGCTTTATGTAAAATGTTCTGTTTGTGCAACAGCAAACTGTGTATTGCAAGGGAGTAAATACTCAAGCAACCAACAACTGGCCATCTGTGTTTGTTTATTTAACTTTTGAGCCACAATGGAAATACTTTACACCTTCACAATGTCAATTACCTTGTGTACATCAAGTGGTTACAACTCCAGTTTAAACCTCTTTCAATTCCAGGTTGTAACACAATAAAATGTGGAAAGTCAGAGAGGGAGGAGGGGAATACTTCTGCAAGGTGTTGTATTATGTAATTATGTAGCTTGCAGTATTCAGATTTGCTTTACAGAGACCCTTCTCAGAAATGCAGGGCTCAAAGAAGAGAGGTTTTGCAAGCATTCACCACTGTAATCAGGGCCTAAATCTCTCCACCTTCAGAAACAGAATGTAGTTGGGGGTGGAGAATCCATTGATACCAACAAAGTCTTTCATGTCAGGGTTCTAATCATACCAACAGGATAAGTTTCAATGTACAAATGATTAATATACCAGAGAAGGGAAGCTCCCCAGTGCACCATATTTTAACTATTCTGATCCCAGTGAGATGAAGGAAAGATCTACTTTGTCTTCTTTACATGTTGTGCAGGTATAATATTTATGGGGTAATATTCTCCTGACCCTGTCATCGTAATTTTTAAGCACTTTGTAGATTCTGCCTTGGATCCTTCTGGTTTTAAGCCTATTTCTAGCTCCTTAACAGGAAACTGTCTCTCCCAGAACCTGCTCCAGAGAGTGGGATTGCCGAAGAACTCTTCTGCTAACACTGAGCTGCCTGCTTACCTGCTGTAAAAGTGAGGCAAGTCAAATGATTTCCAGGGCTGCTGGTTTGTAATAAAACACCATATCATATACAGTCCTGCCTCATCAAACAGCTATAGTGTTTTTAACATCATATTACTTTATTGCACTAAATAGGGAAGGGCTAACAATTCCAGGTCCATTCATAAACATATCCGGTGAGGCTCGTCTGTTTCATCTGTTTCTTTTCACTATTACATCTGAGGGCTCTTTTCACTTATAAAAACACCTGACTGTTCTTACAGTTGTGATCTCTCACTTCCATTAATTTCAGCTGCTCTTTGATCAGAATTGCAGCTGGCGCTTAGCACGCCAAGACTATAACATCTTGCAGCCTATATTCAAATAGTGATCAGACCACATCTCAGTACTGTTGGGAGGTTTCATATAGAAGACTAGGATGTTGGGGGGTGCAGTTTGGCAACATTACAAAATGCAACACTTCATTTTGGCAAAAGCCAAGAAAATTGTCAGGGTTTGTTTTGGATGATTAAAAAGAAAAAGACTGTAAGAGAATGAAGAAACTGTAGCTCAGGAGTGAAATGTCTAATGGCTGTCTAATGTGGGAAAAAGTTTTGCAAAGCCTACTAGATAGCAATACCAGCTTACCAGAAGCTTACATTGTGGCCTGCTCTTGATCCTTGGAGAGGAAATTGCCATGCAGGAATCAGCAGGGGAAGTTTTTCTCAGCTGGGAGATAAACAGGATTACTAGTTAATGTCCACAGATGAAGCTATTAGTGAAAAACACAGTCACAGAGAGTAGATGGCAATGTGACCACTCTTTTGCCCATTGAAACCTGTCAACCATCTATGCATACAGAAATTTTGTTTATTTTATATTTTTTTAAAAGAAAAATGGAAAATTTCAAGTTGATCAAGACAAAATTATTTGGTTTTAATCATTCAGTGCCCTGGATATGTCCCTCTGTAGCCTTGTAAAAAAAAATCAGAACAGAGTATCACAAGTACAAGTGCCCAAGATAAATATAAAAATGCTGGTGGCCCTTGTTGTAGTACTGGAGATACAGCAGTTGGTCTTAGATGCCAGGTACTGAGGGTAGGTCTGCTAGAAAGAGTATCTGTAACAGGGATGTGTCCCGCATAGCACATAAGTACACACGCTTTGATTGGGCAAACATTTCAGGAGGTAATGATGGACATTTAATTTCTTAATATATAGTAATGTAAAGAGAGAGAAATTTATAACAAGCTCTTATTATATGATACTTCATATACAATTTGTCACACATCTACACTTAACATACTGGATCCTGTTCTATTTTGGAAGCTGGGAAGGTTGGACTCAATCAATTCCTGGATGGGAAAGCTCTAAGGGCATTTCTGCACTAGACTGTTATAATGCTATTATTCCACTTTCAGCATCCTATGGAATCCTGAGGTCCCTCCTGTTACCTTGTTTACTGGGAGGGACACCTATATGCGCTCTCAATTAACTAAGTTTGGGAGAATTAGCTACAGCACAAGCTAGTAACGTGAGAGGCAGGGCAACACAGCGGAATCTTTTACCCAATGTCAATGGGGTCAGGCCAAGTCAAAAAGCACACCAGGTTATAAGAATAATGAAGATCTTTATTAAATACAGACAAACAGTGTATGCAACACACGCACTCAGATAACTATAGAAAATAAAGGTTGAAGAGGTATAGGGGGATTTTTGAGAGGGATTGTTGAATTGGGTGATACGACACCTGTCCTGAAGCCCGGATAGATCACTGCGAAGGTCCGAAGTTGCGCAGTCTCAGCCAATATGACTGAGGGGAAGGCTCGCCAAGCAGAGTGGCGGCAAGACGGGATGGAACTCAGGAGTGATCCAAGGAAGGTCTCAGAATCAGGGGTTTTTATAGGGAGGAATGTGACTACAGGCTATTCTGTACTTGAGAAAAACAATGAGTTTCAGGCGTGAGACAAAGCTTTGGAAAGGTCAAAATTTAGCATGATTGAGTTAGGTCCGAATTGACAAAGAGGTAGCCAGTATGCAAATACTCAGTGCTTGACATTTGAGTATTCAGCTTGCCAAGTTGCCTGCTCGGGGCAGGGAGTTCTTTGTAAGCAGCGTGCATACGTAATGAGGGTGTTTGCAGAGAGGTCTGATCTGGCTGTTTCTGGCCTGCCTGTATTGTGTTGGGATATTGCAGCATTTAGTGGCCGAGTCTAGTTCTGTGCTTGTCCGGGGGCCTGACAAACACGTGGAGAGAGGTGGTGGAAGAAAGCCAAATTATTGATATCAAATTGATATCTATCTCACCTTAAGTGTTGCCTAGCCATGGCAGTAATATTCCCTAAACTGCAAACCCCAGGATTCCATAGGATATTGAAAGTGGAATAATAGCACTGTAACGGTCAGTGTGGATATGGCTTAAGAGGTCCTTTCACACCACACTATTTTAATACTATGATTCCTCTTTATTTGCCATGCCTCCATCTGATGGAATCCTGCTTTGGTGAGTGACTCAGGCAGCAGTTCTCAGTTTTCTGTCTTCCAATGTTCCAGAAACAGGGATTCTGGGAGCTGAAGTTCAGATCATCTGGAAGATCAAAAGTTTATTTCAAATCTACTTTAAATACAATAAATAAATAAATGTTGAAAACCACTGCTCTACTGGCTGAGAATTCTAAATACTTCATGAAACTCCAAATCCAAAGATTCTATAGGATGGAGCCATGGTGGTAAAAATGATAACAAAGTACAGGCAGTCCCCTATATCCATGAGGGATATGTTCCCAGGCATAACCTGGATGACAAAAACATGGATAATGAAATGCTATTTTTTTTCAATGAAATGAAATATATAGATATCAAGATAAGTGTGCAGCTTGGAGAAGAAGTCCTTGTTACCAGGCCATACACCCCCACACCTTGATATGGTTTAATTGGCAAAATATGATTTAATTGGCAAGATATATTAATTGACTTCAATATAAAATGTACCATGAAGTGACTGAATGGACATGCTGGGCAAGAAGAAGAAGCTGGCCAAACACCATTACAGAGCTATCATGACGTCAATTAGTCCTTTATCACCTAATGCTAAGATCATTAACTGATTCTAGACCTTATTGTCCACTCTGCAAACTCCATTGTTTTCTCAGTTGGAAAACCATTCACACTCTTGCCCTCCAGGTAGAAATTATGTTTAAAACTCCCCAGTTTTAGCCAGCTAGATGAAGTATACTGCTTGCACTGTCACTCCAATTCCCAATTGTGTACTGTCCTATATGCAAGTCAAAGCCACATTGCTGCTTCTTTGCTGCTCTCTGAGAATGGTAAATGTTACCCACTACATCCTGAATCTTGCTATCAAAAACCTTTCCTCCCTTTTTCATTCAATTAGCCTTATGTGAATGTGTGACTGTTTGGATCTTGTATAAAACACATCTGAACTTACTTTTGAGTCTCTGGCTGGTTCTTCCCTGTAAAGACCCCATAAACATTGATGGAAAGATCTCGCTAGGTTATCCTCCTCTCACTGGCCTCCTAATTGAGCTAATATTCCCCATCTTTGCTTAGAAATATGGACATTGTGGGTTAACCCCTGAGTCACCCACGTTTTGGGGGTAACACCCCAAAACTTGACAGAATGTTAAAATCTAAAGGAACTAAGCCAGTGCACAACTGATAAAAACATAAAAATTAAGAACAAAGTGTGGCCCAAAAAAGAGATAGGAATAAAATGTTTTTGGATTGCCTTTCAGAGTGGATGAGTGAAACTGTGGATACTGGTCATATGGACATGGGGGATCTACTGTACTATAACCATACAGTGTGAAAAGGCCCAGATAAGGTTAAGAAAGAATCTTGTGTGAAACCCTGGAAAACCACTATCAGTCAAGGTCAACAACAGGTCCCAGTGGCCTATATTGATAGAGAAGCTTCCTATGTCCTATAAAAGCCCAGATTTTTATGCCAACAACTCACTGTGCCTCTTTTCTTCCTAACTTCATGAACATTAAATTGTGAATCTTAATTCACAATTCTGAGTAATAGTCCAAATTAATTGGGCAATAGTTACTTGTCCAGCAGTGAAATGTGCTGCCTCGGAGTGTAGTGGAGGCTCCTCCCTTGGAGGTTTTTAAGCAGAGGCTTGATGGCCATCTGTTGGGAGTGCTTTGAGGCTGTTCCTGCATGGCAGGGGGTTGGACTGGATGGCCCCTGTGGTCTCTTCCAACTCTACATTTCTACGGTTCTATGATTCTATGATTGCAGATAGTCTTTTTTTATGGTGGGATGTATGTGCTGTATATTATTATTATTATTACTATTATTATTATTATTATTATTATTATTATTATTATTATTATTATTATTATTATGCCTTTTAAATTATTTTAAACCTTGAAATTCTTTTAAAAATATTTTAATTAGTAACAATTTTAAAAAATACAAAACAACATGTAAGTAAAAAGTATCCAAAACCACTCAATGTCTATTATCTAAACAAACAAAAATTCTGTTTGTTTGGATACTTTGGAAATAAATGGTGTTTTAATATGATAGCTTAATTGTGGTTAACCTTTTTTAATCCTCACGTTTTCAGTGTTAGTGAAGCCACTTTGGATCCCATGTCAGGACAATAAGGGATGGATAGATAGATGGGGGGGGAGAGAGAGAGACATATGTATATACATATATAGTCCTCCAGTAACTAACATTAGAATGCCAGCAGGCACTGTAAGATTTGCACATATGACATGAATCAAAGCAGGGTTTGCTAAGCATGTAAGCCCTCTGTCTTTAAGAAGTTGCAAATATGACAGAATGATGTCAATGCTCCTTGCTCAGTGTGCATTGATGGGAGAAGATGTGCCTGATGATTTTCTTCTCCCATGCAAGTCTCACAGATATAACAGGCTTCTCAGAATCCAGACCTACCAGATGTATACATTGCAGTGATATAGGAAGGTTGTGTTTTGACCAGATTCCTTCTACAACACTTTGCAGAACCCCACAACAGCAGTAATTTATGTAACTGTTACATACACTAGAGAATTCTATTGCTCTAAGGTATTTTAATTGTACTGGAACTATTTGCCTCATTTCTAACTAGGGAGGAGGGGACTTTCAAAAATCTTGTTCATGGTTGTTACACAACATTTCTACGCTTGTTTGGAATTGGTGAGTAATGGAAATTTTTCAGCGCAAATGAAATGACTACTTTTGTAGTCAACTTTGTCTTGCTGTTATAATTACCTGAGGGACAATATATGGCAGTTCTGAACTCTGATTAGATTTTGGTTTATGCCATTTTCTTTGTTTTACATTTATGTTTCTTTTTGAATATATCAGCTTGATGGTGTGTGTTCTTGAGTTGGGCAAACTATACTAGGAACCAGACCTGGTGTAATTCCTCATGCAAGGGTCCCTGAAGTCACTATGTTCTGTTTTGCAGATTGGATAAGAGGCCGAAAAAAGTTAATTATGCAATTACAGTGTGTGCAGAGGTCAAACTATTACAAGAATGTCAATACTGCAAGCCATACACTGGAAAAATGGTAAATATGCAGAGCTTCATGATGCATATTTGGTTAATACTATTTCATAAAAAGAAAACCTAAATGCTGGATGATGTGTTACCTGAAAAGGGGGACCAACCTTCAGGCCCCCCAGCAGTTTCAGCATCTTGTTACCCTGCTTGCTTGGGACTTCCTTAGGAGGGAGATTCCCAAAAGCTGTCAAAATTGTGGGGAAAAATAGCTCTGAGCACCGCTTTAGCAATGCAAAGAGTACAGGGTAATTAGGATCTTTAACCCAATGTTTATGGGGTCAGGCCCAGTCAGAAATCACACAAATTGTTCAAATTTAAGTATTTTATTGACATAGATGTTAAAGTCCATACAATCATTCAGCTGCAATCACTCCAACAAGCCTACAAGACTATAGAAAGTTAGAAAGAGGTGAAAATTAAGAGAGAGAGAGAGAGACATAAGGGTTTGATTTAATACTGTACCAATCCAGAAGTCTTCAGCTGGGAGAAAACGATCTCAGCCACGCCTTTAGAGGCTGAGGGGAGTTTACCAGCTTCATGGTTTGCAGATCTGAGAGAACTCCAAACTCCCAACTCTGAAAATTCTAAAACTCCAAAAAGAATGAGAAAATGGGCCTAGTTATAGAGCTGACCCATGTTCTGGGAAACAAATGGTTGCAGTTTTATTAAGATGGATTTCAGCTTTTGTAGTTCAAAGAAAATACAGCCAAACATCCTTGTAGTTTCCTGGAAGATGAGTATCTCATCCGGAGATGCATACCTCAAAGTGTCAAATTCCAGGCTGTTTGCATTGTTTGTTTGTTCCCAGAGAGTTATTGTCTCCTGATAACTGCTGAAAATCCATTCCAATGGCCTGTGAGCCATTTACAAGATTACCCAGGATGTGTGACAGAAAACCAGCTACTCTTTTGATCTATCTCCATAGCTCTACTGCCTACATGTCCATACAGTATATCTCTATGGCTCACTATGTTTGATATAAAATAATTAGGATCCTCAGGACATAGTTTTTAGGTGTGTTAGGGGGCTTACAATCTCCTTAGGAAGATGGGGAATTATAGCTTAAAGAGTAGTTGCAAGAGGGGGCTAACCACAGGAACTTTTAACCTGTGTATACTAGTACTAACTGTGGGACACCAGTTAAGTGTCAAAAGAATGTCTTTAGTGGGTGAATTCACACACAGGTGCAAGCAAGCAGTTTCATGAACCACACAAAGCTAAGGGAGAGAAAGACTGGATAGTGAGAGTTTTAGGGTAGAGTGGGTGATAATTACCATTCCTGAAGCAGAAGATTGAAGCAAAATGGCTCAAATGTGAGAGCTTGAGGGTAGCCCAGGGCATGAGAATCGGGGAGCAAGTGGACAGAGTGACTTGCCTATGGGCATCCAAGGTGCTATGAATTGCTGGGCTTGGAATCAGGGTTTAAATACCCTTTTTTTCTGCCCTGAAAGGGAATGCATTAATTGCTCTCTGGCAGAATAAAGGGGTTCAGAACAGACTAGTGGTCTTAACTTCAGGTGACAAAGACCTAATAGCCATCATGATGGCCTCTTAATGTCTGGGGAGATGAGGAAACAAAGGAGAGTTTTCACAGGAAGAGTTTACAGGTTAATGACTGTTGGTTGCTCAATTGAGGCACTATTGTACTTGGAGGGTGAGTCTTTGAGGGGATTATTGCAAGCCCATCAGTGCCAGGCTTTCTGACTAATCCTTTTGACCTTACACCCTGGCCACGCTGCAGTCATCCATCCTAGCATGAAGCTCCCAGCCAGAGTCCTTTTTCCACATGGAAATCAGCCATAAGTATAAGACTTAGATTTCTTTTATGCCAATTAAACAATATTTCTCACCTATTATACTGTATCATGGATTGGGAGTGTACAACATGGTAACAGATGCACCCTCACAATGACCAATAGCAAATCTCTGAAGTGATGGTAAAACCATTCCAAAAGAACATTCCCCAACCCAACAAAATCTTCAGGTCAGTACTACTTAGTGGTGATCCCACTCTTACTTGGGTGCTGGAGCCAAAGGGACATTTCTTAACAAATGGATTTGGTGTTCTGGGATCAAGCTGATCCTATCATACTGTTTGCTGTTGACATCAGACCATTCACTGAAGCTATCCAGAGTTTATCATGTTAATAATTCAACTCTGATTCTCATTTTCCTCTTCAGCAGGTAAGGTGGCAGATTAGCTGAATTGATGCCTGGCAATGAGAATGGATTAGGTAAGGTCAGAAACTGAACTTCAGATCAGATTAGACAGAGGTGCTTTTAGTGGGTGGTTCTCTTGACTGGATGAATGATGTCCGTCCTGTTCTGGATGGGCCTACACTTCCTCTGAAGGAATAAGTTCATAGCCTGGGGCTCTCCTACATCTCTTACTGTCACTAGAGGCAAAGGTTGCAGAGAAAGCTTTCTACCCACCTTGGCTATCTACCCACTTTGACTAGTAACCCAACTGCATCTTAGACAGAGTTAACTTGGTATCTACCTTTGAAGATACTTGATAAAATGAAGGGAGGATAGGATGTATTGGGTAAATTGCTAATGAGATTAGAGAATCTGGTTATATAACTCCTGTTCCGACCCAACTGTACTGGCTCTAGATATGCTTCTAGGTCCAGTTTGAAGTGCTACTCTTAAACTATAAAACCTTATTCAATTCAGGACACCAGTACCTGATTGTATAACTCTCTCATCATTAACCTGCTCATACTCAATCTCTTTGGCCTTCTTTCAAATGATTTCTCCAAAATAGGTTCAGAGTGTACTATCAAGAAATTATGGCTGAGTCCTGTTATGGAATGTTCTCATCCCAATATTATCATAGTTTCACCACCAGGTTAAAATGTTTCTCTATTCCTAGGCTTAATTGGATGTGATTGGCTAATTTTCCCCATAACTGCTGATTGGCTGCTTATCCCTATAACTTGTTCTTGGGTACATGAGTGATGTTGGTTTTGTATTATATAAAGGCTTTACTGTTCTTGTTTTTAGCATGTGTATGTTTTAATTCTAAGATGTCTTTAGTTTTTTTTCTTTTTTCTTTTTTTTTTTCTTTTTTCTTCTTCTTTTTTTGGTATCCAAGAAATATAGGTGATGGTGAAGTGATGATAATGGAAAACAGGGCCTATCTCCCTTCCCATGGAGACAGCTGTCCCCTCCCCCATGTGAAAGGGTGAGGCAAGAAGAAAGATTACTGAACCAGTTCCATAGGATGAAGGCTAAATTATAGTATCGAGGCTGGATTATTATCAAGGTTAAATTACAGTTACAACATCTACCACAGGAGAAGAAGAAAAAATCCCTGAAAGCTGCTTTAAATAAGACTCCCATAAATTAGCATGGAGAAAGCCTAGATCCAAAGGCAGAAATAAAACCAGGGAAATGGATTATGTAGATGCCGCAATCCTATACTTACTTACCTGAGAGCATGTAATTGGATTTGTAATTGGTTGATCAACCGAACCCAAAGGGTGCTCACTGATGGCTGCTTTTCATCCTGGAGAGAAGTGACTAGTGGGGTGCTGCAGGGTTCTGTCTTGGGCCTAGTGCTATTCAACATCTTCATCAATGACTTGGATGAAGTAGAGGACATGCTGATCAAATTTGTAGATGACACCAAATTGGTCGGGGCTGCTAGTATGCCAGAAGGCAGGATCAAAATTCAAAATAACCTTGACAGATTGGAGAGCTGGGCCAAAGCTAACAAAATGAATTTCAACAGAGAGAAATGTAAGGTCCTAGGCAGAAAAAATGGAATGCACAAATATAGGATGGGGGACACATGGCTGGATAACAGTATGTGTGAAAGGGATCTAAAAGTCTTGGTAGACCACACACTGAACATGAGTCAGCAGTGTGATGCGGCAATCAAGAAAGCCAACAGGATTCTTGGTTGCATCAATAGAAGTATGGTGTCTAGAGCAAGGGAGGTAACGGTACCACTCTATTCTGCATTGGTTAGACCTCATTTGGAATACTGTGTCCAGTTCTGGGCACCTCAATTCAGGAAGGATATCAACAAGGTGGAGTGTGTCCAGAGGAGGGCAACCAAAATGGTGAAGGGTCTGGAAGCCATGCCCTATGAGGAGTGGCTTAGGGGGCTGGGTATGTTTAGTCTGCAGATGAGAAGATTAAGAGGGGACATGATGGCCATGTTTAAATATTTGAAGGGATGTCATGTCGAGAAGGGAGTGGACTTGTTTTCTGCTGCTCCATAGAGTAGGACAAGGAGCAATGGATTCAAGCTGCAGGAAAGGAGATTCCACTTGAACCTCAGGAAGAACTTCCTGATGGTCAGAGCTGTCCAGCAGTGGAATATGCCACCTCGGAGTGTGGTAGAGTCTCCTTCTTTAGAGGTTTTTAAGCAGAGGGTGGATGGTCATCTGTTGGAAATGCTTTGATGTGTGTTCCTGCATAGCAGGGGGTTGGACTGGATGGCCCCTGTGGTCTCTTCGAACTCTATGATTCTATGTCCCTTTAAATCCAGTGCAGAGTTGGTTCTGAACAGATATGTAAAGGATTACACTAGCAAATGAGCTGAACAAAATTTGACTCAAGGCAGGGGGAACAGGGATTGAAGAAAGAAATGGATTTTTTATCAGTCATGTTGTTAGCCCCATCACAGACCATTTTTCCCAAATAAGAAGCAATACTGTTTTGCTAATGCTGTTTTGTAGGGCTGTCTGGCTCTACAACTGCAGTAAAAAGTAGTAAAAAATGCAACCCCCAAAAGGTCATTAAAAAGATCAGAAGAGCAACAGGGGAAAACACTGGAATGCCGCAGTTTGATAGTGACATCTGCAAGATTCTCTGGAAAATATGAGTGAATAATATCAACCCCAGAGAATGGGGGTTTTCTGGAAGCTATTCCAGTGAAACTTCCTCCTCCAAAGGGGTTACTTAATGGATTAGTTTTCGCAAATGTTTGAGGGCAGTAGAATTTGGTATTGCTTAAGATGACTAAAGTGGATTTTACACAGCATCTAGACAGCCCTGTCACGGAGCCCTTATCCAGGCTGCCTGTTCTGCAAACCAGGCTCAGACTACTAGATAAACAAGAACATGTGATGTGGACACAGAGATCATACTTGGAGACTCTGCTTGCCTTTGGAGCACTGTCAGAACTAGAGGTCTCAAGGCACAGGAAACCAAGAATCTAGTGACACAGACAGCCCATAAAAGTTCTTCATATAAGGTAATTTCCAAGGTACTACAAAGAGCAAGCCTTTGCCATAGAAACAGGCTAAAGAATTAAATCAGAATCTATAAGTTTATAGTGAAATCTCTTGGAGAAACCTGACTGGATTCCTATGTCATATTAATCCTGGCAATTCAACAGCTTAAAAGACACATCTTTGGCTAGTAGTGTGGTCACTACTCAAGTGAAACAAAGACCAAAGGCCTTTCCTCAATACACTGTTATAGTGTATTGTTCCACTTTCAACATCCTGTGGAATTCTGGGGTTTGTAGTTTAGGGAGGCCAAAGAACTATCTAGCTAATCTGCAAACCCCAGGATTCCATAGGATGTTGAAAGCTGAATAATAACACTATAAACAGTGTAGTGCAGAAAGGACCGAAGTCTGCAGGTTCATTTTCTGGTAAATGAAACTTGTGTGATGATGCAGAAAGTAAAGGACCTTGATGCTAGAATTGTATGTTCAAGTTGCCTGGTGCTTTGACCACTTTGCCTGTTACTGGACTATGTCTTCTTGATTTTGTTTATTACCTTTAAATATCTTTTGTTCTTCCATGACTTCATGGAAGAGCACTCAGTATTCTCCCCCATTTTCTCCTAAAAATTCTGTGAGATAGGTAAATCAAGGGAGTCCATATAGTATAGTGGTTTGAGCACTGGACTGTAATGCTGGGAAACCAGGATTCAAATTCCTACACAGCCAAGTAAACCTACTGGGACACTAGACAAGTTATGTAATCTCAGCCTAGGAATAAGGCAATGGCAAACCCCTTATGAACAAATCTTACCGAGAAAACCCTGTGATAGGGTCACCTTGGTGTTGCTATAAGTCAGAAACTACTTGAAAGCATAGAACAACAAGGTAAAGCAAAAAGGTGATGATGGCTTCAGAATGATCCCATGACTTTTGTGTCTGAGTAGACATTTGACTTTGGTTCTCTCTCATCCTCACCTAACTTTCTAAGCGTAGCACTGTGTAGCACTAATTTTGCAGTGTGTTATTGGAAAGGCTGAAAAATAGTTTTCCCTTCCCACTCCTTTCCCCAAGGTGAAACAGACGTCTAAGACATTCCTCTATTTACTTGGATCTTAGAAGGCCATGCCATTGTACAAATTCCAGAACTAAGTTGAAGATATGCTTTGCAGTGAAATTTGAATCCATGGTAGCTGGCCATCTGACCACATTGTTGGAAAAGAGGAGAAGCCTACCATCTATGTTTGTGTTGTCTGTGTCTCTGTATTTATGTGTGTAAATACGGCTCTGGGTAACCAAAATGGTTGTAAAGATTATTCCATTCATTTTCTGTGCAGTAGCTGTTAGGAGAACACACACTGTAAGGGAAAACTTTTTGCACTCTTTGACGAAAAGAATGCTGCCATGACTACGACCAGTGGCTCAGTCTCAGTGGATCTAACAGACTTATCATAGAATCATAGAAATGTAGAGTTGGAAGAGACCACACGGGCCATCCAGTCCAACTCCCTGTCATGCAGGAACACCCTCAAAGCACTCCCGACAGATGGCCATCAAGCCTCTGCTTAAAAACCTCCAAGGTAGGAGACTCCACTACTCTCCGAGGCAGCAGATTCCACTGCCGGACAGCCCTGACTGTCAGGAAGTTCTTCCTGAGGTTCAGGTGGAATCTCCTTTCCTGCAGCTTGAATCCATTGCTCCTTGTCCTGGTTTCTGGAGCAGCAGAAAACAAGCCCCCTCCTTCCTCTACGTGGCATCCCTTCAAATATTTAAACATGGCTATCATGTCCCCTCTTAACCTCCTTTTCTGCAGACTAAACATACCCAGCTCTCTCAGTCTATCCTCATAGGGCATGTTTTCCAGGCCTCTCACCATTTTGGTCACCCTCCTCTGGACTTGCTCCAGCTTGTCAATATCCTTCTTGAATTGGGGTGCCCAGAACTGGACACAGTATTCAAGATGGGGTCTAACCAAAGCAGAGTAGAGTGGTACCAGTACCTCCCTCGATCTAGACACCATACTCCTGTTGATGCAGCCGAGAATTGCATTGGCTTTCTTGGCTGCCGCATCACACTGCTGACTCATGTTCAGCTTGTGGTCTATGAAGACTCCTAGATCCCTTTCACACGTACTGCTATCCAGCCACGTGTCCCCCATCCTATATTTCTGTATTCCATTATTTCTGCCTAAGTGTAGGACCTTACATTTCTCTCTGTTGAATTTCATTTTGTTCGCCCTGGCCCAGCTCTCCAATCTATCCAGGTCATTTTGAATTTTGATCCTGTCCTCTGGCATATTAGTACCCCTCCCAATTTGGTGTCATCTGCAAATTTGATGAGCATGCCCTCTATTCCTTCATCTAAGTCATTGATAAAAATATTGAACAGCACTGGGCCCAGGACAGAACCTTGTGGCACCCCACTAGTCACTTCTCTCCAGGATGAAAAGCAGCCATCCGTGATCACCCGTTGGGTTCGGTCGGTCAACCAATTACATATCCAATTAACAGTAGCCCTGTCTAGCCCACATTTTACTAGCTTCGATGCAAGAATGTCATGGGGAACTTTGTCAAAGGCCTTACTGAAATCGAGATATGCTACATCCACAGCATTCCCTTCATCTATCAAGCTAGTAACTCTATCATAAAAAGAGATCAGATTAGTCTGGCATGACTTATTTTTGAGAAATCCATGTTGACTTCTCGTGATTATTGCGTTGTTTTCTAAATGATTAGAAACTGAACGCTTAATGATCTGCTCCAGGATCTTTCCGGGTACCGATGTCAGGCTGACTGGGCGATAATTATTTGGGTCCTCTTTTTTTCCCTTCTTGAAGATGGGGATAACATTTGCTCTCTTCCAATCTGCTGGAACTTCTCCTGTCCTCCAAGATTTCTCAAAATTATAGCAAGCGGTTCCGAAATGACCTCTGCCAGCTCTTTTAATATCCTAGGATGCAATTCATCTGGCCCTGGAGACTTGAATTCATCCAATGCGGCCAGGTATTCCTACTTATTAAGTGCCTCATTTCCTCTGCTTCCTCCCCTGCTCCCCTACCGCCAGGTTGAGTGCTTGTATCCTTCTGGAAAATACGGAGGCAAAGAAGGTGTTAAGTAGCTCTGCCTTTTCTCTCCCCCCTGTGAGTAATTCGCCATCTTCTCTGCGTAGCGACCCTACTGTCTCCTTCTTTTTCCTTTTGCTGCGGACATATTTAAAAAAACCCTTTTTATTGTTTTTAATGTCTCTGGCCAGCCTAAGTTCGTTCTGTGCTTTAGCCTTTCTGACCTCCTCCCTACATCTCCTGGCTACTTGCTTAAATTCTTCTTTGGTGGTTTCCCCCTTCTTCCATTTCCTATACGTGTTTCTCTTAACTCTTAGCTCAGCTGAGAGTTCTTTAGTCAACCATTCTGGTTTCTTCAGATGCCTTCCATTTTTCCTCCTTATTGGCACAGTTTTAGACTGTGCCGTCAGTATCTCCTTTTTAAGGAACTCCCATGCCTCCTGAACTCCTTTCCCTTTCACTATTCCTGACCACGGAATTCCAGCCAGCAGCTCCCTAAGTTTACAGAAGTCCGCTTTTTTAAAATCTAAGACGAGTGTCTGGCTACCCTTATCTTCTCCTTCCCACTGAATGCTAAATTCCAACAGGGCATGGTCACTCCCCCCTAAAGATCCAACCACTTCTACCTCATTCACAAGGTCATCCCTGTTGGTCAAGACCAGATCTAGAATATTTGATCCCCTTGTGGCCTCTTCCACCTTCTGGACCATGAAGTTGTCTGCAAGACAAGCAAGAAACTTGCTGGACCTTGCTGTCTTGGCAGAGTTTGACTGCCAGCATATATCTGGGTAATTGAAATCTCCTATTATTACTGTATCTCTCCTCTTTGAATGTTCAGTCATTTGGTTGAGGAAGGCGTCATCCAAGTCCTCAGCCTGGGTTGGAGGTCTGTAGTAAACCCCCACCAGAATATCCCTATTGTTTCTCGCTGCCTTAATTCTTACCCAAATGCTCTCTACCTGGCTTTCTGGGTTTAAGCCCAGGATCTCTTCACAGGTGAAAACATCCTTGACATACAAGGCTACTCCTCCTCCTTTCTTGTTTGGTCTATTTTTACAAAATAGGCTATACCCCTCTATTCCTATATTCCAATCATGAGACTCATCCCACCAGGTCTCAGTGATGCCTATCAAATCGTATTTATTTTCTTGTACTAGGAGTACAAGCTCATCCTGCTTGTTTCCCATACTCCTTGCATTAGTGTAGAGACACTTAAGTCCCCAGGCCCTTCCTGCAAGTCCTGTACTATTGTTTCTACTCCTCCCGCCATTGGCCGCTTGTACTACTTGTCCAGTATCATTTGGGCCTTTTCCCCCTGTGTTCTCTGAGTCCTTGCCCTAATAATATTGTCTCCCTCCCCAGTGGATCTTAGTTTAAAGACCTCCTAATCTTCCTTGCAAGACTGTTTGCAAAAACATTCCTGCCCAGTTTTGTGAGGTGCAGCCCATCCCTTGCCAGAAGCCCATGTTCATGGAAATTCAGGCCATGTTCCAAAAACCCAAACCGTTGTTGGCGGCACCATGTGCGGAGCCAGTTGTTGACCTCTACTATTGCCCTTTCCCTACATGCGCCGTATCCTTGAACAGGGAGGAGAGACGAAATGACCACCTGCACACCAAGGTCCTTAAGTTTGGTCCCCATACGCTCGTAGTCCTTTGCAATGTGGTTTAAGCTGCTCCTCGCAGTGTCATTGGTTCCCACATGAACCAAAATGAGGGGCTTATAGTCAGTGGGTTTGACTAGCCTAGACTTATGAAAACTCAAAATACACAGTGCCAGTTATGAAATGCTCCTTTGACGTTGCATTGTTTTATCAGAAGCTCTGGGCATGCTGAGTGCACTGGGGTATTTTGTTTTATGAATTAGATTGGAATGGATAGCTGTAATAATGTTCTTTCTTGGCCATGCTCCATGTTTCCATTAATCATTTTTGCAACTCTACACTGCAACTAAGCTGGTACAAGGAGATTAGGTGTTTCGTGAGGTCAAACATAAACCAGTGCCCTTCAGTCTTCCAGGACTACAAGTGCTAGCTGTGATATGGTTTTAAAGCAAGTTCCTTTCATCCTTTGCTCTCAAGATCTTTCCCCAACAATTTTAAGTACCATTGTTGCCAAACCCATACTGTATAAATAACCAGAATTTTTGTACTATGATTCCCAGAATCCTACTACCAGGAGATTTGGGTAGCTGTAGTCCCAAAAGTAACTGTTTCAATATCTACTGGCATAATAAAGCCTGGATCATCTGCTGCCTGTTACGATATCCAGCTGTAAGGTATTTAGAGTATTGAGTTTTATCGTTATAAGATCCTCTTTGCATTAAGACTGAGATCTGAAAGGTGCATGCATTTGTTAATAATAATGCCTATATTCACACAGTACTTTTTCTAAGTGGTGACAACACTTTGCGGGCATTATATAATGTGTTTCTAGGCCTGCACAATATCTAAACCTACCAGCTACATGTCAAAGGACCTGACAATCCACTCCTCCATATTCCTCACTCCATTTGTTGTAAGTTTGTTGAACTACAAAAAAGTTAGATATCTCTGCACTGCAGAGAATGAAATATGGTTGCTTGTCCATGTTTACACAGTGAATTTATGGCTAACCTCATCAAAGCATGAAATACCTAATTACACAAATGACTTGCTGGTAATTAATTCCTTTTTCCAAAAACTAAGGCATACCTATGTTATATTATTATTATTGCAATGTAAGGAAGAATACTTCCATCATGAGAATAACTTTGTGATGTAACTTTATAGTTATTTTTATAATTACTGGGGAATGAGCCCTTATTATTTAGATACGTTTAGTGCCAGAAGCTTGTACCATTCCAGTATTTTGTTTCTTAAAGTAACTAAAAATAACCATTTTAGTTACTCCTGAAAAATCTGGAGATTAAAAAGCTGCTTCTTCAAAACCGAAATCCACCTATTTCAAATTGTAAATAATTACTTTTAATAGTAACTTTCCACGCTATTGAACTGATACTTGAACCAGAGATTTCCTGGCTTACTGCTGACACACCACTCCAAATTCTCTATCCTCTCAAGGAGAGCTACATTAAAGTAGTTCATGGGAGGATGCATCCAAGGAGCCCTGGGCTGACCCACACCTATTGGGATCCACATCAACTGTGACAGTCCATTCTTGGGAGAAAAAAGAAGAAGAAACAAGAGAGTCCTCAAAATGATATTCATTTCCTTCTTTCGCAGTCTTAAACATTATATTCCTGCACAAAACACTGCTACCTGAATATAGTACATAGTACTAACCAACTGGCTCAAGCTTGTAGGCTTATTGGTACGTAGGCCATTTCAGGACTACACTGTAATGGTGCTGTTATTCCACATTTAACATTCTGTAGAAACCTGGGGTTTGTAGTTTAGGGAGGGGCCCTTAGAATTCTCACCCAGAGAGCTCTTTGGCCTCAGTAAACTACAAACTCCAGAATTCCAAAGGATGTTGAAAGTGGAATAATAGCACTATAACAATGTAGGGCGGAAATGGCTTTAGAAGAAATTCTCAGAGCAAACATTTTCCTAGGTTAGGAGTATGGCCTATGGATTGCATGCAGCACCCCAAGGATCTTTTTGCAACCCCTTGAGCCCTCCCAATGGTCCACTTCCATCTTTATTCTTCAGGACTGGTGTGACCTATGGTGGACCCTGGGGTGGACCCTGGGTCCCAGGACATCCAAAGTTGTCCACTCCTGTCATAGGCTGAGTTAGGAAAAGTTATTATTAGACTTCAGTTCCCATTATGTCCAAAGCAACATGTTCAGTGCTGGCTGTCAGATTCTGGGAATGATGCTCCCTATAATAAATGTTTTCAAACTCTGGCCCTGGTAATTAAGCTATGGATGTTAATTCATGTTATCACCATCACTATTCAAGGAAACTACGTGTAATAGTTGGGACCATTATTCACAAGATTCCCCTACTTTTTGAATATAAAGTGCAATGAGCTGAACACTTACCTTTGGGCCAAAACCAGCCAGCCACATTCCTGCCTTTCCTCATGGTCCACAGATCATAGGGCTATTTCTCAAACCATCTTCAGGCCATGAGTGGGCAAGAGCCTGCCAGTACTACTTAGGATTGTGAACATGCTATGAAATCTATACAGTACATGGTAGCTGCAAGGGACAAATTCCTTTGCTCTTAACACTGAAGTTGCAACCCTGGGTCACTTTACTTCATCCAACTTTTGCATGTTAAAATAATTCAATGGCTAAAAGCCAACATTCCTCAAAGGCCCTTCAGGCTGATTCTAATCCAGGTTGTGTTCCTGTGTTCCAGATTTCATATCTCTTTTGCTGTCTTTAATCATGCTGTACTTGCTGCTTTCTCTTGCTCTGCCTCTGGTGAGCCTTAGATCAATTATGCATTTTCCTGTAGTTATTAGTTCTCGGAAGATCTCTATTTACCCCCTATGGAGAAGCATTTCCCAACACAGAGTGATATAGATTTTTACTCAAAGTCATTCAGAATTTTGGAAATGATTCAACCCAAGTTAAGCCATTTCAAATCATATTGATTTTAAAGGGCAGGGATTTAAACAAATGATCTGCCTTTCAATTCTAGGCAAGCCTTCTCAGAAGCAAGCCCCACTGAGTTCAGTGAGGACTGAGGGCATACAGATGCCCTTTCCGGACTCTACCTTGAATATTGTTGTAAGTGTTTTATGATTTTATATCCTTTTAATATTTTTAACTGTTTTAAATGTTTTTAATGTGTTTATGTATTGTTGGAAGCCACCTTGGGTCCCACTCCAGGAGAAAGGTGGCCTACAAGTATAATAAGTAAGTAAGTAAGTAAGTAAATAAATAAATAAATATCTTTTAGCAAAGACACCCAGTGAGGATCCCACCAGCAGCTCTGCCAGAAGGGGAGTGCAACAGGACCACTCCCCTCCGCACCAGCTGGCTCCCTGCAGAAGAAAGCATGCTGGCCACGCCTCTTCCTTCTGCAGCACAACCGGGTATTTCCCAGGCTACACTGGAGCAGCAAGAATAGCCATTGCATTTTTGCAGCTTCTGCAGGACAGGTAAGTCCAGGATGGTGGTGCGATCATGTGTCGTTGATGGGAAAAAATCTGTCAATGATTTAATCCGTGATTGCGCTACTTGGGGACAGAGAAGGATGGGAACTCAATGGCATCATGCAGAAGTGTTGTTGCACTTCTGTCCTTCTCCCAATCCCATTGTGAGATGGAATGGTGGTGTGGAAAAGGCCAGAATTTCAGCCTCCCATTCAAATCAATGGCATTGAAAACAACTTTGCTTTGGTGCAGGATCATGGTACCAAAGTGCTGTCACTATATTGATGAAATGGGTGTTGCATGTCTCCCGGTAAAAATGAAAAGTATTCAGTGTGTTTAGAGTCACTTCTCTGACCCTGGGTACCAAAAGTCCCAAAAGAGAAAAAAAAATAGTGGATAGAAACCTAATTTCAGTTTTGAAAAGCAAGCATGTTTTCATGTCACATACGAAGAAAAGAGGCTGCAAGTGATTAGTGCTGGGAAGAATGCTTCACAAGATTCTCCCCAAAATGCTTGAAAATTGTGTTTCTTGAGTGTTAGGAAATCCTAATAAGAAGAATGAGAATTTTGATGGGAATTTTCACAGTTTATTATCTATCCTGCACAAAATTCTCACATGGGTTTTTGCATAGAAAATAGCAAAAGCAAAGGAAATTGTGGTTTCTGTGCTAAAAATAGTATCTCTGCATATACAAATAATTTTCTGCATGGAAAATACTGTCTCTTTTGCAAAAATGCCACAGGCAAATTTTGCACAACTTTCAAAGATAGCAGGAAGAAAATGGCTAAAATTACACATTGCTTTCTTCAAGAATGAAATTACTAAAGAAATATACCCCTACAGTCTATTGAAAAGGGGAATCTCCATTCTGAGATGCTCTTAAGGGAAGTCGGTGAATTTGAGGTCACAAGAACAGGGCCACATGTAGATCTAGGACTTGACTTTCCCTATTGTGATATAGGAGGATAAAATACGGTCCTCTTTAACTGGTCGAAATTGGAGAGGAATAATTCCAATGAGATTCCTACCAAATGTTCAGCATGATCTTCATGGTTTTCCCTTTGCATTGTGTCCTGCTTTGGCCCACTGGGAAATCCTCCAGAAAACTATGGATCGATACCACATTTGAAGTACTTTGAAAGATAAGACACTGTGCTGTGCTGATGGAAGCATACAGAAAAAAGGAGGAGTCTGCAACAAGAGTTCTCTTCATTTGCTACTGTCTGGAAAAATCCAAAATGAGTCTCACTGACTTGCATAAATTAACTCCTATCCTCAAATCTCTTCCTGTGACACTGGGAAGTCATGAGATGAACACAGTAAATCTATTCCTGATTAAACAAGTTGATAATTTCAGTCATTGAACTTGGCTAGTGAACGCAAGGACAGGGAATGATGCTGTCTGTAGCTCCACATTCTAAAATTTGGATCAGTGACTCATTTTCATTGTGGTGTGTGCACACATTTTAAAGTACTTTCCTGTACGTAACACAGAGAACCAGGCTCAGTTACTGTGGAGACCTAAATGCATGCAGGAAAAGGATTAGGCACTGATTGATACAGACAGTCAATTAGTACTTCAAAGAGAAGCTGACTCCTTGTTTTATACACACAGAGCATGGGATAAAAAGATTGTAGTTTGATGTCTTGTAATCTCTGTTGCTTCAGTGTTGACCAGGACAGCATGATATTGGAAAGGTTCTCGGAAGTTAAAAGAGCCCCGCATTGGCTCCCAATAGAATGGCAGCATTAGGAGAAACAATGACATTGTGTGATCTGTGCACATTAGCTTTTCTAAAGTACTTCAGACTGAACTGACTCTCTCTGGGACTCTGTCTGTTCAAGTTAAAAAGTGTTCTTAATCTCCATGATGTGCTGATCAAACCTTAAACTGTCAGGCCACATTATTTCCACAGAGCCAGTTCTATTGGTGATTAATTAAAATTTCTTCTTGATTGCATACAGTCCTTTTAAATGCATAATCCACTTATTGTGTAGTGAGTTGAGAAGAAGGGCCCAGTACCTACAGTGTAGGGCTACATATACACATGCTTACATGCCTGTGTTGAACACCCATGCTGGCCTAGCACATATGAACTCTTCTGTTGTTTTATATCAGGGCTGGCAATTGTGGGGCAGTGGAGGGCATTCCTCCCCGTGCAGAACTTTAGGTTCTGTGAATCAGCCAAAGGATGGCCAACATTCACTGTAGGGTTATTCTGCCTGCACAATATTATTGGCCTGGGGACTTCGGTGGTCTCTGAGTGGTTTTGGGGCTGCAAAATAGATGCCTAACAGTTATACTTTACCCAGCCCTGTTTTATATGTTGCTTTACAGGAAGGGAGCAGCAGAAAACCTAGAGGGACAAAGGAGGAGGGGGGGAAGAGTTGTTAATACTAGTGGAAAATTCTGTCATCATTACAAAAATCTAGCTGCATCATGTAATATCTGTGACCCCTGACAGGCAATCCCATTCTTTACAACTACAAAGTGATTTGTCTTAAGTTGCCTCAATAATGCACGTTCTGTAACATACAGCTACAATACTATGTGAAACATAATCAAACAAAGCAAACAATATTTTGTGGACAGGAGATCTCAAATCTGAAATTTTGAGAATCTCAGGGATTTCGTTGGGATAAGTTGCATCTTTATTACATTAAAAGAAATCTGATGGCCTAATTGTATGCATATAGTGGGATGCTTAGGTGGGAGGTATGAGCAGGAGGCAACAGGGAAGATTGTACAAAGACAAGAGGAAAGAAAGTTGTCAGAAAGGAAGAAAAAGTTGTTGAAAAAGCTGTTTTTCAGGAAGGATATAATATACAGTGGATTTAGGAAGGACATGGAAACAGGAGGTATTGATCTGGAGGTTAAAGAGTTTGAAAGTTTGCTTCATAAAGGAGAAAAGCATCTGTTACTGAAGCTGTATACTTTGTTGTTAACGTATGAACTTGCCTATGAATCTGTCAAAGAGTATATGGTAAAATGGTCTAAAGATATCAGGCATCCAATCAGTTTTGATGAATGGGAAAAAGGTTGGAAAAATCACAGGAATTACAGCATCATATACATTGCAGGAAAATGTGATGAAAATGTGAAAAAGTGAAAATGATGTTCAGGTGGTACCTCTCACCAGTAAAAATGACTAAGATGTTCAAGAAGATTAAGAAACAATGTTGGAAGTGTGAGAAAGAGATAGGAACTTTTTTTTCATCTCTGGTAGAGCTGTAGTCATGCTAAGAAATATTGGTATATGATCCAGTCTAGAATGCAGAGGATGCTGGGTAGTAGAATTGATTTAAAACCAGAGTTCTTTCTATTGGGCATTTTCAATCTGCAAAAAAAATTGGAAGGGAGGTTAGATAGACTGATACGGTACACAACAACATCGGCTAGAATTGTATTTGCTAGATATTGGAAAAGTAGGTTGGTCCCAACAGAAGGTGAATGGTTTGAAAAGTTGTTAGAAGTTGCAGAAATGAATAGATTAATGTATATGTTAAATAATAAATCTAACAATAAGTACTTATGAACATGGCAGCCCTTGACAGATTACCTACAAAACCAACATTATAGAGTCAACTGATAGGTAGATAAGCATAGTTTTGATTACTCAAAATAAGAGTTTAGGAGATTGGGAACAGAATTGGATGTAAAAAAAGATGTTGTCCACAATTATTATTATTTTTTAACATTGAGATGGAGATACTTGGGATATGTATAATCAATTTCAAAAGTAGATGGGTTTTTCCTCTTTCTGTTTCTTTTTCTCTTTTTGGTAATTATATTGTGATTATAAAGTGAAATAATGTGAAAATAGGTTAAACCACACAAACTGGAACTACAGAGTACATAACACATATCTTTGTACAAACATAACATACACATACATGCTTGCACTTACATACTTACATACACTTAGTAATACTCAGAATAGGGGTAGGCTTTCTCCTACTGCAAGAATATCTTTAAAAATTGCACTGTTTGGGGGAAAATATTGGTTATATTAATTGTTTTCCCCTGCAGAAGTGAATAATTTAAATAATCACATCTGAAATAGGGAGCCTCTCTGTGAAGAAAGCAGGCGAAACATCAAGATGAAAAGAAAATCAGTCCTTTCTAAGTTGCCACTTCTATTTCTTGGATTAAAGTCTTTAACCATTATAAGAGGTCAAGTGGGCACCTTTCAGACTGGTAGAATCATAGAGTTGGAAGAGACCCCAGGGGCCATCCAGTCCAACCCCCTGCTATGCAGGAACATCCATCAAAGCATTCCCAACAGATGGCTATCCACCCTCTGCTTAAAAACCTCCAAAGAAGGAGACTCCACCACACTCTGAGGCAGCACATTCCACTGCCGGACAGTTCGCTCCATCAGGAAGTTCTTCCTGAGGTTCAAGTGGAATCTCCTTTTTTGCAGTTTAAATCCATTGCTCCTTGTCCTGGTCTCTCGAGCAGCAGAAAACAAGCCCACTCCCTCCTCAACATAACATCCCTTCAAATATTTAAACATGGCTATCATGTCCCCTCTTAACCTTCTCTTCTGCAGACTAAACATACTCAGCTACCTAAGCTGTTCTTCTTAGGGCATGGCTTCCAGACATTTCCCCATTTTGGTCGCCCTCCTCTGGACACATTCCAGCTTGTTGATATCCTTCTTGAATTGGGGTGCCCAGAACTAGACACAGTATTCCAAATGAGGCCTAACCAATGCAGAATAAAGTGGTACCATTACCTCCCTGCTTTAATTGTATATGCCTGCATGGTAGGAGGGTGGAGTAGACTTGTGGTTCCATACAACTCTAAGATTCTATGGTTCTTTGATTATGAGGGAATAAAGGGTTAAACAAGACAAAGGTTTTTGGTGGGGTGACTGAGAAATGGAGTTGTCAAAAATTCACATAGTTTTCTCCCTCTCTCCCAAGCTCAACACAGGAAGAAAGAAGTTTGTGCGTGAGTAATAAACTCATGGATATCACTTTTCCCCTTCATTCTGGTAAGGTTCTTATAGCAGGCTTTTAACTTAAACTTATATGGCAATTTAACATGAATATTTCAAATTTTTCCCTTCTAATGTAAATACAGTTTAATTAGATTTAGACCACATTGACCCATCTCTTCTAACTTTCCTATCTCTGATTACTTGTACTTCATACCTAAAGGACAATATCAATAACTGTGGCTGACTGTAGGAGTTACCAAAATATACAAGAAAAGTTTGTTTCAAAGGTAGGTCTATATAATTTGTAAACACCCTACCCAAGGTAAACATGAGCACCCAACCCAAGGCATGGTGGGGCATCAAGAACACAATAAACCCATGGGTGCTGCTCACCAGGGGAGGAAGATCAGAAAGTACCTGGCAAGCCTTAATACATGACGTGATGGTGTCTGGTGTCAGCTTGGTGCACTACTTATTGCACTGGTCTTCTCTAAGTTATGCTTTGTGAGAGACAATCTTAGCAGTTTTAGTTCTGAGCCAAAGCTTTCAGATTCCTTCAACTATTTTTCTCCTGTTTTCGTCCTAGAAAACAATTATTTTAAATTCAGTTTTGGTGCATTTTCCTTTATTTATTTATTTTTTTTTAATGCTTAAGATAACACCACAGATGTCTTGTTTTCACCCGCTCAGCATTCAAAGTCTGAATGAAACCCACACAGCAAACAACAGGTTTATTGATTACAGAAGCCTCAGTACTGTTTTCTTGCCACAAGGGGAAAAAAAAGTTGGAAGGGAGCCATCTTTATTTTAAAGGCCTTTTTTACCCCAATCAACCTGTTGCCTCAGCAACCAACATTCCTGCTATCTGGCAGAAGACAGTTTTCTTTGGTTGAATCATGGCTGAAAGCTGAAAGAGGAACAGAAGGGCAAGCCATGAAAACTCGCCATTTCATTATTCAAAAATGTGAATTACCCTGAAATGGAGCTGCTCCGAGAGGCATCCGCAGTGCCCTTCAACACTCATTCAGATCCTTCAATGCCACAATACTTCATTTCCGTTAATTAAATAATTACACCAAACTGTCTAAAGATAACATTCAGCTGAATTCATGCATTCTGAACTGCTCTTGGTTTAAACGGAGCTAGTATTGTTCTGCAATGAATTGCTGAAGAATTTGGGAGCTATTTCACTTAGCAGAAATTTTAGAAAGCCCTCTAAATATTCTCCAAAAAAATTACAATATGTTATGTAAATAGTACAAAAAAGAAAAAAATGAAATGCAGCTCTTCAAAACCTTTGCTATTCCTTTAATCCACAGAAACTGGCATTATAATTGAGTCCAGTTAATATGTAATTTTCCAAGACAGAGTTTAATGAAGTTGATTAAAAAGGATTGCTTGTACTTATCTAAAATGGAATGCAATGTTATTAATGGAAAAAGTAGAAAAATTAATTTAGTGGTTCCTGAATTTGATGTTCGTATCAGCATAAACCACTCCACCTGTGCAGATTTGCTTTTGGCAGCCTGCACAGAGGCAAAGGTAGTGAAATAGTCATGTGACATTTCCACCAGAGGCTCAGATGCTAACTATTCAGCAGTTTTAGGGAAAGAATGGAAAGTCTTATGCCACCTTAACAGTTTTCATTTAGCATTTATGAAGCTTTTATGAACAACTTCTCAATTCATAAGATACTAGTGTCACCCAGTTTTCAAAACAGCAATAAGGGACAGTTGAAATTCATGATGATCAGGAAGTAGCAATTAAGAAGTTCCTGTTTTGCTTGAGTACCTGTTGAAAGCATTTACTGCAGCTAACTTGGCCATGTGTTTCTCTGTATATCTGACAGAATGCCCACATTCATAAATTACATGATTATATTTTTGTCTTTAGGAAGGGCCCATACTTCAAAACATGGAATGTTTGGGAAGTTTATATAGTTTATATGAGGTATACAGACAGTTCAGTCTATAGAAAAGGAAAAGCTCTTCAACCCTCGAAAAGGAGATGTCCTGTAATACAAGGGATATCTGCCAGTCCTATAAGAGAGAGGCTGTCTCACCCTTAAATAAGAGACATCGTTACTATACGAGACACTTGAGAATCCTATCAGATGCATGATTCAAAAATATGTGAGTTTTTTGAGTTCCCCATGACTCATATTTGCCCTGTCAGCTAACCAGTTTTCTGCCCCTTTATTCTGTTTAAACTGCTGTGTAATCGTGACTGGAAAGTAGGCCTTAAGTAATTGTGGGAACAAGCTGTGACTGAAAACAAAAGAGAGAATATTTGACACATTCTTGAATGTAAACAAGTAGGAAAGAGGAACAAAACTGAATATAACATAAATTTGTATGAGCATGGCAGGGGAAAAAAGGTTATAGCCAAACCTCACATGACTCATACACAGGTTATTTGAGAACTTCTGAGAAAGATCTGCTCTCTGTCCCACCACTTCTGCAGGTATGGCCCTTTCCACATGATGATGATGTCCCAGCATGGGTATACGAGAGAAGCAGGACCACGACAACACTTCTGCATGACATAGTTGTGGTCCCACTCTTCTCACATCACCAGCTGGTGCGTTCACAGGCTATATCATTGACAGAGAAACTCCATCAATGACCCCCAATCATGCAAGCCTTCCATTGCAGTCAACTGTGCAGAAGGGCCGGAAGCACAATGTGTGCACTTCCTCTCCTCTTCCTCTGCAGCATGAGACGAAAGCCAGTTGCAGTCTAGAAGGACACAGTGTGTCCCTTGTGCTTCCTTCCATGGGCAGTGGGTCCCATGCAAAGAGGAGATTTGGGAACATGCTCCCATCCCATCAGAGGTGCTTCCAGGATTGTGATAGAACAGCAAATGAGAGTGTTGTCTTGTGGAAAGGGCCTACATCTAGTGCGAACACAGAAGAAGGCCTTCTCACTGGCTATTTTCAGGGTTGGGAACTCACCTCCTAGAGAGGTTAGACTGGCAGCCTTCTATCTTTCGGCAGACAGGTGAAAACATTTTTGTTTTGGCAGGACTTTGAGGATTATTTGCTTACAGGAAACAGGGCTTAATTTTCTACTTTTCCTAATGTTTTTCTTATTAATGGTTTATGTCTTTAACTGGTTTTATATTTTTGATAATTTAATTACTTTTATACACTGTGAATTTTTAAGCTATGTTTGTTTTAAATAATGTAAGTCCCTTTGAAATTGTTAAGAAGGGACGTAAGATGTAATGGATACTAATCAAGCTGAATATCGACTACAATGTTGAATTTCCTGTAAAAGATTGTATTATCATCATTAATTTGGTTGTTTAAAAGTTCTGTTTTATATAATAAAATAAAATAAAATAGTCACTTTGAGTCCAACACTAGGAAAATGTGAGATGATGACAAGGATAGTGGTGGTGGTGGTGATGGTGATGATGGATGATGATGATGATGCAATGCAGGTTGTTCCCATAGCTTGGAAACACTACTTTTTGGGGCCAAAACTCTAACAATCTCTCAGACACTTTGCACCTGTGTTAACCTATTTCCAAAATATTACATGGTGATTAATTCCCAATTTGTGCAAAGAATATCTTATTTATGAGATTATCTTTTGTAAGTGTTCTTATGATTTGGCAACATCCGCTACTATTTGCCTCATATTAGGGTCATGATAAACACAGGTATCTCTAAGTTGACAAAGGAGATGTGTTCCTGGGTGTTGCTTCTTTAACAGGACATTTGGAACCAGAGGGAGAAATAACATGGAAAGAACAGGGAATGGTTCCGGATCACAAAGAAGAGCCATTAAAACATTTTTTTTCCAGCAAATTTGTTATTCAGAGCTAACAATATGCATACATGAAATGAAACAACCAACCACATCAAGAAAGTTTTGCATAAGTCTCTCTCTCTCTCTCTCTCTCTTTTGCATAAGTTTTGCATCTCTCTCTCTTTCTCGCTTTCTGTACATATGTGTGTGTGTGTGTGTGTATGCATATATGTATGCACAAAAAGAAAAGAGGCTCTGTGTTTCTGTGCTTGTGTGTGTGTGCACACACTCATATACATACATATATACACATATAGCCTTCTAGAGTCCACTTGAAGGTTTCTTCCAAAATGCATTCGGTGATTACTTTTTTTCTTTCTTCAGACTTTTCTTTGCTTATGATTCCCATTTTGGTGTCCATAGTTATAGAACTATGTTTTTTACCTTGTTGAGGGTACATGGTGAGGCTGACTTATTTGCTTTCCCCTTTTGCCTCAGTTTTGTGTTCACCCATGCTCAGTAGGGGATTCTGAAGGAAGCAGCACTTTATCTTGCCTTCATCTTACACCAGTAGGCTCAGCTCCTTCCCAACTCAAGTGTTAGTGCAACGTTTACTGTGGACATCTGCTGCAACCAAACATCAAAAATCTGTGTTTCTTCAGAACTTCTTCACCATCCTTGCAAAGCTGATTCTGCTGAAACAAAAAAGCAAACAAACAAAAAATTCAGCTAGACAGAGGTCAATGAAGAAAAGGGGCTGTGTAGGCATAAAAGGATCATCACTTTCAGAGGTTTTGGTAACTGAGGGATGCCTGTTGACATAGGTTATTTCTGAAGTACCTCTTCTATTACTACTTCTCATACCTCAGTTCCTTCATGTCTAATTTGCCTACCCAGTACTGCAAAAGGAAGGAATTGTACCCCTGAAAGCCTACAATTGATGTTTGTTGCTTTTTTGTTTCATTCAAATATACGGAAGTCCAAGTACACTTGTGACATTGTGGTGAAGACGTATTGGACAGAATGAACTCTTGATCTATAGTGTATCACCCATCGACCTATTTTTTCTTCCAAACATTTTCTTGCCAACTTTTGTGGCTTTTTCCTCCCTAAGCAGTGAACAAAATGATTATGCTGCATGCTGATCCTATTCATAAAGATTAAACTGCTGTGGAATTTGATGTAAAAAACAGGAGAGTGTCCATCCTATGCAGCAATTTATTAGGTGGGGACAGAACTGGCAGGGAATCAATACATCCCTGCCTTTGTTAGACATCAAAGTACTGCTAAATTACCTTCCAGTATATTTTGAGTTAAGTTGCTTAACCTAAAATGATACCAAACTATCCTCAAAAGACCAAGCAAGAGCAGAACAGAACTGAGTTAAGAGCTGGAAGTCTCAGAAACCACATTGAGTAAGGCCTGGATTGAAAACACTGGGCAAGAATACAAGCATATTTTGGCTGAAACCAAATGAATTTTACTGAAGTGGAAAGGAAGCAGAATGGAAGAAAAAATGCCCTTGCTTATTCTAATTGAAGCCGAAAGTCTATCCTTTTCAATATTTAAATACATTGTTGAAATCATGCCTGGCTCCAACATTTGAAATACTCAAGTAATTGATTGCCTTTCACTCACTTCCTCTCTTCTTCATCCTCTATGGCTATTTCTCTCACACTTGGGTCAGCTCTGCTGTGAAGCAGATAAAAGGAGCTATCTTGGGGCAGTGGTGTCTACTCATTCTGAGCCCTCAGCTATTTCTGAAGTGGAGCCCCAAAGACAATGATGCTTGCTTGTCACTGCACCACTCTGGCTGACTTTATGTTGCCTAGCTGCCTTCTTCCAAAGCATGTTTCATCTTCCATTTGACAGCCCTCCAGATATTTGAAGATGGCTATCATATTACCTGTCTTTTTTTTTCTTTTGCCATGCTAAATGTGAGCAGCTCCTCAAACATTCCCCCAAGGGCTTACTTTCCAGACTTTATCCCAGCTTGCTTAATTAAGATTTAACCAGTGATTGCAATAAGTAGAACAATATGAGGGGTGGAGCCATCTTAGCTTCCACTTTAAATGTCTTGGACCAAATCTACACAAAGGCCACCTGTGGTCTTTTTTTACCCTGTTTCCTTGTACCCTTCCCTGTACCTTACATTTCTTTCTGCTCTGCAGTCTGGGTCTCTACTGTTCCACCTCCATTTCTTTCCCCTTATCACTTCAGTCTTTTGCACTTGCTGCTAGAACTGTTAATGGCCTTCTCAACAACTTTCTCAGCTTGGAGACAACTTGGAAAAGATTTGTTTTTTACAGCTTTGATACTGGCTGGTTCTAGGTTTTAGAAGCTGTGCTCCTAAATAAATAAATAAATGAAAACTTTTCCAATCTTTGTTGTAAAGTGTGTGCTCTACCACTGAGCAATGGATTCTCTCTTTGAGGCTGATAGAAGAATAAAACTGTAGAATAACATTTGTAAATACAGTTTTTATAATACTGCTGTGCTATTAAGGAAATGCATTCAACTGAATTGAATGAAGCAGTAAACTAAGATAATAGACACCAAAATACCCAGATGAAATATGAGACAGTTTAATCCAGAAAGAGAACTAGATGTTAAGCTGCTGCCCAAAAGAATCGCTACATGTTATGTTCCCCTCACCCTTCAGAAAACCCAGTAGAACATACTTATGTCTTGATGCCATGCTGTTCTATGGATTCTTTACCTTTCAGCCCACTCCACTGGAGTGAGCAAATGTAGCATGCTACAAAAATCAAGAATCCTGTAATAGAGGAAAAGACCTGAACAAGAGACTTCCATTTTGAACACTCTACTGTGGTGGTTTGTTGGTATCTACCTTAGCCCTAAGGTAGCTTAGACCAAACCTGTGCAAGTTCTCACCTGTAAAACCTAATACAGAATGCCAGCTGTGTTTCATATCTTCCCAGGAGCTCAAATACCCCCACCCTCTCCTACCCCAAAAAGCATTGATATCTCTCCCACTCCTGCAATTCTTTTGCCCTTCCAAACAGGCCAAAGGTTTATTGACTGATGAATTGCCACACATACCAAACGGGTAAAATTCAGCTTGGTAGGTCACAGGTTGTACACATTCAGTTAACCCAAGAAAAACAGTTTGCCAAACATGAGGCTGGGCTGAAGTCCAAACCCTGGAGAAAGTCATGAATCACCTTGATGAAGCAAATGGTTCGCTGTTTCCTTGCCTCTTGAGGTGGTTGTCAAGTGTACCAAATAGCCCCCAAAGATACTACTTTCTGGTTTATAGTATTTGGTCTTGAGGTTGTTGGAGTGGAGAGGGAATTATTGTCTTTCTTATGTCTCAACAGTTTTATAAACCACAGTATAACAACAACAGCAAAAAAACAAAAACAAACCCACTTTATCCTGTACATTACTATGGACTATGTTAGACGTACATTTCCCTCCCCTAAAAAATATATCCAGCACAGCCATTGTTTTCTGAATTGATTTTGCTGCCTCAGCCATGCTAAAGCATAGATGCTTTTTTGGCTTCCATCTGAATGAACAATTTCCTAGTTAGACACACTGGATTTGGAGTTGGGTCAATAAAAGCTTTACTGTGCCCTTTTCTCTTTCCTCACAGAGCATACAAAAGAGAACTAAATTCCATTCATCCTTTCACTGGCCACTGTGGAATATTGAGCAATGTCATTTTGGCTTGGATGAAGAAACATGGCAAGGAGCTGGAAGCGGCACAAATAGGAATTCACTATTTCCCATGCTCACTGCCTGAAAATCTGCCATCACTTGGGACGGATGTGAATTTACTTGTGCTTTTAACAATTTGTCTCTGCCACCAAATTGCTTTGGAAAGCATAACACATTAGGTATCAAAAGAAGGTTTAGCTTAATCCTGATGCATCTTATGTGGTTAACTGTAAGTTATTTGCAAAGAATCCACTGTGAGCAATTCTTGACGGTTGATTTCAGTGCTGAAGTCTGTGAAACCAGTTTGAGAAAGCTTTCCCTTCCCTCTTCCTCCTGCCTGAATACTTTTGTTGGGGGAGGGGGAGAGAATGGTAAGTTTTAAATGCCACAGGTGAATACTAAATAAATAAATAAGTGAACACACATGTGCACACGTGTGCGTGCACACATGCACGCACACATACCCCTACCTCATAGCTAACAACACTGATTTCCCTTAGGTGTTCAAAATGATCGTACAGCTGCTTCAGGGATAATGTTCATCGTGAGTTTTGCTTGCTAAATATAGAAGCAGAAACGGTTGCAACCTATTGCAGAACAAAAGGTTGTGAGTAGTCATGGTGATGACTTTCTGTTTACTAGGAAGAAGGTGCTTAGACAACTCTTCACTCTGTCCAGTTCTATGGGGGAAATGTAGGAAGCTGCCTTGCAACAGATCACATTGTTGCTGCCGATGAAGCCCAACAGTGTCTCCTTTGACTGTCAGCAGTTTTCCAGGCATTCTATCACAGGTTTTTCCCATCACCTGCTATCTATTCCATTGGGAAAAAAGATGAGGATGTTAGGATGGATGCTGCCAGTGCTGGAAAAAAAGTTTTTTTAAAAAAAAATTACTTGTTTTATTTATTTATTTATTTATTTACCAGGGAATTCTAGGGACTGTAGTCCAGCTTTGTCTTCTGCATGCAAAGCATGTGTTCTTCCACTCTCTAATTATGCTGCTTTTCGTGTGCTTCTCCAACAGTCAAGGTTGTTGATGCAGAACAGTTGGCAGAATAGGTCCTCCTAATTTCCCCTCCCCTCCTCAATACACAGGAGCCTTTGTTTCATTTTAAACTAGCAATTAGCTTGCAATGGCACATCTTTCCCTCTTCTTGTGAGGAAGACATAAGACATAGACAGGTGGTTCCCACCACACCCTTATCCTGTCTTTATATTACTGTTACTTAGGTTGGTCAACCATTTATTTATGTCATGGAAACACAATTTTCAGCAACTTTTTCTGTCAGAGAGAAGCAGATAACTCAAAAATACACACCACACAAGCAATGTCTCAGAATAAGGGTGAACAGGTTTCAAGGATCTACTTTATTTTCTTTACTATAGTCTGGAGATCCACCAAGTGGACTCTGATGCCTGTATTATACATTTTTGAGGCCAGAAATTTGAGCAAGAAAAATGAGTGGGTTTCCCAGAAGTTCCATGGAAAAATCCATTCATATTAAGTCCAAACTTCCTTCATTTCAGCAGTGTAATTTAGAGGGGAAGAATCATTTTTGTCCCTTTTGTTACTGAAGCATTTGGAGTCAGAAATCCTTGTGAACCAACTACTGATCACCCAGAGATCTATCAGCAGACTCAGATTTACATTCTGCTCATTCACCTGTGGTTAAGAAGTCCATTTCTTCACCTTACCTGATCCTGTTGTCCTTCCGTCATGATCGTGGCAGTGCCTTTGCTGGGAAGGGAGCACAATGGGAATGCTCCCCTCTGCACTGAACTGGGTCCCTGTGGAAGAGAGAGCAAGCAGCACATGCCTGCCTTCCGCAATGTAACTGGGCTCTTTCTCATGCTGCACTGAGGAAGGAAGTGCCTCCATAGCACTTCCTTCCCTTCTGCATGGCTGGGAAGGACAAGAGTGTTGCGTGATTGCAGGCACTTAATGGATTTATTCTATTAAGCACATATCCCATGTTTGCAATGTGTGGGAGAGGGATGGCAGTGGAACAGCGACAATGTCATGTGAAAGCATGGCCCATGGACTGCTACCATCTCATCTCCATAGTGGGACTGCGATGCCAAGCAGAAGTGGCCTAAAATCACAGACTAAGTGGGGGGGACTTAACTTGATGGGGCCAAATGAGTATCAAGGAGGTGCCAGATAAGATTCTTTGGGAAGGCATGACACAGCCCAAGGTAACACAGCCACAAAGGCCCATTCCCCAGTAGTTTCATCTTATTTGGTAAAGATGCTGCAACAGGGCTTCTGAAGAGGTTCTCAAGGTTTTTATAAGGACACATAGGAAATTCTACCATTTCTTTCTTTTTTTTTAAAAGAGGCTCTCTTCTGTCCTATTCAAATGTACATAGTAATGGAGAACAATTAAAAGAATATGTTATGCAAAATAAAGTAGGGGGAAAGGAAAGGAAGGTACCACAAAAGCTGGGAACAAAAATGGTAATGCTGAATGTTCAAAATGGTATATCATTGGGGAGAAAGGCATTAGTAAATAGAAGATGAAAAGTGTAGAGAAAGGGAAAAGACAAAACAAATGGTGAGGATGAAAGGAGTGGGGATAATTCCCATACGCTTCTGTGGATGGGTGGTTGGATGGATGGATGGAAGAAGTGTGTATGCATATGTGCCTTCAAGTTGCCAGTCAACTTATGGCAGCCCCATGAATTTCAAAGAGTGTTCTTAGGCAAGGAATACTCAGAAGTAGTTTTGACGGTTCCTTCCTCTGAAATATAGCTATAGAAGTGGAAGTCAACAGAAATTTCTCCCGTGTTTTCCGCTGTTGCAGTTTCATGTTTGCAATGCATATACATTTGTGCATTTGTATATAGATGTAACTAGCTGATGTATGAAGGTGTGTGTGCCCCTGCTGAAGAGAATGGCTGTGGATTCATTTCTTGGACCCCTCTGTACCACTGTTAATTAGCACACGCATATTTGCAATGCGTGTATATAATATAATATATCATAATATAATATAATATAAATAGCACCAGAGGTGCCAAAAACCAAAGCCAAAATACACATCAAAATACAAAAAATGTAAATACACATCAAAATAGAAGCAAATTATATAAATAATTTGCATGCCAGGCAACCATTTTTGGCCAGCCTTTCAGCAAGACCCACCCTCCCGCTCTTATGTTATATCATTCTTCCTAGCGAATCTGCAGGCTGTGGGCAGTTACCTTCAGGGAAGGAAAAAAAATATTTTCCCCATCTTATTGTAGCATGGGCTTTTCATTTTTCCTGGGGGTTACTTGTCGCTGAACTTTCTATATATTACTATTGCTTTGCCTTTCTGTAGACCGTGCTCTGTTTACTCCAATTGATTTGTCACCACTGGTAGATATGGAATGGAACTGGGGGGAATGGGCACCAGTTAAACTAGGGGAGAGAATCCCTGGGGTGGCTAAATGGTTACAAAGAAGGGAACTGAAGTCTGGGTAGATGCAAGTGACCTCACTACCAACAAACTGTAGGGGAATAAAGCATGACTTGAATGATATGGCAAGTTCTGCCTGATTTTTACCATATATTGATGGCTAGATACCCTGCCTGGGCAGCTGCTGGTTTGGAAACCATCAGGCTCTATGTCCCCTTAACTTTACTTTGCTTACACATGACTACTCAAGGAAGAATATACGTATGAATGTAGCTGTAGCTAATTTCCGATTGTTGTATTTGCAGTTAAGCTGTGGAAAACCATTTAATCAATAACATGGTGTCTGGCCCCTCTAGCTTGGCACAAGGGATTACTGTACAGCAATATTGGCTTTTCGGGGGGGGGGAGCACAACATCTCCTCCTTAGGAAACTGTTGTTGAACCTTATTCACAAATTCCTTGGCATAGATTTTTTCTGGAGAAGGTTCACTTTAAGACTGCTTTCCTACTGCATCTCTGAAAATTATGCAGAAGAAAAATTTCAGGGAAAAGGATTAAGAAGAGGGCTTTCCTGTCTTCCTTTCACTCTGCATCACAGTACAGTCTGCCTTCCACATTTGTGAGTTTCTGTTTTACAGATTTATTTGCAAGTTTCTTCAACCTCAGCCCCCAAACCTCAAGTGCCTCTAGGGGAAGCTTCCCTCTCAACAGCTGGTCAGGCCATGCAGCCCTTTAAAAATCCACCTCTGGTCCTCCTTCTCCTCCACTAGTGCCGCCTAGCCATCTGAGAATAGCTTGCAGCCCAATTCCTCAGCACCACAAACCTTATCTCAATATCCCCACCCACATCCAAGGAAGAGATGGGTGAGGGAGAGGAAGTATAGGGACACTGTGCTGACCCACACCCTTTCCCTTTCCCTTCCCTGACCCGGTTTGGACACTGGGTGCTCATTCTCCCCACCATGCCTTGATCCTCCTCCCATAGACACACACAGACAGATATTTTATTTGTGACATTTCCACTTTTGCAAGGGTCCTGCACTCCTAATCCTAGGAAATGTAGAGGGCCAACTGTACTATCAAGTCATAAAGGGAATCAGGACTGGTTTTAGCTCCAGGTATAACAGTTTTATTGATTCATAGAGGTGGTAGAAAAATGTTTTTCATCCTGAAAACTATATTTCAGTTGAGACTAGTTTTGTGTGCTCTGTTTCAGTGGTGAGTGGGCCCATGCAAAGTAGGCAGAGTATATGCAAATCTCACCAGTTTTTTAAAAAATGCATATAAACCATAGGACTATTCTATGTGTGCCCCAGAATAACAGATTTCCTGCCTTTCAAAGCATAGCTCAGTTCTTTGTGACACTTTTTCGCCTTCAAGGTCAGCTTACTTCTATCTCTAGCTGAGATGTAAACAATACTCACAAATGTTTTCATCTTCAGTGAGAAAGAGTGTCTCAACACATCAAGATACCCTATCAAGAAAAGAGTCAATTGTTGCAAGACTTTTTTCACATTTCAGGACTTTTCTGTGAAATATTTGCACAAAAAAAATTGTTTTATGTAAATAATATTTATTTTACACAAGAAACACCATTTCCTTTGGAAAAGGTTGCTTTTGCACATAAACAATCATGGGTGTGAGGTGTGTGTTTTGCCAAAACAAATTTCTTTTGCAAAGAAATTCCAAAATGCAAATATACGTATGTATATGTGTATATATATATATATGTATATATCTTCCAAAACTTTTAAGACTACCTGAATGTTGCATAATAGGGAGAAAATGTTGAAATTCTTTGTGCTTCTATGTGAGAATGAAATCAATGAAGGATTTCATTCTTAATTTCCACGTGAGCAAAAGAAGCATATGGGTCAGGATGGAAATCTGTTGTGGGCCACATCATGTCCAAAGCAAGATATTCTCCATTTGAGCAGCACCAAAAAGACGACACAAATTTTCATGTAATTAGCATATTCTAATTTGCATAACTAGATTCAAATCCAGAAGCAATCACTAGAATTTTAAAAGAAATATAATGTGCCTCACCATAGTGCAAAGGTGAGTGAGCTGATTATCTTTTGCATCTGTTGTCCAGATGCCCACTCTTAGTAGGCAAGATTCTCCTTTCTTACTGTTTATTCATTATCTTTAAACTAGAACTGGCTAGTGGAGAGTTTTTCAATAGTGAATTGTATTCTATAGTTTTTCAGGTTGAGGATTATTCTCTGTGAAGTAGAACACTTTACAGAGAACATACAGAGAATGACTATATAGTAGGGCATGTGGTAGTGATCTGAGGCCCATTCACACTACAGAATTATAGTGCTATTATTCTATTTTAATGTCTGTAGTTCTGTCTTACGGACTGTCAATTTAGTGAGGAGCTTTTAGACTTCTTAGCCAAAGTGTTCTAGGGACTAACTGATCTACAAATCCTGGGGTTCCATAGATGGAACTATATCAGCTAAAATGGAATGATACTGTCATAATTCTGTAATGTGACTGGGTCCCTGGAGAGTGTTCCTTTTTTTCCATTCTGTTCTCTTCAGATCTCTCCAAACAGTATGCAGAATGAAAGTAATGTCACAATACACATCAGTATGCTGCAATCCACTAGAGACCTTGACAAGCCATTTCCTTTCCTTTCCCATTCTTTCCTTTCCTTTCCTTTCCCAAGTTCCTGTCAACCCTTATTATTGCTGCTAATGTTTGAACTTCTTTGGCTGTTCATTTACAGACTGCTGGGGTAACATATTGGTGCAAAGGACTAAGAATCCTGAATCTCTGAGGGCCGCCAACATCTTTTATTCTTCAATGTTTTGCAGGGTGATACATGACTTTACAGCAAACCTTCATATCCACCATCTGAAGATAATTGGCTGCCTGGGATATAAGATAAGAACTGTAATCCAGCGCATTTCACAGGTACTCAGTATGGGTGGGCTGTTGGAAACGGAGAGTAATTGCTATAGGAGAGATTTGTGCTTTCAAAGGCTTTCCCAATCCATTTCTGGCTAATTATTTTTCTATGGTTTTGAATCCCAAGCATAGTCTGTTCCAGAAGCAATACATTTTACACAATACACAACAACAAATATTTCAATATATTAAAAATACTGTACTGTCAAGTGGACTTTGACCTATAGTCTCTTGAATGTCTCTCATTCATAGGCTTGCATCTGAAATACGCCAATGTTGGGAAAAAAATCTGATGTAGTATGGGTGTCAGGAGCAGAATTCACTCACAAATAGTACAATTCATTGATTGCTGCTTATTTGGTGTGTAATACATGTAGTGACTTTAGCGAATGGTCTGAAGGCAAAGGAAAAGCAAGCAAGCTTAAGATCTGCAGTGACCCCTCCCACATCTGAAGGTCTTGGGAACCAACGTTATTAGTATTAGTGCATATCAGAGACAGTACCAGGCAGTGTTTATTTAACAATCTTCAAGCTGATCCTACTACATAATCTACAAGTATATTATGGAGGGGCAGTGGAGCAACCCAACATTGGGGGAACATGTTAACCTAGCATATAATTTGCTCATAGCTATATCTGTCTATTCACAGTTATTGTGAAGTTGTTGTAAAGTTTTGAACTCCCCACCCGCAATTGCATCTATCTTCACTGTTAGGATTAGAATAATATTTGTTATTTATAATAGCATAGTACAGCAGACTAGTGCTGTGATCTTATGTTGGTTAAGGAGTAACTATTATTTATTTATTTACTCATTTATAGTATTTCTGTATCACCTCTCAAATGATGAACAAATAAAAACCAATTCAAATAATACAGAGGTATTATTTAAAAATGATTTTTAAAATTTTTAAAACACATTAAAATAGAATTTAAACTCTAAAAGCAATCTAAAACTAGTTCTAGATTCCAGTTTTGAAACAGTTAAAACAGTAATTCCAAACATTGAATGCTATGCAAAATAGTTGCTCACTGGAAGCTTAAAAGAGATGGTGAAACCGAACTTCCTTGGGTCAGGAGTTCAACAGTGGAGGCACCACTACAGAGAAAGCAGTGTTACATGTATCAACCAATCTAACTTCATGAGGAGCTGGGACACACAATAGAGTCTTCTTTGAAGATCATAGACTTCTGGTAGGTTCATATGGGAAGACATGATCTTTTAAATATCTTGTCCCAAGTTATTTAGGGCTTTGTAGGTCAACACCAGCACTTTGAATTGAGCTCAGAGGCAAATTATAAGCTCTTGCAGTTCTAGCAAGACCGGTATCATATAGTTTCTAAAATGCACACCTGACATGAGTCTGGCTGTTGCATTTTGCACTATCTGCAGCTTGTAAATCTTTTTTAAGATCACATAAAGCACATTGCAATAGTCTAAAACAGGATGAGCTGGCTTCCTGAAGAAAGATGATAAGCATAATAAAGTGAGAAGAGAAATCATTAGTTTATTATTTCAAGAAATCCATCCAAAAATATTGAAAAATCACTAACCTGATTATAGAAGCCCCTAAACCTGACTTCTGAGTATGCAGGTCTGCTCAGGAAGCCACTATGGAGATTTCCAGTGATGTATTTAAGTCTTTTACTTCAAGTCTCAAATCAAGTCTCAAGTCTCTATCTTCAAGTCTCAAACTGAGTCTCAAGTCCTTGCAAGATATTTTCAAGTCAAGTCTCAAGTCTGGGAGCCAGCTTTAACAGAAAATAAGGAAGTGGTGGTGGTGGTTTGTGTAGGAGTAAAGTTTCAATAACTACAAAATCAAGAAGACATGCACAAAGTTAGGTAAAAAAAATTAAATTGTCATAGGCAAATTCAGCAAGGCTTTATTTAAACAAAGCTGTTTAAATTTCTTTTGAAATGGGAAATGGGATCCTCCGTCCCTCCCATTTTTGAAGCTGGAGGCTTTTTCAGAAGTGGGGAATAGGACCCTTCTTATTCCCCATTACTGAAGTTTCAAAAGCTTTAGAGGGAAAGTTCCTTCATCCTTAAGTCTGTTGTCTAACTCATTTGCTGTTACCCTTTGACAAATGCACTCTACATTTGACTCCTTCAATATGCAGCGGGGACAAGCTGCCAAGCAAACCTCAAGCCCATTACCAAATGCTTTTTTTTACTGTTTCCTTCTGAGAAAGGCATCCATGCTTTGGGCTTGAAACAGATTGTCACATGATCTGTAGGCAAAGACAGATGGAAACATTGTTCACAGCTGTAAGGTTTCTGGATGAAGTTGTTGTGTTACTGAACCAAGGACAACAAGTCAGTCACTAAAAATATACAAATCACAAATCAAGTTGAGTCAGTGCATCATTTATAGCTGAGTCAAGTTCAAGTTGAGTCATTGAAGCAACTTGAGTTCAACTTGAGCCTGAGTCAATCGACTCAAGTCTACGTCGCTGGAGATTCCATGTGTTACCTGCCACTTTCTAGTTGGGAGAAGAAGGAAGAAGAGGAAGTGACCTCAGGGGGAAAAACAGAAGAAGCAAAAGCATGGGTATTCTGCACAGGGATCTAAAAAAAAGAAAAGAAAGGGAAACACCAGAGGTTATGCTATTACTTCCTCCATGTCACACCAACTGGTTCAGGGCACTTGCTACAACACTCGTGCTTTAATGAGACTTATGAGCCTCTGTCTGTGTGATTTAATAATTTCTTTAATCACATCAGGGGTGGGGTTTGAGTATGGGAAATAGGGTTTAAAAATTAGAACTGAAAAAAATATTATTAATTTGAAACTCCATATCAATCTGGGTGATTTATTTGCTTTTCATCGTGGGGTTTTTGATTCAAGAAATGCCACATCCCAAATTAGAATGATGATTATCAGTAGAGACAAAGCCTCATATCAGAGGGAAGAAAGGAGGGCAGAATGGCCAGAATTTAAAGTAACTGAAGCAAATCTCTTTCCATTTGTAATCTGTATTTTATTATTTTGATATGAAGAAAGAGAACAGAATGCACTCCAAAAAAGGAACTTGACCTCTTTAGTGAGAGGGGAAAAAAGAGAGAAAAATAAAATAAAATAAAAAACAGCTGTTTGGCTTAAGGGAAGAAAAAGGTTTCCCCAGTGACAAATTTAAAATCAGAAGGAAATTGCATCCAAAGAAAGAAGGTAGCGATGGCCAAGTTGATTGTCTCAGAACTTACATAAAATAGTTTGGCATCAAAGGGAGAGGAAAAGGAATGTCTCCAAAATCCAGGAAGCCATAAGGAACGTTCCAGGAAGGGAACAAGAAGGAGAAGGATGTATAACGCAGCTCTTCAACAAATCCAGGTTTCATAGCATTAAAAAAATATGATGCATTATTTGCATATCTCATCTGTTGTATATCTGCAACTTATATTTACTGATCTCCAGGAAAAAATTGAAGCCATATGTCCTGTAGCACCAACCAGACCATTCCCAGCAGGATTTCAAAAGATAGATGGAAGGAAGAGTAAAACTGAACCCATGTGTGAATGTTCTTCTGCCTTAAGAAGGGAACACATTGTTGGCTCATGCGAACACCTTTTTGCAGTGCATGCAGACTTCTGATGGAATAAACAGAGGATGTACAAGACAGAAGACCCTTATCTTTTTCTCAAAAATAAAGAATGGGGTAGAATTTTGTAATCAGACCAAATCTTACTTGAATGGCTACCACTTGTGGCAAGGACTGTACAGCCCGTAGAGACAATCTAAAGAAATGTACTTTGCCAGACAGATGACTCTCCAAAAAGTCCAAATGCTCTTCAGCTTCTTGCATCCATGTCAAGATGCCTGAAGTCCCCACACAAACCTCTTGCAACCACAAGACAGAAAAAAAAATGGCTCAAAATCACTATCACAGTTACAGGTACATAACCTAGAATTACACTTCCATAACTGAATTATATTCAGGTCTTCCTGAACATGGTACTATTGCCACAATCATCAAAGTCTCCCAGTCCTGCTTTACTGGGAAGAAGAAAAAGAAGGATATATTTGCTTGTAGATTTGCCTGAGGAGTGTCAACTAAACCTACATGACATTCCTTCTTCTTCATGTGTGAATGTTGTGAACTTCTGTCATTAGGGACAGTTTGCACTCAGTAGCATTTCCTTCATAATAATGTTATACCATTATGACACCAGATAATTCAGGAGTGGAGTTTCTTCATGCCAGGGCTTGACAAATTGCTAGAACTGCAGCCAAGAAGAAATTTTCATCCAAGTTAAGAATAGTGTTCTTTCCCAGTAAAATCAATAACAAGCATGAGGTGGGATAGAATTGATGAAATGTAGTCTCAGATTATACATGTCCTGAGAAACCTTAGCCAAGAATGATTTTATTGTTTACCAACCTTCTAGACTTGCCCCTACAGTCAGGTTTTTAGTTCAGTGTTTCTTCAGCTTTGATTCTACAGATGTAGACAATGGTTAAAGATGCTAGAACTTCAAGTCCAAAACATTTGGATGACCAAGAGCTGTGAACCATTTCTTTAGTTATCTTTTTTTTAAGATGAGCAAACACAATATGTTCACTTGCCACAATACAATACAGGCCTTCTGATTTTCCTGTTAGTCTTCCAAACAGTAGGCTCCTCTAGAGGGATAAAGGAAACAAGAAGAATAGATTTTCCTGTGCTTTCATTCTCCATCCTCAAGCAGACTCCTTCAATTTGGTCATGGTCCCTCATGGATATCTCCTGCTGGCCTACCACATGGCATGCAATTGAGATGAAGTTTATTAAGGCTATGAGACCACTAGAGTGATGCTCTTTTTCCAAACCATGGCTGGCTTACACAATGGAATGTAACAACAGACTCAAAGTACACTTACACAATTACATAAAGTCATAAGCAGGTATTATTCTGCAAATTATATTCATGCTCAGCAACTTTGAAAGGGAAAGGAAGAAATATGGCAGAATTCCTTTTTAAAAGGAACCCTTACATACATGAACAAGGCCACCTATCCAAATATCAAAGGTATCCAAGGGCTTTGGTGGCATCACAGAGAGAGAAAGAAAGAATTCCATTTGCACTGAAGTGCATTCAGGTAGATCTGTCCTTTCCCCCACCCTGTGCTTCACAGATGTTTTTGTCCAGCCAAGAAAGGTTGGGACAGTGAGGGTGAACTGAAGAGAGTATGTGCAGGGGCCATGTGTACTCCTCGTCCTCATCCTCCTTACTCAGTTTAGGCATAACACCTGAAGAGGGCTGAACACTGAAAGCAATAGATGATAGCGTAATCAGGCACTCATTATTTGTACCATACATTGCCAGCCATCTTAAAGTATGTCAGTTCAAATCCTCCTAACAATGTCTTTGTGGGACAGAATTTCAAATATAGACAAAATCAGTTTTTCTTCCTCAGATCATTACACTTTGATGGGAACTGTGCTGAGATGTGTTGTATTTCTGTTTGTTTTACTAACTCTTTCTCAATTTCATCTTTACACATAAAATACCACATACAAATATTACTGAAATCTGTGGCTGTCTTTTTGTTTTGTTTTGTTGACAGAAAGCAGGGTTGTTACTTGTTGCTTATTTGTTACCATCTTTCCTCTGATGAGTTCAAAGCAGCATCTGCAGTTTGGGTTGCCCATTTTCTCCTTCTAACAACACTGCCATTGTAATAAGACTGGCTGAGAAATCGGCTTCTTTTCCTCCTGACACTGAGTAATCAGCAATGAGAGAGAGAGAGAGAGAGAGAGAGAGACTTAGTATTCTGAGTGGCAATTCAAAGGTGTGGTGACTCCCCTCTGGGTTTTAGGCTGAACTTTAAATATCCAAGGACTGAAAGTATTCCAAGGTTCCAGAACCTTGGAAGACTCTTATTCAGTCTAAAACCTAAATCAATTCACTGTCCCTCTGACCTGGAAACCCCTAGCCACCACTGTTCATTGTGGGAAGATATACTAAATCAGATTTCTGTGTACATTTGCTTTCCTCATTTCACCACTATTTGAAAGAAGATCAGACAGAAAGAAATTAGGCTAGAATGCACAAAGAAAACTAGGCTTATCCCTGTTAAAGACACACTCATATTTCTATTTCGTTAAGCAGGATTCCGGGGAGTGGGGGGAGCAAAGGAGAAAAATCTCACTGTTTCCTAAGTTTTTGCAGAACATTTTTGTCTAAAACGTACAGACCTGTGAAATTAGTACTTATTTTACATTCCTCTGGAACATAGAACTGTTTCACATCATGGGTCTGAAAATCAATCCTATATATAGGCACTGGGGTTCATCAGGGGGAAAAACAAAGCCTTCAGGGTTTTTGCATGTGTCTTTCTGTATTTCTTCCTATAGGCAGAATGTTTTGCCAATATTATACATCCTCTTCTGCCTTTAAACTGAGAACCAGATGTGCTGAACAAATGGTAAAGTAGTGAGCCCAGTCAACAGCTTAAAAAGTCTTTATGCAAAGCATCTTGGAGTTTTTCCTTCAAAGCAACTGTCAAATTAAAAAGGAAACAACAGTTAAATTATCTATATTTTGTTGCACTGAGGATAAGTTGTCTTTAGAGCAGGTAGAAGCTGTTAGAAGGAGAAAAACCAACTATTTTGAATCCTGCCATTACTGATTTTCAGGTTTGCTATCAAAACAAACCATTTGCCCTTTTAACTTAATAGTTCTAACCTTTTTGTTCCATCTTCACAGAACTCAACAATCCAATTATCCACTAAAAATAAAGCTTCCGATGCACAGAGAATATGCTTGAGTTTCTTAAAATGATAATACTCAAGGAAGTGATTAACACTAAACCATGAAAAACCAAATTTCTTCTGTTCTGGAAAATTCCAGTCCGGTTTAGTTTTATAGATAATTGGATACTTTTGTTCATAACAACAACAAAAAAAAGGTAGGTAGGTAGGTAGAAAGAACCTGATACTATTCTGATGCTTGATTTACCTTTAAAAAGATGGAAGACAAATGGAGACCTTAGTTGTTGGGATTTTCCTGTATTTGTTGTTGCTGTTGTGTGCCTTCAAGTTGTTTCTGACTTATATATAGCAACTCTAAAGCAAACCTATGACAGGGTTTTCTGGGGCTGAGAACGTGTCATACTCAAGGTCTCCCAGTGGGTTTCCACAGCTGAGTGGGGAATCAAACCCTGGTATCTTGAGTTGCAGTCCAGTGCTCAAACCACTACACCAGGCTGGCTCTGTATTTACCTGGTGGTTATGAAAACGAACTCTGCACCTGCTTTGAGACATTATTATTTAGTCTCATTTTATAAGTTCATAGCAAGCCCTGGCCCATCTAAAGTTCTTCACCAAAGCTTTGGTTGTATTTATGGAAATAGCATCCTCATTTCCTTAACTATTGTTGCTATTGCATACCTTCAAGTCATTTCCAACTTATGGTAATCTTAAGGTGAACCTATCACAGGATTTTCTGAGGCTGAGAGTCTGTGATGTGCCTAAGATCCCCCAGAGAGTTTCCATGGCCAAGAGGGGAATCAAACCCTGGTCTCCAGGATCATAGTCCAATGCTTAAACCACTACACAATGCTGGCTCTCAAATATAACAGCCTGAAACTGAAGACCTTCTCCCATATAAGCCCACTGCAATTATATTCAGGGCTGCTGCTTTCGATTGCCTATCATCCAGGGTACAGTAAGTGAGAGTAAGGTGCACCCACATGTACTTACTTAGAGTAAAAAAAAAGAACCCAAAATACAACTGCATGCTACATAGTTAACATAGTTTAAACCTCAGTGTGCTACCTAATCCCCTTTGTTTTCAGTACCTTTAGTTGATTGTCCCCCATCTTATTTGATTTCAGTATTAGATATCTGAAATTTAGAATGGCTTTTTCCTTTCAGTTTTATAGATTGTATATCATTTGAACGGATGTAGTGACCTTCATAGCTACTCTATGAAGGATGAAATACTGAAAAAGCAATATTCTAATAAATCCAAATGATGATTAGTGTCTGCTAGCTATAGAACACTGAATTTCATCTGAGTGGTAGGTGCATAAAATTGTTAAAGAACATAAAACAAGTCACCCTGTATCAGATAAAAGCTTCATGTATTTTATACTGTCTTCTATAACGTCCATCCAGTTTGAATCTCAACAACTCACAACCAGGGCATGAAATCAACCAACTTCCTTCTGTTGTCCTGCAGCAATTTATGTTCAGTGTCATTTTATGGTTGAAACTGGAGGTTCCACATAGCCATCATGCCTTTTAATAATGAACATCAGTGGTGGCTTCCAACTGGATGGAATCCAAAACAGAATGATTGAAAAACAAGAGGAAGCATGCTCATGGGAACTCTGAGGTTTGCAGATGAACAACTATGTAAAAGAAATAGAGGGGACGTCTAAATAACAGACCAAGGAGGACTGAGCATGTTCAGCAGCCACAGAACTTTTTATTATCAGATGGAAAAGGGGGGGGGAATGAAAAATGAGGGGAGGAAAGGAAGCATCAAATGGCCTTTTGCTGCAGTCTTAAATAGGAGCAGTCTTAGATGTAGACACACTGCAGCCTTTGGACGCAGGAACCACACACCATGAAAAACAGTTGCTAATAAATGTCTCTTACATGGATTGATTTAATCTCCCTTTTTAAACTATCTAAATCATTCATTATCACCACGACCTGTGGCAGTGAATACCATGAATTGTATAGTTATAGGTAGCCAGTGAAGAAGACAGATAGCTGGATTTTCACAGCCAACTGAGTGATAAAAGTGTGCCAAGGGTGAACTGATGCACCTTATACCACCTAAAAAGCACCATGCAACAAAACCATACTGGGAATTGACAGGCCTCTGTGCTTCTGAAGATGCTCTGGCCTGTCTCTGCACAAAGACAGATACCACAAGTCTTAGTGGCTGCAGGAGTAGCAGAAACCTCAGCAACAGCAATAGTGCTTCTTGTGACTTTCAGAAGGTCCCATGCCTACCCCTCCAATCCTGGAAAGTTGTCTACCCCTGCCATAAGGACTGACTTCGTTACCCTCCCTTCTTCAGCTTATCTATGTACAAATGTACATAGAGGTAGCAGTGTGACCTTCACCAAAATGTTGCGCTGCTGGTGTTCAGTTTAAGGGCCTTTCTGCACTGAATTGCTATAGTGCTATTATTCCACTATCAATATCCTGTGGCATTCTGGGGTTTGTAGTTCACTGAGGTCAAAGATCTTTCTGGCTGAGAATGCTAAAGGCCCCTCTCTAAACTGCAAACCCCAGGATTCCATAGGATGTTAAAAATGGAATAATAGCACTATAACAGTGTAGTGTGGAAAGTTCCCCAGCTTCTAACCACTCCATTCCATTTCCATTTCTCCTTGGCCCCCTTCCCCATGAGAGTCAACATTCTATGGCCACTAAATATGTTCAGTCCCCATTGGACTGTTTTTGCCTCTGATTCCTAAGATTTTTCTGGGGGGGAAATTAGAAGAATGCTTCTGAAGACTTGTAAATTCCAGTATTCTCTCTTGTATGTTGATGGTTCAATTAGTGCTTTCCTTTTAGTGCATTTGCGTTTGCTATTAGTGCATATGATAACAACAAAACCACAAAACCACAGCTTTGCTGTAATTTATTTACAAAGAATCCTGTAAAAGTCTTTCTTTCCTACCACCAACATATTTCCTACCACTTGCAGAATTAGTAACAATATTGGCTGAAATCCTCTGAAGCAATTAAAAATGCGTAACTACTGTAGTTATTAAGCTACACAGTAAATTCTGACCTGACTCCGCACTCATACCCTCTTACTGAGACTCAGCCACTGTGGTTGATGGAGGTCCATTCCCCTTTCTCATGTGAGTGATCTCTTGCACTGGACAAAAGCAGGGTCCCTTTCTCAACCCCCCGCCCCACTTGTGCCAGAGATCACTCATGCAATAGAAGTTGGGAATGCTTCCCAAGCAATAAGGGAGTAGACCTCCATTGGTTGTAGGGACTACTTCCTGATAATTGGAGACTGGGGGAGTTTCATACTCCTTGTGTGTTCCCTAAAACAGGGACTAGGTAGAGATCATAAATACCACACAGTTGTGAATTTCTAACTCCAGATCATGCGTTTGTAACTCTCCAACAGGAATCTGGGCATTATACACAAGCACACTTGTTTCTGGGGGTAGTTGCCCATATGCAATGATCAGAGTGATTTAGAATAACCTGGTTACATATGTAACACTTCATGATAAGTAACACATTAAAAAAAAACAGACTTACAACTGGTTAAAAAGATTACCACAAAAAAATAATGCTGAAGTCTTTGTAGATGATTTATATCTTCTACAGAAAGCCCTTTCCACATATTTTGTCCAGAGCTTGACTGGCAGAATAAATGTCTGCATTTTGGAGAAGCAATTTTATTCACTGCTGATTGCCTCCGGTCTGAGTGCAGCAAAACAATCTCAAACAACATCTGTTAATGTCAGCAGGAAAGCTTTTCCAATCCTAATTGTACCTAGGTAGGATGTGAAATGTGTTGAGTTGATACATAAATTACAGCTGACTTGCCAAACAAATCCCATATTCTGGACATGGCTAGTCATTTGCAAGACAGGCATCCCACTACACTTGAAATATTCATTCATCAAGCAAACTTGGATTTATTTGTGAAGAATAAAGTGGGACAGAGCAATCCACAAATCCTGGCAGGCTGTTTTTGTCTACAAAGGAATTGGAAGATATTTGCTCATTTGCTTTCATTGATTCATCACGAAATAATGTGATGGAATTAATGACGAAATACCAATTGCTCATCTCAAAGACAGTAGGCCCATTGAACCTGGTAAATCAGCACTTAAATTCAAGTTGTTCAGTTGAGTCTACTGTAGTCGGGACTAACATGTGGATCTAGGCTAGTATTTTAAAGGCAGAGAATAGAAAGTTCATGCAATTAAAAACACAACTTAAAGCTTGTCAATAAATGAAACAAATGCACACCTTACTTGGTAAAAAGCCCCTTCCTCAGCAGCCAGCCAGCTGCCAAAAGGCTGCCTTAACAAAAAGATCTTTGCCTGCTAATAGAATGGTCAGTAAGGAAGGGGTCAGCTAAGCTTTCCTTGGAAGGAAGTTCCTCAGCCATGGAGTACCACCTAAGAGAGTCTTCTCCTGTGCTGCTACCAGACATGTCTCTGAGGATATTGATGATGATGGTGGTCATGATGATGATTTTGTCATGTCATCATCATCATCATCTGAAAGCAGAATCCGGCATATATGGGAGAATACAGTTCTTCAGGCTTCCTGGCTTAAAAGTACAACTTTGTGAATCGTAATGACTCTTTCAGTTGCACCCAGAAAGAGACTGGCAAGTCTGCAAGATGCTGTAAGAAGGGGCTCACAGGTTCTCTGACAATAAGCCCAGCTAGCATGCTGGCTGCCATGTTCTGGACCAGCTGATGTTTTCCCAACATTTTTTGAATGTAGCCCCACATAGAGAGTGCTGCAGTAATCCAAAGAGGCGCTTTCTCTTGTAGGAAGGCTCATCTATCTTTAAAGTTCTTTTCAAGGATTAGAAAAACCTTTCACCATTTCCATGTCAAAAATGGGTTTCCTGACACCTGGGAAATACTGTCAAAAGAATAGTGGAATCGTGAGGCTTTTGCACAGGTTTCTCCCAGCATTTGAACATCCTGAAGTGTCACCAAAGAATTGTTGTGCAGGCAAAAACATGTGGGGCGGGGCTGTATAAAATACATGAAACCCACTCATACTACACAGTTATAGTGCTATCATTCCAGTTTAACTGCCGTGCCTGGACCTTGTCAAATTCTGGGGTTTGTAGTTTGGTGAGACACTAAAGGAACTCTCTGGCTGACAGTTCTAATTGTTCCTCTCTAAAGCACAATCCTAGGACTCTGTAGGAATGAATTATGGTAGTTAAAGTGAAAAAATAGTACTATTATTATAAAAAGGAGGAAGGAATGAGGAGAGAAAAAAAGAAATGTGGCAGTACCTTTAAGACTAATTGGTTCTTGTTTTTGTATGAGCTCTTGCTGATATAAACCCACTTCTTCAGGTGTAGTACCAAGTGACATATGTATAGATAGGTAGATATATGGCCTTTTCCGCATTTTGTTTTTACAACTGGACAGCGTGTCCTCCAGTGAGGACATTTGCACTTGGGGTCGAACTGGGTCCAGACTACTTTCTGTAGTTTCGGACTTCAGCCCACTCCAGAACGACCAGAACTGGTGGTTCGCCGTGCTATTGAAAGACCACTTAAAACAGGTCTTTCAATAGCCCGGCACGTCCCACTCCGTCACGGCACTCCTGTGTAGATCTGCAGGCTCGCACCAGCACGAGGCTGCAGATCTTCCAGGGGCGGGCTTCCGGCTGGCGAGCTTCTCCGGTTGGTGAGAGCCTCCACCAACCAGAAGCTGCTGTTTTCGTCCCCGGAGTAGTGTGTAGCACGGCCACACACTGCTCCGGATGCAGCGTGGATCGTCGGAGGGAGCACGCCAGTCCGGTAAGTAACAGAATACCCATTTTCTTCCCAAAGTGCAAAAAAGTCCATAGGTACAGACATATACATATACATATACTTATACATATACATATATTTGTGGGAGTGAGATAGAATGTAATAGGATTCGGAAAGATGCAAATCATGACTTTTGCCCTAATTTTTCAAAGGACTGCTTACAACAATACAGGTTTTTCACATCTTTACAATGGTCAGGTAGTGTTGATGCATGAAAGCAATAAACCTGTTTACAAAATATCAGTTTCTCAGGGTTCAAAACTCTCTCTAAGAAGATTATTTGTGTTATACATGCAATAGTAAGGGTTCTCGTATTAATATATGTAGTGTGCCATGAAATCATTGACTTTGTTCATACCACTACTAATGGATTGGAATTTGTGAATTCAATTTAGTTAAGCAGTTTCTTTCTAGTCCTCCTTTGTAAATTCACTTGTTCAAAGACTACAACCTGTAAATTATTTACTATGCGTCTAGGAAGATAGAAATGTTCTACAACTAGTTTTGCCTTTTCTAATGTTAGATTTGTGTCTATTTAATCCTCTTGCACAGAGATTGTCTTGTTTGTCTGATGTAGAGTCTAAAGGGCCATTGCTGGCATAAGATGGTATATGTCACATTGGACGAAAAGCAAGTAAATGTACTTCTAATCTTGTGAATAGATGTGCGGACAGGGTGGCATCTGGGTTTGTGGCAGGATCTTGTCCATGTCGTGTATCCTGTTGTGAGTTAACACAAAATAACAAAGCACATGTAGTGGTCACCTATAGTCTCCAACTGAGACCACTTAAACACATTGTGATACAAACAATTCTGGAGAATAACTCAGCCCTCTCACAAGATGTGGGAGATAGGCCTTTATTGGCCTACAAACAATCTACAGCCTTAAAAAACTACTCACTTACAACAGGACATAAAACATACAAAGAAACAGAAATAGAATCAATTGGCATGTTTTACCTGTACAATACCTAAAGATTTTTCCAGATGTAACAGTAGAGAGACTGCTTGAGAAATTCAGTATTCTCTGTCTAGTAAAAGAGCAGTTAGTTTCACACAGGACAAGGAGAGCTGAATCTCAAGGAAAATTACTTTTCTGTTGTTAGTGGCTTTGGAATTTTATTAACCATGCCCCTGGTCTTCACAGGGCCAAGCAGGAGTGGTCCTTGCCTGCCCTGAAATCCCTCTAAACCATCTTAATTGATAATAGAGCAATGTCTGAGACAGAATGGAGGCCTGTGACTCCAGCATTTTTATTTTTCTTTTCTTCTGTATGATTTTTAACATCTTTGCTTGGTGAAGAAGCCAGTGAAGCTTCAAAAGCTTGCAGGATGCATTTTCTGCATTTTGGCTAGCCAATGAAGGTATCGTTCTTTTGTGGATTTTGTATTTTGTTGTATTATGCTGTGTGGGCAACAAGGCTACTGATAAGCTTATTACATGGTAGGATATTTTGTGTGGTGCCCCATTGTGCATCATCAAAATTCTCTAGCGTGGTTGTGTACAATGTCAGCAATGAAGCTCCATCACTGTAAGTTAGATATCACAGCACTTGATGCAGGATCTTGGACCCCATGTTTTTTTCTCTGCAAAGTAATTCCTCTGCAGCACTTCAGAACAATCAAATATAGAGAGAATACCATGGAGAAATATTCACTTTGTGCCACAGCAGGGAGAAATCTATGGCAATTATTTGTATTTCCATGCAACACTGAAATAGTTAAGGATCTACCTTCTTATTTCTCTCCTTGAAGGATACCTCTTTGGCTTTCCTATTCTTCTATCTTGAGAAATATAATTGGAAATTTTCTGCCCCAGGAGTCATGATCCCAGCAGCAGTCATGATCCCAGCAGTTCCCATGATGGGAACACTCACACACACACACTGGATTGGCTCCCTGCAGAAGGGAGCACGAGGGACACGCCTCTTCTTTCCTTCCACAGTGCAGCCAGGCTCATTCCCATGCTGCACTGGGGCAGGAAGAAATTCCATCACACTTCTGGGCCTTCTGCAGGGCTGGAGCATCACACAATCGGGGGTCATTGATGGAGAAAATCCATCAATGATTTACCCTGTTATCATGCCAACTAGCAACAGGAGGAGGACAGGACCACTATGATGTACAAATGAAGGATGGGGGACACGTGGCTCAATAGCAGTACATGTGAAAGGGATCTAGGAATCTTGGTAGATCACAAGCTGAACATGAGTCAGCAGTGTGATGCAGCAGCCAAGAAAGCCAAAGCGATTCTTGGTTGCATCCATAAGAATATGGTGTCTAGATCAAGGGAGGTAATGGTACCACTCTATTCTGCATTGGTCAGGCCTCATTTGGAATACTGTGTCCAGTTCTGGGCACCCCAATTCAAGAAGGATATCGACAAGCTGGAGTGCGTCCAGAAGAGGGTGACCAAAATGGTGAAGGGTCTGGAAGCCATGCCCTATGAAGAAGACCTTAGGGAGCTGGGTATGTTTAGTCTTCAGAAGAGAAGGTTAAGCAGGGACATGATAGCCATGTTTAAATATTTGAAAGGATGTCATGTCGAGGAGGGAGCGGGCTTGTTTTCTGCTGCTCCAAAAACTAGGACAAGAAGCAATGGATTCAAGCTGCAGGAAAGGAGATTCCACCTGAACCTCAAGAAGAACTTCCTGATGGTCAGAGCTGTCCAGCAGTGGAATATGCTGCCTCAGAGTGTGGTAGAGTCTCCTTCTTTGGAGGTTTTTAAGTAGAGACTGAATGGTCATCTGTTGGGAATGCTCTGATGTGTGTTTCTGCATGGCAGGGGGTTGGACTGGATGGCCCCTGGGGTCTCTTCCAACTCTATGATTCTATGATTCTATGATTGCTGAAGTGTTGTTGCGGTTCTGCTCCTCTTGTGTCCTTATGCCGGAATGCCATGCCCATGCAGAAAGGGCCTTTATATTAAATAGGGACCTCTCACGGAGGTCACAATATAGGTGAGCTCTTTGACTACATAGTACTGAAAACCTCATCTCATTCACTGCATCATCTCAGGCCAGACACTACCAGCTGGCTGAAAACACTTTGGCCAAAATCCTATTTGGGAGTTACAGGTACATAAGCTTTACAGTTATAGTGCTACACAGTAAATATCATATTGATCTCCCAATGCCAACTTATTGAGCAGCAACTGTTGCAGTCAATGGGGTTCTGTTCCCCTGCTAATCAGGAAGCAGGTAACTGATGTTTCCGCCCCCTCCTGTACAAGGTCTCTAGTGTGATAGCAGAAGCAGGGGTGGGACTGTCAGTTCACTGCTTCTCAGATGACAGACAGACCCCCAATGGATTGCAGAAGCTGGATTGCAGTAGCTGATGTGTGGCAAATGAGGATGAGGGATTTTACCAGTGTTTGAGATCTCTATGTTACTGTGCCTAATGGTGGGTCAGGCCCTGGGAAGGAGAAAGAAGCAGCAGGGGAATCAATGGCAATGAACACAATCCAAAACCAGGGAGGAGAGTGATTTACACAACTTACACAAATTGTAAATGTCTGAAATCTATAAATGAAGAATACTCAACAAAAATTTTGCTCCTTTTCTGTACACATATCTCAAAAGCCCATTCAAATAGGAAAAGCATCTCTTTTAATCCAAAGATTTAAACCTGTTTGGATGCTGTGTATAATGGGTATTATATGCCCACTTGCAAAAAGAAATTGAAAAGAGAGAAATGCAGAAGCTACCTACAACCGGAGTAAGGAAACTTCCCCTTAACCCCCTTCATTTTAGAACAATAATTCAGTGAACTGCGTGGTGGTCTACAGGCCTTATCACAGGTCTCAGTCAGCAGGGCCAGATGTAAGTACCTCGCATATGCCCCTTGACCTTTGGTCATGCTCCATTTTACTCTTGGCAACTCCTGTTGAGAAAGGCTTGCTGAGCAGATTTTTTGCACATTACCTGCTGTGGGCTCTTGCAGCCCCAAGAATTCATGCAGAGTCCATCTGGTAAGTAAATATTAAGGTAATCCGGAGGTTGGTCACATAGTTTTAAAACATACAGGTAGTCTTTCCTTCTTTTAAGATGTGATATTACAAACATGGTACACATGGTACACACAAACATGGTCCTCTCATTTGCTAGACACCTCAAGCATCATGGTACCTTAAGATAAAAACAATCAGAAATTTAGTTTGTGCATCAGAAGTCTAAGCTGCATTTCAATCAAATTAAATAGTTCACTATTTCCAACCAGTTTAATGCCCCATTTATGTCAAAAATTACTATGGTTTCTCTGTGAGGTCAGTTTGGTTAACGGAAAATAAAAACAAATGTGTGATCAATTGAAGAAGACACTCAAAAGTCTTCAATACACGACAGCTTAGATTATTTGTTTGTTAAATATATATATTGTTATGTATCTGGAGATTAAGCATATTCCTGAATTTAAATATTGGGGTTCTGTGTATGTCACACTTCTGTGGAAGCATAGGGGTAGTAGTCAGTGACAACAGCCTCTTCAATGGCTGTGTGTGTGTGTGTGCCTGCCTTCAATTCTCCTGTCAATTTATGGTGACCCCATAAATTTCATAGGGTGTTCTTAAACAGGAAATACTCAGGATGGTTTGCCAATTCCTTCCTCTGAAGTACAGCCTACAGCACGTGGCATTCATGAGCAATCACCCATCCAAGTACTAACCAGGGCTGACCCTGCTAACTTTCCAAGATCAGAAAGGATCTGGTGTATTTAGGCCTCCTGCAATGGCTACACTCACTTAATTTCATCTTTAACATATTGGTAGACGCACCCTGAAATTGCTTCTAATTCATTTTTATTATTTACTTATTATTGTTGTTGTTGTTTGAAATACATTTAAAGTACTAGCACTCTTCATCCTTAAGGACACCTGGCCAACGCATAAACACAATTTGCACAATAAAAACGTCCAAAACCCAACATCATCACAGAAACAAAGAAAAACAAAGAGATACAATGACACAGACTGAAATAGTCAATAAAATGATTTAACACTAGCAAAGGTTTTAAGTTGTTATTACAGAACTGTTGCATCATAGCAGTTGCACACTCTCTCTTGTTGAAACATAACGTAACTCAAATAATTGGACAATCCTCCACAAGCTGGCATAAAGACATTCATGACAATATCTGACTTTTCTGTGAGGTCCAAGTAGTTCCCAATAGGCATGTACAAATCAAAAATAATCCACCCTACTATGTTTCAGCAAATCAGGTGCTCTCATTTCTTAAGGAAAATTACTATTCTGTTACTTATGGAGTTGAAATTTTGTTACCTGTCCTTTGTTGCTCTTTGTTCCTGATCCTCACCTAGCCTAGAGGTAGTTTTCTTTGCCTGCACTGAGATCCCTCTAGACTCAGAGCAACATCTGAGACAGAATATAGGCTTGTGACTCTTAACATCTTAGAATCATGCAGTCATAGAGTGGTTCTGTCCTGGGCGCAGTGCTATTCAACATCTTTATCAATGGTTTGGATGAGGAAATAGAGGGCATTTTTTCCAAATTTGCAGATGACACAAAATTAGGAGGGGCAGCTATCACTCCAGAGGTTAGGATCAGAATTCAAAATGATTTTAACAAATTAGAGAACTGGGCAAAAACTTACAAAATGAATTTCAACAGGGAGAAGTGTAAGGTACTGAACTTCGGCAGAAAAAAATGAAATGCACAGATATAAGATGGGTGACACCTGGTTTGACCACAGTAGATGTGAAAAAGAATTAGAAATCTAAGGACCTTTCCACAGCTTACCTTTTTGAGGCAGTATCCGGTGTTAATCCTGACAGTGACTCTGCCAGGAAGGGAGCACAATGGCAGTGTTCCCCTCCACATGGGACTGGCTCCCTGTGGAAGGGAGCATGGTGGACATGTTGCTTCCTTCTGCACAGCAGCTGGGTACTTTCCCAGGCTGCGCTGGGGCAGAAAGCACAATCATCATGCTTCCTGCCCTTCTGCAAGACATGTAATTGTGGGATGGTGGTGCAATCATGGGTTGACAGGGAAAACTTGTCAATGATTTAACCTGTGATCATGCTGCCTGTGGACAGGAGAGGAACAGGACTGCAATGATACCATGCAGAAGCATTGTTACAGTTCTGTCCTTCTCCCGTTCCCATAGCAGGATGGGAGGGTGCTGCAGAAAGGACCTTAGTAGACCACTAGCTGAACATGGGTTGGCAGTCTGATGTGACAGCTAAAAAAGCCAATGTGATTCTGGCCTGCATCAATAGGAGTATGGTGTCTAGGTCAACAGAAGTGTTAGTACCATGTTTTTGTCAGACTCCACCTGGAATACTGTTTCCAGTTCAAGCAGAATATTGACAAGCTGGAACATGTCCAGAGCAGGGCCACCAAAATGACAGAAGGCCTAGAAACCGTGCCTTATGACGAGTAGCTTAGGGAGCTCACTATGTTTAACCTGGAGAAGAGAAGGTTAGAGACAACATGGTAGCTATGTTTAACTATTTGAAGGGATTTCATATGGAGAATGAAGCAATCCTATTTTCCACTGCTCCATAGATTAAGACATGGAGCAATGGTTTCAAACCTCAGGAAGAGAGATTCCATCTAACTGTTAGGAGGAAGTAACAGTGGAATATGCTGTCTTGGAGTGTGGTGGGGTTTCCTTCTTTGGAGGTTTTTAAACAGAGGTTGGTTATTTTGATGGTGTATTCCTGCAAGGCAGGAGGTTGGAATCGATGGCCTTTGTGGTCTCTTCCAACTCTATGATTCTATGAGTCTAATCAGTTTGCTTATCAGAATATTATAAGGGTAATTATCAAGTGCTTTGCTGAAACACAGATAAATGACAGTTTCTACATTCTTTCCATCTACTAAACTAGTCAACCAACTGAAAAAAGATACAAGATTGGTTTTGCAGGATTTATTCATGACAAACCCATGCTTCCTCCTACTTATCACTTCATTGTCTTCAGGATACTTGCAGGCAGGCTCCTGGATCATCTTTTAAAAACTATTTCATGGTATTGAGGTCAGGCTGACTGGTCTATAGTTTCCTGGATCATTCATTCATTCATTTATTTGTGTGTTTGTTTTTTCCCTTTTTGAGAGGAACAATGTTTGTTTGTTTCTAGTCCTATGGCACTTCACCCATTTTCCTAGATTTCTGACAAATGATGGCAAGTAGTTGTGCAAGTACATCAGCAAGTTCTTTCAATATTCTGGGATGCAGTTCTTCTGACCCTGCAGTTTCAAACTCACTTAGGATAACTATGTGATTCCCGACTAACTCCTTATCAATTTTGATTTGCAACTTAGATTCCTTGCCAAGGTCTTTCCTGATGCATAGGAGCACACTGTCCTCTTTTTTGAGGGGGAAAAAACTCAAGAAAAAAAGATATTGAGCAGTTCTGCTTTTTTGTTGTGATCTGTCAGCATTTTGCTATCTTTACTGAGCAGTGGCTCCATGCTTTGAACATATTGGAACAGCCCCTTCTTATTGCTTCCTGCTTCCCTAGTCAATTTTGGCTCATTTTGAACTTCAGCTTTCAGCTATTCCTGCAAGCTTGGGCCACACATCTGTATTTTCCTTGGTGATTCATCCTTCCTTCCATTCTTTATACATGCTTTTTTCTTCTTCTTCTTTTTTTTCTTTTCATTTTCTCCTCAATTTGACTGTGCGCCCACATTGTTTTTTTAAAAAATATGTTTCCCTTTTTCTTCTTCCATGCAATTGTTTGTGATTGTGCTTTTAGCAACTGCTTCTCTATGAAATTCTACCCATGCTGGGTGTCTTTTTCCCTTAGCATCTCCAGCCATGGGATTCTACCCAGTATCTCCCTGAGCTTGATAAAATCAACTTTCCTGAAATCTAAGGTTCATGTTTGACTATACTTTTCTTTGACTTGTCCCACAATCACAAATTCTAGCACTACATGGTCCCTTTCCCCTAAAGTACCAATTGTCATGTTTCCAGTAACCAAATCTTCCCTATTGGTTAGGATTAAGTTCAGGATTGGTGATCCCCTTATTCCTCCCTCTACTTTTTGAAGAAAGAAATTATCTGAAAGACACATTAAGAATTTGTTGGAAAGCCTGTGCTTAGTAGAGTTAGTCTCCAAGCAGATATCAGGATAATTGAACTCCTAATAACTATCAGTTCTTGCATCTTGAAGATATGTGAGATTTGTCTCTGAAAAGCATCATCCACCACCTTTTCTTGGCTTGGGGGCCTATAGTAAACTCCTATCACAGTGTTGTTCTTGTGGTTGTTGTTGTCTCTCCATTTATTTTTACTCAAATGCTCTCAACTGATCCAGTCTCATCACTCATGTGGATTTCTGTACAGGTTAATTTATCCATGACATATAATGCTACTCCCCCCATTTTCTTCCTCGTCTATTCTTCTGGAACAAATTATATCCTTCAATTCTTGTACTCCAAGCACAGAAGTCATCCCACTAAGTCTCTGTTGTACCTATAAAGTCATATTTACCTTCCTGCACTAGGACTTCAAGCTCACCTTGTTTGTTTCCCAAACTCTGGCACTGGTGTATAGGTTTGTTCACATCTTTTATTTTACTTGAGCTTTACTGTAGCTCTCATCTTCACCTTTTTTACCTCCTGTATGTTTTTTAGGACCTTTGCCTGATAAAGAAGCAAGTGGAGGTTTGAAAGCCTGCATGATGCAAGCTATTTTGGTTGGCCAAAATAGTATTGCTCTTTTGTGGATTTTAGGT